>OU611948.1:6285271-7535271 GCA_914767545.1 Sesia apiformis | reverse complement strand
GTAATTGTGTAGTATAAGTGTATTATGTACTGTGTCTAGAATAAGAATATTATGTAGCGTGTGTAGTTTAAGAAGCTTATGTATGTGTATAGGATAAGACATAGTAACGTAAGATGTAATAAATAAAGAGAATTGATACAAGTTGCTCAATAAAGAGAGATGCGAGGGAGGTGTTGTAACTGAGGGCCTAAGTACATGAGAGATTAGAGATAGCACGCTACACCAACACGGAAGGCCTACACGACCTAAATCCCATACGGACGAGTAAACGAATATTGATATAATGAGTAAATAAATGCAGAATATTAATATTGATAGAAAACAAATCCCATGCGGGCGCTTCTCACGCGGGAGGAGCGACGCCGAGCACAACATCTGGCGCATGGCGTTTTCTCGGAATTAGGTCGTGTAGAAACCAACGCGCTAGAGCGAGAGGTATGCATGGGCGCTTCCCACGTGGGGGAGCAAGACAAAACACAAGTACCGTTACGGCGATTCCGGGAAAGGCTCGCCGTAACAATGAGGGCAGCGCGAGGTAGCGTGCTATTGGACAAAAGGGCGGAAACCCTCAGTTACAAACATCCCTTGTTGAGCAGCTTGTATTGAGAATATAAATGGGGCCAATCTGGCCGAAAAATACGTTACCCTACGTCTAAACTCGCTAGAACCCCTCTCCGAGTTAGACTCCGATCATCGCCCCGTAGTCATGAAACTAGGACGACAGACCGATCCACCTCTCCAAGACAAGACGATTATTAACTGGACCAAGCTGAAAGAAGCCCTTAAGGCTTCCAGCTCTCCCCACCTCGACTCTATCCCCGACTACCTGACCAGTGCGGATGACACAAACACGGCGGTCTCTGGCCTCGGCAGCCACCTTAAGGATTTAATCCAAAGCTCCTCCAGGCGAGTCCCAGCGGCGAACGATCGCCGCTGGGAGTTGCCTGGGGACATAAGGGAGCCGATAAGAGACAAGAACGCAGCCATCCGTGCTTATGACTCTTTCCCCTGTGACGATAATAGGCGTAGAATGCGAGCCTTACAAAGGGAAGTAAAGCATCGCATCGCTGAATTCAAAAATCACAGTTGGGAATCCCTGTTGTCAGAGATTTCGCCATCACACACTGCCTACTGGCGGATGGCGAAGTCTATGAAAACAGACAATACAGCCTCGTTTCCCCCATTGACAAGACCAAACGGACCTCCCGCATTTGACGATGCAGAGAAGGCCGAATGCCTAGCCGACAGTTTGGAGGCCCAGTGCTCCCTTAGCCGTCAGCCGGTGGACGAATCCCACGTCGACTCGGTTGACGGAGAGGTGGGGCGCCGAGCCTCCACCCCCCCCCCCCCCCTCTGACTCCCTTCTGCCGGTTACGGTAACAGAAATCCAGGGGATTATCCAAAATCTCAAAATCAAAAAATCTCCTGGAATCGACGGAATACCCAACAAGGTGTTCAAAAACCTCCCGATCCATCTGATCGCTCTCCTCGTGGCCATCCTCAATGCTGCCATGAGAAATCATCTCTTTCCAGTCGCCTGGAAAGAAGCCGTCGTCATCGGCATCCCCAAACCGGGCAAACATCTAGTTACAGACCCATTAGCCTATTGAATACAATGGCTAAAATCTACGAAAAAGTCCTCCATTCTCGCCTGCTGAGTTACATTAACTCAAAAAGGCTTCTCATTGACGAGCAGTTCGGCTTTAGAGCCAAGCACTCGTGTGTCCAACAGGTGCACCGAATAACGGAGCACATACTCCCGCGTCTCAATCAAAAGAAGCCCTTCCGAACCCTAGCTGTCTTCTTCGACGTAGCGAAGGCCTTCGACAAGGTCTGGCACAACGGTTTAATCTATAAACTGTACCAACTGGAGGTGCCAGAAAGTCTCATTCTCATCATCAGAGACTTCCTTACCGATCGCACTTTTCGCTACAGAGTCGAAGGCACTCTGTCTAGCCCCCGCCCAATCAGAGCTGGAGTCCCACAAGGCTCCGTTCTAGCACCCACGCTCTATTCCCTCTACACTAACGACATTCCCCTCACCCCAGGAATAGAGCTCGCTCTTTTCGCGGATGACACCGCCCTCTACGCCTCAGATAGAAACCTACGTATGGTATCTCTACGCCTCCAGCGCGCAGTCACCGCCCTAGGCGTGTGGTTTGCGAGGTGGAGGATAGAGATAAACCCGACGAAAAGTGCAGCCATGTGCTTCCCTTTTCCCACGGTTAACGCTCGTAGGCCTAAGCTGTCCCCTCTCCCGATAACCCTTTTCGGTCAAACAATTCCTCTCGTCAGGAAGACCAAGTATCTCGGAGTCACTCTAGACCACAGACTGACCTTCCGAGAACACATCAAAACCGTCCGCAACCGAGCCGCCTTTGTGCTCGGTCGCCTCAACCCCCTCGTAGGCGGGAGAAGTAAAATGTCGCTTAGAAATAAGTTGACATTATACAAAACTCTCGTCCGTCCCATTATGACCTATGCTAGCGTTGGGTTCGCACACGCAGCTCCCTCCATCATTGCAATCCTCCAAAGATTGCAAAATAGATTCATGCGCAAGGCCGTGGCCGCACCATGGCACTTGCGCAACGTTGACCTCCACAAGGACTTGGAGCTTCCCTCCATCGTCAAATACATAACAGACACTGCCCGACGCTACTATGACGCTATCCCAAACCATCCCAACCCCCTGATTGTCTCTTCCCTCACCTACATACCGGACAGGAGTGCCCCTCCGCGCTATCGTCGCCCGCGGCACATCCTGGACGATCCCGACGACCCGATCACCGCTGCCAATGCGGTTCTCACTCAAACCACAGTACACAGACACCGTCCCCGCCGGCCGAGACGTGGACGTCCCCCTCGTTACACCGTTAACACACACCGGCCCTCAGCCAACACTTTCACTAGGCATCGACACATGCCTGGGTGCTTCTCGCCGACACGCGATCCCGCGGTATCCCCCCAGTGCAACGCCCTAAGCCGAGGTCCGTTCCTTCCGCCGGTTTACCGGCGGGGGAGCCCTTAGGCTGTTGCAACGCACACTTTTCTTCTGGCTGAGCGCCTTCTGCGCTCGCCCTACATCAACGCGACCGGTGACTCTTGAAAGGCCACTAGGGCCACAAGAACTTAGACATACACGATGTTGAGGCAATCAGGTTTTTAGTCGGTAGGAGTCCGACACTACCTGGCACCACCTAGGCTGGCCTTCAGCTAGACTAGATGGTGCCAGGTGTCCAATGCAGGATTTTCCTGATTGTCTCTCCTAATAAAAAAAAAAAAAAAAAAACGAAAAATACAGTCGTCAAACAGCAGTCCTACGAGTATCACTTCGACCACCCGGCCCCTCAAGAAAACCCTCCGACTAGCCGGCCTCAAGAGAACCCTGCATACATCAAGAGAACGGCATACTACCATTCAGTTGGGCGCTCATATGCCCCGTCAGTCGTCACCCGCCGCCACGTGCACTAGCGCGTCTTCCGCTCGTATACGACCGGTCGGCCCGCCGAGCCATTATTAGTGCGCCGGTCGTCAACATACATAAATAGTACCCCCTTTTGTGTCCGTGTGTAATTTTAATGAGTTTCGCGCTAGGCTGGCCGGCGACAACATCGCCCCGAGTGAGGTTGGGATATCAGCGACACGCCTGAAGAGACGGAAATCCCCCTGCACCATAGCAGGCCACCAAAGAACCTTGGGTAGTGATGGGACAACTAAAAGTAACTAGGTTCTGAGTTATCGACTATGCTTTTTACGGAATTGTAATATATCTTTATATCTTTCTGTTGATCGACCTTTATCTACACTGAAAACCACCTCAGTCATACTGTTACCGAATATTAATCAATTCTAATTTTAGATCATAAAATATAAACCATTATAGATTCTCAGAATTTTGAGAGTCTTGTTTAAGTTTCAAAAATAAATTTATCCCCGTGGATATATATTACATAAATCATAATCACTAATTTTGGCTTTGCAAAGAGGGATATAATTAAACTCAACCCTAAGAATTCTCAATTAAACGGATTAAACGGGAAGAATTCTCAATTTTGTACAAGAAAATATTCTTGCATGGCGGGAATAAGTTGTTAAATCAAAATAATCAATTTTTCAAGGGCACTCTTTAAAAGTGGAACGCTTGTTTTTGCTTTGAATATCGAGATACCATTTTAATGCGGAAATCTATTTCTTTAAAGCTATCCAGCATTTAAGTTTTCATTTTTTATTGTAAATTCAAAGTTAGAACTTCTTATTTAAAACTGTACATTTCAATGTGTTCCTGCCGTACACGGGTATAATACATGGTGAAAATTACCCTATTTATGAGCATCAAACGCAGAACAATTTGTGCATAATTAGCGTAAATAAATTAATAATTGAAATACACCAAAATCCATTCGTTATTTATTTACCAATACTACCAACATAAATAAATACGTCGTCACATCCCTAGTGGTGCTATTAATTTCGACAGACGCCATAAGCGAGGCTGTTGGTGTTATTAGCCTACCCTTTAATGCGTAATAATTTACTGCAGGTTATATTAAACAAAACAGAATTAAAACTTTAACAACAGAGGGTGAAGTAGTTAGCTACTTTAGGGTAGAACACCTCCAATGTCTATAGTGGTTAACACGATTAAAGTTTGATAATCTCCAATCTGAAGTTATTCAATTAATTTTGAAGCCGATAGACTTACTAATATAAGATGTAAATTAATATAAACGCATACGGAAAAGATTTCATTTACTATACCGTGTGGTGTCGGCCGACTTTATCATAGCATCACCCCATCCCTCCCTGTGGGTGTCGCAATAGGTGACTAAGGGATAACAAAGCGACTACAAACCCTGAGGAACTATATATACCCTCTGCAAAGGAATGGATTTGCCAATCCGTTTGGCTGGCGCGTGTAGCGTTTTATGGCATACATCTCTCGTGCACTTTGTCTTGTGCACGAGAAGGCTCATATGGACCATCAAAGTGCTGGTATACAAATAAAATAAATGCTGGTACACGATTCATCCGCACTTCCTTGACATAGAGTCGCTGCGTACAGTGCGGTCAAAAAGACACTTTATACCGCGAACCCGAAATTTGTGGAATGAACTGCCAGCCGAGGTATTACGATATGGGGCACTTCAAGAGAGATGTGAACGGTGTTCTGCAAGGTCGGCAGCGCACCCGCAAGCCCTCTGGTGTTGCAGGTGTCCATGGGCGACGGCGACCACTTACCATCATGTGGGCCGCTCGCTCGTTTGCCATCTATTATATATAAAAAAATACATATTTATTTATATACCTTTAATAAGCATTACGAGAAATGGATGACCATATTTCTCAATGTGTAAATCATCTAAAGATGTTTCTTTATATTTTTCCTACTTAGGTATTTCCATACTTGATTAATTTGGACGAAGCAAGCTGAGATGAGATCCGACGACGACGTGTCGAACAAAAGAAAATGAATATGCCTTTTGTACATCTCTCCTCCTTTATATTAATCTTCCCATTTGTGATATAAGCTAGGTATTTAAGTAAACAGCAGTTTCCTCCATACATAAGTTGCTTTATACGAATATTTCACGGTACATTGGAATATTTAAGAAAATCTAGTGTTCAATTAAAATAATGAAAAGTAATAATTATAAATATATAATAATTATTTAAATATCATCACTTATTTTAACTTGCTTTTCTGTTACATGAGTTTATATATTCGTAGTCCAATTTATTGTTTCAAATCTATTTATTACTCCGAATGCTCGTCGAAGGTCCAACTATACTCAATTTATGATTACTCAAATGTGAATGGACCTTTATATGTTTAATCATAAAATAATATTACTCAACCTAATAAAAAGGTAAAGTAAATATGGCTTCTATTTTCGTACATAGTAATGAATGGTCTCTAACCAAGATATCATGGCTTATGATGATACAATCCTCAGAATTATTAAATGTTGTCATAGATATTTTTCTGTGAATATGTTTTTTTCGTGAACATGATTCCGAGGGCTACCCTTCAAGAAAATTGCTTACTTATGCCTTTAATCTATATTGAAAATATGTAGTTATATAATGGTTATTACAATGATAATATCGATAAATTAGATGACAGTAAGCAAACAGTCAACCTGAATAAGTCTGTATTTTGAGTCTGAATAGTCTGTCACAACTCTGTATTTTTATAGGGTGAAACTGATAACCTGAGTACAACAGGTTATTATTTAAGTTTTTATCTATTTTACTTGGAAGATATCGCTTTAACAATACGGCCTACCTTTTGTATACCTAGTTATTTAAGCTTTTGTATCAGTTTCACTGTATGCAATAAAATGTACTTACTTCAGTGTGCAATAAAGTGTAATTTCTTTGGTGTGCAATAAAGTGTACTTTATTCGGTGTGCAACAAAGTGTACTTTCTTCGATGTACAATAATGTGTACTTTCTTACATAGGTACTACTTTCAGTTAGTTGTCAATGATTATAATCGTAATTTTTAATCAGTTTCTTTTTTAAACACACGTCAGCTATCTCTTATTTATAGCTACTCTAGCAAGGGCTTTAGCAACTCTTATTTACTGCGAAAATTCGATGGTATATTTCAAGGGAGACTTCTTCTGAACCCCTGAGGTTATTACTATTAGTCACAGATTTGTGATTTCATTCTATTTGTGATATGCAGATACCGTAAACCGTAAACAGTCTTTTTATCATTCACTGCGAGCCATGGGCCTCCTCGTGCACGTATTGTGAATGGGAGATGTGTGGTCTTTAAACACTACACTGGCCAAGCGAGTTGGTAAGTCCACTATTTTAGGGATTATATAGTATACCTAGAGGCTTGTGATCGCGACTTTGTTATCGTTTAGTCGCCTTTTACTACATCCACGAGAAGAGATGGGGATGATGCTATCGTAAACCTGACCGACACGGCCAAGTAACATATTTTAATTTTATTTTTTATATTTTTTTTGATTAAATATTATTTAATCAAATAAAATGAATTAATTGAAATCCGTATTGCTATGTGTTACACAATAATCAACCCAGAACAAGTATCCTGACGCTCTAACCACATCAGACACTCCTACCTATTTCACACCGTAATTAAAATATACTAAGTAAATATTTTCTGAACCCTAAATTTCGCCGCCGTTTTAAAACGAGTGCACTTGGTGCAATGTAATAAACAACTCTGTTGCAATGCAAATGCTTGAAGGATTGCAACTTTGACGCTGCTATTTTCTGTAACTAAAAAGACTTTTTCTTAAATTTAAGTAGACTGAGTACTTGGGAGGAAATGTTGAAATAAATAATGTTATTCTTATTCTTTCCTACCAAAATGCATGGCTATGTAAACAGAAATTAGCCTTTTTGGTTCCACCGTAATATTACAGTACTATGACTAAAAATAAGTTAATAACTAAAAATTAAGCATCATCATCATCTCAGCCCTTGGACGTCCACTGCTGGACATAGGCCTCCCCCATTGTCCGCCATTTAGACCTATCGGCAGCGACCTGCATCCAGCGGGTGCCCGCAACCTTTATGAGGTCGTCTGTCCATCTAGCAGATCAATCGTATACAAAAATCAATACATATAATAAAATCGTAACTAAGCCGTGTCTGTACATTCAACATTAAAAAAAAAGAGAGTGCGCTGTAAAGTACGAGTGACACAGAGCCCGAAACAACATCTTTTGGAATTTTTGTACGTCTATCTGTCCTTCTGTCTGTCTGTCTGAACGCGCATTACGCGAAAACTACTGGATGAATTATAATGAACCTAGGCGCACTTATAGCTTATGTGTCAGGTTAACATTTAGGGTACATTTTATCCAGATCCATGATAAAGTTCCTGCATTAATCACACAAAAGTTCATTCGAACGAAGTCGTTGGCCCCGCTAATGTGTAATAAAAGTCACGAATCAGCTTGAATAAAGCCATATAAAAAGGGCTTTAATAAAAATAAAGCATTTATTAACAAACCGTGTCTGTAATCTAACTTTGTATTTGCATTCTTTCTTTCAGCAGAGCACCAAAGCAGACTTTCTTTAAAGGCGCGAGATAGGGTAGCGTAAAAGAATTTAAAAGTAAGTGAATCGGACCATTCCATCACAGTGTATTAAACAGATCAGAACGTAATCACCAAAAACACAAAATACGACACTAGCAATACGGTACACACAACAATATCACGGACTCCTATTTGAAAGTAAATAATATAATTAATATATAACTGTAAATATTTTTTTTGAATTATTTTAAAGGCAGAACATAATGGGATGATATGATACTTTAACACCATTTTTTTTAAACCTGTGTTTTTGCCAAATATATGATTATTATTATTAATATAACGATATTCATCGAAAATTGTACTGTACAAAAGTTAATGTTAAAGTGAATTACATTATTTTAAGTGTGTTGCATCACGACCGTGTGATAGTGCTTATGACTTGCTGTTAGAACTATGGTAATGCACGAAACGTGTCTCCTAAAAAAAATACGTGCCCGTGATCATTAAGTCTGCTGAAACACATTAAAGAATCCATAAAGGGTTAAATAAAAAACACATACGCACTCTTAACATTGAATTTCATTCGTGAAAACTATCAACTTTTATTCTACTATTTTTTTTAAATTCAGCACATTTTTTTTTAACCAAATCATTCACTCGCTCCGCGTAGGTACAGTCTTTTGAATCTAGATTGATTAGAATGACATCTGTCAAAACGCCTCGAATGTGCCTCTACAAAACTAATTGATCTAGGAAAACCTTAAAAACACAGAAGGTTTTTGCCATGAGTACACACGCGTATTTTTTAATTTGTAGTGAATAACAAACACTCAGTCGATAAATAAACACATTACCTAAATTTGATCGTTATTGTCCCAGTACAGCAATACAACTTTGACAGCTGTCAATCTAATCAAGCTATAATTTAAAGACTGTAGATACACCCACACCGATTTACATAGATCTAGGTGTCTAATAGATAGCGGTTCGATTAGCAGCTATTCAGCTATGTACTCGTATTTATGAATGGAGTGTGCAGCGTTGCCGGTCGTAGCAGCGTATAGTACAGATTAACAAAGACAGAAACTTCATTTAAAAAAAATACTTTTTTACTTTTTAGGAAAATATTCCTTTTTCGAGACTACAAAAAATAGGCGTAGAACTGAAAGTTGTTGTTTTGGTTTGGTGTTAATATTAAAGAAATATATTTTATTTAACCCTATATAAAGATTCTATACTGATTACAACTATTCACTGTGATACAGTGAAAGAAGTAGCCAATCGAAGCACCGAGACGACTCATTACATACTCACGCCCAGCTTAAAACTCAGCTCCATTGCTTTTATCTATCGGATGTTGTTTCAAGAACAGTCTGTTATGGTTTCCACGATGAATGCTTTCTCAGGTGTGTATTCCCAGCTGTTTGAAAAGATCTCAAGTGATTACCGAGAAAATATTAAGAATGACATAACTAATAAAAGTTACTGTAACCTATAATTATTTTTAAACTAGCAATTAAATAAAATTAATTATTTAAAAATTAATTAGTAAATTATTTATTATTTAATACACTACCAATTTAAAAACTGGACTTATCTGTAAGCGTATTTACTTATGGCTACAAAAATCGACTGTATTTTAAGGAGAATGTGTGTTCCGTCATACGTCTTACTCCCCCTCGTAGAGCTTATACTACTGGATAAATTTTGATGTATGAGATATGAAACGATTAGTCATGATCTCACCAGCTATTTGATTTTGAATCATGATCTCACGAGCTATTGACCATATTTATATACACGTGGAAAAGTATTAAACATTCATGTTCAGTGAGCTGAAATAACATTATGCAGGTCATTGTCATCGCAGGATCGACGACGGACGCTGACGGAGTGGATGAGTCCTCGAGTGGAGATTGATTATAATTTTATAATGGATTGAATTAACAGAATTATAATTCTATAATTTAATTATATTAATTCAATTGGTTGAATTTTAATTTCATTAATTAAATGAATCAATTATCAATCGCGATGGGATTTAAGGTCATAATTCACCATACATACCCGGAGAGTTTTAATTAAACATGCACGAGATTTCTTTTTAAATTCTCGGGTTCGTGGATATCATCAATGTTTTCCTTCACCGCTGGGCTAATGATAACTAAAATATCCATACTTAGGTAGAGTGATACTCAGATAGTGAGGTAGGTAGTGAAACTCAAACTCAGAACCTCACAAATGTCAGTTAAGAACAAATATCTCTAGGATATCGCCCTTGTTGTTCATTAAATAACTAAATTACACAAAATTTTACGGGCAAATTGTTTCAAAGTCAATTATTAAAGATCGTAGACTGTTCTTGTTAAACAAAGAAAACTTTAATAAGTGTTCGTCGGATAAGAATCATGCTAGCTCCAAGTTTTCGATAAGACGAGACTTCAGGGGGATTCGTCCACTTTTACGCTGAACTCAGACGACCAACTTTACAGCCATACTACAACCACAGTACAGTGGTTCTTGCTATCCGGCGAAGTTGACCATGAACAATAACGCAACATGCGACTTCCATCTACATTCGTGTGAGCATTGTTTCAGATATGACATATTTTTAGGCGCTTATCGCGTTTTAGATATTCCCTGCGTTTCTGCTTGTCGCCATGCAACCACATTTCTATGACTGGGTGTGATTCTAAAATGGTTCGTCTGAGTTAACCAAAACCGCGTTCAATTTGAAGGCGGTTTCTTCGAGCACGCTTCGCCTACACTTTTAATGACTTATCCAGTTTTTGTTACATGTAAAAGAAAATAGATTACGTTTTGCGAAACGAAGTGATTAGCGAGCTCGACCACTTACGTCTTACGAAATTGTCAGGTAAGCAGCCTTTTTGTAAACTCCAACACTGCTAATTAATCCAACACGCAGAGTTCTATTGGTCTATTAATATATTTGATGACCTAATTAATTAACTAATTATTTACCTATATATACTAATTATATATCGCTCTATCTATAGAAGATATAATCGATACATTCCCTAAGACTGAAATGAATTACATACATGATACTAATTTCTGAGTTTTGTGGAAAAAAATATGCTTTGGCAATTTCTTTTTTTATGGTTTTATTAAAACTTCGGAAAAGATTAACAGCCTGTTGTTTATGTACTGTACTACCTATCGCTGGGACTAATAAACATTTAAGTAAAATGTGCCCTGTACTGCATCTCCTGTATAAGGTCACTTTCCATGAAATGGACCTTAAAGTAGATCTTCTTAAGTTTTTGTTTTAGTTTTCATACAATAGATGGCAGAGGATCGGGCGGGCCACATGATGGTAAGTGGTCACCGCCGTCCATGGACACCTGCAACACCAGGGGGCTTGCGGGCGCAGACCTTGCAGATAGTGAATAGTAAATGATATCACAGTAGTCTTGATTCTCTATTTGACCAAAGATTGACGGACAGAGATACAATAATGCATTAAGTTCGCCATTTATACAAGTATTAAGTCTGTGCAACAAAGTTTAAATAAATCATTAAATAGATAAATAAACTTTCGCTTAACTATATGTTCAAGTGTACAAAATATCTAAATAGCAATGATGAAAATGTAAGCATTCTTAAAATCAGAACTTCACTAAAGCAAATTGTCTATTTTTAGTGCTCCGTTGACGTCCGTAGTCGTATGTTTATATACGTAGGTATGTATCAGTTTCTGTCACACCCCTAGAGTTTTGGAAATGGCAGTGTACTACTTTCTATTTTCAATTTCCATATAATTTAATTTAATAATGTAATTATAGAACCATTTTCAAAACATTTACAGAAAAATTTAATACGCCTCGTTACGAAATAAAACCAGAAGGCTTCTCTCCCGGTTATTGAATTCCACATACGAGTAGAGTGTAAATAAAAACCACCCTTTAAAATCCAATCAAAATCATCGCCGCTTTGCATCAAACCTTTCCGTGAAACAGGGGAAAACAAAACATCTATACGTTTCCATTACGGCTTCACAAATACGTCACAGTCATGGTAAAATTACAGTAGAGAAACTTAGCTAATTCTCAAAATAATCACTTGTTGGACTTTTACAACAACGTGGACACATAGGAGAAGTTCCCACCTAATAGCAAGGTACTCTAACTTCCCACCTAATAGCAATCTCTACGAAACAGGCACAAAAGGTGTTCTATTCTTTTACTTGTAGGATTAGGTGAATACTTTTATTTGAACTTTTGCTCATTTGCTACATAATTATTTACTAGCAATAAATATATTTTGTTGTTTAATTACATAACATTCAGCGTATAGTTAGTCACACGGACTTTATACTCTGTGGACCCATAAAGCCTCGTGATCTTTGAACGCTATAGGCGCCCGTCTGGTCATTGGAAGCTAAATGGTTGACTATGGTTTTCACGTCCATCCCGTTATAATGACTGCTTTAATATTTTTATCTCGGTTACCATTGGAGACAAAAGTTTCCTCGACGAAAGACATATGGAACCATTAAAAATTTTTAATAAGTTAAAAACTAAATAATATGAGCCTTACATTTAGGATCACATGTAAATTACCACCAAGGGGTCCCTGGAAGAGGTCGCTTAGGGGATAAGGCCGCCTGTTGTACTTTCGTGTTATGTAAGTTGTTATTTAACAATTATGTGTTTTTGTTTTGGAGTACAATAAAGAGTTTATTTATCTGTCTATCATAAATCTATCTATCATTCATAGGGGTCCTACTTAAAGGCCAACAAAATTCCGTGTAACATTTCATAAATACGCCCTTTCAACTCCCCACAGCTGACGCTGTACTCACAATGCGCTTATAAGATGCAAAGTTTGGAAGACTCCATCCTGTTCTCTTTTATACTATGAAAACATGGTGTGTTATTGTATGAAATTGGCTCATATCGGACACAGAATGGGATTGGGAAGCAGATAAATTAATTTTGTCGTTGTATTTGATTATCGCGTGCAAAATGCGATCCTTTAATTTTATGCTGATTACTAAGTTGTCATGAAAGTAGCAATGCCAGCGACTTCGTTCGCGTGAACTTTAAAGTGATTCCCGTGGGAACACTACATTAGATCTTAAAAAAAGTACCCCAAATGACCCGGCACATAAGTTATGACTATGCCAAGTTTCGTTGAAATCAGTCCAGCGTGATGCGCGTTCAGTTGTTTCGGCCGCTATATCATGTGTACTTTATAATACAATCACTTTTTCAAAAAATATTTCGGTACAGTATAAATAAATTGTACGTATAAATTAAATGAATGTTGTTATTGAGGCCACTGCCGACACTTTTATTCCTTGTTCGCTTGAAACAATTTTGTTAATATAATTAATACGTTATTATTAGTAATTATATTCGTTATTAATTAAAGCTACGACAATAATTATCGAAACTGGTCTTTGACTTTATTTAAAGAAAATTATAACTAAATAAAATATGTAATATGATTTTTTAAATAATTTATATAAAATAATAATAGTACTACTAAGTTAAGAACAACTAAAAGATCATATATCACAAAGCTATTTGCTAAAAGTCAAACGTCAAACGGGGCGCAGTTTTCAAAGTTATTGTTTCCTAGAATTTTGTAATATTTCTCTGTCGATTTTCCAAGAAGACCTGTTATTGTGAAAGTAACTTTAATATAACTAAGTAGCTACATATTAACTTTCAATAACAGTCTTTCTGTATTATCAATTCATCAAACAATTCATTTTTAGAGCGAGCAACTAATTTATATAATAAGAGCCTGTCTGATGTTGATTAAATCCTTGTGTATGGGAAATGAGTGCGAAAAGGGTCACTGGCGATTACTTATTTCTAAATTTCCATTAATTCAGTTTAAGCTTTCTTTTTTAATTATCATTATCATTAGTTTTGTAAATTTAGTCTTTCTTTGGTCTAATCATTATTATTTTTAAACGTATTATTTTTATAAACGCATAGAATGTTGCCAGCGACCTCTGAGCAACTTTCTTTTCTACCTTTATTTTTTTTAATTATTGGTTTGTATCCCGCTGCACCTATTATAAAATTTATTGTCATTTATTGGAACATATAGGTCGTATTACACGTTTATGCTTTTTATTACATTAATAATGTGACTGCATGTTTCCAAAAAAAAAGTAAAATAAAAAAAAAACATATATTTAAACAATTATATTTTTAAACAAGAACACCTTTTACATTTTTTTCCCTTGTTTGACTAGTAGAATATGTCTTAAAGCGTAAAGCCCCGATCTTGTGCATATCGCTTGAACGAATAATAAATAAAGTACTTAAAAATAAATACCTACTTTGATATTTTTCTCTCTATATATAATTATCTAAAAGGTCAGACATTGCTGACTGGGTCTGGACAACAAACAGATTTAATTGTCCAACGGTGTGAATAAGCATTGAATAGGCATTGGATAAGCACTGTATAATACAACAGACTGCCAGTATCGGATGCGAAATTCTCTAGAATTTGTTTTGTTACAATAAAATTATTTGTGTTAATATATGACTGATATAAATCATCGTCTTTTAGTGCAATGAATTTAAAAACATACAAATTATAATATAAATTAATTAATTACCAAAATTTGCTATAGGATTTTTAGATTTTTATATGTTAATAAAAGTTTTTCACTTTATTCTTAATTTTCACAAAAATAGAATTTATCGTACTCAAAAATACTAAAATTTTATTGTAAGTCTAAAATACTTTGTTCAGAAGACCAAGAACCTAATTTATTTCACGTTCCACATAAATTCATCAGTTGTTTTGCTTAGGGACCGACTATACTTGATCGTAATGCAACCAGTCGCTCAACAACAAAGTCAAGATTGATTACTATAACTTTGTCATTTCATTCCTCATTATAACTATAACCCATTACTTTCGTGTCATAACACTAAATGTATTGAATTCAAAGATTTATCCTTACTTATTATTTTATTTAAAGTTTAAACATTAAAGTATATTAGATATTATAATTATAAATTGCATAAAAACTTCATTCGGTTTGTCCTAATGGCAATTACTCAGAAATCGATATCAGTATGTAAGTAATTCACAATAACAGTAAAATAAGTACAAAAAATAATTTAAGCATAAAAAAATAATATTTCAATTTAGAGACCGCCAATAACAGCTAGGGCGTCACTTATGTTAATCCCCATTTCATACGCTTCATTATCGCCACTATAATATATATTTATTACCTTTTTAGTTATTCATATCAAAGAAAATTCACTTATATTTAAGATACTCGTTTTATTTTACGTTAATAAAACTAGATAAATAATTAAAAAAATAAATTACTTAACACTTTTCGTCACCATCTTATAATTTATCTTAAAATCTCAGAATAATATATTTTTTTGTCTGTTTTGTATTCTTAACAATCAATAGGTAGCTTTATTATTTTGAGTGTACAATAATGTGCATTCGTGTCATCAATAAAGTAAAGTCCTCCATTCGAGGTCTCGTCTATCCCATCAGTTCATCGGTCAAATAACTTAATGCAAATAACATTCAGGATCTATTTATAACTACGTTAAATGTAATTCCACCTTCTTTGTGTAAACTTATCAACAATAAATAGATCCGAGTATCTATAACGTACGAGGTCTCCATATCAACAAAATTAGTCTCGTTATCATAATATCTTCCGAAAAATTCAGACCAAAACATGTAAAGTAAATATCAAATTCGAAAAGATCAATAATATTCTTATGTCTTATTGAAGACACGATAAAACTCATAATCCCCTGCGAGGAGTGTCTAAGAGTGTCGTAGTCTATAATCGCTATATTCTATGTAGAACAACCTTTGTCTGTCTATATGGGTATCTGTACTTTCATTATGAAGCGCTTTCGTCCTTCCGTGGAAACGCTAGTTTAGGTAACTACTCAAACCGGTCTGGTACTTAAGGAATTAATGTTTATTTTTTTCTATGTAACAAAATAATAATACCCCAGGATATATCAATATATTTCACTATCCACCAGGTCCAGTATGAATTGGTGGATACTTATACATAATTCTTATACACAATATACCGACAATAAATACCAGAAAACCTATATACCTATACACCGACAACTATTACTTGATACACAATTAAACCCGTCCGCTCGCCTCGACGGCTAGTCCAACTCTGACAAAAACTGCTGTAGACTTCACCTCATCTCCATTTCCATGCCATTTTCTACCTACCCATATTTCATTCAAAAAGGGATATTTTTTGAATGAAATATTAATTTATTACCGGTTGTATTTCACCGAACAGCAAAAAAAATATTAAATTGGCAGCAAATCATGATCAGCAAAACAAACTATTTTTATAACTGAAATAAACAATTTTTAATCACTAGGAATGGCAACACAATGTCGACGGAGGCGGACTCCTATGACCTATGACTGACTCCTATTGTCACCAGAAAAGCTTTTTTTTTTTTTTTTACGTGGGGAAATCCTGCATGAGATACCCTTCCGCTGGGGATAGGCGGAGGGTTATGCCGGACTCTTACCGGCTAAAACCCCACGGTGTTCCATCTGGTCACTTGACGCCAGGGTCACGGGTGCGCTTTCGCATTCGTCCGCGACCCCGACTGTGACGGCCCGCTAATGCGGGCCCCGGTCTCTGGTCAATTTACCGGTCCTGGAGGGTGGGCGTCGCTCGGGAACACGCGTGCGGACGCCCGTTTCTTCTTTTAATGAGCCTTGTCGATTTGGTCGACGAACTTCCCCGCGTTCGCCGACCGGCTCATTTTAGGGTGGGGGCAGATGGCGGGCGTAATCCCGCCTTCTGCGCCCGGTTCGCCTGCGGCGCAGCGGGTCAGTAGCTTCGCGCTCTCTGGCCCGCTCCGCCGCTTCCTTCTGGAGCATCACGTGCTCGCAGAAGGCCGTCACTGCTTTCCACGACCTCTCATCGCCGACCATAGCTTTCACTACGGCCGGCAAGGAGAGGTCGCCGCCTATCACGGCGCCGAGAGAGGCGCGCTGCTCCGCACAGGCCGTGCACGCTTCCAGCGTGTGCTGGGCAGTCTCCTCCGGGCAGCCGTCACAGTGTAGACACACCGCGGTCGGCTCCCTCCCGATCCTGTGCAGGTACTTCCCGAAACAGCCATGTCCCGAGAGCACCTGCGTCGACCGGAAGGTCAGGTCGCCGTGTCGTCTGTCCAGCCACTGGTCTAGGACCGGACGGACCGCCTCCACTGTCCTGGCTCCGGCGCTGAGGCTACCCAGCCTCTGCCGCCACTCTTCCACCGCGAACCGACGGAGCTCAGCGCGCTCCGCCTCCACCTCTCTCGGCGTCGGAACTAGACCCCGTTCCGACTGCTCCTCGCGCCAGTAGTGTAGTGACGCGAGGAGATCCGCGTCCAGGTCCCAGGGGGGGGACGCCGCCAGCGCGCATGCCGCCATGAAGGACACCGTGCGGTATCCTCGGCACGCCCTGATCGCGATCGCCCTCTGCGGAGCGCGCAGGTGGGCGACTGTGCGTCTGTTCAGGGCGCTCGCCCATACGGGCGCCCCGTACAGGGCCATCGACCGGACGACCCCGACGTACAGACGCCGGCACGACACGTCCGGTCCCCCGAGATTTGGCAGCAGGCTTCCGCCGCCGCCCCCAGCAGCTTTGGCGCCAAGCGCTGGAAGTGCGCCGCGAAGGCCCATCGACCGTCCAGCACGAGACCCAGGTATCGCATCGTCGGTTCGATGGCGATGCGAACACCGCCCACCACGATGCCCGATCCCGCGGGTGGCGCTCTGCGAGGCCCGTGGAAGCACAGGGCCTCGGACTTGTCGAGGGCCACCTCAAGGCCTAGCCTTCGGATACGCCCCACGACGTGGGCCACGCCGGCGGTGGCTAGCAGGCGACACTCCCTGTATGTCTTGCCGCGGGCCGTCACCAACGTGTCGTCGGCGTAACAGGTCACGTCGACGCCACGAAGGTTGCTGCCCCGCAGCACCCAGTCGTAGCCGATGTTCCACAGGAGCGGCCCGAGGACCGAACCCTGCGGGACACCGCACGACATCTCGCGCCTGCATCGCTCGTCCCGGCCGGGGTACGACACGTACCGGTCCGACAGGTAGGACCGGATCGTGTGGCGGAGGTAGCGGGGCGCTCGATGATATTTGAGCGCCTCTTCGATGCAACTCCAGGGCAGGCTGTTGAACGCGTTGGCGATGTCGAGTGACACCGCCAACACGATCTCGCCCCGGGAGACCGCCTCCTCCGCCAGGCCCTTCACCCGCAGGATCGCCTGGACGGTCGACCTTCCTCGTCTGAAGCCGAACTGGCTGTCGGCCAGGTCGGGGCCAACTCTCTCGAGGTGCTCGACGAGGCGCGCGGCAATTATGCGCTCGAAGAGCTTGCCGGCCTCGTCGAGCAGCACGATGGGGCGGTACGCGGAGGGCGAGTCCGCCGGACGCCCGTCCTTCCTCAGGAGCACTAAACGACCGGTTCTCCACTGTCGCGGGAACCGTCCCTGCTCGAGGCAGGTGTCGAGTAGCCTCCTGAATCTGGAGCCCAAGGCCCCGAGGGCGTACACCCACACGCGACCGGGTACACCATCGGGTCCAGGGGCCGTGTTCTTGGCGCGGAGCCTCAACACAGCCCCGCCCAGCTCCCCCTCGGACACTGCCGGCACCTCGGCGTCCTCGTCCTCCTCCTCGGCCGCGATCGGCGCCATCGTCGGAGGCGTGTGCTCGGGCCTGTTCGGGAACAGAGCCGCGACCACGTTGTCCACCAGCTGGGGCTGGAGAATCTGCGTCAGCGGGGAGGTCCAGGGGCGAAGTTTGCCCCTGACCATGCGGTACGGCCTTCCCCACGGATCGCGATTCAGCGTCCCCAGCAGCTCCTCCCTGGCCGCAGCCTTGGCCCGACTGATGGCCCCCTTCAAAGCCTGCTTTGCGCTCCTGTACGACTCGTACAGGAGCGCCTCGCTGGCTTCGTTTCGCTGCCTCCTCCGGCGCTGCCTCGTGTACTGGCGTCTCGCGGCTACGCACGACGTGCGCAACTCGGCGATTTCGGTACACCACCAGTACACCTGCCTTCTCGGCGGCCGAGGCCCCATCCGCGGCATCGACGCGTCGCAGATGCGCGTCAACGCCGCTCGCAGCGACTCAGCCTCCTCGTCCACATTCACGAAGTTTAGAGGGCCGTCGATGGGCGAGCCCACCCAGGCCTCGACAAGGGAGGCCTCCTTCAGGAGTTCCTTGTCGAGGCGCTTTAGCGCCCATCGCGGTCCGTCTCCGGGTAGACCGGTCTCGGGCGACCGATCCGGCGTCGTTGACAGTGTAGAGACGCTGAATCTGATGTACCGATGATCGGACAGCGTCTCCACATCTTCCAACACCGCCCAGTTGTGTACACGGCGCGCCAGGGCGGGGCCAGCGAAGGTCACGTCCACTATGGACCCGCCCCGTTGTCGCACGCACGTGTCTACCGACCCCCGGTTGAGGAGGCAGAGTCCCGCCGCCACAGCCCACTGCTCTAGCGCCGCGCCCCGCGCGTCGGTGGCGGGAGATCCCCACGCCGTGGATTTGGCGTTGAGATCGCCCGCCACCAGGACGGGGTGGTGGCTACGATCCATCAGGGCTCCGACCTCGTCCAGAAACCTCTCGAATTCGGAGAGGCTTCTGTTGGGGGAGAAGTAGACGCCTATGGTCATGATCTCCCCCAGCAGTGCCGCGACGCATCCCCGACCCTTGGCTACGTTCCCGAAGGGCGGGGAGCCAGCGGAGCCCTGACGAAGCAGGGCCACGGAGCCGTCGCTCGCCGCCGCCCAGTTGTCGCTGTCGGGGACGAAGTACGGCTCCGCGACCACGGCCACCTGGGTCAACCACTCCGCCATAGTCTGCAGGAGCAAGTCCTGCGCTCTGGCGCAGTGATTGATATTCGCCTGCACGAGCCTGAGGGCCATTTACGCAGGCGGCCGTGCATCTTCCTCCATTGCCACTGGGGGCTGCGGGGGACCGCCCGACTGTGCGGGCGGCCCTTTCGCTCCGGCGGCGGCAGTTTTCCTCTCCCCCCCCCCCCCTTTGTTCTTGGACGGGGGGGGCCGTGCACGCCTTGCTGCCCACCCTGTGATCCGCGGGCTTACTGGCTGCGGAGCACAGAGCACAGTGCGGCAGGGCCGAGCAGCAGCTCGCCTTGTGGCCCGCTTGGCCGCAGCGGTAGCACTGTTCGCTGCGGTCCACGTCGGCGGTGCACTGCACCCGCACGTGCCCGACCTCGAGGCACCGGTAGCAGCGCAAGGGTCTCGGCTCGAGCAGCCTAACCTGGGCCGAGACCCATCCCACCAGGAGGCGTCCGCCGTCGGCGACCTTCTTCGCCGCCGCAACCGGGCAACGCACCACCACACTGGCGAGGCCGGACCGATCGCGGCGGAGTTCGCCGGACCGAACGCTGTCCTCCGAGCACCCGCCGACACGTGCGACGGCCGCCCTCACCTCTTCGGCGGACTCGGAGTCGCCCAGGTCTGAGATCCGCAGCACTGCGCACTTCGTAGGCCTGGAGACCCGGACGTCCTCGGCCTTGAAGAACTCGCACAGTTTCTGCGCGAGAGCGTCCGCCTTGTCGCCGCTCGCAGAGCCCGGCACCTGGAGCATGCGCGCCCCCGTGGCCGCCTGCCTGTACCTCAGTGACGGTATCCCCAGGGCAGCGATGTCGATGCTGCCCTTGGCCGCGGCGAGGGCCTTCCCGTAGGTGAGGCCGCGGTCCTCGGCTCCCGGCTGCAGGGTGATCACCACGGCCGTCGACCGACGTGTGCGAACCTGCCTCGGGTGCCTCTTTTGTGGCGTCGTTTGTGGGGCAGTCCTTACGGATTCCACCCCGGACGCCTTGCCCTTTCGGCCCCTCTTTACCACCGTAGTCCAGGCCTGGTCCATGGACTCCGGTGCGGGCGGCAGCGCGCGGGGCTGTCGCGGGGTCTGTGCCGCCTTTTTAGCGGCAACCGTCGCCTTCGTGGCAGGTTTACGCTGCCCCTTCTTCCCCTTCTTTCCCTTTCGGGGTTCGGGGGCAGCCGTAGGCTGCGTGTCGCCGCCGGGGCGAGTGCCGGCCGTCGACGCCGGCCTGGGCCCACCGCTAGCACTGTCGCCAGCTAGCGGTGGGCGGAGGCGCTTGGCTGGGAGGAGCCTATCCTCCAGCGCCTCCAACCTGGCATTCATCATGGTCCCCGCTTGGACCATAAAGGTGCGGAGGAGCTCCTCCGCTTTAGGCGGAGAAGGAGTCCGCCGCTGCGCCTGCGGTGGAGGGAAGACCTCCACAGCCTCGACCGAGGGGAGAACGGCCCTCTGCCGTTCCGTCACCTCCTTCAATTGCGCGCGCAGATCCGAGATCTCGGCTTCGAGGCGGACAATGTTCGCCTGCTGTCGAGCCGACTCCTCGGATGCTGTGCGCGCACCGAGCTCCTTTAGGGCCTCTGCCAGCGCCCCCGCAGCGTCCTTTAGGGCACGCACGTAAGTGCCCTTAAGATTTTTGGACGTTGTGGCCACCTTCATTATGATGGCCAGACTGTCCAGCGCCTTGTCAGTCGAGTCCGGGCTCGAGCTCGGCCCGGCCACGCCCGCCGTCGCCTTCTTGGGCCGGATCTGTCTGGCCATAGCGGCCACGTCCTCCTCGTCCGCGAGCCTCAGCTCGTCTCTCCTCGCGGCCAAGTACTCTTGTTTGGCCTTGGCCAGGCCCACGTACTGCCCCGTAGAGGGAGGCCGGCCCCTTCCTCTTTTGGCCACCATTTTTTTTTTTGTCCCCCTGCCGAGTTCGGGGCGGACTCCTGGCTGGAGTCTGAGCCCGAACTCAGCGTCGAGCCGGGCCGCTTGCGACGCTGCCAAAACTGGCTGCGTCGTATCGCTGGGGAGTCCCCAGCCTCGCTACCACTGCCGGAGGCATCCTCCGGTCCACTTTTGTTTTGTTTTTGTGTATCCATAAAGTTCCCACGAGTATGGGGGAAATAATAGTCCACCCAGACAGTGCCCCCTGTGCCTGGGTAACCCTAATACCGCTGGGAGGTCGGGCGTTATCCCAGGGTTGGCCACTCACGACTGATATGCCCCTCAGCCGCTCGATATCGAGCATCCCGGCGCCGCGCAAGACCCCACAAGGGGGGCGCCTCAACGCTAGGAATTAGGGGTTTTTTTATAGAGGTGGACTCCTCGCGGTCCGGCCGATGAAGGCAAGACCCCCGCCCCCGAAGGGCTACGGTATGCTCGCGGGGTTGAACAGCACCCGCCCCACAGCCTTTCGACTGTGGCCCCAACCTCCTATTGCCGCGGATTAGGATACAATTCCTAATCCGCCCCTATCACTAATTAGGATCAGGATACTAATCCCGATCCTAATCCTAACCTAACAGTAATTAGGATCAGGGTACTGACCCTGATCCTAATCCTACCCTATCCTAGTTGTTCTCCACTGTGCCCTCTGCTCATTCAGAGGGACACGCGGAGACACGCCAACGCCTCGGAGGCGACAGACCAGATTGGCCTCCGCCTCCTCACCTTTTGCCAGGATATTAGCCAACAGCCACCGAGATATCCCAACAAAGGAAAAGTCGCTGACGGTTGCCCAGGGTGCACCGTCCCGGATCTGTCGTTGAGCCATCGTTCCCTGCGGACGTATCCAGAGGGACAAACAGACCAGCGACAGCCCGGGCACACGAGGAGGTTCCCCGGCCACGCCACCCCGTCACCAGAAAACCTAACCTAACCCACCTTTAAATATGCCATCGATTTGCAACCACTTTCGGTATGGCTGTTGCTAATTTAATTATTTCTCATTTATTGTTGCTTGACAATTAAAATACTATTAATAGAATCTGATTTTTAGCAGACGAAGCCGCTAGCTAAAAGTTAGTTTTAAAATATGTGCGAACAATTTCACGGGCGCTGCGCATTTTGGTGCCGCCAACAGGCCTGAAATGAATTATTACTAACAATTACTAATTCCGCCTACTTACTTTAACTTTCGAAGAATAGCTTGTATACTGACTGGTACGAAACGAGAAAATTCACCCTATATTTGAGAAGATAAATATTATGAAAAATGCACCTGGAAGTAAAGCTTGTATGGGGGGTAATCAAGTTTTCTGATCAAACATGTTTTTCTAATATCCGTAGCTTCGTTTGTGTTGTGCTGTAGGCACTTTCAGTGGAAAAATCAATAAATTTCGGAATTATTTTTTTAATTTTAGCACCACTTATAAGGTTTTCCTAAGTATAATATACGAGTATACTAATACTGAAATAATTTTAATAAAATAGTAATCAAACCTTTGGGAATGATACACAATATAAAACTAATATCCTAATGATATAGTGAAAAACAAAAGAAACTTGGAAGATTATTTAAAAAATAAGAGTGAGCAAACAGACAGATTTCCTGTGAAGTACCTATAATCTTTATTACTCAGAATTGGACTTATTTCACTTAACAAAAAAATCTCTAAAAAGGCTATAGTTAAATTGTATCTTAAATAATGCAATGAAGGATCAGGATTCAGGCACATAAATCTTTAACTTATGCTACGTGGGTAGATGAGTAATATACCCACCCAAATCCAAGCAGATCATGTACACACACACGCACTAATGCACACACACACACACACGAATATACATACGTACGCACATAGAATCAAGATATATGTAATATAAGAATATAACATGTTATAGTATTGTAGGTATTATGTATTATGGTTTTATGTTGAGCAGGTACGAGCTACTGCAGCTTGCTTCACCTCAATATGTTTAGTAATAGATATGTTAAAATGTAGTGTAATCTTGTACTGGGCTTGGATTTTAACTTTAATTTTTGTATCTATGTATAGCTGTTGAGTTACTAATAAAAAAAGATTAAAAATAAACGTACAAGAAATTATAGTTTAAAAAAACTACAAGATAGGTAAAACGGCATTTATTTTATTTATTTATTTACTCTTTTTGCACTATATTTTACAGAGGCGGACTTATGCCTTATGCATTGGTTAAATGAGATAAATTAAATCAGTCGTAATGAAAATTATATAGTGTGCTATATATATCATAGTAATAATAAAATAATAATCTAAAATAATTATATCACAAAATATATAAATATTAATATTAAATAAAATCAATATTAAATATTTATAGACAATACATATTAATAAAATAATATAAACTCAAAGAATAAATAATATAAAGCTTTCAAGTCAAAGCCTCCTTAGCAGTGTACTGTTTAGTTTAGAATCTGGGACAGCCGTTACTTCCTGAATTTTGTTTCAACTCTAAATAGAAGAAGCTCCTTCACAGACGCTTTAAAGTTTACAAGAATATTCCATGAAAACGAAAGAAGGAAATGTAAATATGCACTAGTCATTGTAGCGGAAAATAAAACTAGTCTGCAGTGTTTAACTAGGGTTGTTAACCCCGGCTGTAGGGCGGGAACCACCCTCTAACTTTACACTCTATTATTAATGACGAACCCTTACTCCGCCCTTCTTCGAGCAAGTGTAATGCAAATTATTGTATTGAGCAAATTTTGCTATTGCAAATGTAAACACTACAGCATAAGGAAAATGTATCACGCAACATGGATTCTGGTTTACTCTACTACCTACACGCCTACACATGTTTTTTGTTGTCCTGACGAATATAATATTTACTTAGAATAGAAGATTATCTTCTACTTAATAAAAATCTAACAGTGACTGACTGACAGACAACGCACAGCCTAAACTGATAAGTCTAGAAGCATGAAATTTTGCACAGGAGTTCGTTATAATTCATCCACATAAGTCAATTGTCGCCAATTTTGCTATGGAAAGGGTGCGTGTTTCAATCGAAAACTGGCCACAACGTTAGTAAGATTGCATAAAAGCAAATGGTGACCATTTGGATTAAACGTTATATTTTTAAAATGCTTACTACACCATTTCTAAAAACCAGAGTTTTTTCTAACAAAATGATAATGTAAAAAGAAATATCAATGTTTTCTTTGTCTTTATGGCTTATTTATATTTATAGCTAGACTAGGTATAGGTAATAGTTGCTCAGCGGTCTAAACAATAATTACAGTGAACATTGAAGGTCATACTCAAAACAAATAGAAATGTTTTATTATTTAATTTTACTTTCATTTACAAACAACGTAAGTATAATTTTGTCTCTGTAATTAGAAGATTAATTATATTTTTCATACGCCCTCTTTGACTGAAATGTAAGAGAAATATAAATTCTGAAATAAAATATTTCTAACAAAATGTTTCATAAAATGTCTTCACGCAAAATAATTCGTAGTTACCCTAAACCTATCGAGATCTAAAAGGCCCGTTTTGACTATATGACAATAGAATGTAACTAGATGAAATCAACAAAATAATAAAAAAATAATTATTAACTTTTTGGGTTCAAAATACCCTTTTTTTTCGCTCGTTAAATAATATGTGAGAACATATGGCAAGTATTTTTTTTCACGTAATTTCCAAAGTAAAATGCAATTTTGAATTGCTACAAAACGTCTCAAAAACAGTTACGTTCTCAGTCCTTTTCTTTTTAAACAATAGTACTGTAACTAATTTGATCGCTGATTTTCACCGGCTATATTCGATTCCATATAAAAATATTAACATAAATAATATAATGAAATAATTTTAATGTTTTATTAAGCCTTTATGTGAGCTTAGCACACAAAGCCGTAAAAAAATTTTTAATTGGCAACACTATTTCGACCTAACGGCAGCCGGCGTCGGCATCCGCGCAGTCTGTCGCCATATTTTTCTTGTGACTTGGCTTTGTTTTTAGACTATTTCTGTTTGCTATCACGTTGACCTTGGCTATAATTTTCTGAACTTTGATTAAGTATAGTGATTTGGACTTAATTTCGTAGTTTTTTGTGGTGTCGTATGAACTCTTTTTCAACACGTTGAAGAGAGGACGTATCATTAATAGCCAATCACGCGAATTGATTGTGAAGTTGCACGACTTCTTCGAACGTGAATCACTTAATGGTGGACCTCTATTGCCAGTAACACAAGTACAGGATCGTGTCGCAGCTGCACTTGGAATAGGCAAAAAAACGATACGGACGGACCATCATGATGGAAAAGTATGGGCCTTCCGGTAGTGAAGAAAACGTATTACGTACACCTAAAAAGAGGAAGAAAAGCAAGCCTGTAACAGGTATGGACAATACAATATGCATATTATACAAGAAACGAATACCCTACTGTGAGTAAACTGTTAATAGCGCTTCAAGAAGCTGGCTTGTTTACTGGCAGATCTTGGTCGCTAATCACAATTATGAAACAAATTGGTTTCAAATACAAGAAGATCGACAAAAGAAAGATTATGATGGAAAGATATGATTTAATATTGCAAAAAGTTTCATTTTTGAGAGAAATTAATAAAATTACTGATTGGGATAACGTTACATTTATCGACGAGACATGGTTGAACTCCAATCATACAGTGCCGCAGTCCTGGACAGACGATATGAAAGCATCCTGCTCTAAAGTGCCAATAAGGAAAGGTGGACGCCTAATAATTTGCCATGCTGGATCAGCCGGGGGAGGTTTCGTGAACAATGCTTTACTTGCATTCGAATCGAAGAGTACGAAGGAATACCACGAAGAAATGGACGCTGATAAATTTAAAGAGTGGTTTACAAAATGTTTACTTCCGAACCTCCCTGAACCATGTACAATCATTATGGAGAATGCATCTTATCATTCAGTGCAAATTGATAAAGCGCATACTCAGGCAAATAAAAAGACTGATTTAGTGGCATGGTTGCAAAGAAATGGTATTATAGCCGACATAAAGTTATTGAAAGTGGAGTTATTGAAATTGGTAAAAGAAAATAAACCTGTAAAACTTAGATATGAAATTCATGAAATGGCACTTGAGCACGGACACAAAATTATAAGAACACCGCCGTACCATTATCAATACAATGCTATTGAGTTGATTTGGGCTCAAGGTAAAGGTCAGTATTCCAGTAATCGTATTATGTTAATTGTTTATTCATGTGACTGTATAATTATTTTATACCCACTGGTCTTTATTAGTATAACTTTGTAAAGAGGTGTAGATATAGGAGAGGTACCTACATTTTTTTTTATTAATACGAGTGAAGGAAGATTACATTACCAAAACGATTTTTTACAGGCTACGCAGCACCAAAAGTACTCAGCCACCATTCCCTACTAAGAAAATGATGACGTTATTGTGCCAACCTCATAAAGGAAGACTGGGCAAAAGTAGTGCAAAAAACAAGAAAAATAATAAAGAAAGATTTTGACAGAGACGTCAATATTGATAATTTAATTGAAAATGATATAATTATTTATACAGGCGACGATAGCTCAATTAACAATTTTGGCTCTTCTTCTGGCGAAAGTGAATAAAGATTATAATTAATAATTATGAAGCGATTTGTTTTATTTTTGCCACAGAACTCAGGTTTTCTTGTGTTCCGTTGTATCATTCTATCACTTTCTAGAACTTATAACTAAAAATCTAAAAAAAAACATGATTAAAACCTCATAATTTAAAATCGATTTTCGTGATAATCGGATACTTAATGTACCGATTTCTTTGATTCGCATCCCTAATTACGTCATAATGAGAGATGTCAAAACGGGCCTATTATATCTCGACGATTATAATTATGTATTATTTCTATCTGGCAAATATAGCCAACTTATTCCTCGTACAAAATTCAATCCAAATGAGTGCCAAGTTGACACTTCGCATGTATTGTGGTATTTTTTCTTTCCTAGAAAAGGAAGTGGCAGACGGATAGATAGTAGTAAGTAGATACTTGTAAGATCCGTCATCGTGACTAGCCTTTCTATCGTTCAATGTTGGACACTGGCCTCATTACGCTTACTTACATTGCCTTGTTCACGAGGTGGGTGAGGATTGAACTAAGTCAAGGGTGCATTTTGTCTTATTGTTTTTCAATTAATTCTGATTAATCTGATAGCGAGAAAATTACTATGGCGTTTCACTAATGTTAGTACTTAATTTAATGAAGGTGCGCAGTGGTGTTATCTTGTAGACAGATTACTAGGTTTTTGACTGACCCTTCACGCTTTTTATGACGGAATAATTTGATTTTAATAGCTTTGGTAGAGGTCAGTGCTCACCCCAAAGAATAATTTATATTGAATTCATTACACTTATCCACTTACCATCAGATGGATAGTCTGCTCATGTGCCACCTTTGTTCTATTAATAACCCATCGAGATACACTGAAAAAGTGATTTCCAAATCGGGTTCCAGACGGACGAAGTCAGGTGCATTTTTTTTATAGCCGCAAATGAGCACACAGTCCACATGGTTGTAAATGGATATTGTCGCCTATGGGCTCTGGCATATCTCATTCACTACCAAAACACGTAGGTACATTAGGGAATAGTGGTAAATTTATTTATTTATTTTAACACTTTATTGTACAAAGTACAAAGGGCGGACTCTACATGCTACATGGACTACATGCTATGGTACTTTTTGAATGCTACATGGCGTCGTCTTCCAGCCAACCTTCAGGAGAGGACAGATAATACATTATATTATTTATTTTATTTAACACTAACTACCCGCCCTCGCCTCGCTTCGGTTTACAATTTTTTTAAATTTCAAATTTTTTTTTTCAAAATCTCGAAATAAAATATAGCCTATATTAGACACGGTAATGCTATTATATATTAGACCTATATTAGATAATGTAGCTTCCTATTTGTGAAAGATTTTTTAAATCGGTTCAATAGTTCCAGAGATTACCCCCAACATACCTACAAACACACAATTTTACTTCTTTATTATATTAGTATAGATTCACAAATGAAGGGTACTTAAAAATAATTTAGTCGCGCCATAAAATTGAATAAGCCATAAAATATATCAATTTCAAGTACGTACACTCAACTTCCATATTAAGTTATTTTCACCATCATTAAATAGCCCAAAGTTTGGTTAAAAGAAAATGTTTTATAGTGTTAAGTCGGCCTAATTAAACTGTTAACGCAATAGTGTAAATTAATAAATAAAAAATCCATACCATACCACACCATCAGCCGATGTTCTCCACTGCTGGGTATAAGCCTCTCCCAGAGCTCGTAACCGCCAACGATCTTCGGTGTTTCTCATTCAACCACCAACGGTAAACTTCGTCAAATCGTCTGTCCACCAGACCAGAGGACATCCCGCACTGCGCTTCCCAGTACGTGACATCCAATACATAAATAAAAATACATCAACTACAGTTTATTTCGTATACTGAAAATATGAGTTCAATCATATCGACCTCTCAGAAATCCTATTATATTGTGGCCGTATATTTTTACAACCCTTATAACAAGTAACATCACTCGAGCAGCACAGAAGGCAATCAGGAACAAACAATGAGATTTGTCCAGTTTTACAACATGTCGACGCGCGCGGACTGGAAGCGCGGACGGTCTTTAATAAATATGAAATGGGCAGACGTGTCCCTCGCTATGTTTTGGCTTTGTGGCAAATTATCATACATTACCAAATTAACGCCACTAATAGATTCTTGTTTAGACGTGGATAAATTCGTCAGATGAAACTCTTATTTTTATTGGAAGTCTCATTTTTCTTAGATTCAACATAGATACACAACTGCGTAACTACTAAACTTTAGTTGTGTTAACGTGAGTTAGCGTAACCAAGTACAAGGTGATTCTGCTATCGCTGCTTGTGGTTGGGTGGTTATCGCTTGTAGTTCGCACAAAAAAACCCAGAATCGAAATAGACTTTGGACTGGAGATATTAAAGTGACTTCTATAATGCCGAAGAAGATGACGTCGTCGAAAAGAATTTTATTGGTTCATAGAAATTCAATAGACCTATGGTAAGCCGGTTGTCGATTTCTCGCAATGACGTCTAACCAGCGATCAATTAAAGCACATACCTAGATAATAATCTATCTAGATATCTATCTAGGTCAGGGATTCCCAAAGTGGTTGGGGTCGCCCAAGGGGTCAATATCGGTTTCCCAGGGGTCGACATAAACGAAAATTTTATATTGAACCAATATTGAACCGGATTTAGCTAGATAGGTAGAAAGTCACCAGGTTCATCCATCACACTGATTTTTTTATTTTTTTATCTTTACTTCGCGATTTATATGTTTTTTTCAAAAAATAATTACCTACTTAAGTATTTTTACGTAATTTGTATTAATAATTATTAATTACACTTGATATTTACTGAATTTTATGTCTATTTATTTTGTTAAATTTTGATGAGAAAACGATGTCAAGTTTACTCACTTAACCAACCGCAAAGTTTTTAAAGTGGTAAGTATTTTGTATCAATAGGAAAAAAACTAGGATAGGATTTTTAAAGTAATTTGGCTATGGGGGTCTTAGGTATCAGTTCATTTTGGAAAAGGGGTCTCTTGCCCAAAATAGTTTGGGAATCCCTGATCTAGATAATTCCTTGTGACGTAATTGTGTCCGTTGTATGCATATACCAGTGGTATAAATACAATGTTACTGTCACGATAAACGAATAATAATAATATTTTATTTATTAAGAGCATTATTTCTATTAGTTCTTATATTTTTTACATTGACAACACCGTTTAGTCAAAAAAATTACAGTTATTGTAAAAAAGGTAAACTGTCAACACTGCGGTTCTTCCAGGGTTCTTCGTAGATTTTTGCAGCCAAATGACATTGGCTGCAGGCAAATTGGCAGTAGGTAAATTTGATCTATATGAAATGCTAATTTTAGGGCCGTAATGCTAAATTTCTGTATTTTGATTGATCGATGCGTCAAACACCGTCTAGAACAGCGAAGACAGAATATGGTACAATAATATGGTCTGTGTAAGTAATATTTTCATGGAAATTCTTTCTTGTCCACAAGCAACAACTCTTTTGTGGTTGTAACATGGCTCGAAAGTAATGTGCCTGGGGTGAATCTTAAGGATTTTGTTAGGAAGTCTTTGATCAGCGTTCTCATTGTTACAATGTTACAACTGTTAGCCTCCTTCCATAATAAACAGTCTATCATAATTTGTAGGGGGAGAGTGCATGCTGCATTCTCACAGCCGCTGTGCGCACTCGACTGGCCACGTTACCCATCTCTCACAGAAGACTACCTTGAAATGTACTGCATTTCCTACTTTATTGTATTTCCTCAATATACGTACGTGTTTCGATAGTGAGTGAGATATGCTAGAGCCCATTCCTATGTCCGTCCTATCACTCCCCATTTTCCCAATCCATTCCTTAATCTACAAAGGTAGGCAGCGCATCAGGGGGCGTGCCAACGTTTGTCATTCTGGACTGATGTTGACATGTATCGCGGATGTCTATGGATGACAATATCCACTTACCATCAGGTGAACTGTATGCTCGTCTGCCACCTTCGTACATAAAAAAATGAAACATGTCTATTTATTCTTTATTGATCAAAACAAGTAGCCAATAGTCGGCCTTTGCGTTGAAATCGCATCATCTACGCTGCGCTATTGAAAATGTAATAAAAACGGATGCAACTCCCGACATCGCTGAACAGGATTTTGGATAATTTCTTATAGAGTACAATATGAGTATTTTTTACTATAATAATATATTATAAAAGTAATAGTTCGTTTATTACCTGCGACAAATCAACAAATATATAGGGCGGATTTAACATATCATATAATTATCATTTTATATCTAATTCCACGCTGACGATCCTGCAGGCCACAGTTACGGTAATAATTTCTAATTACATATGTATTGCAATGGGATTTTTGGCATTCAAAATATAGCATAATTTTAAAATGTCATCAGCTAATTTAACTAATGATTGACTGGTTAAATGAGACATTAGGGCTGCGTGTGTACAATACAGTATAAAAGTTTAAACAAATTAATAAAAAATATAATATGCAATTATGTCTAAAGTGTTTTATTAACTAAGCAACTACAAGTACCAAAAATGAGTGGAAAATTAAATGTGTTAAATATTTTCAGGGTTTTTCACTCAGAAAAATTCTATTCACTAATTTGTCTATACCATTTAATTCCAGAATTCACCAAATGGGTTTTAATTGACCAAAGAATTTTAACCGAATAGTTATAAAATCTATAAATGATTCTGCAATAGAGGAATATGTACAAATTAATGTTTCGTGGCACAAATTAACAAAATGGCGCACCCTATTCCGATCACTACTAATAAGAAATCCGAGTATTTACGTCATACAATTTCCCGTATATCACATACACGTGTCACGGTGATATCCAACACGTGTAATTCCTTTATAAGTCACTGCTTAGGAAGAATTCGATGATCGCATTCTGCGATCGATATTCGACATCCCGCTGCGAGACACTGGCCTCAGATCATAATCACAACGTGGGCCCAGTGCGGACTAAAGAATACCTATGCACCAGTTTTTTTTTAATTCCGGAACATGCGTATTTCCTTCCGATGTTTTCCTTCATCGTTCACCTAGTGATTTGTTGGAAATATTTACTCGTATATACCTTAATATGTAACGATATATGATCAAAGGTAACATACCTTGTCGCTATGGTCTTATAAGACTGGTTATTGATTTTTGTTTAAGCTGTACTGCAATAAAATTGTACATATGACGGACTGCCTAGTAGCATTATTTGCCAGTCCACCTTCAGTTGACATAAATAGTTGGCATGTATCGTAGATGGACGACAGTATCCTGCATTTATGGGAAAGTTGGTGGACTATCTCCCCATCTGCTTCTTAATATAAAAAAATAACCGTTGTTACTGCAGAAAATGCAATGCAACCAGTCTTTTCAGTATCCACTGTTGGACATTGTGGACATTGTCTCGTGCATGAGGGATGTATGGCCTTAAAACAGCGCGCTAGCCAAGCGGATTGGCGAGTCCACTCTTTTAGAGGTGGTGTAGTTCCTCAGGACTTGTGGTAGCCGCTTTGTTGTCAGTTAGTCGCCTTTTATGACACCCACGGGAAGAGATGGGGTGGTGCTAGAGGTGGGGGGTGGGAATGGCGTGCCGTGTGCTGTCCACCGGCTATAGACTATAGAAAATACTCTACATGTATGTAAATATATAGTGTAACTTTAACGCACCACAACGTACTCCAGTCTAGGAATGAAAGCTAAACACCAATTTCATTAAAAGTCAGCAAAAATGGAGATTGCTCGAGTTCTCAAGTACAAAAATTTGTGCACTCGAGCGGCCAATAACCGCCAACATCTGGCAGTGCGAGCCACTACAACTTGATCCAGGAAACTAATACACTCGCAAAATATACTAAAAGTATAATAAAATTCATATATAATAGAACAGAATAACACTATATTTTGTCACATTTGATACAAATCATTTGAGACAAAACACATAATAATCAAAAATAAATAAATAACATTTCAAATGAAAAAAAGAAGTGAGTTAAATGAATAATAAGCAAGCTGTGTTGCATGCAGCAAAATGAGACAAAATGGGTCATGGGATGACCATGACGCCGATTTTCAGGTTAGTGGTTACTATAGGTTACTGGTGGAATATTGATTTTTGCAAATGAAGTGGCAAATGGGAAGACGGCCTGGCCGATATGATGGTAAGTGGTCACCGTTTCCCATGGACACCTGCAACACCAGGGAGGTTGCAAGTACGCTGGCTATGTTGCAGTATCTTATTCGCAGCTCTCTCGAAGAACCCCATGTCGTAGCGTAATGGAATAACATCAATTGGAAGTCTTGAAGACCGCATTGTACACAGCAGCGTTTTGACAAGAAATTGCGGATGGATCGCCCTTCGGGAACGAGTGACGCCGATGGTAACAACCTGAAATTGACATCAAGAACAGTAAAATAAAAAGTATTGTACAGTAAAATATTTTAGTAGATACTTTAAAAAAAAAAACATATTTATGTGTAATTATACGTAAATATTTATCTATACCTACCTAGATTTACTGATAAAATCATACCTAGTTCACTTAAAAGTGAGTACAATATTAGCCTAATGTAATAAATAATTGCGTATTATTATAAATAAATCATTATATTTAAATTATTTTATTCATATGTATGGTCTATTAATATCTATTTTTCAGTATGTATATTTATATCTTTTGTTGTAAAAGTTGATTATTATTGTATTATTTTTATTATATTGTTATTATTATATGTACAGATGAATTAAACTAGTGAGCTTAAGTAGAAATTAAACAGTGGTTACATTCATACTGCAATCGCTTTAATTTTTCACAGTTAACCACAATCACCTGGTAGAGAATGCCTTACACCATTAAGTCCACCTCTGTACAATATACAATACTTAGTACGGACAGATTAAATACATATATAAAAATATAATGCATGCCAAAGTTGCGAAAATGAACTGCGAAATTATTACATATAGTACAAACATGACGATTAAACATTTCACATACTTAACATTTAGTATAAACATCTTACATACTTAACATTTAGTAAGTATGTGATTCTGTCTCTTTCTTTTTAGTAATTATTTAAAAGCTGCGCTCACACAAACATTATACTTCCATTTTCTTTCCATACTTGAGGACACTTTAATCATAGATTATTAGTGTAGGAACCTTGTCTACACTGCAATTAATTTAATTAGGCAAGCAAACCCGCCGGCCGATGCTAAATTTGCTTAAGGAATGTACGCGCGGCCGCTTGTAGAAGGCGCTTGCGCAGAGCGGAGCGAGCGGGCGCCGCACAGTCACTACCGATATCCGACGGCGAATGCATGCGCATTTTTTAGTTTCTGTTGATTATAAATTTCTATTCAGTCTTCTTCTAGTCAATTTCTAATAATTCGTTATCCTATCAGTGACATCCTATGTGTGAAATTCATGCTCTTTCTTCTAAAATCTAAATCGCTATTGTAAATCTTGACATACCTATGTGAATAAAGTGTGGATTTTTACTAGCCAAAAACCCTAGTTAGACACTTTATTAGCATTTCTGGTAAATAAATGTAAGGACTAAATCTTTAATTGACTTTAAAGATACCGAAGACACTGCCACCAGAGAAGTGGCGATAGGTTCTTCTGAGATCTGTGCAAAGAAACATTACCCATATTTGAGAGTGACAGTTTAAAAAGAGAAAAATAAACCACTGTTATTTAACCTGCAATAATATTTTTAGGGTCGTGTGTCGGCTGACTATAGAATATCACCACCTCATCTCTTCGCGTGGGTATCGTAAAAGGTGACTAACTGATAACAAAGCGACTACCGCAAGCGATGAGGAACTACGCCACCTCTAAAAGAGTGGACTCGCCAATCCGCTTGGCTAACGTGGCGTTTTAAGGCCTTACATCCCTCATGCACAAGTATTGTGCATGAGGGATGTAAGGCCTTACTTATGTGCATAAGTATAAGGCCTTACATGATTGCATTCTAAATTTTTTTAAATATACTCCACTATCTGAAAATAGGTTTCACAATAATCTTGGTTCATTTCGCAAGTAATAACTTTAGCTGACTCATTTCTTACACAGTGGAATTAAAAAGGTCAGTATAACAATTTCTTTATCATAATGTCCCAAACAAATAACCCAAACCACGTTCACTAGATTAATGGTGTAGCGTTACTCCGAAACAGGCGACGGTGAGCGTTAGATCACACGTTACCGATATAAGACAGGAATAATTTATCACCGCGTCGCTCGCTCGTGATTAATACCTGTAGTAACACAGCAAGATGGCTGTGAATACGTTTTCTTTATCGCCTTCATGATGCTTCGCGATTCGAGTAGAGCCGTTGTCCCATTGCCGAGGAGTAGCGATGAGCTATTAACAATATAAATGATTCGTATAATAATGACAAATAACAATTGTTCAAAATACACACAACATATTATAAGTACTTACTTACGATACTTTAGAAATAAAAAAAACAATCACATTTTTTAATTAGGGTCTAATTCTATATTTGGAGATGACAATTGTAATATAATACTTGAATATTAAAAATATGAATGTTTACACTTATGCCTATATATTTATAAGATAGTCTAAAGTATATTGCTAAAAAAATAAAATATTATCCAATATTTTCAGCATATAATATCTATATAAATATTGAAAATGTTGTACAAACACGTTTCAATGTTCGCATTTTCAATTCCATTTAATATCAATCTATCGTTGTGGGCTTTTATAAGTCCTACTGCAGGCTGCAGTCTTGTTCTTGTAGTTAGGAGAGAGTTAAACTCCCCAGTGACCATTGCGAGTCGACGAGTCTACTCCAAGAGGTTATTGCCGTTCGATGTTTGGCGTTTATTTCTAGTAAGAAAGAGTATTCCCGCTCTTTGACTATCTCATTACCATTACATTATCAAAAGCTTGTCTCTCCACCTGCTGACTATAGGCCACTCCCAAGGACCGCCTCTATCACATTAACTTTTGTTCTCTTTTGTTATTTAATCAAGTCGCCGTTAACTAACTGATTACTCATCAACAAAACACTAAAATGAACATATTGTAAAACCTTCTTATATAACTAAGATTAACTGATGTCACACTGCATGACAGTCATAAAACGTTCAGGCACATGGTGACCGAAAGGAAATATGTTTGTCGTTTTAACGTCGTTTTAACACAGAGCGCAACGTCGCGCTTCCAAGCGATTCCATTCGCGCGACACCTTGCACCTGTTATAAGACCTATGTTTATCCCTATTTAAATTTAATCATATTATAACAATGTAGCAATTAAATGGCAAGCTAGTAAGCCTAACACGCTAAATTTACATTAGTCAGAAAAGTGCTTTATTGTGCTCGTAAAATACTTTAAATTAATTCGACATGCTCTCAACATGCAATAAAGTTGTTAGTAAATGCAAGTATTATTGCGTTCTTAACCAATTTTCAAATTAAATCGCATGCACTCCATATTGGAATATGTATTGTTTTATAACATGACATGACGCATATCCATAAGTGATTGTTCTCTTTAAGATGATGAATCTAATCCGATCGTGATTAGAATGCCACAGTTGTTATAATTAGCATATACTATCGGGCGTTCTTAACCAATTTTCAATCTAAATCACATGCACTCACATTTTTTGGTTCATGCATATTGCATAGGCATCCATAGGCATGCATATTGTTTTATAACAAGAGATGACCAATGTCCGTAAGCGATTGTCGTCTTTGAGATGATTAATCAAATCTGATTGTGAGAGTACAGAAGCCCATATAAACTGCGCCATATTTTCCGATGAAAAGGGGAAGTCATTTCGTGAAATATAGCCTCAATAATGTGGATAGACACAACTATGAATAATACATACGTGAGGCAAGTAATAATCTGCCAGCAGCGGCGGAGAATATGTGATTTTGTTTATTTATTCCAAAATAGTTTATGGTCATACGTGACGTGGCCATATTTCAGGATCGCAATAAATATTTATATCTTTCAACCATTGTTGTACTTAATCTGTTTTATGCGCACGGATGTATTAGCTCTTTCATTGGACACTGATTTGTTATTGACGCAATAATAAAAAAAACGTGTGCCGTCAGGGGACCCCCATCAGGAACGAAGATCCTCACGCATTTTTTTTTAAACTTAAACTCCGAATGTAATTCAAAATAAAATCTGTATACTTCATGTATTTTTTTTTAATTTGTATCATATTTTCAATGCAAATAATTTAAAAGAAGGAATCAAATCAAAAATTTAGGTTATACAACCGGCCACGCACTAGTCTACACGTCTGTTATTCTGCTCGAGTCTCGCTCTCGATACTCGCATACACACACACACACACAGAAAGAGAAAGGCGTATGGAGGGGGTAAAAATCTTACGTGACGTTACATTTTCTCTCGAATCACACCTACCGCAAGCGGCGTAAAGGAACTTCGTTCCAATAATACATGTATGTATAGACATGAAAGGATTTGCGACGTTATCTGAAAAATTGCCGATTACAATTTCCTAAATATTAAGATTTTAATGAAATCTTAAAACAAATGTATTTTTAATATTTAAAAATCTTAAAAATCAGATATTAGAGCATGTTTCTCGTTAAAGATAAACTTGAAACAACGAAACTTTAAGTTACACTTATTTGAGAAAATCTTAGCCAGTCACATATAGACTTTAAACGCACGTCTTCAGAATCTTTAATATTTGTTCAAATTAATTTTTCTCAATTGTTCCATCGAGGGCAATTAAATAAATGTTATGTTATTATAATCATTAATGTGTCAATAAAGCCTTGTTTATTCAGGTGATATGATTCATACCAATTACTGAAACGTGAACTTCAGGTTTTCTTGATCTTTCAAGCGGCTCGTTGGTCTAGCGGTATGATTCTCGCTTTGGGTGTGAGAGGTCCCGGGTTCAAATCCCGGACGAGCCCTGTTTTAACTAACAAAGGTAATCATTTTACAAAATTCTAATATCCAGGTCGAAAATTTATAACCGCAAGTTGAATGTCTCAAAGGAACATTTAAATTACTTGAGTTACTTCTACGTTTTCTTTTGGAACCATAACGATAACATCACATCTGATGTTTAATAACGGTTTAATCGTAGTTCAAAGAACACCGAAATATTTTTTATCGGAGCAGTTTACGGGAATTCTACGTATTACCGTTTAAAAAATTTCTCAGTTTGCATTTTACTTTTGATTTAGCCACAGTATGGCCGTGTGATGTCGGTCGGCTTTAAAATTACATCACCCCATCTCTTGCCGTGGGTATGGTAAATGGCGACTAAAGGATAACAAAGGCGCTACCACAAGTCCTGATGAACTATACCACCTTTAAAAGAACAGACTTGCAAACCCGTTTGGCTAGCGTGCCGTTTTAAGGCCACACATCCCTCGTGCACTAGGCAATGTGGATGTGGGGGCTCATGTGGAGCAGTGAGCAATAAAAGGGCTGGTTACGGTTAAGTAAGCTACAGCTTTAGCACGATTCTCTTAATATTACTGCCATACCTATGAAATTGCCGTTTGTTGATAGTGGCCACTTTGAACTTGTTATCTTGCAAGCAAGTTTGGCAAGGAATTCTATATTCAAATTACCTTCAATTTAGAGCTGTGACATTCTTATTCAAAATCAGTTATTTATTTGTTTTTCCGTCAAACGGCTTTTTTTTCTTAGATATCGTCTATGGTACGGACCAAACACCGCAAACACACGGTGCGTTTTTGGTTTGATCCGTTCTATAAATTTCGACCTCGAGAACAAGCCCCGTGGACAACTGGAGACTAAAGTCGATAATGACGAATTGAAAGCAATTGTGAAAGCGGATTCATCACAAACCACGTGTGAGTTAGCAACAGCTAAATATTGATTCATTTGCGTCAAATCGGGAAGTGAAGAAGATTGGTAAGTGGGTACCGTATGAGCGTAATGAAAGTGAGCTGCAAACTCATATTTCTGAATATTTTTAACGTCCTTAAGAAAAAAATATTTATAATAATGATTAGAAATGTATTACCATGTTACCAAAGGACTCTAAAAACAGCAGCATTCAAAGGCTGTGGTAGAGATCATCAATTTGCACTTTTACAAAATAAATCTGTGACAATGATCATCGGTGCGCAATAATCGTGTCATCTCGGTTACCATCGCGAATGGACGTGGCTCCGGTCGGAGGTAATCGCGCGCAATCGCTGCGATGCACTCGTACCGAAGCTATCATTATATGGAAGAATATCAGATTAAATACATTTGTAATTATAGTAATGAAATAAAACTGTGACATTGATAATTGCTTCGCGATAATCGTGTCATCTCAGCTGGCCCCACGATAAGGGGGATTACGGGCACAGTTCTGCCGGGTAATACGATACATGCATAGTACCCGACAGCGCGGGAGTGTGGTTTCAAGGGATTTTATAGCGATGTCAAAACAACGTTAAATTGGATTGATAATAATACTTCCCAATAATTTGAATGTATGTTTATTACTAGCTTAATCAGCGCGGCTTCGGAAAGAAATTACGGGATAGAAAGTGTGCATATTTATCTCGTGAAAACCTAACAAACGGACAGACAATTTGGGATTTATAATATTAATGTGAATAAGGCTAATTGATATATAGTATCAGAGTACCAAAATCAGAAGCAATTGACACGGACCATGTTGTAATTAATTTTATTTTACATACTTTGATAGCTCCGTTAGGGCGGGCATTTGTCATGTGGTATTTGTCACAAAAACTATTTATTTGTATATAAAGGGTTTTATAAAGGATTGTGGAGTGAAACAAACTTATTTGGTGTTGCTTTGATATTCAAAGAAACGACATATAATGTTTAATCTTCAATCCTTTTTTAAAATCTATTATTTTATGTCTACCTACAACTTTACAATTTTGTCTACCTACAGAACAATTCTCTTCACTTGACGCCCACACTGTTTTACCGACACCATAATACGAGTAGTTTTACCGACAGCGCGGAGCGCCGCAAAACTCAGATGAAAGAAATATATTTTCTTTACATGTATTATATTATGTCCCTTCTGAGACGAACAGAATAAACAACATATTTACTTGAATGGCAAACCGATAAATATTCCGAAATATTCACGATTTATTTGATTCGATACAAAAAATTGATACGCGGAATTTCAGGCATTGACACAATTTTTAAAATGGTAAAACACGTGTTTACTTATTGATATTGGAGAATACCTATACCAAGTTTGAAGTTAATAGGACCGTCAAAGTTACGCTTTCCTTTCTTCTCCCAACCTGCTTTCTTTGTTATTCCCTATTGCTTCGTTCCTTTTTTTACTGAATATGCCACCCCCTTCCGTCATCTGGTTGAATAGGGAAGTGAGTGTGGAATTGGATAATTATTCGCCATCTTTTCTAGCCCTTCACAGGTACGCAGCGCATCAATGGAAGTACCAAAATTCATCATGTTTGACTCATGATGGCATGTAATTGTTATTAATTTATCCAAAGTCTAATTACAAATTCAAAAGTCTCTGAGATAAAAAGTTTTCGAGATATACACATTGTATAGATATTCCCCGCCCATTTTCGCTTCCTTCTAAGTCAAATAAAAAAAAACACCTATACACATATTATTTATTTATTTTAACCAATCAAGCAATGACCTTTTGTTTGCGAGATGCATAAATCCTAACGCCGCCGTACTGGTTAAACAATAAGTCCTTAACTTCATGTCCTTAACTTGAAAAGTTATGGAGATTCAGACTGCATATAAAATTAGATCCTCTATTTGTTGCCCCTTTCTAAGTCAAATATCGGCCAACGCCAATACACGTGTTTAATTATTTTGAACGAAATGTTTATAGGACAAATTTCAAGTGTCCAACTTAAAAAGTTTTTCATAGAGAACATAGTAAAAACAGAGTTTCGCATCGATACTCACCCCTACATTTTATGGCCTTTCATATGAAATTCCAAGTCAAATATCCAAAAACGCCGACACACGCGTTTAATTATTTTAAAGGGAGAATCTATATACCAAATTTCAAGTCCCTATCTGAAATAGTTTTTGGGATACGGATTTTGCGTCGAAAATCGCCCGCCCCTCTCTATTATGCAAATATCAAAAAACTCCGATACAAGTGTTAAATTATTTTAAACGAAAAGTCTATATAGGTACTAAATTTCATATCTGTAACTTAAATAATTCTCGAGATATCGGCATTTCATAAAAAATCATCTCCCCTTCTTTCCACCTTTCCAGTAAAATTTTCAAAAATCCTTACTTAGTCGATATGTACGTAATAAAACCAATCCACTGTGCAAATTTCATGTTTCTAGCTTCAGCGCTTTCGGCTCGGCGATGATGAATCTGTCAGTCAGTAACTTAGGACATTTCTTTTCATATGTATATTATTATAAATTGATATACTTTCATATAAAATAATTTAATTAAAAATAATCAAACATTAAAACTAAAGTGATATAAGTCGGTAAAATGAGTCACTAAACTCATCCGCACTCCCTCGTTGTCGCGTACTATAAATACGAGTACCTTTATAATCAGCCTTAAAAATAGCTTTTATTATAAGACTAAGTACCTAACCAAATATCGATCTCGTTTTTCCGGGCCTGCTACATAGACTACCAGCCGTGGAACCAGAGACCAGAAGGCCCGAAGGGCGCACACGGGAATCAGAATAACGGCCCTTTTATTCTCCGCTGCTGGACAATGGCCTCCCCATGAACATTGTCTTGTGCATGAGGAATGTATGACCTTAAAACGCCACGCTGACCAAGCGGGTTGGTGAGTCCATTCTTTTAAGGGTAGTGTAGTAGGGCTTGTGGTACAAGTAGCGGCTTTGTTATCCCTTAGTCGTCTTTTACGATACCCACGGGAACAGATAGGGTGGTTTTATTCCAACACCACACGGCCAAGTCGTAAAAATCACAAATTTCAAGTACAATTATTGAATTGATAGATATTGCAATAATGCAATAAAGTATACCACATTTGCGATTCAATACCATATATAAAACTTTCTTTAATGATGAAAAATCTGATGGTTATTTAATAGTCTGTTGCATAATATATTAGCTCGGCAGTCCAGCGATGTGTCACAAATGCAAGCCTGCAACGAGCGCGCATCCAACATGCATCCAACACAGTTCGCTTTGTTGAGCGAAATCAAAAACAAGCGCTACGCTAACAATTGGCACGTCACTAAGGCCTGTTTGTATATACATGTTGCAGTATTAAGCCCAAATCTGCTAATGTACATATATTTGCCAACCATTCACGATGTTTACAATCGACATAGTCGTATTATTGGATAGAGCTACTGCAAATATGTTGCCGCTACAAATACACCAATACACGGTCAAGAGTTATCGCAGCTAAACAATTTATTGGATTGTCTACCAGCACTTAATTGATGGCTGTTCGATTATAATGACTTATATAACTTGCTACTTTGAATTTTTATCCCAAGTGTTTAATAGTTTATTTACTTGGATTATTCTTCTTGTTCCGCTAAGTTTGTTCCCCTAGCTAGAATGGTCAATATTACTATTATAGTAATATTGAATATTACTATAATTTCTGTTGAAAATATTCTATTCGTTTTTTGTATAATAAATGCACAATGCAAGTGTTAGACGAATGCCTCTTCAGATGGGCGATGGGTCTCACAGAGGAGGATATATCGCTCCGTTTTTTCATCTAAAAGGAGTCCACCGATTATTTATAATTTATTTATAATTATTGTTATATAATTTATTATTGAAATATATTTATTTGTAATTCCCATTAGCGACCCCGCAAACTTTAGGATGGCCAAGATGGTTCTATTTTCACATTCCTGTTGTCCACTCTAGGGGGCAAACTTAAGGTGGAAATGGAAATTATTTATGGTGATACGATGCCCAGCTTCAAATACAGTAGGTAATATCAGTTTTAGCGTTTTTGAGTTTTATAATTATTCGATATCAGCAGGCCATTAAAAATGTTTGTATCTACGATTCGTTTCTTTGCGACGCAATCTGTGAGATTCGTAATTCGAGAAAAATCAATTCATATGTGATGCGTCCATATAATTTTTTTTGCTGCGTTGTTCTCCAAACCACCTTTTTTTCTATTAATTATCTTCTATATACGTTTTAACCAGAGCTGGACAGCGATAACCTTAAATGTCTGACATATTCATTTAGAGTTCGACATCAATAAACAGCTATCCAACACTTACTTAAAGGCGTCACAATCCGGATTATATTTTAAAGAAAAGGCTGAGTTCGCACGCGAGCGAGGCGGTGGCAAGCGGGCCAGAAGTAACAATTACCTGGTCATGCGATCAGGCGATCCATCACCCACTTGCCTGTGCCACTGGCAATAGCCATTCGACTCCTATACGTGGGTCGCCACCGCTAAGGCAATTTCCGGACTCTTATCTGACCAACCGAGCATTTATTTCGCAGAGTTTGTTTAACAGAATTAGTTATTGACAACAATCTTTGGCAAGGTCGTTGAGTATTTGCACTTTATTTTGGTTATCGTTTCACATTACAGTTTTGGATATATATATATATATAATTTTAATTAATATACTACACCAAAAATATGATAATTCTTATAATTTCTCAAGACTCTTCTCTTGATGGCGTATAAATACACAGAGTATCAAGAGCTAAAATGCTAACTAACTACAGGAGTTTAATGAAAACTGTGTTTAACAAATTTGGTAATAAAATATCTACCAGCAAGGAGAGAGATTAAACACCTCCTATATACTTCTGTATACTTAGTACTTCGATCAGAACTTTCAGATAGACTTCGAGGAAAACTAACTATTGTGTAGATCACAACTTCAGAATTTCGGAAAGGTGTCCCCTACACCTACGACACAACTAATGGCGACCAGCTGAATTGAAGACAACAATCAATTTCGAAGTTTATTTATCAAAGAAATCAAGGCCAAAATCAAAGAATCAAGGCTTTTAGACAATATTGTTTCTGGCTTCCGACTGGCTCCTGCCATCGGCATTTTCTTAATAATTTACGATTTTTAATTTCACCATTACAACGACTAGGTAGGTACAATTCAAAATGTTCTGAATGTATAAAAACGCCTCCGTCTAATTACAGTATGTATTCAAAAGTGTAATTGCGTCAACCAGCGTCAATCACGCCACTGCACTGGAATAAAAATGTCACATTATTATTAAATTCTTTCATAACATCTCAAGCCGCTTAAGGTTCCCTACACTAACTACACTGCGTGCATAATTCTTTAATATAATAATAGCCTTTTGAAATACTGTGACACCGTTCATATTTTCAATTGGATTTATAGGAAGTTTCCAACGTTAGCTCGTTTAACTATTTTCCATTGTTTACAAAAGATTAAGATCGTGTACTAGTTATGAGTTATATATTGCTAATGGAAGCTGTTGCACGATTGCACGCACATTGTAAAGAAGCCGCTGATAATTTGTTTTACAAAGCGACGGCATAAAGGAACGAGGCAAAGTTTCCAATAAATTGTAACGTATGATATAAATAAGTGGAACTGAGTATAGGTGTGACAAATAAATTGTAACAAATGATAAAACTTTAAGAAAGATAATCCATACCACACTATCAACCTATGTCTCTCCACTACACTCCTATGTTTCTCACCAGCTCGCAACCAAACACGTTCCTCTGCAATTCTCACCCAGCCACCACCGGTAAACTTCTTCAAGTCATGAGTCCACGTGGACGGAGGGCCGGGCGTTCCGTTCCACACTGTGCTTCCCGGTACGCTGTCTCCATACATATCAATTACAATTAATATGTGAAAATAACTCTTATGAAATTGCAAGATCCAAAGTTAAAACAATCTCTGTAAACGTCCATTAACCAAACCCATCCCAACTTACATTATAGGTTTCTCAAGTTAAGCGTTATGACATTCGCGTAGAATTCGCCCCCATCCCTTACCATTGAACTTCGGTAATCGAAAACAATAACAAACGAAAACGACTTTGGAACATTCATTGAAAAGGAAAGTTCCTCCGCAGCGGAGCGTCAGGTGCCTTCACAGATCTCGAATATCTACACCGATATTATGTAAATGTCTACGCAATAAAAGATAAAGACTTTATTTGATTCGACTTCAGAAACATTGATAATGGTCGTCTCATCGTTTGATTAATCAAGAGCGCACTTAACAAATAAGACAGACAATTGTTTAGTAGAACTCAAATATTTGCTCAGCCGAAAAAAAGGTTTTGTGAAGCGAAAAATATTGTACTTAATTTTTAAATAAAAGTAGGTACTTTAGACGACTTGCGCCTTATCGCAGAGCGTAGAATATTATAAAACGTAGCAATAAAGTAAATAAAGAGACAAATGTACATATTCAGTGAGACGGCAACAAAGACGATGAAGTGTAATACTTAAGAAAAGTGTGTTAAGGTTGTTTATTGTTTGTGTTTTTTGAACACGAAGCGGTGAAGCGGTGCTTGCGAGAAATATTATGAAAACAAATTCGCGTTGAGCACGTTCACTGTGCAAGTAATAAATAAGAGAGCAAAAGTGCCTCCTAGACGGCGGAAGCGAACCACAAAATGGCATTGTTTGAAATTATATTACGGAGTTTTCCGGGGAAATAGTGTTAGTACTTTTGAGTTGGCAGCGAATTAGCTGATTGAATGATTTATTAATTCCCTAGATAAGTATAGGTGTGGGGTTAAAACACAAAGCTAATTGGTAGAAAACATTAGGGAGACGTTTTAGTGTTTGTTTTGAAGAGGAATCAAATGAATAGTAATGAAATGTAGTAAAGAATACCTACTTAAGTATTAAAAAGGACTTATAGCAATACGGAAATTAAGAAAACGTTTAAAAAGATCAAAGAAAACGATTATCTTCGAGACGTTTTCGGGAATGTTTTGAATAAAAATGAAATGGATAGTATTGGAATATAGTCATAAATACTTAAGTATTAAAAGATAAATTATAACATTATGGAAATGAAGGGAACGTTGAAAATATAACACAAAAGAATTATCTTTTTAAATAATTAATGATACTGCTATTTGTTGGTTGTTTAAGAAAACTAGTAACTTCCTTTATTGAAATGTGGCAGTCTAGCAGATCCACTTGATAGTAAATGAATACTGTCGCCCATAGACACCGCGATACATTCCAATTGCCAACGTCGGTCATGAATGAAAACCTTTAGGGATTTAAGAGTTGATTAGGAAAATGTATTGGGATGGATAGGAATAAATTGTGTAATGGGATGAACAGTTCTTCCATTCTTCGTTGACATGTACCATTCCATACCATCAGCCTGTGTCTATCCACTGCTGGATATAGTCCTCTCTCATGGACCGCCATCACACACGGTCTTCTACTCTTCTCATCCAACCAGTGGCATATAAGTAAGTACAAATAAAAAAAAACACTTTTTTTATTACATTATACTTTCCACCCTATAGGATGGGATGGGAAATGGACTCTAGAAAATTTCACTGGTACACAAGTATAATGTACCACGAGAGAGTGAGTAGGTGAACAGGTATTTTGATCCTTTCTATCACATTTATGCAGTCAAATGAAGCAATGACTACGATTCAAATTTTCTATATTTTCATTTCTTTTTACGGTAGAGGTGAGGTTAATAATCCCGTTGCCATTAGTCCAACTTTCCATAACACAATACAAATACGTAACGCGTACGAAGTCGTTATGTTAAACGTAAACGAGACAGAAACGAAAAAATATGTTAAACAAGCAATTCACGCGAATCGGGAGCACCTGACGAGCCGGCCGGGGGGTCTATTACTAACGCCGTGCGATAATGTACGAGTATGTTACGTGAAGAAAAAACAATTCTGACAATAATAATTTAAATAGCTTATATGACTTTTTACAGTTCCGCCAAAATTACAGTGAGATTATTGAAGCTTTACCCTTGTCTGAGCGTCCATCCAAAAGAGTATGACAATCAATCGTCATAAATCTCAGGTATCGAACAATATCAGATATCAATTAATATCAAATATCAATCAATGTCAGATATCAATCAATATCAGGCACTTAAACTATAAGTAACTAGTAATTAAGTAAGAGAGGACTTATACAACAATATATACCTTCTACCCATCATCACATCATGTTGAAGCCATTAAGTCAACCCGGGCATCATGTTACGGCATCCTATACCATCGGCCGAGATAGGCTGTATTCGCAAGACTTCGGATGCGGTCGACGGTCGACCACTCTCGCTTACTGTACAGATGGCGGCGCTTATCCATTGTTTGAATTTTGTTAACTTATTTTATTATCTTCTAATTACAATCCATATTATCGTAATCAGCGCCTTTTATTGATACAATAAATATGTCCTACAACACACAACACTTACACGCACGCGCAGTAGCTGTAATATGGGGTGGGACATGTTCCGGATGGAGACTCATTTGATACTTGCTGCCCAGAAGCCGACGCTACTCCCAATCTAACGTTGATATGTGTAACATATCCCCTTTGTATTATTTGGACTTGAACCGAAAACCCTACAGTTAGAGCTCAAATCATGCTACCTGGCATTTGAAGACTCTTCGATTAAGAAAAATATAGCACTCATTAAGATGCACTTCAGTGATTGATATTCCCTACACAACTGAAAAACGTGAAACCAAAAATCTTCCTCTATCATTCCTTCGCAATTTTAGAAAAAATGGTGGAGTTAATCCAGGCAGTTCCGAGCTCATTTTCGGAAAAGATGCGAAATAAGTTAGATACCGTTCTTGTTAAAAATCCATATCTTGACATAATTCAACAAATAAATGTACACATGAATGCCACAAGTCAAAGCTTTCCTGACTTTATTTCTTCGGACCTGACTTTATTTTATATCTATCAAATTTCAAATTTTGTTCTGTCACGTCGATCGACGTAGAGCGGTAATTTTCGGCCTACAAATTAATTTTAACTATCAAACGTCACAAGTTTGACATTGATAATTTAAGGAAGTGTATTGTGGTGTATTGTCACAAAAAATATAATTGATTATGTAAATTTATGTCACAGCTTTTATTTTGTTCAATAAAAAAATAATCTCACACCAAGTTTCTTTTCTGATAGTGCATATATAATGCATATTTAGACCTTTTGTCGTGCATATTTGCATGCATATTTTAGCAGTTTGATAGTGCATTATAATCCTATGTCTAGTTATTATATTTCTCTTGACACTGAGAATAGTCCCCGTACGCCATAACACGTCCTCGTGATATCACCCGAATGTTTTCGCGAATTTCAGTTGCGTCATACAGGTGATAGGGGAAGGATCACAGAGACATTGTTTCGGGGCGGCAAACACCTCGTAGACTATAATGTTTATTGCATTCAGTATAAAAACATACGCCTTCGTTGTTTTTACAGCATTGTTTATAGATTTCTGCGTTGATTAAATGGGTCTTGCTTTATGAGATGCAGCTAATAATTATGGCAAATTGAAATATACAGTTCTTGTAGCTGAGACTATTACTACCGTTGTCGTGGATGTTACGAGTATCTGAGTATAAGATACGCGTTTATTACAAAAAAATAATCCTCTTACATTATTACGTACACATCCTATATCTAATGTCAACCTGTTTAACTTCGCACTGCATAGCACAGGCCTCACTAGTAAATCACTAGGGGAATCCGAGCCATAATCCACCATGCACACCCAGTGCGGTTAAGTGGATACATCACCTCTAGTTTTCTGATTTTATTAATTCTGAGCCTCGGCCTGTGCCGCTCAGTTAATTTAATTATTTATTTAAAAACTTTATCGCACATTATTGTACAAAAGGCGAGCTTAATGCCCTACCAGCTAGCTAACCTTTGGGTTAACAAACAGGATAAATAACGTACCTACATAAATATAAATATACATGATGAATACATACAATATATACAATGCTTACGTATATATAGGTACATACTATACATACATAATTGGTCGGGGAGAAAGTCTTTCCGTATTTTGTATGTATGAAGTTGTGATCCAATATCTTTGATTGAACTGTTTGTACCTGGCTGGTTATGATACCATTAAAAACTGTAACAGTCTGTAACTGGAGGGGTCCGAGCGATGTTTGCCCGGTTTGGGGATGCCGATGACGAAGGCTTCTTTCCAGGCGACTGGAAAGAGATGATTTCGCATGGCAGTATTGAAGATGGCCACGAGGAGAGCGATCAGATGGATCGGGAGGCTTTTGAACACCTTGTTGGCTTTTTAAAGAGACTGAAGAGTCAGAGACTGGGAATTCAGGGACAGGCCTTGAAGAGGCTAAGTACGGGCTCGTACTTGATGACAAGGTCCAGACGGGCTATAAGGTTTCCGTCAGTGGAACTGAGGGCTTGCGCTAGGTTTCTTATTTCCTGGAGATTAATTGCTCCAAGGAAATTTCTCACTAGGGCCAGGTCCTCCGTTAGCCCAGAACTAGCCTGGGCTTGAGGGGAGGTGGCCTTAGGAGGCTGCTGTTTGGGGACGGATTTTAGGAGTGGCGCGGGGGCAGCTGGAGTGGTCCTCCAGGCTTCAGGTTTGAGCAGCAAAGGGAAGCTCGCGGGTGTTAAAACAGTGGCTGAGGTGCGTTGCGCGGAAGGCGCGCACTGCACCTTGGTGCTTTCACTTGCACCGACATGAGAAGAGCCAGGGGCGCCTGCGTAGGAGAGCGCTTGGCGGGGGGTAGGGGGCTAGCGGGGACCCTCCTGGAGGGCCTCCGCGGCGCTTTAGGGCATCCGCGATAATTTGCGGGATGCCCCAGCTGCCTTGGGACGGAGGCAGCTGCTGGTGCCGTGGTCACCCAGGCACTTTACGCAGCGAGGTTTTGCGTAGCTATTACGCGCTGCGTGGCCATAGTATTGGCAATTGTGACATTGCCCACTACCGCCACGCTTGTGGCTCTCGAAAGAGAGACCGGAGAGCCCGCAGATAGAGCGGGTGTCGAAAATGTTCTTGCCCTCGGGGGTGAGGGGAAGGACAACCAGGACTAGGTTAAAGGGGGTCTTGTCGCGCCCCTTGTAAAGTCGGTGCACTTCCAGCACCGGCAGGTTTTTGGATTGGAGATCATCGAGGATCTCGTCTTCTCCCAATTGGAGAGGGAGGCCACGGACCACAACGCGGAGACGACGCTCCCCTTCCGTGGCGTATGTGTGAAAGGAGATTTTTATCTTTCGGAGAAAAGAGGTAAGGGATCTGAAGTCCCTTGAAGTGGGACCTTAATGGCCACCGCGGAGTTGGAGGCCTTTGTGAAGGAGATCTTGAAAGTCTCCATGGCGGCGCGGACATATCCCCAACGGGCCTTGTCTTGAATGAAGAAAGAGGGAGGGGGGTTTTCGGTGCGGGGAACCGCGGGCGGGGGAGTGTTCTGGCGAGAGCGGGAAGCCGCGCCAGGCTGGGCTACGAAGTCCGACTTAGCGGACTTCGGGGGTGCAGCGGGCGTAGGGGAGGAGGTCTTTGTAGACCTCTTCCTTTTCTTGCCGACGACGGTGAAGCCGCCGTCGGAAGATTCAGCCTCGGACGAGGAGTCGGAGGACTCGGAGGCTTGGACTATGTCCATGTCCTCCTGAGGGGTATCGCAGGTTTCATCCTGCTCGGGGACGGGGTCGGGGGACGCAGGGCTCTCGAGCGGAGCCGAGGGTGCGGGTTTTTGGGGGGCGGGGGACAATCTCAGGCAAATAGTTCGGATGATTTCCGGGTGGGAAGCCTTTAGAAGCGATACTATGTCGTCGCTACGGAGAGAAGCCATAGTTGGCTGGGGTGGGGGGAGAGAGAGAGAGAGAGAGAGAACGAGTTGCTATCTCTGTCACCCCGGGTAGGTGGGCCCGGGGTTGTGTAACCCTCCCTGCTGGGTGTAAGCAGGGAGGTGAGTGCCTACTGTGAGCCCTAAGCTTGTAATCCGTCGCCAATCTTATTGTGCGACGGAGCCCTACGGTGTCTATTGCGAAGGGTGTAGACACACCCGACCGACACTAGGTGTGTAGCTGTGGAGGCAAACCAGAGACTAGGCCGACTAGGATCCTCCAAGGCCGGTTGTCTAGCTCCCGTCCAATTGACTGCCTCACCCTGAAGCGGCTCGGCAGGTGTGGTTGGGTCAACACCCCGCTCAGATCGTTGGCACCGTTAGGTTTCCAACTGACTCAACGACTATGGCGCCCCGGTATTTATAGTGGGCGAGGGTAGTTGTGATTATGGGACGTTCAGAACTACCCTCGCCCACTATAAATACCGAAAGATTCAATTAATATGGACACCGGCCGAGAAAGCCTATACTACACTATGTTCCAGAATAAATAAATAACGTATATATTTAAAATTAATTTTAAAATTGTAGATGGATAAATTAATTTCCAATTCTCGCTTTCTCTGTCTAGACGATATGTTTATGTTTATCTTTGTTAAAATAAGATACCTAATAAACATGAATACAACCTCCTCATTACAAATTACATACACATACATCTATACTAATATACCTATAAAGAAGTAAAATTGTGTGTTTGTGGGTATGTTGGTGGTAATCTCTGGAACTGCTGAACCGATTTCACAAATAGGAAGCTACATTATCCGTAATCCATGTCTAATATAGGCTATATTTTATTTTGAATTTTTGAAAAAAAATAATTAAAAATACAACTCTTTTAAACCGAAGCGAAGCGAGGGCGGGTCGCTAGTACTTAATAAACACCAAAAACTTTTGCATATACATTTCAGGCACGAAGGTTTGCATGCATAAATGATACCGAAGTCGACTCAACGAACGAAGTCGCTTCGACTCGCGCCTCACACACACATGCATAAACCAGATGCCCAAAAAACATGCTGTCACTCACAAGAGAGGGTCGCTCGTGCGAGTAGACAGCTGTCTTGTTGTGTGATGATGTCCGGGGGCACTTAATTAATAGTTAGGCAACTGACGTCCTGCATTTTCTGCTCTCCTGGTAAGCGGAGTAGTAACACTGGGACGAGATAATAATGTTATTTAAGATCTGATAATTAGTTCATAGGTAATTAGAACGACAAATAGGTTGTAAATGGACATACATACATATTGTTTGACCAATTGAGCGTTGAAACAAATACAAACGTTTTACAGCTCATTATTAACGTACTTAATAGAACCGCAAACATAAAATTGTAGAACATACCAGTTCATTCAATTAGATCTGCTATCAATTATCAGTTAGGAATATGAATGTAAAAATTCTTATAATAATTCGTTAACAAATGCAAAAAAAATGTAATCGTACATACGGTCGATTAACTAAACCGTTGTATAAACCTCCACGTTACCTGTATTTATACAGATAGGATTTGATAAATAAGTAAACACTCCTCTTATGTATGAATAATAAATGTAAAAAAACTTGGCAAATAGTTTTTAAAATGTATGATACCGAGACAGATGTCCCAAAACCATTATGTCATTCACAGGGGAAGGTCGGCGGGTCGTAACAGGACACGTAACAAAATAACATTAGGTAACAAATAACATAATATTAGGTACATACATCTAAGGGTGCCGTAACATCAAGAACTAGTAACTAGACAGACTTGTAGATAGCGAGAAAATAAAGTTCTAGCAAGATATTCGTTTTAACAAACACGGATTGTCCCATTAGTTTTGTTGTTGGCCTGGACCAGTTGCAGTAGTATTAGAGTAGTACCAGTTAATAGTATTTTATTATATGTATATAGTTCAATCGTGCTACCAAACCAATAACTGGTAACTAGTAGATATTAAATTTCTTACAAAAGGCTAGTTAAATTCTTACAAGATTGTTCTAGTTGGAATACCGAGCTCCTGATAAAACTTTAATAGCTAATTAGTCAATCTAACTACTAGCTAGCTAACTAGTCAATATTGTTCCATCCAAACACAGTCACACTACGAGCTAATAGATGATACACTAGTTGGGATTCATCTTCTCATTTTTTTAAACTATACAATTGTTCATTTAGCACTCACCTTCGATTTGAACACAAACAAGAATTATCATCTCACTCTATTACACGCAAGCAAGTTGCATTATAACTATAACTCTTTTTAGGCTACAAAATAGTTACTCTAGTTAGTAGTTTATAGTCAATGCAGGTAGTGTAACGACACCTTAAAAGAAATTCTTTTGAGTAACTTTATCTCTTTTTATATAAATATCTAAGAAGTATCCTGGTACCTATTAAAATATTTATAGTAGTTAGATTACAAAAAGAATTGTCTTAAACGCCGTCTCAAATACTTCAAATGGAAATTGTTCAATACGAAAAACGATTTTAGTAATTGAGATAATGAGAGAACAGTTTTCTACTTTCCATTCTTTAGTTGTAGATGATTTTAAAACTTTACTTATTTTCTAATAAAATATGAATGATATTATCTAAATTAGATGAATCTCCAAGTTTTTATTATAATTCTCTTCTATTGTTATCGACCTTATTCATGGTAGATGGTCTACAGTTGTCACACTATGCTCAACATTATTCTCAATATCCGTGTCGGCTGTGTGGTATCCGGCCATAGAATAGCACCACCCCGTCTCCTACCGTGGGTGTTGTAAAAGGCGACTAAGGAATAATAAAGCGACTACCATAAGCCTTGAGGAACTTCACTACCTCTAAAAGAGTAAACTCGCCAACCCGCTAGGCCAGCGCGCCGGAGCGTGGCGTTTTAAGGACAGATGTCCTTTAAGGCGTTTTAAGCACAAGACAATGTGCATGAGTCCAGCATGTCCGGCATTATTGGACGCTAAAAGGTCTGTTTAACTTAAAGTATTAAACTTAAAATAATTTATAACAACATCCGAATCTTTTATTTCAGATTCGTTTTCGATTATTGCTGTAATTCGGATATCCGATAGTTTCGGTTACGGTTTCGGAGCTCCGTAACATCTATCATCCAGCTGGTTCCTTAACTCCTAACGCACTTAACATTCTTTATATTCTGCGGTGAATGTTATTAATTTTTCTACCAACCAATAGAAATTGGTGTACGATATCTGCTGACTCGTACTTAGTGAGCATTACGTGATATCTCGGTATCACTAGCAATAAATAAAAATGAGAGCTGTGTCGTGATGGATATCGCCCCAGGGTAATCATTCACTAAGTGCCTATGAAACCTATATACGCAGCCTCATTTTATACACTAGTACTATAGCACGAACAGAATATATGAGTGTTTAGCTATAAACCTATAATAAAAACGACTGCTTTGTTAGCTGATTTACTGAGGAAAGTCATTCATTTTGTAATAATTTAACACAATAAATGTCAGCTATTTCAATAACTACGAGATTTTTGGACGTTTCGGAATAATTAATTCCTCTAAGCAATGGTTAATACACTATTACTTAATACTGATTGCTGAAAAATTCAGAAATATGTATATCCGAAAACAGAAGCTACGTTTACAAATAAATATAGTGATATCATTTTATATTGTAAGTAGGGTCTGAACGCGTATAATTAAAGGTTTTTGTTTACCTTTTATCTGGGCTACCCGCCACTGCAGTCAACTCGTGACCACGGCTACTGTAACCCGTGCCAAAATGTCGATGCCAAATAAAAGGTAATCGAAAACCTTTAATTATACGCTTTTATAGGCAGACAGACGCGTACAAATAAATGTAGTGAAATTTTTGCAGTCTTTGTTTCTATGTACGACTTTCTTAATTGTTTCACATTGAAATATTTTATCATAAGGGCTACACTATCAAAAAAGTAACTAACATATTCGAGAAATTAACGAAATTAAGTTACAGTCTGCAATTTATTTTCCTTGAATCATAACTCTTATTATAATCATAATCATAATTTGAACATGTTTTTTTTTTCTTTCGGAATTCTTGTGGCCCTAATGGCCTTTCAAGAGTCACCGGTCGTAATTTTGAACATATTTTTTACCAGCTCTTATACGTAAAATATGGACCAATCCAGCGTTTGCACAAATACAAACTCCTTTGCATTTAATTATAAACTTATTGAAGAAATGATTATGTAGCACCAATCGTAATTAATATAACGTTGTAGAGAAAGCCTATTCCTTCAGTTAGAGCAGCGAAAATTAAAATGAAAATCACCGTAATAACTCATGTATGCAAGTAGAACGCAAAAAAAGTTTGTAATAGTGCGTGTGAACACTCGGTTGGCCGATCCGCTCTACAGTTTAACAAATCATTGCAACCAGATTGACAGCAGCACGATACCTACATAAAGATTATGACGTCACGTGACAAGTGCCAAACCTAACAAATTAGGAGGGCGCCAATCCGACAGCCATCTACACCCGCTACCATTGCATTTACATTTAGAATTGCATTCGTTATAATTTGTAAATAAATTAATTAATTTACGCGTAATCGGTATCTTACTTATTATCAGATGGACTGTCTGTTCGCCTGCTACCTTACTTACTTCTATAAAAAAATAGGTACCTAAACTAACTATGAAAGTTATATAAATAACTACACACAATCACAGCTCTTTTCAGACCTATTCTTGTTTCCTAACACCGCCGTCAGCCTTGGCTACGCAAATATCTACAATTAGGGTAGCTATTCTCAAAGGGTACATATTTGTAAGATCGGTACTTCGAACACCGGCCCGTACCATCGAGTTTGTATTTACATACCGATTTTTCAGTTGTCAATAACTCGACGGTGACGGAAATCATCGCTGGAAAACCATCTAACAGACATATTTTCCGTACGCACTACGCCTTTCTGTCTTGACCTATATTTCACTTTCACAGGTCCGTTGGAAGAAATATCCGCATTGTTTTTTAAGTTGCTTGCTATAAGCTTGCTATTTATACATATTTTCTTCCTTTTTTATTTCATGTTATGTATGTACAAATAAATTATTAAATAAAATAAATAAATTATTAATAAAATATAATAAAACCGACGTGCATAGAATTAAAGATTCTATTCTATAATACATTTTGCATCGTATTGCACTACATAGAATTAAATAAAATCGCGTGTGCATCCATCATACCGCACTTGGGTCCATGTGGTGGATTATGTTACGGTGCAAAGGGAGGCTTGTGCCCTGTAGTGAAACATCATAGACTGTAAAAATTAAACTAACGAATGTTAGGGTGTATTGAGCAGTACTTTAAGGTCATTTGATTTTTCACAAAATATAGGTCCGACTTATCTTATCTTATCTCATCCTTAACCTTATCTCAAAGCATCTTTCGAGACAAGTAATATTGTGCTCAAAGGGACCTTATTGTTGATATTGACTTATTGATTTTTTAGATCAAGGACCCATCTACCTGTGATTAAAACATTTATTTCTCCTCTTACCAAAGATTGTCTAGCAGAGATGACTTTTTAACGATAACACCGCCTGTTGAGCATTTCACATGTTTACAATGCCTGTTACTATTTTGTTTTGTTTTAATGTGCAAAAAAGAATTTTATTCATCTATCTATAAAGAAATATTTTATGATTTCCCTAGTCCTAATATTTGTGACAAATAATATCACAAACATGTGAAATAATTTCCGAGTTAATTAAACTTACGCCTCCATTTTTGCTGTTAAATAGAATGGTCGCTCTTAAAATAGTGTTCAAGTGCCGAAGAAAGGTCAAACCATTAATTGAAAAAGTAAGTTGGTTCATTTCACTTAACCCTCGTATGTTGGACCGACATATGGCGCCCGACCCGTCGGCGGTCCTCCGTCTACCGTAATGTCCGCGTATCCAAGTCAACAACTTCAGATACCTTAACGAGCTAGAAATAAGACCTAGAATTGAACGCTTTTGGTACACTGGCGTGTTGTAGACTGTAAACTGTCTACCTTAATGTACCATTAGCAATGGATCTGATGCAGGTACCGACCCTTATCTCTGGAGCACATATTTGAGAAGTTTGCCCGAAAAACTGGGGCGTATAAGGGTTGGATTGCACCATATGTAATGTACGGGTGAGCTAGGGTAGTAGATGATCATTGGAATAAATGAGAATGAAAATACTGTTTTGAATAAAACTATAATACCCAAGCTAAGGGGACATAATTATTTTCGATTCACATTTGTCTAATGGGCTTATTTCACTTCACGTTATTTATAAATCCTAACTCACTAGTGACTAAGTTCAGGATGGTGGAATAGCAGTTTTTACACCATCTTGAATTTAGTCACTATATAAGAATTTTTCAATTATCAATTGCTCAGCGACTAAGGTAAATATCGAGAGAAAACCTACATGCTTGATAATTATAATTAAAAATTCTAGGTCAGGTGTGTAATATCCACCAAGACGTAATGGAACCGCATGGTGCCTCAGAAAGTGTAGAATTGGAAAAATAAAAGGGACAGGATAAGAAAATTCTTATCCTATAAATAAATATAGATAGGATATAGGATAAACATTATATAGAATAAATATATCCTATATATAAATATATCCTATAAATATATCCCTATAAATATAGGACAAATGGGATATATTTAAGAAAGGATATATAAATATAGAGGAGTTAAGAAAGGGCGGGTCGGAATGAACCCATGCAAGTACAGTGCGCTCCTCCAGTGATTCGATTCAAATAATGGTAAGATCGGGAGGAGCACCTACGTGGTGGATGTATGACCGGGAATCCAAGACAATGCTACCCATTTAAGCGTTAATAAAAAATAAAAAATGTTTGTTGATTAAACTTGTAAACTAATGGAAAAAAAGACAACTGAAAGTCAAAGATATGTAAGTAAATACATACTTGGAATAAGATATACATAAGTATTCATATTGGGAGAGGAAGGGTGCACGTTGCAATCCTACAGCCACTCGGTCGGGCGCACTAGACTGGCCTCACTCACAGAAGACTACCGTAAAATGTACTGCATTTCCCACTTTATATTCCCCAATGAACGTACGTGTTTCGGTAGTGAATGAGATATGCCTGAGCTCATTTCCATTCTATCCTATACTATCTGTTCGGAATTGACCTCTTTGGTAGTCAAAATTTAAAAAAAGGTGGTGTTGACATTTGTCAGTGGCAACACTATTATATGGGCTCTTGCGCTTCGGCTCTCATTTGGGACGGCCGCTCGGCGGTTAGACGCATTGGATAACAAATAACGTATAAAATAATTTAAAGTGAAAAGTATAGTTTTGCCATCAGCTTTGCAACTTGTGAACTTGAGTGTGCTGCTTGTGATTGAGGACCTCCACGTCTCTACGGACTTCGGACACTATCTCTCCCCATCTTAAACCGTTCTCGAAATCCATTCCTAAATCTTCAAAGGTAGGCAACGAACGCATCCAAGGAAGCATCAACATTTGTCATTCTAGACTGATGTTGACATGTATTGCGAATATTCATGGCGGTACTAAGTGAATACTACTTACCAACAGTACTTACACACTATTTGGATTGTATGCTGCTCTGCTGCCTTCTTTCTATAAAAAAAAGAATATATTACGGTACTTTTGCAACACGCTGTTATACAGAAAAATATCGCGCAGCTCGTCTCATCCTCGCATTAATGATAAATTTAAGAGACTCCTTGTTACCCCAAAAGGCGTTAATATCTTAAGAATGGACCGGTCAATCTGTCCGTGACATCTGTTCGGCGACACGACAGCGACCCGTTATTATTAGTTGACGTGATAAATTACTTGTCACTTGTTTAGTGACAGCACGCGAGACAGGAACACGGTGGATGCGATGGAAATAAGTCATGAGATTAATAATGGTGGATATTAATATTGAGATAGTTCTAATTAGAGTGTCAACTCATGAGCGAAGTAGATAAAAATTATATATAGACTATGTAATGTTATTTAGTAAAGAAATTAGTAGCGATCGCACTTCATATAAATGAAGTTTTGGAGCAGGAAGGTTGGAGAAGGAATGCCGACTGGCCGAGTGATTTTTTTTTATTTATTTATTATTTTTATTTATTTTTTTACTCATTATAGCAATAGTAAAATTGTTTTCAGATAATGTATATGTCATACGTGTCGTCATGGTATAAATACTAAAAAATATCAATTTATTGGTTAAGAAAAGTCAAATATTTTGTCAACCAATTTAGGTCGTCAAGAGAGTAAAAGCAACCTGCCAAAAGAAACTTCTTCCATTTGAGTATAAAATAATTTGTATTATATAAAGACTATTTTATATCAACCTGTCGGTTAAAATGAGCATATGTCGGCATATTAAAAATTGAAATATGAGCAATGTTTTACGACATTTAGTTTGGGAGTATCTAAAATCTTTTCTATGTGATCATTTCCTCTTTAGTCTTTCTTTAATCGTTCCATATTCATAAATGTACTTCCAAAACATAGATAAGGTAACCATCACAATATTATCTCTGCTATAAAACGAGAGTAAGATACGCTAGAGCTCATTTCCCACCCTATCCCATCCTACTACCTCCTGCCCTCCTGCCCTATGCAAAGAAAACATAGGTACTCCATGACTGTACTCATTCATTCAACATCATTCAACACAAAGTCGCAAGCAGCAAAACCGCACGAGAAGTTAATACGAGGATATTAGCTTTTTGTCCCAAGGCACCGTCTGCAGTGTTCCTTTTGTCACTTAGTTCTGTGTCTGGATTTGCTCAAGTCGTAGTTTGTCTACAGCCTACATTCATAGAAATTAGTACATTAAAAAGACATTAAGATGAGAGTATGAGTCCTCTACAGTTTACACAATTATTCCCCAATTACCGCTGTACATAATTGTTAAGTTGTCACTAGAAGTTGTAGACGAATATATCTATCTATCTCGGACAGTCAATTCAGTTAGATAAGCCCAACTTCAATCGAAAAGCCGATAGACGCATTCAGCTCGGGTAGGCAGCATTCGGGAAAATGCATCACCTCTTCTCGTCGCCTATATCGCAATGTTTGAAGACGAAAGTCTTCAATGACGTATAGTGCCGAAACGTGGTCTCTGACGGTAGGCCTGGTTCACAAGTTTAAAATTGCTCAGCGAGCGATGGAAAGAGCTATGCTCGGAGTTTATTTACTGAACAAAATCCGCAACGACAAAATTTGACGAAGAACTAAAGTTGCCGACATAACTCCAAGAATTAGCAAACTGAATTGGTAGTGGGCAAGCCATATATACCGCAGAACCGATAACCAATGGGGGAGGCGAATCTTCGAATGGAGACCACGTATCGGGTAACGTAGCGTGGGACGCCTTCGGCCAGGTGGGCTGACGACTTCAAGAAAGTCGCCGGTAGTGGCTGCATGAGAAAAGCGGAAGACCGTGTGTGGTGGCGCTCCTTAGCAGATGCCTATATCCAGCAGTATAGAGACACAGTTCTATCACATACAGACACCCATGTATGTGATAGAACTTTTAAGAACAATCGTAAAATTCCTTTTAATCTGGTGGGTGTTATGTAAAGCAAAAGGAACCATTCCCTTTGATTTGAATTTATTTTCCAATATTTAATATCTACGTTTGTTCAAGTAACAATGTAGTGAAGTGAATTTATACAATCACGCACATCAATTCATTTTAGTTTTTCTATATACTAGACTCGAAGCATTGATGACATTACATTTAATGTCATCATAAGACAACATTACAGACATCGTCTTCATCAAGACCTGAGGCCTGAAACATTATTGATATTTCGAATATTCGGATAAAAACAACCCTGTCATTTTATGTATGAATTATTAATTTGTGAGTTAACTATGAGATCAACAACATTCAGTAGTCGAAGTTTGATTTATTGTACTATTTTTAAAAAATCTGACGCTTCCAGCACTCGGGAAACCGAAATTTTCAAAAAATCATTTTATCTCAGTAAAATTTGTTTTTTACTATTGTTAGTATGCCTATGGCTACTTCCGATTTATTCATATACTTCAGTATTTCTGCTGTACATTAAATACCCTCAATACGCCTATAAAGTGTATAGACGAAGTCGTTAGGGGAGAACGCATTACTCAGTGAGCGGTCGGAAATCGACAGGATGCGAATATATCTGGGGCATCGATTCCAGGATACACGTAATTGTAAGGCAGCTATTGAGAGCCCTTAAATGTTAATAGGTTTAGGTTCAGTTCAGATGCTTACATAATTCAGATCCTTCTATAATATCAGTATCTTTATTAATTAGTATAGGAGTATGATTCACAATTTAGTATCTATTGTCAGTAATCGAAGAGAAAGTGATGTTTAAAGTGAAGCATCTTTCTTTCTTTATCAGCCTGTGTCTTTTCACTGTAGGATATAGGCCTCTTCCATCTTTTGTGTTCCCCTTCAAGCCACTACCCGCTACTCGGTCATTGGTCCATCTAGCCACGGGACGTCCCACGCTACGCTTACCACTTACTAGTACATAGTACTTTTCCATTCGAGCACTCATTTGCTCCAGCTAATGTTAATTCAGCGATATATTATGTGACTTGACCAGTCACCATATATATAATATCACTTCAATTTGCTTGTTTTTAAGTTAATGCCCACATAGCACTGACTACTCTTTCCGAATTATGTTCCTCAAAAGAAACTTGGAACATTACTCTCTCCATAGCTCGTGAAGCGTACTTAATTGACATGAATACGAGCTAAGACAGACCAAACCCTGACATTTTTACCATACCATGGTACAACTTCGAAGCAAACTGAGAGTCCAGTTCCGACGACTAATCGTTAGTTCAAGTTGTCGTTAACGTGCCCGTCGTTCATATTTTATATTAGACAACTTGGAGTATGCTACATTTAAGTTTGATTCTTTCGGCAGAACAAATAAATCACAACACGAAACTCAAACTACAACCAAACGCTCCGCAAACTACAGATGCGTCACAATTATATTTAGGTCTATCTATCTGTCATACCATTAATAATACAAAACCATTCTACTTCTCACGGCGCGCCCGCATACCCCCTAGTGTTGCAGGTGTCCAGGGGCGGCGGTAACACTTACCATCACGTGGGACCGCTTGCTCGTCCGCACACTCTTTTTTATATAAAAAAATAACTTAATATTATACAGGTTATCTGTAGATTAGCGGACATTATTTTAAAAGAATTAAGAAAACTTAACTTAAAATAAATCGACTTATAATGCAAATAACGCACTATGGGCCGGGCCGTCCTTAAAATAATGTGTCGATATTTTTTGCCCTACAAACATTCTTTCCCACAAATGTGTTCAACGGTATCAGTAACATTAACAGTAAAAGATTAATACTACCAATAGTCATGCACACATACAAAGGAGTGCCAACATTTGTCATTCTTGATTGACGTGGGCATGTATCGTGGATGTCCATGCGCGACAGTATTCATTTCAAGGCGACTATATTGTGTTTATGCTAAATATAAAAATGTCATTCATATGTGAAATTAAGGCTTTTCAGTGGATTATAATGTAATTTTCATTTTATTAGCATTGTTATCTACCTACATATTTAATATGTATTTATACCGATGTATGTTTATGTCAGCATCAAAAACACAAGTTGTAAACACACTCGTATAATATTACCTCTATGTTTCCAAGTATTAAATTCGGAAATAAATATCTGTCATACTGAAATAATAAGTCCATATTGCGTTCAGGTGTAGAACTAAAAGCTTCGATCAACGAGTTGTTGATCGTAGGGTAAAAGCCATACATTATATTTATTACACTTATATTAAGTTAGATTAAACTGAATCGCGATTATTATCTTTATTTCTCATTTCAAAGTTTATCATCAATCAGCTCACTTAGCAATGTATCACTTATTCAAAGTCTTAAATAGTTACTGCCTAATTTTGATTTAAACCTCTTTAATCTCAAATAGAATTATCAGACTGTAATCTAACTAGGAGTTTAAGATGTATGACAAAACTCTATATAATTTGAACATACTGAAATATCCCAACTGTTCCGTCATAGTCCTCATCCGTAATGACCGGAACGTAATGCGTCTGCTCTGTAACGGCCGGCGGGGTATTCCAATAGGACTAATACGGTGCCATATCGCATTCGGGACCGTATCGCTATCAGAAATGTCCGTTAAAGGGTCGAGAAACTGAGCAATGTACGCTGAGGAACGTTAATGTAAGTGGAGGTGAAGAGGGGCAAATAGCGTATAAGAAATACTGAATCAGATCTAGAGTTAAAGAGCGAGCTGGTTATTTATTAATTATTTCTGTTGATGTTTATCTTACCTTACTTTCGTGCGTATTATTCGTGTTTATTCATGTCAAATCATGTCTATGCATATGATTATATTAAACGTGTCTATTTTTTTTCTATTATACACTTACCTCTACCTACAGGTACTACAATAGGTTGTATACAATTTATCATTGTATAAACCGCGAAACCTCAACACGTCAACTAACTTGAAATATATGAATCCGTTAAGTCTTTGTTGTTCTATTTAAAACGTTCGTAGCGCTCATTACTCAGTACACGGAGCCTACAGTCTTTTAAATCTAGCATGAATGTATTGTCTTATTTGTAATGCATAACACTCAGTCGATAAATAAACACATTATCTCGATTTGATCAATATTGTCCCTGTACTATTTAAGGCACTTTGACAGCTGTCATTATAATCACTCTAGATTTAAAAGACTGTACGCGGAGCGACACGGACGAATACAGTTGCAAGTTGAATAAAATATATACTAGACCAGAAATGAACATTAAGTTATGAAAAAAATACTTTTGTAAAAATGGTAGAATCGATTCTAATCTCAATATTTAACAACCTATTTTCAGCTATTTTCTATTTCTTCTCGCTTTAACTAAATATAAATCACCTGACTGTATTTTTTTCTTGTTTTGCATTTGTTTACTTAAGTTGTGAATGCAATAAAGAGTTATAATACATACTTAAACCAAACATAAATACAAATAACAGGATACCCATAACAATTTAGCGATCACTTATATGACAAAATACTGAAAATGAAATGAATACAATACTCTACTAACAAAGTAACTTTCATTAGTGTTATAAGAAAAACAATAGTGTAATTGTTTTCTCAAGTAGATCATCGCGGCGATTACATTGTTTCTAAAGGCACCGGAACTTAGCCCCATCTTAGCTTTGTTAAGATAATCTTGGTGGGGTACCCAAGGGACGTCAACAAAGAAAATTGGATGGGCAGTGAGCCAATAGCATTTAATCTTCCATTCTTTTTGATCTCTATTATCCGGTTGTATGTTGTTATCGCATAGTTCCCATGTGAACTATAATTAACTTATATCATAAACAAAAGAAGAAGGTTACGATTGCTTATGAAGTTCAGTAGAACATCACTCTGTCACATTTTCAAGAAATACGAAGTATTTAAATAATTTCACGATTTTGCAGACCTGTGCAATGCAATGCAATGCAACCAGCTCTTTCAGTATACACTGCTGGACATGAGCCTCCATATGCACATTATCTCATGCATGAGGGATGTAAGGCCTTAAAGCGCCACGCTGAGTAAGCGGGTTGGCTAGTCCACTGTTTTAGAGGGGGTGTAGGTCCTCAGGACTTGCGATAGCCCCTTTTAACCTTGTAGTAGCCTTTGTATTGTAGTAACCTTGTAGACTATCATTATTGTTATTAAGAATATGGGTTTCTGCACACGTCTCCCTGCTCACTACCATTCTAATGTATTGTAATCGCCTCCTTTCTTATAATTCGCTGCCAATTTATTATAATGCTCCGCTGGTATCACAGGATAATAATTTTAGCAACTAATGGTTGGACCAAAAGTAAGCGACTTTCAACGTTCGTCATTCTTATCTAAAGTTAAGAGTTACGAGGCAAAAGTGCTATTAAAACATGTACCGAGACCTATTGAATCGAGCACCATATCATACCATACCATCAGCCTATATTTCTCCAGCTACTACCGACAAATTTTTTCAAATTGTCTGTCCATTTGACCGGAAGAGATATTAACAAATTGCATCTGAAATAAGAATTATTTTCAAAGTACAATTAGCGTAAAATTTAGTAGAAGCTAGTTTAACCTCGTACACTGTCAATAACAATTAACAACACATCAAAATATGAAGCTAGCAAGTTGTTGTGTGGACTGTAGCAACGGAAATGGAATCTTCGTGTGCTGTTTTCTGTACATGCATATTTTTATTTTACCGCAATGTTTTAATTAATGCATAAAAATAGTAATTTCCTCGCTCACGTCATAACTTCATCCAAACGCACCTCCATCATAAATTACAACACGCGACTTGTATTATAAACTTTATACGGCTTTCAACAAACGCCAAAACTCATTAGTGAGTAGGGTGCAATACTCGTAATAATCGTAAACGTCCGTTCCGCCATTTTGATTGTAACTTACTAAAATCTGCGTTAACTAATATCAGACTTAAAACCATAGCACACTGAAGACTTGGGATCGATGGGTTAATGTTATCGTCCAATTATCAAGTTGAATTGGTTTGCTCTATAAATCGAAATGAAGCTATAACACCCCACTGTATGGCATAGGTCTCCGCTACTAAATCACTACAGGTTGTCGGACCATAATCCACCACGCGGACCCTGTGCAGAATGGTGGATACACCATTCTCTGTATCCACCAGAATGGAGACTTTTTTAAATTCTAGAGCATGCGATATTTCCGTCATCGACGAGCTATAACAGTTTTTATAAATCCATACTTAATTAGAAATTCTATAAATTGCGAATGTTCCATTGATGTTTTGGTACAAAGACATAGGATCACAGGCCACAATTAAAACATTCAGTGAAAATTAAGTCATCAAACTTAGAAAAATTCCTGTGTTCTTATGTATGTTCCTAGATATTTGTTTACCACGCTAAAGTTATCCGAGATAGTCTCATGCCACTAGCGAAAACGATGGATCAAGTAAGTGAATAAGAAATTGGATACATCGATCATTTAACACTAGAACCTCCGAAATTTGGCATAATAAACATAAAGCTGCAAATATTCTGTGCGAATTTGCGAGTCGCTATCAGAGTCATACATAAAGTAAGATAGACAGACAGACATAATTATAGTATAGATAGATGTAGATAAGTAAGACAGGTAAATAGATAGTGAAATTGTAACTTTTGGGGTACAATGAGGCTGACATAACGCAACAGTGTAAAAGACCCAAAATAAAATAAAGAGAAAAAAAATTCATTTGACATTGCTTGTACTCTTGTATTGTTTCTCGGGTAATGTGTGTAGGATATTATTAGGAATATTGTACATAACATATTATTCAATAACACAATTTCATAACATATGTTGGTATTCACTAATATGCACTGGTATATGTTAGTATTTATACGCCAGGGCACATGTCCCTGTTCGCAATCAATCACAAGGGGGTTTCTGAGCATAATCCACCACGTGAGTTCAGTATGGATTAGTGGATAATAATCCCTTAGACTTAATTATTCGGACAGAGATAAAGAAATAAAAAAGTATCATAAATAACATTTCGCTTCTTATTGATATAAATTTACAACAATAACTTCACAACTATACTAGTTTGGCTCTCATCGTAATTGAAATATTCTACAAGATAGGAAAAAGCATTTAAAATATAATTTGGGTCCTTTCTTTTATTGCCATCTAACGTTCCTGTCCACAGGTATTTTATTTGAAACTCATAAATTGTATAAATCAGAAATGTTACTTTGAACAAGAGTTACTTTTTTGTCGTGGTAAACATAAGAGAAAACCATGGTCCTTGACTAATGTAAATGAGTAATGTATCAATTACTTTGTCCAATTGTTTCTAACTCGTAGAAAGAAGTTCTCATAAAAATGGTGTTTACAATAAATATATGGTATCCTCGCAATAAGATAACAACATCACACATATGACATAACGAAACAAAACTGTCCCGGCGGGCGGTTATAGGTAAATTTGGATGTTTTTTCAAAAACTATTACATTGAATAGATTCAAATCGCCTGTCATTATAGTAAACACGAATTCATTAAAATTAAAAAAAAATCACGTATCTTCCGCCGGGACAAAATTGACTCAGCGGCGGTTCTGGTGTTAAGGTTTTAAATAAATATTTTTATAAAAGAGGTGAATGAATAATGAATGAATTGAATAATAAACCAAATGATATCAACTACAAATAAGCCTATTTGGTAGAAACAAGGTTAAAAATAGGTCAGTACCTAAAGAGTACCTATTCATTTTCATTTAAGTTAAAGTACCTATTATTAGAATAGCAAAGAATAGCAAAAACAAACGAAAGTACTTAGCATTGGATGTAAGCACACTGACAATGTTTATATGGACATTGACAATAGATAAATATTACAATTTGGGACAGTGAAATTAGCAGTAAAATATGCATGCCAGGCCCACTTTGGAGTTAAATTGCTAAACTATTAGTAGTTTAGCAACTTGGAGGTTGATGGCCGTGCAAAATGTCTTTGCTGTTTATGTTAGTTTTACTTTCAACGTCATCTAATATTAAAGCCAAAATTAATAACTGGAGAGTATAACGAGACAACAGCATGATAAAGTACATTGTGTTTTATGAAGTAAGTACCCCAGGAAGTAGGCATTCCGTTACCGTCATCGTCATCAGCCTTTTATCATCCATTGCTGGACATGGGCCTGCACATTGTATGGCTTTAAAACGCCACGCTGGCCTAGTCGGTTGGCAAACCCATGGTGTAGTTTGTCAAGGCTTGTTTTAGCGGCTTTGCTATCCCTTAATCGCCTTTCACGCCAACCACAAGATAGGGTGGTGCTATTCTAGACGGCCACCATCACACGAAGAAGTAAGGACATGAATTATGGCCCGAAACGTGGTTATGTGGAGAGTCTTGTGTCTAAATTCTAAAGCCCCTAAATTTCAAGAAAAGTAAGAAGTATTCTTTCGGTTTAAAGAAATTTATATTCTCAAAAAAAGAACTTTTCTTTTCTTTAGTAATCAATGGCATAGAATACAAATTAAATGTTGAGAGTACATTTAATTTGTATTCTACCTACATTAAAGATACTCATGCCTAAATGGAACTCACGGTATTCCATTCATCTTAAGATAGTCAGCAATTCAACTCTTATATTGTTTTGACATCTAACCGCAAAGCAGTAACTCCACTATCGTGTAATAGAATCAATCTTCAATTCTCTCGATCGGTTCCAATTTCCAAACAATAGCTGTTAAGCTATAACTTTAGGTAGGTGACAAACCGGCATTACATTAGAGGACAATAACTGTCGGTCCGGGATCGTGAGTGCACGCCTTATCTCTGCGTCGAATCGAATTGATGCGTTTAATAACGGAAACGGTTTCTATGCGGATGTAAGGAGGCTGGATGTGACCTCAGAAGAATTAATCACCCTGCTTTAGTAAATGGTTATTTGATTGCATGATTTGAACTAAATTGGAGGGATTAGCATTCGAGCGACTAGCAGTGAAGTCCTGCGCTTGATCTCACATTGGCACGGACCGGTCGGCGCTACGGCAATGTTTATGGATGAGTAAAAGCCGTTTTTTTTAAATAAAAAAAAATGCGGCAGACACCTAGATAGAGTACACCTAGATAGATAGAGAAGATAACGTTGTCCATAGACATCCGCGATACATGCCAACATCAGTCCAAAGTGACAAACGCTGACACGCCCCCGGATGAGCCGCCTACCTTTTTTTTTATAGAGAAGAGGGCGGACGAACAAGCGGTTCCACGTGATGGTAAGATTAAAGAATGGATTAGGAGAAAGGGTTGGAAAAATAGGGAAGGATAGGATAGGGTGGGACGAGAATGGACTTTGGCATATCTCACTCACTACCGAAACATATACGTACATTGGGGAAATACGATAATGTAAGAAATGCAGTACATTTCAAAGATCAATTGATAGATCAATTTCTCATATACACTTTTTCGATTGGATCCGAATAACGCCGAGATTGGTAAGACATTTACATAACTTCCATGGATTCCAAAAACATTTGTTTGAATTACTATACAACAAAGGGACTATAAAACTCCATTGACCCTAAAGTCATTCTGTATTCTATTCAGGTATATGACATTCTTCACTTAGTGAGCCACTAAAACGATCGCCAATAGAACACTTCATTATGATGGTAATTCTGTGTCGCACAGCCCAGCAACGAACTCTATTAGAATGCCTGCGGGGACGTAACAGTCGACTGAGCGATTCTTTAATGTCCTCTACCTCTGACGTCGTTTGGTAGACCATTCAACGACTTATATGAAAAAGTTACGACCTTTTGAAATGGTGTCTTCGATCTCTGATTTTATTATCTACTTACTTCTTGATTTTAAATAGCATTTAAGTTCGAATAATCAATTATTAAGCTTTAGAGTTAAAACATCAGTTTCCTAATCTACAAATATTTAATATGTTCTTCTTGAAACCACTTAAAAGCTTAATTTTATCTGGCCATTAAATTATTAAGGCACTACTGAAATTTTTATCCCAAAATTTCAGCGCGCTTATAAACAACGCCAACGATAATTTCTTAGATTATGAGAGATTTATTGCCAGTTACGGGTATAAAAAAGTTGGTAAATCGCTTGTTTTAAAAGTGGTTTAATGTTATGAAATAATTACTTGGCTACATCGCGATAAATATTTTATGGAGTGGCGTGTTGCTTTTACACTGTGACTAGCATTTCTTTAGACATAGACATAGCGTTGAGTAAAAATACGTAGTGACAATGTGACAGTATTTTAATCAATCACGCATTCAACTTGTTAATTTAATTTGGGCTGTAATTCCCCCTTCGTGCTATGAGTTTTAGAAAATACAAAAAGAATATTCTACACATTCATCCCCTATGGTGGTGCAGGTGTTTTTATAATGGTCGTGAACATGCATTACTAAGCGTCTACTCATCTATTAAATATACATACATATCCCTAATACATAATATTATATTACCAACACAATGCGGTTTCAAATCACTTGGCGACACTAAGCGCTGAGTTAAATCCATACATATTGACTGTTGTTGCCCATTCTAGCTAGACTGGAAACGAATATAAAAATATATAACATAGTTAGACCGTTGTGTTATTATTATATAACGAGTATACTAATTCGTTACGTGCAATAGATTTCTCTGATGCATCACATGGATGTCAGTTCCAACAGCTTTCTAGCAATAATTGCTGGAAGGTTCTGATCCTTAGACATCGGAGAAAAATACATGTTTGTTAACATAATGGTTAAATAATTAATATTTTTGTCTATTTTTTTTATGTAAAAAAGTGGGCGTCCGAGCAAGCGGTCTCACGTGATGGTAAGTGTTACCGCCGCCCATGGACACCTGCAACACTAGGGGATATGCGGGCGCGTAATTTGTATTATGGGCAGTAGTTTGTCTAAAATCAAACTATTTATTATAACTAATCTCTTGGTTGAATCGCGTCCACATAACCACGTGTGGTTGAAAAATCTAACCACAAAAACGCGCGGTCATTAATGTTTGTGGCATTAGCATTAAATTCATATGAGTAGGAAAATTGCATAACAAACAAGACATACCGACAAATATACTTTTTCTTAAAATTAATTAACTTCAATAAACTCGGCCACTTTCTTCAACTTTTCCTACCATCATCATCTATCAAATGTACCTACGGTAATCCAAAACCGTACACACACCTTACCCACTCAATATCGCACAGAGTGTTTTATGTCATAATAGTGGGCAAATAACATCCTATGTGGTATAAGCTGTAATTTCTTCATTCGAGCCGTGTCTTATTACAATTGATGGAAGCGTTCAATGTGGGTCAGCATTTAATCGCTCATTTCGATTCCTTGACTTCCCCAGCTTTGTTCAGTGGCTCTTTTTTCCTAAAGGATGTTCGGTGAATTGCAAATCTGTTCGGTTCAGTCGACTTCAAGGGAATGGCTTGGCTGGAGACTGTGTAAATATTTAATGCATATTTCATGGCTCGCCGTTTACTTTGTAAGAGATCGGATGAAACAACTTCTCTGGTGTAACGTTGGCGCTTGATGTTAGTGATTTCTTTGTGGAACTCGTGGGTTTCTTTATTTATAGTATTGGATCACATTTTATGACTTGAGACTTGGGGCTGACATAAGGCATATGCATCAAACAAAGGCCCTAAAGAAAAAAAATTACTTAAGACTTTATAATGACTCCACACTACTCACTGGAAGCATTACTTTCGTGAGCTGATAATTTAAGTCCAGTAATTGCTATGAAGTATAGCACATTATATGCTATGAATTATGTCCCGGTTTTAGAACAGCACTATCCCATCGTAGTAAAGGGTGACTAAGGGATAACAAAATCGCTACCATAAGCCCTGGACAACTACACCATCTCTAAAAGAGTGGACTCGCCAACCCGCTTGGCCAACGAGGCGTTTTAAGGCCACAACACATTTCCTTATGCACAAATCCCTCATCCCTCATGTGCATGAAGGAATCCATTTCGATCAGTGGACGATAAAAGGGGGCCGGTTACGGCTAGTAATAACGACACTGTCCTTTTAATGTGTGAAACCCTCTTCGCTATTGATCGACAAAAGTTAAAGGATCTTACGTTTGAAATAAAGTCTCACGTTACTCGCTGTACCATGCCTGGACCATAATTAAATTCAACATCTCCAAATTTCGTTATGTAGAAATTTAAAAACTTCGTATGTAATATTTTTAGAAGAACATCATTACGTTTCTGTATGGAAAATCGTACGCGACCCTGACACTATTTGGAATGAGGGGATCTTTTGCGACTTCATGCGGGTCATGGACGCAAATAAATATGAAAAACCCCTACATCCCGAAGGACTTTTGTAAATGTTTGTAAATAAATATGCGCTAAAGTACGTATCGAGTACAATCCGCTACAATTCTACTTGGTGTAAAAACAATCAATTATCAGTGACGGAGAAAAGAGTTAAGATCCCCTTTAATTTTACCGTCTGATCTTTTTCTGTTTTATTTTCTTTTCTCTTTTTTTATGGAAAGAAAAAAAAAGACAGTCCACCTGGTAGTAAGTAGATCCTGTGACTTGGCTCCGGATGCGCTACGTTTGAAGATTTAAAGGATTCGATTTGGTATAAGGTTTGAGAAAATGGGGAGGGATATGATAAGATGGAATGGGAATGAGCTTTAGCGTATCTCACTCACTATCGATATACGTGCGTGTGTTGGAGAAATAGGATAAAAAATCTATTGAAATAAATATTTAAATATACGTTCACGTATTTTGTTAGTAGTATTGTAGTATTTATACATACAAATTTTCCGTACGCACTATGGCCCGCCTTTCTGTTTTGACCTATATGTCACTTTCCCAGGTCTGCTGGAAGAAATCTCCCCAGGTGATAAGCTTGCCTTTTATACATGTTTTCTGTTCCTTCCATTTCATTTATTTCATGTTATGTATGTATAATATGATATATTATTAAATAAATAAATAAAGTGGGAAATAGCAGTACATTTCACGGTAGTCTTCTGTTAGAGCAGGGTAAAAGTGCGCCTAGTGTGGGAATCAGCGTGATGGAAAGGGAATCATCAATCTTCAATTATTCCAATTCCCGTCTTAAATTAACTCCAATTATTCTAAATAACTTTATAGGCATTGTTTAAATGAGGGTTCTCTGACACCGATATTAGCTTAAAATATTTTATCTTATCACCATCCTACCTATAAAACTCGAAGCTGACCGCTTCGCTTCAGATCCCCTGTGGATAGGCGGTGCATTCTTAATAAACTGCAGGCGCGGTATGCATATAAATTTGCTGGCAATGAATTAAATTTTTCACATTGCCACGTCCTGAAACCGAAGCCGAGAGCGCACGATAGTGGGTTTGTACCACTGATCCGTTCTGCATATTTTTCTGGGGAACTTAATTGTCTTGTAGATTTTATTGAAAGCATGCGGAAGGACGTTATGTGATGTCATTTCAGATATTTATTTTTTAAATATATTTCAGAAATTATATTAGATAATTATACATTAATGAATAACAATGACATTTATATTTTAAAAGAATATTTTTTATTTTATTTATTACTAGCTCGACAGTGAAGGAAAAACATCATGAGAAAACCCGCATTCTCTGGAATTGACAAAAAAAAATTGAGCCATGTGAATGTGTATCAATCCGCACTAGAAATGCGTGGTGGATTATAACCCGAAACCTCCGTGTGATTTAAGGCATAACCCTAAGCCCAATGTCCTGTATTTAGTCCTGATATCGACTGTGATATTTAGAAAGCATATGACAATATTATTGAACTTAGTAAAGCCTGCGAACTCTGAAAGATCTTGCCGTAGTGCTAAGTAATAAAAGTAACCATAACCAGTCCCTATATCATGTCAACTGCTGGACATGGGTTTCATCAAGCACATTGTTTTGTACATGAAGGTTGTATTTTTTTATATATATAAAAAAGTGAGCGGACGAGCAAGCGGTCCCACGTGATGGTAAGTGTTACCGCCGCCCATGGACACCTGCAACACCAGGGGGTATGAGGGCTCGCCGTCGACCTTGCAAAATCCTATTCACAGCTTTCTTGAAGAACCTCATGTCGTACCTTAATGGAAAGACCTCTTGAGGCAGTTCGTTGCATAGCCTACGGGTTCTCGGTATAAAATAATTTAAGGCCTTAGGTATGGCCTTTAGACGCTACGCGGACCAAGCGGACTAACTACTCTACTCTTTTTAAGGTGATATAGTTCTTCAGGGCTTGCGGTAGCGGCTTCATTATCCCTTAGTCGCTTTTTATGATGACGATTTTTCGTGAATAACGACTGTAAAATAATTTATCAACATTGTTAGAGGTTTTTTATTAAATCAAATGTTAGGAATAGGTCCGGCTAGTATGCCCACTGGAGCGGCTTTCCCTTCTCCCTATAATAAATTGTACATAACGGCACACGCACGCGAGTCACGCATAACATCTCATAGATTTATTCCCCACACTTCTGTCCAAATTTAGATTTACTGTTATGTTTAGCCGTAACTCACGCTTCTTTGGGGTTTTCGTGAGAAGAGGAGAAATAGAAATGGGATAAAAATAAATAATTTAGGTAATTAGGCATACGGTCAAACCATAGCCACCTTGTTGAATACCACGCAATCTACAAAAAATAGAGTCTCGTTGAGATGAAGCTCAGTTCAAATGAAGTTCTGCTGCCATTCACAACTGTTCAATTAAATTAAACCTCTGTTCAAACTTCAGCATTGCAGGTATTCAAGGCGGTAAAGTACTACAGCCAACTTAGTCTGACTACGCTGTTCAATATTGTACTTCTGCTGTTTGATTCAGGTTGATTGAATGCACAATTTACACAAACATACTAAAGTCATAATTGTTCAAATATGAATTAAAACCTAGTTTAAATTTAATTAAGTTTAAAGTTTGTAAATATAGTAATTTAAAAAGTAATAATAAATATAATACTTGTGTAAACTTCAATCTTAGGTTTAACAAGAGAACGCATCTCAGAAGGATTCCTTCTTTTTGTTAACTTTTTACATGTTGTATTAAACCGCCCAATATGATGTTCATTCAAGTCATTAAGAGTTATCCATAGGTTCATAATTCACTACGCATATTTAGAAATGTTCTTAATGTACGAGTAAAGAAACACATTCATGGGAAATCTAATTATAGAAAAACATGTAAATACAACAATTAAACTTACGTGCACGAAGTATACTGAAAAAAACATAACTTTTCTACTAAAAATGCATCATAAATATTAATAAAGCAAAAATAATAAGCTGCAATTATGAAAGCTGCAGACAAATGCAGGGCTTAATAAAGCGAGGGTCAGAGGCTATTTATTCACAGCGCTCGTCCGCCCGCATATGAGTTTTACGTAGGCTTCACTAGAATACAGATGTGACAGTGAACTAACATAATACAAAAATTGAAATGAACGCCACGCACACACGCACGGTGTCTATGCGCTCTTGTTCACTGTACTTATACGGTTCGAACTGAATGCACGACTCAGAAGTTCCCGCCGCTCAGTGATGCGACGCAAAATTACTGGAGCGTGCGCAACTAAACTTATGCGTGTGTTACCTTACTGGTTATATCGGTATTCTGGTTTTACGTCATTTGCGCAAATTTTTCAAAGCCCGAACAATTTTTCCGCGCAACGAGCATACTCGGGTTAAATAACACTCGTTAACTTTCAGCGCGGGCTACCCGATTATTTTTAAAAAGCAATTTTTTTAACGGTTTGATTAAAATGCGTATATTTTTCTAAAGCACCTGGTGATTAAAACTCTGTGCATATACGTATATTTCGTTAATGCAGGGCCAGATAAGATGGGAGTAAAATAAATAGGTTTGAGTTTTTTATTTTACATTTTGGTATCAGCTGTCAAATGTATAATATAATTTTTGCTACCTATAAAAACAGCATAAATGCAAAAATGAAGCCATGAGTAAAAACCCCTTCTAGCAGCTTACGAACAAGCTCTACAAAAGAGAAAATACGCATCAAAAACGTGCATATTCGTATGCATATATTATTATACACGTGAAAAAACGTCCTTATAGCCTTGGGGCCTAATCCCACTGACATTCTGATAAAAATAATAAGTAGGTACTGTTGTTTAGTCCATATATACTACAAATTATTAAATTTTAAATTAACAATAATTTCAAAAACGTTAAGTTTTATCCCGGCGACACTGAATTTCTTATACTGATTTCTTGTATATTTCCAATCATATATTCTTCGGTTAATGTTATGGCATTCACGATAAGGTACGTGAAGGTAAGCTAAGGACTTGCGCTGCTACGATTTGTGATCGATAATATAAATAAAGTAGTAACATAATATAAAGTATACATAAAGAACAATATTAACCTAAAATAATTTTATAACTTTAAAAGTCATATAGCTTGATAGCTTAAGGAGAAAAAGGAAATTCAAGTCTGATTTTGCGATCTGACCGGAGTCGATAAAAATGTTCAACGGTGTAAGTTGCCATTACAAAATGTTGATTACATTATCTAAGTGCAAGCTGTTGTATTTAACCGCGGTACCTTAAACAGTTAAATTCACTAACGACTTGGCTCAGACACCTCTCCCCCTCAGATAATGTCACGTAACATGCCAAAACCCGCAGTGGTTGCTAGAAAATGGATAGAGATTTTGTGAAATTCCATTGTAAACCACTTTGCGCACTGTATAAATAAATTTGTATTCGACGTGTGCGCTAGATAATCTAATTGAAATGTGTATTTGAGTGGTGTAAAGCGCTGACTGCAGCTAACTTGTTCACATATGTTTATCTGACCTAGATTGACAAATACACAAATCAAATACAGTCGAAATAATTACAAACGACACAAAATCATCGTATTTTAGTCCGTACTGCTATCGACATTCGGTGTTTACGTGTATCTCGATGTGCGGTGGACCGTATGTTTTCAAGGAAAAATGTTTTCATCTCCGTTAACGTGTAGCTTAGGTTGCTGTCTCATTGGTAGAGAATAGCAATCAAATTGAAAGAAGAAGAAAAGAAGAATTAAAAGAAAGAAATCAAATGAATTAAATCACAAGCTCAATAACTCGGCTCACGTGTATGTATATTAGTCTCTGTATATACTATTCACAATCATATATAAGGACCTCATTTTACTTCATGCAGAAGTAAACTGGAAAAGAGCGTATTAAGTGTAATTCAAATTCGCATTTACTAACGAAGACAATATAAATTACAGAACGCATTTCTGTACTGATACTGAAGCGATTTTCACTATTGTATTTAGTCCAGATAGTCCAGATTCACTGCTTTTTCACAATTGGTCCGGCGATTTTGTAGATATACTGTTTTTTTTATTGAAAAAGATGGCCTTTATCAATTTCTCAAGCGATATCGGATTCGAAAGAGGCAAAGACGCGGACAAAAGTCTGTAAAATTTAATAAATGGTAAAAGAGCGAATATAAGCAAGGAAGATGGAATTTTTATTTATAATAATGCAGCGGGAATATAATAGTCAATGTTGTATTCTCACCGCAGGCGTTCGAAGCAAAAGCAGCTAGACTATAATATTCCTTATTACAACAGTCAATTGTTTTAAGAATTTTTATCTTTTTAAATGTAATGTTACGTAATTTATATGGAGCTTCAATTGAGTTTAATGACTTACATGGGGAATTCCTTATAAAGTTTAGATGTATGGTACAATTACTATATTAAATATGGGACGGCCTTCAACATCAATAACATCAAGATTTTTTAGTGACTAAATGAGAAGAGTAGAAAAGTATTGTAGCGTGTTTTGGGAGCGAACTATATTTTACAAATATCCTAGAAGAGCTTATATCCTATCCTACAACGGAGAAACACGGGCTGATATTATGGTATAACTTATAAGGCAATATGTGTAAGTACCGTTAAGTCAAACAGTTAAACATTAGCGAATTAGAAGGGTTGTTAAATCGCTAACGCTTATCGCTACTCGCCGACAGTAAGATAGCTACTTAATGTACCCTTTTTGTTGTGTTCAGGAGCGTGAAGAAAATGAATCAGTACAGGCGTCAGGTGTGCTAGTGGAAACAATCGCGCTTCATTAGGATAAACACTTCTCGGTGTTACCTTATATTTTCAGTACTCTAATAACTTTCTCTTTTACTCAGAACGTTTCACCTGTGTATGTAGGTGTACGTAGAGTTGTTTGTGCTGAAATACATATTCATTTAATCACCGTTAACTCTGTTTTGTGTGATGATTTATAAAGAGATTGTCCTTCTAACCTATTTTAGGATCATCGATTAACAACATAACTATTATTTACATTTTGAACGATATTATTAAATTTTGTAAGAAGGTAATACCTATCAGATTTAGCCGAACGTTTCCTTCAATAAATTTACATCTGTAATATATTATCAATTTTGTAATAATTAATTAGTTACTTGATTGCTGTTATAATTTCTGTACCGGTACCAAAACGTTTGCCTCTGTCGATAAGCTTGATCCATAAGTTCAAAATCACTCAGCGAGCTATGGTATAGAGGGAGTTATCCTCAGAATTTCTTTACAGGATAAGATCCGTAATAAAGTGATTCGCCAAAGAACGAAAGTCACATTCATATTTATAGAATACGCATAGGCAGTCATATTGAAGTGGTTATAGGCAAGTCATATTTGCCGCAGGATGAGGTGGACGATTCCTCGAATGGAGATCACTTACCGGGAAGCGCACTGTAGGACACTCTCTGGCCAGGTGGGACGACGGTTTGAAGAAGTTCCTATTGGGGAACCACCACGGGTAGTTGGATGAGGAGAGGCGTGTATCCAGCCATACCACAGGCTGATGGTATGGTATGGTACTGTATGGAGATGGAATGGGATATAAAATAATGCCTGGTAAATTTCACACCAGTGACACACTCACTCACCTTTCACGGCTGAGCTGTGAGATACAGCATCGCCCTCCCCTCGACAATTACTCATATTAAACAAATATTCATTCTAATACATATATTTACCCATTTATAACATAAATCTATATTAATTATTTACATGCTCACTCCCCTAGCTAGATATATTGATGCGTCGCTAAGTGAAAATCATTGGCTTTTCAAGTACATTTTTTCTAAAATACTGATAGGGAATGGGCTAAAGTTCAGAACGCGGGCAGTTCTGTAATGGATCACTCCCGAGGGTGACGCCCACTACGCCGTATTTACTCAATGGAGAAACTACGGCGTTTGAAACAATATGATATTGAAATTCATATGTGACATTATTTCAATAAAAGGATATAGATTCATTGACCTGGATAAAAAATTTCTAACTTAAAACATCGTTGTTTTAAACTTCCGTTTAAATAGATACGTGCTCTATAAACTTTGATTTTTAAATTTCTCTAATATTTGAGTAACTGGAATCGACAATGAGGTCCCTTTTTGACAAAAGACAAAAGTTGTCTAAACATTTTCGATGAGTTTAATAAGTCTTATCCAATAACATCATTTGTATATTGTATTGGTTGTGCCGTGTGATGTTAGCCGACTATAGAATAGTACTTCCCGTGGGTTCGTAAAAGGCGACTAAAGAATTACAAAGCCGCTACCGCAAGCGCTGAGGAACTTCACGAAGTCAAAAAGAGTGGACTCGCCAACCCGCTTGGCGAACGTGGCGTTATAAGGCCGTCCTGACGGACGGCCTTATAACGCCACGTTCGCCAAGCGGGCGCCAAACTATAACTAGTTAACATGCACAAGAAAAGGTGCGTAAGGAAGCCAGCAGTGGATACTGAAAGGGCTGCCTTGCATTGCATTGGTTATAAAACTTCTTAATATTTTTTTTTCAGAAATTTGTACCGTCTTTGTTGTATTACACCTTCCATACCAGAAACTATATTATCGTAGAATGTACTGCATTTCCCACTCTATTCTATTCCCCCAACGTACGTACTCGTATGTGATTCGATAGGGAGTGAGATATGCCAGAGATCATTCCCATCACATCTTATCCTATACCACCCATCCTATTTTCCCAGCCCTTTCTCCAAATGCAGTCCTATATTTCCAAAGGTAGACAGCTCATCCGAGGCCGTCCGGGGGTTGCCAACGTTTGTCATTCGGGACCGATGGCGGTCTGTATCGCAGATATCTATGGGCGGCAGTATCTACTTACTACCAGGTCGACAATCTGGCCATCTGCCACCTTCTTTTTATATAAAAAAATAAACAAAACTTTTAAAAACTTTTTCTTCCAAATCCACTCCGGTAAAATAGAAATAAAAGTCATGACTGAAAAAGTAAATGTTATAACATTGTCACGAAATGAAGATTTCCTTATACTAAATTAATTGTGAAGACAGAAGAAACGAACTCCGCGAGAACAAGCGAAATGAACACTTAACAAAAAGACATTAAACTTGCAATTCTACGAATTAAGTTGACCTGAAATATTTGGATCCTTTCATCATAGTAAACAGTAAAGTAACTATAGGAAACAGTTTGAAATACAGGTCACGCACACAGATGCAGAAATTCGGTGTATTAATGTTCTTTACTGTCACTATATATACGTTGCATGACATACACTCTTATTTACTTTTATTTCAGTAATACAAATACGGCTCCCAATTGCATGACAATCAAGTAGAACTCCTAGAAACCTCTAACTGATTCAATTTCATAATTTTAATACTTTACATTTATGACCAATTGGCAGGGTTGTCGTAAATAGAATTATATGTATTTTGTCCAAATTAATAACAAGATTGTCAAGCCAAAGTACTGTTTTTATTGAGATATGTATGTTAATTTCGTATTCATCAATATTTGCGCCGTTAATTATAAGAATTGAGTCATCTGAAATAAATAATTTAAGCAGTAACAACTACATAGTTTAACCAGTACTGCGGCGGTGGAATTTCTGCATTCCGCAAACAAAGGACAAACAATAAAAGGTGAGATCATTGCTTGACTAGTTAACAAATGTTCTTGTTTTATATGTCAATACTTAAACAAACCCGAGTAGATTTTTTAAGGGCACATAAATGAATAATTCTGATGTTGTAAATCTATTTGGTAATAAATTTTATTGCAGTATGACCCTACGAAAATTCTCAAACATGTTTGCATACTGCAATTTGTATCCGTATTGTGCTTCTCTGACTGTAGTTACATTCTGAATGCTAATAATGTAAGGGAAAGGGCTGCCCGTTGAAATTTATAGAATAATTAAAGTTAATTCTCGCGACTGCATTACGGGATGGGAGAAATTTATTTATCGTGGACGTTTTAAATATTTGCTCAGCGATTATTATGAATATTGTTAAAACAAGAATTAATTTTATCTTTGAATGAAAAATAAATAAAAGCAGAATATATTTAACTTAATTCTTTTAACACAATAGTCAGGCTATTCTTTATAATATTCTTATAAAAAATATTTATTACACGATACGATAGTATTTTATTTAGATTTGTTATAATGGTTTATAAAGAGAAGGAAATTTTTCTTACCATTTTCCAAGAGATATTGTGCGAGAAAACTAGCTTAAAAAAAACATGTGCGGTCAGGGGACCCCCGTCAGGAACGAAGATACTCACGTATTTATTTAAACTCCGAATGTAATTCGAAATAAAATCTGTATAGTTCATGTATTTTTTTTTATTTTGTATAATATTTTCAATGCAAATAATTTAAAATAAGGAATCAAATCAAAAATCAAAAAGTTTCATCAAATATATTGCGCACATGCCAGCCGCGACGGCTGCGGCAGCCGCCGCAACTGCTCACTAGGGATGGACGATATACATCGATGTATTAAAAACACTCGATGTATAGTACCAATGTATCGAATTCAACCGATGTATTTTTAACGCTTTGATATATTCGATGTATCGATGTTTTTTATTCGATATATCGAATGTGTGAACCTAATTTCACTTTGTTATGTGTTTTGTTTGATTATTTAAATTTTTAGATATTTCAACGTTTACAGTTTTCTACACTTCTTTTAAGCTTATATGTAGTTTTTCTCTAGAACTGGGTTGGCAACTCTGGCCAACTGACTCATACCTTTTATATAGCGTGAAATTTTATTTTATTACGAGGTTATTGTTTACTTTGTACTAAAGTTGAATTTTAATCTGATTTTAAAAGTTCATGTGCTATTACTGATGTTAAGAGAAACGGTGTAGTTAGAACACCAATAAATTAGATAATTTAATGGTATGTGCCCGCGAATCCATGCGCGTGAAGTTTTTTTTTGTTTAATTCTGAATATTGATTGATAATAAAGGTTTTGAACTTAACGCATCCGTATACTTTCATTTTCAGGCATGTTATAACCATAATCTTACTAAACTCTAAAAACGATCGATGTATTGCAAATATCGATGTATTTTTCAATATATCATTCTAACATCGATGTCACTATGCGATATATTACATCGAAAAACAACGATACGATTCAGCGAATCAGCGATGGCGATGTAGTCGAATCGGATATTCTCGTTTCGGATCGAGCGAGGCATAAGAGAGAACTGGCGATCGGCCCGCTACCGAAATTTACCGAATACCGACGAACTAACACGACCGGCAGAATCGCGACCATACCGTGTCCGAACGAGAGAAAAGCGAGAAAGAAAACGGCGTATGGAGAGGGTAAAAATCTTACGTGACGTTACATTTTTTGGCCAGTCAAGGTTTAAAATATATTCGTAATGGGCGAGAATATTATGGTTCAACAAATCTCCAATTTAGACAAGATAAAATAACACTTATTTTATAATAAACAGCTCTATCGCAAACATTTTGGCAAAGCAATCGATTTCATGCATCAGTAACAAAAACCACAGCTCAGTCCCAGATTGAAAGGGGAACGTTGTATGTCGCGCCACAAAATGTTTGAACTGTTTGTCGAGAACTTTTAGTCGGGCGAGTTTGGCTCGGGCCTTTTCTTTCACAAGACCACGTGTCTTTAAAACAATGAATAAATGGATTTACTTGAAATCCTCGGTAGAAGTTTTGGCTTTAACATATTGAATTTTCGGTTAGCACCGTTTTCAAAATCCATGTTTTTTTGGTGCATTGTGCTTTTTAATTAATGTGTTTATGTTTTCATCTCAAGAAATCGAATATTATCGAATAAGACAACAAGAAAAGAAATCACACTCATAATATACTCTATACATACTCGTACATAAAATGGCAACAAAGCCGTGTCTATACATGAAATATTTTTGAAAATGGTGATTGCAATATAAAATACGAATGATATAGAGCCCAAAACAACAATTTTTGTCTGTATGTTTGTGTCAATGCACATCACGTAAAAGCTATTAGACAGATCTTAATGAAACTTGATATAATTATAACTCATATCCCGGGTCAACATTTAGGGTACTTTTTATAGGAATCGATTTTAGAATTCCTACGGAAATCATTCTAAACTTCATGTGTATGAAGTCACAGCACTGCCAGTTTTCTTCAAGAAGACTATAGATAGGATTCTCCAAGATCGGCGCTCACCTGCATATTGCAGGTATCCATGGGCGACGGGGACCACTTACCGTCTCGTAAGTCGCCTACTATCTGCCATCTCTTCTATAAAAAACCCATTAGAAAATGAGGTAGATATCAGCTTGAGCATAAAGTTGAAGTGTGAAGATAAAGCTATTTCTTTACTCATGTGTGGCTTTAAATTTTTAAAGATATTCTCATTTTCATTTCAATTGATTTACAGTGTCTCAAAGATATTTATAAAATTATTTAACCAGACCCGTAACCAACCACTTTCTTCTCGTTCACTGCTGAATATGGGCCTCCTCATGCATATTGATTTGTGCATGAGAGATCTATGGCCTTAAAACTCCACGCTAGCCAAGCGGGTTGGCGAGTCCACTCTTTAGAGGTAGTGTAGTTCCTCAGGGCTTGTGATAGCGGCTTTGTTAACCCTTAGTTGCCCTTTATGCCACCCATGGGAATAGATGGGATGATACTATTCTTAAGCCGGCCGTCACCACACGATCACTAAAATAAAATAATTTAAAACGGCCATTAATTAAATTTTCAACTACTCAACTACTCTATTATGAGACCATAATGAATACTCAAAGGGTGAATTGTAAGTTCCTTTCATTTATTAGAAATCTTGAGTTACCTAATTACTTAAAATTAACTTAAAATGTTTTCCGTTGCATTAAATTCCACAATTGTATAAAAAACAATGATTGAAGTTTGAACTCCACTGGACTCGTTAGTAACAGTTACCACTCGGTCACTCAGTACTAGCTTTTAATGGATTTCATAACTTTCTTTTGTTGAAAATCAATAACATTCTTACTTAATTTTGTTTATAAAATTTTCGTCAATTCCTTAATTTATAAGATGTCAAAATACACTGTAATTACCACTTCAAAATAACGTTGTTGACTTTTTAAATAAACAGAAAACTCGTTCCCCAAGTAGCTCAGACTGGCAACCACTGGACCCGATTGAAACCACAGACCTAAAATTTCTGAAAGGGTTAAACCAAATATCCGTAGGTAAATATGGACTTTCTCATTTTTTTTGTAGAATAGATTGCAGACGAGCGGGCGAGCCACATGATGGTTATGTTGTCATTGCCGCCCATGAACACCTGCAATACCAGGGGGCTTGCAGGTGCACGCCGACCTTGCAGAATCCTTAAACAGCGGAAAACCTCAGCTGGCAGTTCATTCCACAACTTTCGGGTTAGCCGTATAAAGTATCTTTTTGACCGCACTGTTGGTTGATTTTTGATTGATACTAATTTTATTGATTTTATTTGATTTGATTTGTCTACTAATTTTTATGTTATTTCCATATTCGTATATGCAAACGTGAGAACTTAATATGTTATATTAGTAAAGAAGGGAAATGATTTTATTGACTACAACAAATACAGCAGGTATAACAAGAGAGAAGTAATTTTAGGTATTTTTGTGAATATGTTAGGTTTTTTTTATGGATGAAGGCGGCAGATGAGCATACAGTCCACCTGATGGTAAGTGGATACTGTCGTCCATAGACATCCGCGATACATGCCAACATTAGTCCAAAATGACAAATATCCAAAACGAACCCGAATACGCTGCCTACCTTTGGAGATATAGGAATGGATTTGGAGCAAGGGTTGGGAAAATGGAGAGGGATAGTATGGGAATGGGCTCTCGCCATCTCACCCATACCGAAACACGTACGTACGTACATTAGGGAAATATGATAAAGTGGGAAATGCAGTACATTTCAATGTAGTATTCTGTGAGAGAGGGATAACGTGGCCAGTCGAGCACGCCCAGCGGCTGTTGGATTGCAGCGTGTACTCTCCCCCTCCCAAAAGGTATTTTATCAAGACTATTTTATGCTGCCCAAAGCAGAGATCGCGTGGTTCATTACACCTAACCATACCTAAACATATTAATATAAATACATAAGTATGATAAGCAAATAGTTAATATATTTGACCGATATTGTGTCAATAATGGCATTATAAATCCTTTCTTAATACTTATACTGACCTGCATATGTCTATTCCATATACAGCACTCAGCTGTATATTCTGAAGCGCAATGCAAGCTGCAGGACTCGCCTAACCGCAAGCGGTCACTCGCTCCTGATCACCGTTTCGCAAACTCTTTGGAACATAGTATATGTATGTATTACACAAAGATTTTCCTTTGCTGCCTGTTTTTCAAATCATCATTTTAAATTATTTAGAAGCATAGAGATTGTTTCTCTTGAATGTTTTTTTCTTAATTAAATGCAGTACGTAAATTAATTTAGAAAACGAGCTTAATGTGTGGAAGTTCGCTCGTCGCTAGGTCTAATTTGCTCGGCTTAAAGCAAAGACGTGTTTTCATATAGAGAGCGAAGATTCCCCGGGAGTTATTTAACTAATTTTACTTGCGGGACAAGTTTTAACCCCACTACCATCTATTTGTGTTACCGCTGTCGCGAGTGAGTCTCGCGGACGAATTTCTGTGATACGGAAGACGCTGATACGTATGCACGCCTTTAAGAATTAGCTCGGCAAACTCCTCGCTCAAAAACAAATATTCAACTTGTTCTCGTCGACATACAACACCGAAACTAGAGCAAATGTTGAAGAATATTTAAGTCTTCTATAAACTTGCCTTCTTTTAAACATCAATAACATTAAAATTAAACAAACTTATTCGTCGATAAATGGTTTTAAATGTACTTAAATAAAATAAAATAAAATAAAACGATTTATAAATGGTTGTCTGCCAAATAAGCTGACATTACTATAAATAATCCTAGCGTAATAAAAGCCGTAATAGGAGAGAGCTATGCGAGGAATAGTCGCAACAAGGAGCGTATTATTCAGTGTCACTGGAGGGACGTGTCTTGTAATATATGTTTTAATAAAAGGGTTTCAATTCGCACCCGAACATACATCACATGAAGAAACCCGAAGTATCAATAATATCGAAAAAGACCTTCAATTTATTATTCATTGAAGTCGCTGGTTGGGGCGGACGCTCTATAAATCTACGGATCGCCACTAAATCATCGTTTGCAACCGGCGGAAGGACGTGTACGGGCGCAATTTTTATTCTTTTTTAGATGGCTGGAACAAATGGATATTACAACTGTATTCTGGATTATCATTAAATTTCAAAAGTAACTACAATTGACAGAACGTGGAATATTCTCCAGATTCTTTTCTACGTAACTTTTCTAACAACATCTTTTAGTTTCCGGGTGACCTTCGCACGCGGTATCGTCTTCCTATGCATTAACAATGTATTCAGAGCCTAAACAAAGAGAAGCAGGTGGATGTTGGGACGGCGACGTTACACCCACTGAAAGATTCCATAAAAACTGTACCGATACCCTCGTCACGTCCGGACGTCTTATTTATCTAGTCACGGGCAAAATCATTGTTTCCTTTTTCGTTGTGTGCTCGCAAAAACACCCCTTATTACGGCCACCGGCTAACAGATGAACTGCTGAACAGGCCCATTGTGTCGGAACCTTGTGTGTGACGTTTGTTTCTCGCAGACCCGGGAAAAAAATGTGTCGCTAGCCGAGAAATGGCTATTTATTCATGTGCTCTTTCAGATTCGTAGGCTACCTAATTGGGTATCAATTTTTTACGGCCTCAATTCATCACAAATCGCTAGCGTTAAGTATAAAATATCTCTTTCTGAGGAGTTCAGATTAGTTATATAGTCTACATATATTTAATATCTGTATCCATAATCTTGTACACTTGGGAGGGGAGGGCGCTCGCTGCATCCCAAAGCCGCTGGGGGCACTCGGTTGGATACTTAACCCCTTTGTCATAGAAGACTACCATGAAATGTACTGCATTTCCCAATTTATCCTACTTCCTCAATGTAAGTACGTGTTTCGGTAGTGAGTGAGATGTGCCAGAGCCCAGTCCCATCCTATCCCTTCCCATTTTCCTAGTCATTCCTCCACATCAATTCCTTTAAATCTCCAAAGTTGGGCAATGCATCCGCGGGCGTGCCAACGTTTGTTATTCTAAACTGATGTTGGCATATACCGCAGGTATCCATGGGCGTCAGTATCCACGGTCAGTAGCACGTCTGCCGCTTCCTTCCCATAAAAAATATCTTACATAATTCCGTTTACGAGCTTAAGCTTATGAATCCTCTTCAAGACTTCCTAGAATTGTATATTCAGAATTATTATGCTATTAGCTATTTATGTCAGCTTACGGACTATCTCGTAATTACTAAACTACGTGTTAAGTAAACATAATTTTATATTACATTTTAAGTATAACGCTAAATTTTCCTCTCAATTTTCTGACTCTCATCAAACATTCATCAATCAAACACCTTATTATTCCTGTGTTCCCTACAGACGCCTTAATTAATAAACAGTTGCGACTCAATAATCAAAGTTGCTGAATTATATTTATTTATTGTATACAAATGTATAATTTTAACATTAATCAAATTAAATACAATATTCGTGCTATTTAGAACAAATGATACAAGAAGAAACCAAAGAAAACCAAACTCAAAGAGGTTTATAATTTTAGTAATGACAACATTACAACATAGTAAACAGCTTTGTTTTAAGAATATACAATATGTGAAGCAAAAATAACACAATTTACAGCACAAAAGTAAAGATTCATAAAAATATTATTCTATTGTTTATGTTCTATGGTTACCTTATTTATTTTACTCGACGTTTCAGTTGCGTTGCACCAACCATGGTCACGAGCTGACTAAGAGGCGGGTTTCATCAACCACCCGCATTTGGTCTTTATAGATAAATACACTCCCGGACAACTGTACCGAGCCTGTGTCTACACATTCAGTTTTGATGGCATGTAACTTAAAAAAATATATTTGATTGATCAAAAAGTTTTTATGCAGTTCTGAAGCTGGCATATTAATCATCATTTCAGTATGCCATTATTACAAATTTAAATTCCGAGTACTGCAGAAAATGAGTTTAAGTGTAACAAGTTGTGTGTCCGCCTCTCATGGGGAAGACTTGTATTGGATTTTTGAAGAAAACAATGGTTTACCTAAAAGAATCATTTATTCAGTAACTTCTGTCGTCTCCAAGAGCGTTTATGACGGCCGTCATGCGGTTTGGCAAGGAATCAATCAACGTCACTATGACGTGTTGCGGAATGTTCTCCCATTCTTCCTCGATGGCAGTTTTCAGCTCCTGCTAGGTTTGCGGAACTACATGGTGAGTTCGAACACGCCTCTTTAGCTCATCCCATAAATGTTTTATGGGATTCATATCTGAGCTTCTTGCTGGTCATTCCATGACTGCGATACCGACGTTATGAAGGTATTCCCTGACGATTCCTGCAGAGTGCGCTCTTGCATTATCATGCATAAAAATGTAATTCTGACCAACAAACCCAACATATGGCTTCACATGAGTCTCTAGGCAATGACGAATGGAGCGGTCACCATTTAGTGGTGGCAGCCGTGGTCCCGTCAGAACGTGAAGTTTATTGTTAAGTAAAATCTATTTAACGAAACTTTTATTGAAAAACAATATTAAATAAAAAAAACTGCTCTAATTCAAAGTTTCTGCTACCTTATTTTTGTCTAAACAATGAATAGACTCTGCTCATCATCTGTGGTTGAAATTCGTGACTTCAAATTTGGAACAATAGCACACCAAAATGATGGTGAATTTTCCAGCTTCAAAACTGCATACATTCTTTTTCTTTGACCTAACATTATTTTTATGTTCCGGGCCTTCTTTATACATTAAAATGCAGGGTAGCTCGATTCAGGTGTCCGGGAGTATATAAATAAATAGATAAATATGTGTGAAAAACGTGAAAGTCTCAAATATTATGTTTATGTTATTATAAAATTTGTGTTATAAAGTTATAATGAAGTTAATTTAAATAGGAAATTAAATTTGCTGAGATTGGATATGACGCAGTAGAGTGAAGAAAGAATACGCAGAATTCATTATCTGAAAGAGAAAACACGGTTACATACGGTTACATTGCTAATTTTATTATTTTGTGATTGTGAAATAAGTTTCTTCGTGGTTACAGAGGAATTCCCATTTCCCTACAATGAAATTTCATAGACTAATAGAAAAGATGAATATTCAAAATAACAATGCTCAATATCACAATCACATATACTCGTATACGAGTATCTACCTTCATAGATAATGTGTAACAAGCGCGGTTTCTTGTATATGTCTAATAAAACCCGCCGTATTTTCATGTCTATTAGACCGAATTTGATAAAAAATGTACTCAAATTTTAAGGTACGTGTTAGTTTTGGTCACAAACCATAATTTGTTTTTATGATGTGTTGTTTTGATATAGGCCTATATCAAAACAATGTTTTTATGGTATCTAGCAGTGAGATATATAGTTTTGGTGGTTTCCTTAACCTCAGTCCCCAGAGACATAAAGACAGATGCTGTAGTTATATAAATAGAAATTATAAGTGTCGTTACTTACAGAGGTGAAAACGACAAGAGAAAGCGGGAACATTTTTCCACCAGTAATGGAGAGGGAACGGAGAACTCGCTCGACAAAAAGTCGCATATTGCTTTTGAAGCGGCGCGATCGAGGAGTCCAATCGCATCTATATACTGCCGATGACAGTAGAAAGCTCTGAAATTTTAAATAAGTATATAATATGCTTTTCTCATCCAGCTACTACCGAGCGACTTTCGTCATCAGTTCTCTTCGCCGAAAGGCGTCCCGCGCTATATTTCCCTTTGCATTGTCTCCATCGGAGAACCCGTCTCCCTCATCGGTTATTGGTCCCGCAGCATATATGGAAAGAACAGAAAACCGTATGTTAGTGACGATCTTAGGGAGATGTTTATATCCAGCAGTGGAAAGACACAGGCTGCTGGTATGGCTGGTATATAACATGTTACTAAGGCGGTCATATCTGACGTGGGACTGGTAACAAGTGTGATTTCTACCCCGTGAGTGGCCCGTACCCTCTCAGTCTTTGAATGGAGACCACCTCATGAGTAGCGCAGTATTATACGGCCTCCAGCTAGTTGTAAGTCAGCTCCAGCTAAGTTGAAGAAGTTTGCCAATAGTGGCGGAATGAGAAGAATGGATGATATATGGTGTATGTCGTGCAGTGTACTGTAGTTAACTTTGGCAGAGACCTACATCCAGCCACTGCTGACTACGTAGGTTGCTGGTGTTACATGGTAATATACTACTGTTTTAATACTGATGGCAGAAGATTTCTTCACTTTTCTTTTTAAATTGAAAAATTCTCGTAGGATTCTGTCTTTCCTCATTGGACGTACAATTCTAATACACATATGCTTATTTTTTGGCCTATTTACACTTTTTGATGGAAATCCTCATTTGTAAGTCGTGTGTTTGGTGTCTTATGTGCCTACATTTTTTTTTCTCTCTTCATATATAGCAATGATGCAATTTGCACATTCTGCCAGTATTAAGTTTTTCTTTGTATTAAACAACTTTAAAGTTTAAAACGTATCCTACCAATGTCCAGTCCCGTCAAAGTAAGTCAGAAGTCGCTCAATAAAGTGAGAGTAGGTTTATTGAGGACAGAAAGGACTTCTTGGAAGCACAAGAAAAACGCAGGCCCATGCTTCGGGTGTCCGGGTGATCCTACATTGTGATTTTATTATCACAATCATCACGCACAAAAACAAATTTTGAAATTTAATAAACTATCATTATTAAATCATAAAACGCACTATATAGAATTTTTCTAATAAATCAGACAAAAACTCAAATTCACTTCTCGAATTGCCGCCAAAATGCCGTGCTTACTCTTGAGGCGATTGGAAGTTTACAGTTTCTTGAGTCATATTCAAGTGATACATTTCATTATACACATATTGAAAATATAAATAGGTACTTAGACATAATTTACATATAGGAAAGTATCACTTGAATGTGACACGCGGTTTATTCTAAACAATTTTAAACGCTGCTCTTCTAATTACTTAGATACGTTATGCCTTATGTAACAAAATCATTGTTGGTACCATCTAAAATAATAGTTTATCATATTAAGGTTTAAAAGGTTTTAAAACATTTAGAAATACCTTATCCATAATGCACGTTCCGAACCAACATGGAACCATTATTTGAAGGATCATGATGGAGGTGTACGTTGCCAGAAACATGTAGTATTGCCCCGGAGCAGGCTGTAAAAGTAAACAAAGGAATATTTTTAATATTTTTCTTCCAGGCAGATACTGTATAACTTAAAATCATATGCGTACTTACTAAAGTAAATCTGAAGAGACAAACGCAAATAATGCAAGACGCCATGCTGAATTGTGTGAACAATAACAAACTAAACACTTTTTCAACCAAATTGCAAAACCTGCAATTCAATTTTGATTATTAATTATTAATATATAAAATTAAATGATTCGTATCTACATATTTATATCCACATTATACTTACTTGCCAATTTCATCGAAATGTACAATGCACTGATTAAGCTTGATGACTAAATCATCATCACTCTGATCCTTTAGCCGATGTTTATTTGAGAGTCCCAAATCTTCGCGTTGTATAACGGAATCGTCTGCTGTCCGTCTCTCGTCTTTATTAGTTAAATTCGACAATTTATCACCCAATATGTCCAATTGGGCAATAATAAGAATAAGTACACCAACTATAAACGTATCAATGTTCACATTGTACAACATGTGAAAATGCTCGCTACAAATTTGATAGAAATACAAAGGGTAAATAAAATTCTGTTTAAACTCTTCAGGAAAAAAGGAGTAGCTGCTTAGAGGTAGTTCCAATGTTATTTTTGTAAATAGATGTATTATAATTGGTGATAATGCATGTACCAGTTGTGCTGTAACTGATATAAATGCTACGATTTTCCAATATATAATGTTGAAATTTTTTGCTCCGTTTACAATTTTAATACCATATTCCGTATCGGCTTGAAACATTTTACTTTCTAATACTTCAAGAATCTCTATAATGTTCTTTCTCATGATGTGAAAGGTAAGAACTTTTGATGTAACAGCTAATTCACTAAAATAAAATATCATTTCCTCTATAAAACTATCCAAACGTTGTGGCAAGAAAAAAAAGTTTAACGAGAAAAGTAAATCAAAGAAAACAATGAAGAACACGAAGAAGAAGAAACAATAATAAGTGTAGTATTTATTTCTGTTCCCAGGCCAAATGGCGAGAATTTTCCAAAATTTCATGTTCTTATTAAAACAATCAATTTGATGAAATTGCATTGTTTCAAATGAAAATTGTACTTGTACAAGGCAATTACACTGCTTTGAGCTCGTATGCTTCGTAGACTACGTTCAGAGCTGTGACGTTTAACGTTCTCATTTAAATAGATCGAGAGATCGAGGTCGAAACTGGCTTGTGATTAACAGTTTAAAGAATTTGCAATTTCTTAATTAATGAAAGACTTGCAATTATATCGTACACTACGTTTCATTGAAACTTCTTATTTATTGAAAAACAAACATCAAAGGCCTACTTCCATGATATATGCCCCATTATTTATTCTCGTATATACCGTAATGATATATACCGATGCAAATGGATGTAGGTTAATTGCTGGAACCGGACTTTTTTAAATGAGATGCAATTAGTGGAGGTGACGCCTACGGCTTGTAAAATGGTTCAGGAATTCGCTCTAATTAACAGGCTCACTCGCAACCTTATTTCTGGAAGCCTGAATTCCTCTTTAAAAACATCTATACAAATTTTTGTTTACTTTTCAGTGATTTTATCTGCATAGTATTTTACTTTACAATGAAGAGTGTTCATACTGCTTCTGCTCAGTTTCGGAACATTTTTGTTCTCTGTTGCATATTTTGCTGATGTCACTTCAGCGATCTATTTCTATACGAATCGAACAAAATTCGACATTTATTCAGTGTTATCTCTACCACTGTTACCAAAAAAACAGAGAACACTGTTAAAAATATTAGTTGTAATTATATCTATCACATAATAGCAATGGCTTCTTCACATATATACTATTTTTTAATGGTTATGTTGTTCATGTTTGTATAGTATAATTTCGGTCGCCGAGTGCCTCGTATTCAAATAGTAATCAAGAACAATTTAATTTGTTAATTATTTTACAATAGATATTTGCGAATAGCGAAAGTTACAAATGCAGAAAAGATGCGTATCTAGATCACGTGGTAAGGCATGAAAGATACGAGCTTTTGCAACTAATTATGATGGGCAAGATTGCCGAAAAGAAGCGTGTTTCTTTCATTCTTTCATTATTATATGTTTACTATCGAATATATTAACAAACGTAGTAAATAGTTAGGTTGAACATTAACCAAGAATTACTAGTATCCGTTCTTAGTGTTACTAAGGTTAATATGTCGTTGCCTAAAATTAGAAAATTTGAATTTAAATTATTGTTCTGCATAAAGAAAACACTCCGGAAAAAAGTTAACAAAATGAAAGATCTTAATACTATACATAATATACGTATGTATATTTCATAATAACACAATAATATATCACGATATTTTTTTATTTTTTTACATAATAGGTACATCGTAGTACATCAAGCAATATACATTACGATATTGACACGTTCGTTAGGATATTTTTTCAAATAGAAAATAAATCAGAATGAAAATGTGTTATTGGCATAATATAAAAAACATGATTGTTGTTCCTTTACCAAAGTTGGCCAAAGTTGTCGCCATTATGGTTGCTCGTACATGACGGAGTTCGCTCTCAACAGGTAAATTTGGCTGCGGTCGAAAGTTACTTCACAAACTCAATGATATTCAGTTCGCAGAGTTTACCCACTTTTACCTCATGCGAGAAATATAGCCTCAAATACAGATGCTACACCAGATACAGCCCCAGACATAGTGCTTACAGTTTCGTACAGTTTACATACTTATTTATTGGAAAATAACGTAGCCTAGCGGGAAACAACAACAGATGCCCCATCTGCGTCATCTATGTACACCTGTGACCTGTAACAGCGGATGATACTTTGCCGATATCGCGGATTTAAGATTCACTAGAAGTACTCTTTGAACTCTTGAAGGACTCTCTGTCGTAGCTTGATGGAAAACCTCAGCTGGCAGTTCATTCCACAACTTTCGGAATCACGATATAAAATGCCGTGAAGACGACAATGCACTCATCGACTTTTTGTCAAGGAAGAACCACGCGTCGGTGATGAGAGGTGCGATGTTAAAAACTCGAGGTTAGCATCAGATTGAACAGCTCTTCAGTACATTGTCCATTATACAACGTGGTAGAACACACAGAGGGATGCAATATATATACGGACGCTGAGAGAGTGAGAGTGTGATTCTAAAAAATACAAATGTCACATCGAATTGGTATTTCGATTAACCGACCCAGAGGCATGGCTACATATGGAATTTAACTTGAACTTTATAAAGCGACAAACATTAACCCGAAGTGAGGTACTACTTCACTCAAGAGTCACGACTTGTCATTGTGATTTGCGTCTGCATTATTTTCAGCTTGATTTCCGTAATCGATGTTGCATATTGTCATTTTTTTCACTTTAAAAATTACTATTAAGAATTTTTTCTCTTAGTAAGTGTCATATCATCAATTTAACGTTTTTACAAAAGATTGACAATACAAGCGTAGTCATTTAAAAATGTTATAAAATTAACGCGAATGATCATGAGAACCATCTTTAAAAGAAACCAACTTTAAGCAGCAAAATCTTAAATATTAATTCGAGTTTTCCGTCCGAGTCAGTTAAGTAGCCACGTAGAACAGATAATTTGAATTTTTAAACAGTTGGTAGCTAACGATTTATCTATGCCTGCCGCAAGGGAATTTCGCCATAAAGACTTATTTAAATTTTATTGGTCGGTTGCAATCCAACATTTAATTTCAAAACATTAATTACAGAAGCCCTCGTAATTTAAGCCGGCTTTGTTTCTCTACAAATGCAATGTAACACTCCGGTAATGATTTGTTAAATTATTAACCGTGATACGGTTCAAGACTTCCTCCACCCTTTACACCCGCGATCGAAGGCAAATTTATGTTTGACTGTACGAGGGAATGTTCTTGAAAATTTAGCGAAAACCCAGTTTCGATGTATTCGCTAATGGGCCTCAAATAACGGAAGCATAGGCGCAAAATATTTTGTATCTTGTTTTGTTACCATTAGCGCTAAACAAATACGCGCTTATGTTGCCTTGTTATTCCGTTACAGTACGCCTACATTCTATGGAAATTTGAGAATATTTACCGTTCCGCATCGTGACGAGCCTATTTTTCGTCCACTGCTGGACATGGGCTTCCTCATGGACATTGTGCATCAGGTATGGATGGCCGTAAAACGACTTGGCGAGTTCACTCTTTTAGGGGTGGTGTGTACAAAGCCGCCATTTGTAATCTTGCGTACGCTCGGTAGGTCCATGCTTTCGTTGTAATTTTAGGTGTCTTATTTGAAAGTAATTGCAATCGTATTAACGGAAAACTTCTGTCAATGCCCGGATTTGGACAAATTTGCATATCGTCAATTGTATACACAATTATCGGTACTTAAGTAGAAACTCAGGTAAGTACGAGTCGAGGATTTGAACTCACGATCACATGAATGTAAGTCGAGTATCAATACCCCTAAGCAATCATCGCTTTTTTTTAAATTGTCACTAGCTCAGCGGTGAGACAAACATCGTGACGAAACTCGCTTGCTCGAATATAAAAACAAATCTGGAATATGTCATCCACCAATCCTTCGCACTGGGCCCGCGTAGTGAATAACGGCCCGAATCCCCCCAGTGACTTACATGGGGAGGCCTGTGACCTGCCACTGCGTCCCATTGAACGTTACAGGCTGAAACATACACAATAATATATTAATACAACATTGTTATACAAAAAGACGGTCTGATTCCCATGCAAGATTTCCTTCAGCAAACCTGTTAGCAGCGAAAAGGCTAGACATTATTTATTTATGTACATAAACAAATTTAAGACAAATTTGTAACAGAAATGCAGGAATAATTATCTTTTGTGTTTATACTTATTAAACGGGAAGTAAAATCAGCATGCTCACAACAAGGTTTAAGGGATATCCCAAGGTTATTAGAATTAGGCTCAGGATTTCGAGGCCCGCATCAAGCCCTCTCTTCTAACTTCCAACCCTTGCAATTAAGGCGCACCCAAAGGGCTGCACCCACTTCTCCATTGCAAACACGTCCATTGTTTTAATCCCCATCCGGGCATTCCGAAATATTCCACTTTCTTTTGACCTCTTCGCTACTCAAATTTACTTGCGCTTAAGTGAAAAGCTGAGGTCAAATTAAGCTGGTGTATAATATGGAATCCACTAACGTATACTTGATTGAAATATTAATTTTGAAAGTTCTGGTAAGAGACAAAACATGGTAGAATGGCCAAGTGATATGCCAACAGTGGCGTCCTTTGGCTTTGACATAAGGTAAACAGTAGCGACAGGTAACTGCGTAAAGTTTGTTATTAACCAACTGGGAAACGTCAGGAACAACAACAACACTAGCACTCGCCCGCGGTTCGCCTACATTGACATAAGTTTAGCGTAGGTTTATAAGTAGTAGAAAATTGTAACCTTAGTTTATCATCTTATACGTGATACAAATACGTTCTTATACAACATATATACTTATATATAAGATACAATTCTTATACGCCACTACATACAAAATACTATAATAATTCGCATACTTTTTATATTACCGTATTCAATGTATAATATAACTGCATATCGGAAAATGAACGTTAAGAATTTGACATGTTTGTATACTATATATCGGTTTCACTTCACATAAGTGCAACAAAGCAATATAAAGTAAATTAATGTACGTAAAATTGGTAGAAAAAATTAACCGGTAAAATAAATAAAATTATTTATTTATTTAGTGGGATTTGTTGAAGATGTCCAACACTTGTTGGTGCAGTTTGTCCGGAATCAATAGGAACGGGAGGCCTTAGTGAGGGCTCTCGATCTGAGCAGGAATGATGTTTGTATGTTCCATAAGGTTTAATCCATAAGCAGCATTTAATTTGTACAGATTCGTGAGCCCTCACTAGGGCTGATATATTGGTACCTACATTAATGTTGTATAATGTAAGTTTAGGGTACGATGTAACTGACATGTGGCAAGGCATAAAGGTTCCTTAAAAAGAAGAAAAAAGAAAGAAAAAAAAATACTTAGTGTTTTGTATTTGTTAAATAAGAAAGATTATATAACTGAACTTTACTGAAATGGTCCTTCGAGCCGTATTTGTACCAAAAACAGTTAAGTATTTTTTTAAATTTAAACTGCCTTTGTTAAACTACCTTCTTTACTTGTTATCTATTGTTAATCTTGCGAAGCTACGCTACCTACAAAGCCCTACATTACCATAACAAATAGTAATTAATCTCGATCACCTTCAGGTATTAATTATTATGTAATTTCACAAAGCGACAATAAGAGGAACGTATCCTCACGTCGCTAATAGTCGACACCTGGCGACCGCTCTCATTAGGGAACTCGAAATTGTTCGAAATTGTCGCCGATTAAAATCACTAATGCCTTTAATATCGACGCCAGTCGCGTGTGAACATGGCTTTATAATTACCATGAGCTATAGTTAAGGTACGATTTCAATGATGGATTAAGTGAATTCATAATCATAATCACTAACTAGACATGTCAGATTATCTCATAATAATGTTACAATTATAATTTATCTAGTAAATGTTTGCCCTACCTATAGTACAATATCTCAGTCGCAGGCCCCTTTCTCAACTTACTTGGATACAACGTTTTTTTTTTAATAACATCGTAATAGAGCCATATATGTACATGAAATATGTTTTGAAAAAAGTGATTGCAGTATTATGTACAAGTGATATGTACAAGTCCGAAACAACAACAATTGGATTTTTTGTCTGTCTGTCTGAACGCGCATCACACAGAAACCACTGGACGGATTTTAATGAACCTTGACATAGTTATTGCTTATATGCCGGGTATTACTTTTAAGGTAGGTACTTTTATTCAGACCCATTATATATTTCCCACGGGAATCATAAGTCCACGCGAACGAAATCATCAGTACGAAGCCAGTAAACAGTAAAAGTTAAATAAATAAACATTGTTTAAATGTTTTTATTCAATGAAAAATTAACATTATCATTAAATCACGACATATTACAATATGAAGTGTGTATGATCTAAGTCCAATTAAATTCTCAGATTTATTGTTTCTCAACTCAGTATATATTTTTTCTGCCCACTGTGCAAAAAGTCCCGATACTGATTCCCGGTCGAACAAACATTTGTTTGGAGTACAAAATATAGCACAGTAAAAAATTTGACGTACAAAATTGAATAAATTAAGGCACGCATAACAATTCATTTAAGAGTATGAAAGACTTTCATAGTGTACTTTTATTAGACCCCTGTGCAATTTTATCCCGTCATTTAACTTTATGAGTGTGACGTTTCAGACGACTACGAGTAGACCACCGACCGACCTTCGCGTCCTTTGCAACAAAAATGTCGGGTTTACCCCTTTAACTATAGCTGGCAATTTAATTCAGACCGTCGACTAAAATTGTCCTGAGTCTTGTTGATGACAAAATTAGAGCGATAATCCCTTACCAGTGTCTGAATTATAGGCTTGACCTGTATCAGTTAATTTAGAGCAATATTACTTTTATGTAACGGTAAATTAAGATGCATGCTTCAGAATTTTTATTTGGCTCGTGGCTATCTAGTATTAAAAATAAAAATATTTAGTTTTCAAATACTCAAAAGCTTTGAGCTTCCTGAAAACGATTGTTGGTAAATTCAATTGGTATCTCAACGTTCAATCATATCCTTTTTGTCAACACAGATTGTAAAATTCATTATTACAAACACATTATGGATATTGGTATCCATAATGTTATCCAAAATAAATGGATAATTGATTATCCAAAAGTGAATAAATATAATTACAAATACGGTAAACAAAAATTTGCATAATTATAAAAAACTCTCGGATATACCAACAGAACATATTTTACTACACAATTATTTATACGCACTAATACATTACTAATACTAATACATCTACAATATATATAGATATTTACATACATTATACATGTTGGTGCAATCACTTATTGTGCCTATCGTTGATTATACAGATGCTTGTTGCTCCGATATGAATCATGAACTTTTTAACAAATTGGATCGTCTTTTTAATAATTGTATAGTTTCATTTTCGGCTTACGTAAGTATGACCATATCTTCTTACCGTTCTCGGCTTAAATGGCTTCCGATCCAGCAATGCAGCGATGTAAGTATGCTCTGCAGTCTGTACTCCATCCTCTACGATCCATATTGCCCAAATTATTTGAAATGTAAGTTTCTTTTTCTGGGTGATACTCATGTATGTTCTCAGCGCTCTGCCGTTAACTCCATAATCCAAGTCACTTCTGGCCGTACTGGCTTTATGTCCAGCTTTATGTACCTCGCAGACAACTAAACTCTGGAATGCGATTCCTCCTGATATTAGGAAAACTCCGAATAAAGATATTTTCAAACGGATGCTTCGGGTGCATTACTTGTCATAATTGCAGCCTTACTGGTTTTGTATTTTGTTTCCTTGCTTTAACCATTCTCTTCTAAATTTGTCTGTTTATTAGCTATTCTATATGTTTTATTTGGTACCCATATGTATACTCACATGGGTATATATGAATTTATTTTGTATGTACGATTTATGTATGTATTAAGTTGTAATATCGTACTATTTATAAGAAGGTTTACTTATTGCAAGTGTTTGTACAAAATATTTACCAACCATCTTTTAAGTTATATTTATTTTATATATTTTATCGCACCTCCCAACGTGCCATTCTGTTCTACCCAAAGGTTAACCAACCAGCCGGTAAAGAATGCTTCCAGGCATTAAGCTCGCCTTTTGGACAATGAAGTGAAATAAAGTCTTTTAAATAAATAAATAAAATAAATCTTCACTACAACTTAATAAAAATTCTGTTCGTCTCTTCGGCTAGTCCAACTCTGGTCCCTACTCTGGTCACGGATTTTCGGCTTTCTACTTCACCTTCTCCTTTTAATAAACTTTTAATAATTATTACGGGAAATAATTAAATGAGCAGCAGAAATACTGAAAATGGCAGCAAATTTAAAGGTGGATTCGGTCCAAATTCTATGATGACAGTAAAGATACAAGGGTTCCCGCGCGGAACTCCGTCGGCTTAATTAAGTACTATTTATTTCAGTAATTAAAAAACAGTTTGTTTCGTTGATCATGCATGAGCAACGAAACAAACTAAATACTACCGGGCAAATACTAAATGGAGAGCTGATCATTATTTGCTGCTCATTTAATATTTTTTGTGCCCGTTATTACTGCATTATCCGTTATTATCAAATAAAAGACCAAATTATTTAACGGAACCTGACTCATTGCACTCTAACACACAATTCACAACTATTGCCGTGGAAATTATGGGTGTTCATAACAATAAATCACTAATATTTTTAATAGCACAGCCAAATCATGTGAAATTGATTAAATATGCATATTTTTAAAAAATGTATATACACACAGAAACACACGCACAGACACACACAAATAAACACGCTCACACAGTTAAACACACGCTCTCACACACACACATGCACGTAACTTATTTTATACACTAGACATATTTTTGTTCTTTTCGTTATTTAATTATTCTTAATGTGCTTATCGATATATAATGTTTATGTTTGTAATAAATGTTTATTTTTCTTACTTTAAGCCTGTGTAACAGGAAGCACTGACTTTCAAGATACGGATTTTTGAAAATTTTAATCTAGATTGAGAGTCAAAATCTAGTACCAATGTAAAAATTTAGAGCAGTAAAAACAAAGACAATTGAAGACAATTTTGTGGCATTATGTCTACGTTTCATATGTTTACGTATGTTTCATATAAACATGATTTCTATAATTTTATATAAATGATTATAAGCATATATTTTGAGTAGCTAGGTGTGCATTATAACTCGCTGAGTCATTTAAACAAATCATTTAGTAATAAGATATGATATAAGTGTACTCGTATACTGCACACTTCTACTTAAAGCTGCAATTACTTTATACACAAGACAAAGGGGTATTATGCAAAAAGCGTTCGAAGCACATAATGACACGTTGTAAGGTCTTCCTTATACGTTTTAGAGAAAATTACTCTTACACAGGATGTTTGTTAACTTTAACACTGCAAACTTCTTCTCTTTGCATAATATCCAAAATTCTAAATACTACAGATATTTGTAGCATTAGAATTGATAATATTATCAATTCTAATGCTGGCGAATGCTCGTAGTATGTAATACACTTAAAGAAGTTCGCCCACGGTGGTTGGATGAGAAGAGCCGAGGATCATGTGTGGTGGCGAGCCATGGAAATGGCCTACATTCTGCCATAATTACCGGGAATTGTTCATTAGAAAAGCTGGCGCAGAAACTGTGATTTTTTGTACTATGCGTTGGTAGCACTGTATGTATTTGTCAGGTCAAATTTTGGCGCCATCTGTCGACCTGTTTGTCCATCGATTCGAGAATATATACTAGATATGTTATATTCGTATAAACACTAGGGCAAGTACGTTAGTCTAATAGTGTTCTATGTTCAGTAGCTTTCGAATTCTTTAATTCATATGTGTTTTGAAAATGGAACATTATTATTACTTTTTTTTTATAGAGTAGAGGGCGGACGAGCAAGCGACCCCACGTGATGGTAAGTATTACCACCGCCTATGGACACCTGCAACACCAGGGGGTATGAGGGCGTGCCGCCGACCTTGCAAAATCCTATTCACGTAGTACTTAATTTTCAAATTTGACTTTTCAATGAACCCCTCCTCATCTATTTCACCCCCCCCCCCCGTATCTATTCCCAAGTTGATGGTTTACAGCTGTTTGTTAAGTTAGTCGACTTTAAGTGTGCTCTGCGAATTTTATGATGGACAAGAGTATCGAACAAAGAGTTTGCCTCAAATTTTGTTTCACCAATGAAATTTCTTGTGCTGAATGTGCTTGTGTTTAAAATGTTAGAGAAAGCCTATGTATGGTAAATCAGCTTTGTCAAAAACACGAGCATACGAGTGGTACAAAGCATTCAAAGAAGGCCGAGATGTGGTTAAAGATTTGTCTCGCTCCCGTATATCTTCAAATGCTGACGAAAACATCAACAAAACGAAAGACTAGTGAAGGAGAATCGTCATTTAAGGTTGCATGTCGCGGCACGGCTTGTTCCGAAGGAGCTGAATTTTCTTCAGGCGAATTTTTGACCAAAATCTCAACGAATGTCATCTAGCAAGCAACGTATTCGCGTTATTCCGTGTGACTTCTTTTTTCCCGAAAGTATAATTAAGCTTCGGGGAAGACTTTTGAGTCCAATGATGCCAAAAAAAATAAATCACTGAAGGAGCTGAAGGCCATATTGGAAAGCGTCTACAAGAAGAGTTTCGACGGCTGGATTATTCGTTGCCATAAATGTATCATCGCATCTAATGAAATCTATTTTAAAGGCGACTAAATAAATTTGGACGATTAAACCAATACTTCTTGTTTTATTGAATCATTCTCGGTACTTATGTGACAGAGCAGTATATCCAGCAGTGGAGAGCTATAGGCAGATGGTATAGTATGATAAGAATTAAATGAACCCCCTAAAGAATCAATCAGCCCACTCACACACAACTGATAGAAAAGCGTTGTGACTGACAGTCACAGCATATGCTGAATTGGAGATCATTTCCAGCATCACAACACACATATATGAAATAATAATGTGACATTTTTTTATTTATATATTTTGTGTTAATTCTTATATTTTTTAATTTTTGTGATTTACGTCTGTTTTTCTTATTGACTAGGTACATTGTTTTTTTTTTTCTTTTGGTTATTGTTATATGTATATTGTATATGTGTGTTAGTGTATGTCGGAATGAAGTGTTGTCTATTGTCTAAAAACAAATGTCTAGGTCAAAGCGAGTCTTATCCATGCACTGAAAACTCTAAAAAGATAAAAATATATAATTTAAGGAACGCGAAAGAGCGCATTCGACATTACGAGGGCCTTAATGGTGTACACTCGCTTTATTAGACAGACCCCTGTGCAGTTTATTCAGTCATCGGGCTTTATGGCAGTGACATTTTCGACGACCTACCTTTGCGTCTTTCGAAATAAAATGTAGCGTTTAACCTTTTACGAACTTAATTCAAATAGTAACCGTAATCAGCCAGCCCACTTATCGTCCACTGCTGGACACCTTTTTGCGTTACGTTCCATTTCAAGTTTATTTTAAAAATATCAGTGATATTGGCAAATGAGAAATTAATTTTGAAATTATATTCGTATACTAAAATATGTTTAGTATTTTTCATGTTATATTATCCACATTTCTTTCGATAATTATTAACCAATGTTAAAATAATTAACTCTTATAGACAAAATCGTAATACATTTAAAGTTGCCGAAAGGGAACGCATATATTTACATTTTTCTTGGCAGTTGCTAATGTTTGTCAATGTCAAAAAGTCAAACAGATGTCAAATGTGAAATGAATTTATGCATATTTAAAAATTGTTGAATTCTTTGGCGGGAAGCTCGAGAGGTGCGGTTGAAATTTTGTTTGATTACAATAAAAATTATGTCTTACGGACTTTGTACTTAATAGTAATATTGTAGTTTATTAAAGTTCAAAGTGTCATGTTTGTGATAAATAAAATCATATAGCTGCGTTTTTCGTGTCCTTCCGTGGAATCCAACTGTCCTCAGTAAACTATCGCTATCGCTTCACTGAGCTGTATTTACTTGAAATTCATCTACACGTGACATTGGCAAATAGTCGTCTCATTTGAGTCGACGATTGATACTGCAATCAATCCGAAGAAGAAGAAAATTGTAGCTATTTACACACAAGGGCACTTTTCACTTCGTAATCTGTAATTGATACCTATACTCCGATTTTTAATTCCGTGGAAGTCTGACGTTTCTTAGTGTTACGAGACGATAAAAATACTCTCACAACAAAGGAAAAAATTCCGATGACACAAAAAATATCTGAATGTGATTTCTAAGGTTTATATACATATGTAAAAAACGTAATTTTGTAATTTAATTTCAATTTTAAGTTAAACATTGTAATAAATATCAATGTGGAAACGATTAGCTGGGAGAAAAATAAATTGTAACGGGTATCATTCTAATTTCTGGCATGTATAACAAACCTTTTTTCACTAAAATTAAAAGTATTACTTTTGTTTTTTCTTCAACGGCACATAATTGTGGCTGTATCGCAAGTCAATAGAGAAAATACAATTTATATTATACAATTAAAAATTGGACTATTATAAAACTAATATCTAATTTAATCTTATATTCTTATGTATTACATAAATATAGATATTCTTGGTTTTGGCGCCCTCAACTGGAATCAGCATAATCTTCGTGTATTTTTTTTTACGTTTTCATTCAACCTTGATATTGGCAGAATCATTGAAGTCTCAATAGGACCATATTAAGAAATTGGAAAGAAGAAGCCTAGGACAGACGGACGAACTGACGGACATGATAAAATTATAAGACTTTATAGGAGTTACATACTGGTAGTTGTTTCAGTACACAAAATATTGCCTGCCTGCTTGACCTTCAGACGAATCAATTTTAAAATGACGCATATTGCTTTGTACATCACTCTACTCGTAAACACACTTCATTAATATGGATTTCGAAATTATAACCTCATCAATTATAATAATTACTAAAGTACTTTATACATATAGCCAAATTGTTTAGAATTCAGAAATTGAACCAATTATCATATTTAACGTATTTCATACTTTGATCCATAAAGATTAAAGTCAATATTTTAACTGTTAATTCTGAACACGGATTACAGAAAGGGAATTTGATATTATCGTAACATTTAAATTTGTACGAGATGGCTTAATCTCACACTTTAACAGACAAGTTGTAGTCGAAGTAACACCTGTGAAATTATTTAAAACTGTGAAAATGAACCTTTTAGATACTGATATTAAGAAAATAATAATTGTAATAAAGTAAATAAATTGTAATAAAAGTGCCATATTGTATCGCAGTGTCTGGAAACCATTGTTTGAATGCTAATACATACTGTATTGTGGATCGAAAAAATACTTAGTCACTTTTTTGCATTACATTGAATAAAAGGCTGTGGCAAATATTGTATAGCCACACAAAAAGTACAGATTTTGAAAAGAGTTACACATAGAAGTTACAAAAAAAATGGCACAAGAAACATTTAGTAATTTCAATGTGATTACTTACTTTCTTAAAATTTTTGGTATATGGTCCGAAAACAAACCAACACTTACATATAGATTATATTCTTTTACTTACCTTATGATAACACTTTACGCGTACCAGACATTTCTGACTTTAAATTTATTCTTCACACCTCAAAAGGTCGATGTTGTCATTCCTGAGGTCATGTTTTATTTTACTGAAATGGCGACCTTTTCCAAAGCTGTGATTATTCTCATAATCGGAAACAAAGTCAAAGCTGTGTTCGAAATCATGAATTGCGATCCTTTTACAGGAGATGATGAGATTAGCAGACAAATTATTTCTAAATATATGGGCTATTTTAAAATTTACTGGAAAGTATACGCCATTCTATCAAATGTGGATTATATTCTACAGATATTTCCAAAAGTATTTCTGTATCTTATATTGGGGACCAATATTGAATTGCCAATATGCAAGTACTATTTCTTAAGTGACGAATTTCGTGACAAATATTTCGTTTATTTATATATTTATCAATCGATAGGAATTTATGGCCACATGACGTACAATATTAACATTGATGCTCTTAATGCCGGATTAATTTTAATGGCGATAGCTCAATTAAAAGTCCTTAATCATAAATTGAGCAATTTAAAACCAGGCAAAAATGATTTACAAGGGACAGCGAACGATGTAGAATCGGTTCAAATATTAAAATTGAATAAATATTTGAAGCATTACGACGTAATTCTAAAGTAATTTCCTTTTAAAATTATAATTCACAGGTATATTTTGTAAATAGGTATGAAATAACATTGAATTTTGAATACCTTTTTCTATAGGTACTGCTCAAAAATCCAAGACATAATGAGTATGATGATGTTTATTCAATTTGGCTTGGGATCGGCTACAATATGTTTCTCGTTGTGCGGCTTGGTTTTTGTAAGTATAAAATTTACGTATTTATTTTTTTAACAACTGAGGATAATTTATTTTGATGTTGATAATTAGGCGTGGTTACATGTTTTAAACGACACGGCCGTTTGCTTCGAGAGTTACTTTATTTATCTTTTTTACATTTTACATACATCTATACTAATATATAAAGAGGTAAAATTTTGTGTTTATGGGTATGTCGGGGGTAATCACTGGAACTACTGAACCGATTTCAAAATTTTTTTCACAAATAGGAAGCTACATTATCCGTGTCTAATATAGGCTATATTATAATTTTGAAATTTAAAAAAAAAATATTCTGAAAAACAACTTATAAACCGAAGCGAAGCGAGGACGGGTCGCTAGTATTAAATATAGGCATAATCCACCCACTTCATGATGTATAAAATACATATATTACATTACACGAACATTTTCATTTTGAGCAAGGAAAATACTAATATAGACCTCAATGGTAACAATAACAAAAAGTAAAGCTGTTTCAGTTTTGTGCAATGTATGAACTAAATGCAATGTATCAATTAAAATATCAATTTCAGAATCCAACTGTGGAAGTATTTATTTCGACAATTCTCTACTTATTTTTGATGACAATGCAAATTTTTGTCCCTGCATGGCTGGGAACAAGTCTAAGCGTCGAGGTTATAAATATTTTTATCTTATTTTTTATTAATATGTTAATTAATACTTTTTATCTTATTATTACAATGATTTTATTCCTTTTCTGAAATCAATTCACTTAAACTTGTATATGTTGCAGAGTCAATCATTAGTGTTAGCGGCTTATAACTCTGATTGGATACAGAGGTCGGAGCGTTTCAAGCGCAATATAAGAATTTTTGTAGAACGCGCTAATAAACCCATCATACTAACGGGATTGGCATTGTTCCCTTTAACATTGGGGACTTTCACATCAGTGAGAAAATCTTCTTTCATTCTTGAATCTCTTTAGAATACATTATGTGTTTGATATTGTCACTCGAATTCGTCATCGTTTTTCGACGAAACGTTAAGTTTCCATTATTAATATTATTATCAATGTACTAGTTAGTAGCATCATTAGCATATTTAGCATCATGTACATTACTTCCTTTTTTTTATTTTCAGATTACGAAAACTGCTTACTCTTTCTTTGCGCTGCTAAGAAATATTCAATTTCGACAAGAAGGGCACATATAACTATTATTTGGAGAATTATTTTTTAATTCTAAATAGAATGAATAATTTTATTTACATTTGAGTGTCAATGTTTAGCTTGACGTGCACATTTTTACAAATCAAAAACAGGTTATTAGAAATTTAAAACTGCATCAATATATGTATTAATTAAGTTGTATTTTAACTGAAGTCTAGTAAATTGGACACTCTCTAGCAGTTAGGAATTTTTATATATTTTTTTTGCTGAATTATAATTCTTTTATATATTAAACTTATTAACTATATTAATTCAAAGGTTGATTCTATATAAACTTAGAATAATGAGACTGTCAAACTCAATTTTGACAGAGAACAAAAATCTCTTAATTAATTGTGCATAATTTTTCATAATGTACTTGCGTGGCAGCGCCTACAAAAGACACATACTTACTCTCAAATAAGTATCGGGAATTTTGAAAAAAGAATCCCCGCATAAAATGCCTGTGTAAAAATATATTGCTGTTAGGTTGGCACTATTGTAGCTTTCATGTAAAGTTTTGGCGCGATCTGTCAAATAGTTGTTTGAAAATTTTCATATTTGCTAGACCAACCGAGTGTACTTTGTGAATATTACAATGGATAAAAATATCGAACAAATAATTTGCCTCAAATTTTGCGTCGAATAATTGCGTTATGAAGCGATTACGTGGAAATATTCGTCGGAAAAGACCAGATTTGTGGAACAACAATTCTTGGATACTGCACTACAACAATACGCCGTCTCACACCTTAATCATCGTACAGGATTTTTTAGGCAAAAATTCAATCAATGTCATCGACCAAGCACCATATTCTCCAGAATGGCCCCGTGTGACATTTTCTTATTCTCCGGACTCAAATTTAACAATATTAACCCGTTGACGTAATAGAACAATATTCGCTAAAAGAGCTAAATGCCATACCGGAAAGTGCCTATAAGAAGTGTTTCGATGAATGGATTATTTGCTGACGAAAGTGTATTGTGTCAAATGGAGACCATTTCGAGGGCGACAAAATGTAAGACGATAGAACCAATTTTTTTGTTTTATTTAAAAAATCCCGAAACTTATTTTGACAGAGTAGTATTTGACGATCTCTCCAACTAATTAAAAACTTGCACTATATACTTAATAGTATGTACTTACTCTCGTGTATGGTGAAAGTGCTAACTAACATGTTTTGGTGATCTTTGCGGTCAATAAAAAAAATTAAATGTATGCCTTTGTATTAATAATAATAAAATAACACTCATTGCAAAAAGTGTAATTAATGTATTCTTTTGTATTACACTATTAAGGACGTTTCAGTTTCATTTTTACCATTGAACAGTGTACAAAATTAATGTCCTTTTTTTTTAACATAACAGAAAGAAGTTTTCTTTAATCAAGCTAACCTATTATATAACCTTTACTCTCACTTGTTCTCTGATGTATTAGTGGCCCGGTTGTGTCAAATCACATTTGATTGGTCAAAATTGAATTTTGCGTGTATATTTTCAATAAGTGAAAAGCGGTGAAATTATCTCACATCTAGTGAATAAAAAGAATCATTAAAAATATCATACTAAAACTAACCTAAATAAATTAATAAAACTAAATAAATTGAACTAAAAATGTACATAAAATAACAATTCTCCGACACCTTGTATATTAGGCGTCGGACACACGGTGCGTTGTGCCACCAAATGTTAAGTCGACTTGACAGCTTACACCGCGACCGAGCTACCAGCTGCAGCCAGCCACCCATCACTGGTTGCCGCGATCAAGGAGACACCGTGTGCGCGACGCCTTATGATGGAACCTTAAGGGTGTAGATTGTTGGCCTGAGATCTCGATTTCGAGCGACCGCAGCGCCAAAGTTTAATGTAACATCCGACGGGGCGGATGAATGACCTAGAGAGCGCGATTTTCAAAATGTTTTGCAACAAACGTTCCACGTTGAGAAATTGTTATTGAACTTGAATATTTACAGCATAACAATAACGTTGAATTTTTGGAAACTAGCTGTTGATTCTTTTTAATAGATTAATAAGAGTAGTTGAGACACAATTTTTATGTTTTTCTATCATTTGACATCTGACATTTTTGTATTCTACTTACCTAAAATTCCAACTATTTATTTATTTGTAATTTCACTACCAAAATTTATTCTAATTCGTAAAATATTCATTCAATAAAATAATTGCAAATTCAGTAGGAAGTGTGTTTATCTCTACGCAAGGAAATGTGCCTATTGCGTAAACTCAAATACTTACTTTTTGTTTACGATCACCTCGTCGATATCTAAAAAAAATCCTAGGGTTTTAAAAAAAATGTCAATAAATGAAACACAAGTATAAAAATGATTTATTTACTACACAATAACAAATATGAGTCGCCATTACTCGCTATCTCAAAAGCGTGCTAGGGTTGTACAAAAATTAGTAAATAATTCATTTATTTACTAATTTTAACAGAAGTTTGTAAATTATTAATATACTAATTAAAAGTATGTAATTAAACAATAACGAAATATGAGTTCAAAATTCTAATGGTTTTTCATTCGATTACGGATCAAGTTCTGATTTCTGCTAATTTGATGATAAAATCAATGGCTATCACAAAACCTATCAGAATGAAAACGTTACCAGCTGCCCGATTCACGTAAGTAATAAAAACCGTAGCGCAGTGACGTCACTTCGTTTTTTGCAAATTTAGCCCTTTTAACCGACTTAAAAAAAGGAGAATTCTCAATTCGCTGTATTTTTGAACCAATTTTTATGATTCTTTACACCAGGTAACTCAGAAATTGTATAGTAATTGAGCTATTGGAAGATTTATGACAATCCAAGACTAGATAAGTAAGTGCGTTTAAAACAGAAAACCAAAAGGCGATTTCTAAGTTCCTAAGTTAAAACGACTTTTGGACTGGCGTGTTTACGTGAATCGACTGGCTGGGTAGTTAAGTTACCTGTATCTTTCAAAATCATTAGGCGTTCTTCTCTTTCATAACACGTAAAGCTCTTTCTTTCCTCTCTTTCATAGCCTCTATGATACTGGGCGCGTCACGAATGGGCATGCTTCGTGACTGCCGAGGATCAACTAATTCTGGAAGTAGGCAATCGTAATAAAACCTAACTAATTTCATCTCCATTTTCTCCTCCCAAAATTTGTCGTCCTTTTCTATAATATAAACTTTCATAGGTACAGTAGCACCAAACCAGATGCCAAGCATGCAAACGTTTCTTTTAGTAATATGTACCTGTCCCTGAATTTGGAAATACCAGTTATGATTTTTATTCATGACATAACCCTTGGAAGCCTTGTCCTTAACCCAAAAGGTATGTTTGGCCATTGCTTCATCAAGAGTCATGCCAGCTAAAGAATGTGGGCACTTAATTTCAATTAAACCGTTTGCATAAATGCCATCTGGTGTAGTACCAAGAAATTCATATTGATCGTCGACGAACAAACCGCAACCTTGTATACTAATATTCTCTTGAATTTCTAACTGTTTAATTGCGGTTTCTTCGTTTTCGATACCGTACCGTACAGCAGGCAAACTGGAGATATTACTACCATAAACGATTTTACGAACAAGAACAGCACAACTTGTGCTCTCTCGTTTTTTACAAACTTCCCCGAACGATGATGAGGTTAGTAATTTTCTCCTTGTACTCATCCACTCAGAACTACTTCTTTGCAAATGGGTCGACCTTTCAAGCTCCTCTCTTTCAGCACAAGACAACTTTAAATCGGCTAAAAAAGATGACTTGGCTTTCTCATATAATTCTGGACTCAGATCAGGTTTTTCGCAGTTTGGTCCATAGTGAGCGTCTTTCGATACAGCGCTGTGGCTCTTTTTCAATCTTAATTTAGGTTTAGCAATTAAACGGATTCTACGATTACAATTTTCCACTTTCGCGATCAAAGGATTAGGACTAGATTTAAATATTACTTCATGAGTTTTACTATGAATCGATCCTGTATTAAAAGACACAACAGCAGCTGCGCATCGGCCCGCATAAGAACCACGGGAAGAATAATTTACACGCTTACCCCCTACTAATTTGGCAATCACTGCGTTAAAACTTTCAACTATATTACTTGTACAATTATGAATTAAACTTCTAGAATGATATGACAGTCTTTTACTTAAAATGTGTACCGCGTCCATTAATCCGCATCCAACAATTGCTGGAAGCAACCCAACAGGTTCTATTCGACGAGTATCAGGTCTACAGAAATACTCCTTGCAATATTGGTGATTACCAAATACGTGTTGTGGACCATTTAGGATATCTTCACTAAGATTTTTTATTTTTTCTTCGAGTGACTGATTTTGATCGCCCCAATATTTAATAGCGCATTTTACACCCGTTCTTAAACGCAAATACCTTTCTTTTAGGAATTTCCGCAATTCGCAAGGATACTTAGTGTCTTTCGACAGTTTCTCCAAGCTATTGCAGTAGTTTCGTAAAAGATGATTTTTGCATTCAATTTTCTCTACTGTTAAATTACCGTACGGTCGCGAATCTAATATTTTTTTATAAGTACTGGAATCGCCGTCTGCTACAAATTTATTATAAATTACACCGTGATCAACAATGGAACGTTTAAACCCCTCAACTATTATGGTCGATTCCATACCGGTAGATGATCCCGAATAATTCTTGAAACAACGGTGTTCCGAGGGCTGACTGTCGTTCTTTGCGGCTCGTGCACAAACTACGCAGTATTTATTTTTAACTCCAAAAAACAATACTTTATTAGTTTTAATGCCAATTATCGCAGCTGCGCCGGACAAGGCGGAAAAATTCTTACCATAAGATCTCTTGCTCCAACAACCGTCAACAGCAACAGATATTAATGGTGTACCATTTTTATCAACACTACCTATAGACACTGCGTACTCCGCTTCTTCCTTGACAGCTTCTGCCATGGAATGTGCTGCTGTCTTTTCCCACCAATCGCAAACCGTATTATTAATTTCATTGTATAATGAAGGTGACATGATTGGTAGGGCTACTGCGGCAGTTAATGTTTTTAACTGATAGTAGCTCCCACCAGATGATATGATACCAGATACAATTTGATGATTCACTTCCATTCTATCTTCTTTCTTTTCAATCAAACACACAGTAAATTTCATACTACACATACTACATTTCATGATGAGTTTTGAGTCCAGACCAACTTTTACTTCACCTATTATACTGAGGTAACTTAACTTACAATCCATTGGACCGTGGTCCCCTATGGCCTGAAGAGCTTTAAAAAAAAAAGAAACGTCTACAACTCTACGCCCAACTTCCATTTCATCCACCTTTCCCTCTTGGTCGTTTTCAATAACTAGTTCCTGTAAAGAAAGATAATGGCTTGATTTTTTTTATAAAAAATAATTAAAAATTTAAAAAAATGCAAAAGAATTAATACAATATTAGGTTCCTGATGAATAGAAATTATAATTTCTTTACGCATTAGGTATTGTTTTTTTATGACGTCACCTATTTGAACGTAAATTTTCTTTTGAGAAAGTAATTGAGAAGTATTTCGGTACTAAGGTGTTTGTCTCTCGATGAAAATAATAAATATTGCAAGAAAAATCTATAGGTAGGTATTGAGATTTTGTCTTCGCCCATCACTAACTAAGTAGTTTGTTTATTTATGTAACAAGTCTACAAGAATTACGTATAACAACTTACCTCTATACAGCGCGTAGCATTGTTGCTCAGAGTCTCGGCCCCAAGGTTTTCTTTATTTTCAATACTGGAAATATTATTCATCAATATTATCCACTTTTTATTTATTTTGTACAACCCTAAGCCAGACGCTAGGCGCCTCGCGTCTGTTTGGCGGTATAGGTATGTCGACAAAGTTGCGCTGTCGCCTACCTACTTCCACAATTTGATATTTAGACAATACTAGCCGACCCGGCGAACTCCGTATCGCCTTTTTTTTTTTTAAAAATCCTATTATTATGATATTACATACAGATACTTCAATTTTATTTATCAGTATAGATATAGATAATACAAACCAATATTTACATGTTATTGTAGGTATATGTCTGAATCGGGCGATCTAAATCATATGACATATTGTATTAGCTTTGTAATGTACCCTGTTCAAATGCGATAATAAATAAGTAGGGAGGAACTTACATTTTATTCCGAGATCTTTTGGCTTTCATATTTTTATAATGCGTACAAAACTTTCTTTTCCCTGGCATGCCACTCAAATTCAATCAGTCCTGCGAAAAAAATAGCCTATGTTACTCAGTGATAATGTAGCTTTCGAATGATAAAAGAATTATTAAAATCAGTCCAGTACTTTTTGAGTTTATTCGTTACATACAAAAATCCAAATCTTTCCTCTTTATAATACCTATTAGTGTAGATATTGTATTTTTTACGATTTATATCTAGTTCCATCATGGTTTTCTTTCAGACATTCATTATATCGATACTTTCTACTAACTGAAAATAAATTAATTATAAAAATGTTATACTTACAGTTTTTTACAAAAAACACAAATTCACAATACGTAATTCTGCTGTCTGCAGCCGACAAGCGTGGTGTCGCGTTCACTTACAGAAAGGAACTGCCGCTGCAGACCACCGAGATTGCACGAATGAAACGAACGTTTTATCCCATACATTTGTGTATGAAAAATTTACCTTAAAATATATCTAGATTTTAGGGCTTTAAAAGAGGAAGTCTTTGTTTGTAAAGGTATAAAAAGAAGTATACAGCTATACTTATTGGTTTCTTCAGTGTTCAAAAAGTGTTTCTTTTTATCAATTTGTGTTGATTTATGGGGTTAAATCTGAAAAATACGAAGTCATGTTTTTGCATTTTTACTCAATTTTGTGCGTTTGTTGACGTTTATTATATAACAACTATTAGGTTTAAGAGTTTAATATAAGCATGAACATACTTATTGGTCTTTGATTGTAATATATACAAATTATCATTGATATCAATCATATGTAAATAGGTTAAATATGAAAAATCGTAACACTCTTTTCGGTGATTTTCACGATCTACATCCTTAATAATGTGTGGTAATAGTAACAACCATGTCATTATGTACTAAGGCACAAAGCGTTCATAATAACACGTTGTAAGGAAGAATATTGTTTTGTGAAAATTTACCTTTACATGGGGTGTGGATTTTATTTGTCGAACCTTCTTCTATTTAAACAATTCAAAACACGTTATTTATATTTTTTTAGCCAATCGTTTGGTCATGCGAACGAATTTACGCAATTCATTCTAATCAATTCATTTACTTAACCAATTTTCACAGAAATAGATCTTGATTAACATATTAGGTAGTCGGATAAATTCGCGGCCTTTTTGTAGTGAAAATAATAAAGACTTTTTTGTATTACATAAATATTATTATTGAACGGAATATTGTCGATTTAATTCGACTATCTTTCTTTCTTTCGTTTCTGAGCGAAAAACAGATTTAAATGGTTTATACAGGCTTCTCTAAAATGTAATTTTACTCCATTTGTAAAGAGCGGAATAAAGAGTAATCCGAAGGTGCTATGTCTGGACTGTATGGAGGATGTATTAAAACCTCTCACCCAGGGTCCATCAACTTTTGTTTAGTCATCAAAGATGTATGCGGTCAAGCATTTTCGTGATGGAAAACTACACCTTTTCTATTCCCTAATTCTGGGCGTTTCTCTTCATGTGTCTATCTGCTTGAACTTTTTCAATGATAACATCTACATTTACTTTAATAGGACGACCACAGCGAGGAACATCATTCACATCAAAATTACCAGACTCGAATCGACTGAACCATTTCTTTGCGGTACTTTCAGATAAAGCATCTTTTCCGTAAACACCACAAATCTCTTTTCGAATACTAGAAGCACTGTAAAACATATAATTTTCTCGTCATTAAATTATATTTGAAAATTGTTAAAAAATATGAAATATTAAAACTTTTAACTTGTAATTTCAATTTGCCGTCATTACAAAAAAGTCAACTGTCAAACCGTATATCACTTTCCCCTCGGTGATCAATGTTGATAGAAATGTAGCACGCCAAATTCATACGTTCAAAAAAGCCGCATACTTTTCCGCCTATATTATTTAAGAGAGAAATAATTAAATGAGCACCAGAAGATGCTAAATGGGCAACAAATCGATGGAAGCAAATTCAATGATGGGTTAGGTTTAGATTCTCTGTGAGCAAATGTTTATACACGTTAAATATTTTCGATAGATAACAGTTTTGTGACAAAACATAATTACAATTACTGACAATGATAACATATAAACATGTTGAAATTTTATGTCCATCGTAGAATATTAAAGTAAGTTTTATCATCCTCCTGAAAAACTATTATGCTTAAACACGATTTATTCAACATTGTCGACCATAAAACCATCGTGATCAACAAAACATTCCCATTTGCAATGTTACGTAACTCTAAGGGACCAGGTGGACCTACGACTTAAAGAAATTTGCCAATAATGACTGAAGGAGACGAGCGCAAGATCGTGTGTGATGGCGAACCTTCGGACCGGCTTATATCCAGCAACAGCTACCTAAAGACTGATTCTATGATTGTGGTCTCCGGTATCATATTTACAAAAAAATATAAAAAAGAATGTCATACTTAACTTTTAGAGTCAAAACTTAGTATTTGCCGCATACAGCAGCGAATGGATAGCAAGATCGCAACGGTTCAAACGCAGTATCATGTTATTCATCGAGCGAGCCAACAGATCAATTCAAATAACTGGTCTGGAGTTGCTCCCCCTTTCTCTTGGAAATTTCATCTCGGTAAATATCTCTACATACTTAAAGGGCTCTATCTGTCTGTCTGTCGATTGATTTGATTCCCATAATTTCGGGCTGATTTATATGCAGATTTCATTGTTGTATTAAGTATATTTGTTATCCTTGCATGATATATTTTTATGTTTTCATTATACTTGTCAGTGTAGACAGGACATAAATTGTTTTTCTTTCTTTCTATATATTATTATATCTGAAGGTAATAAGATATTTTTAACATAGACGTTATTGTAATCCAAAATGGGGATTTTTTAATAAGGAAATATAAAGTCGTCTAAATAAATAGATGGCTTAAAAGGACTTAAGGGCCTTTATTAATAGGTCCTAAAGTTTATCTCCATAAACTTTTTTTATAAAATAAGACGATGGCAGATGAGCAGACCGTCCACCCAGTGGTAAGTGAATGGTCACCCATGGACATTAACGATACATCCTCATATCAATAAATGAAGAACCTTGGTACGCCTCAGACTGTGCCGGCCTACCTTTGGAGATTTTGTTATAGATTAAGAAAAAATAGTTTAGGAAATATAAAGGAAGAAGGGGTTTTCCCCATCAATTTACACTTCTAGTTCATCCTTTTTCGTGGTTCCTGATAAACGAAACCACGACCCAAGGATAATAGTTATATTTCATTCATAGCGATTATCCTTTTACTGGTGATAATAATTATTTACTTTACGAGTTTAATATGCCATGCCATCAGACCAACCAGTAGTCTCTGGAGAGACTACTGGATATAATCCTCCGCTAAGACTCATATCAAAATTTATCTATTAAACAGGTCTTAACTCGTAATTCTTAACTTTTTGCGAGTATTTCACTAGACGTTTCTACTGGGTTACACCAACCATGGTCTCGTGATGACCACGGTCTTCTAAGACTCGCCACCACTGACAATCTTCGGCTTTTCTCATCTAACCGCCACCGGTAAACTTCTTTAAGTCGTCAAGTCCGTTAATAGTGGTTTAAGTTTTATAATAATGCTTAAAAAAATTCAGATAATGAAAACAGCTTACTCTTTCTTCACGTTAATAAGGCAATTTCAAGATCGCGCAGACGAAAGAAATCGAAGCATTTAGCAACGCTAAGTACAGTGATGTCCATTCTGCTGCTTAGATTGTTATGTATAATAATTATGAAATAAGTCTGAATATAAAAAATAAGGAGGATCTACAATAATCTAGATGCACCCAATTAAAACTTTTTTAAGTTTAGTCAATGTACACTACTCAAATCCTCTTTCAATTCATTCCTACAATCCACTGACTGTACCCATCTTTAAAACCACATAAAAACATTAAAATTAAAGTAGTTACGGTAATGATTTCTTGAGATTATACAAAGAACTAATTAACATGAGAGAAGTCTGTGTTAAAATGCAAAGAGGTGTTGTGATGTGACGAAACGGGGGTGAGGGCGCGTTAATGGCCGGGCTCATTACCAGGCTAAGTACACAGCACCGTTGAGAAAACAATTCACACTGTCAAAGAAATTTATAATTGCGTTGTATTACATCTCTATTTTAGCGTTTTTAGAACTAGAGGTTCCATCTGTCATGATGTGGGTTACTTTACGAGTGTGAAGACCATTTTCATAGCAATGTCATATCAAAAATGTGTGAGTAGTTTCTCGGGTGAAAAGCTGTGCTCGGAGGATCACGTGTTTAAACAATTAAGGCGAGTTCGTTTCTGTAAGGGATTTTAAACAGACTTAAAGTACGACGTAAGTGAATAATAATTCAAATTGCACAAAAAAATAATATAATATAAAGATTTTTAAAAAGACAAAAGTGACTTAACATCTATAACCGCCAAATCTAATAAATTTGCAGCTAACAGTCATAGCATAGGGTGCATAATACAACGTCTATAGTCATAGTATACAATAAAGTGTATTATTATTATTCAAAAAACGGTCATAAGCCCTCTAGCCTCTCCCTCGATAAGCCAAAACGAGGAAGAGATGGTACAACCCCCGGTGGAAGCACAGTCGGCCGGGGTTCAGGACACTAGGCAGAGAAACGGGCGGACGATTCGCGCGGTATCGAGCAGCACCGCCGTTTGCATCTCCGCCGGAAGCGAGCCATCACGGAAACCCAACTGCCTCAGGTTGGTCTCGAGGCTGAGGATTTAAAATATAGTTCTTAACGGTGGTTTCTAAACCAGGAAGAGACGAGATGTCGTCTCTCCCTGCGTGAGCCAAAATGAGGGAGAGACGGTATAACCCCCGGCGTAAGCACGATCGGCCGAGGTTCGCTAAGAGCCAGCCACCACGGAAGTCCATCCTTCTTATTATTATATAAATTGTAAAATTAGGTATTGGTGAATACGGAGGACTTTCCAGGAGAGTGCTAATGAGCTCGGTCATTACCGTAGCGTGCGTGTCTCGGGAACTTTAAGTATAGAGGGCGTACTCGCCTTCGTACAATAACACTTCTTTTTAGGAAAATATCTACAGAATTATAAATAGCTAGTTTATAGTTGATAATTTTACTCATTTCTTTATTCTCATATTAACAATTCCCGTGTAAACATAAAATAATATAAATGAATGATTGTAGTAAGTGCTTATGGAGATTAAAATCTAAACAGATTTCTAGTTCGTGTAAAGATTATGATTGGATATCTGCGATTGTCTATGTTAGTATTAAATAAAAAAAAAACTATAACATGTAAATATAAGAAAGCAAAATCGACATGAGGGGCCTTAATTTAAGTTTTTTCCTGTATTTCATGTTAATATCGCGTTTGGGTTAAGTGTTTTTTTTTTGTTATAGACAATTAACCCACCTATTGGTCATATTATAGAACTTAAAATCTTCATACGCAAACGCGATAGTAACCTTTGCAAACAAAATATACTTACACTCAAAGACACACTTTCCTTACTTTGAATATTGCGTACCTACTTTCTAATTAGCTAGTGCCTTTGACAATACAAGTCGAATACTTGATGAAGAAAACCTCATGTAACGTTGCTCATTTAAATAACCTAATCCGAGTGTAGTTGTGTTGCGGGCAGTAATCAGACGGCAGTAAACCGGCGTGCTTGGGGATTTAGTTTCAATCACGCCGCTGCCCGCGCGCTCTGATTAATGCATACTAAACAGGACAAGCGTATTCACTTTCGAGACAATTTCGATTCCATACCTTTTACCATTAGCTTCCAGAATTCAATTACTTAGTTATAATATGTTTCTAAATATTTACAATCTCTCCTTAAACATAGGAGTCATAAAAACTTATGTTTCTCCCTAGACTCATTACCACACACAATCATCGGTTCTTCTCATCCAGTCGCAACCAGCGAACTTTTTCAAGTCATTTAGTCCACCTCTCCGGAGGACGTCTCACATTACGTTGCTCGGGACAAAGGACTCGTCTACCCTCTCGATTGTTGGTCTTGTAGTAGATATATCCATTGTCGTATGATTATATGATCAACGTTGTCGATTATTTTAATGTCGCTGAGCGGTTTTAAACTTATGGATCAGGCCTGCCACGTTTCAGCATCAGACCACACGATATAGACACAGGTACTATTTTACTATGTAAAGCCCCCCGCGCATTAGGCGGCCGGGCCGCGTGGCCATGGTCGCAGCGACCATTTGCATGCGGGCGGCTCGTCTGGTGGCCAGATACGTCTGTGAGTGGCCGCGTGTATGTCGCGATGTTTGAGGCCATCCATAAATTACGTCACACGAATTTCATGATTTTTGGAGTCCCCCCCCTCCCGTCCTTGTCACAGGTGATCACATTTGTTGACCCCCCCCCCCCCCTCCCCTGGTGTGACGTCACATATTTAGCATTTTTAAATTTAGAAATTATTTATTTAAAACAGCACTTCCAAAATTATAACATTTTAAAGTTTTTCGTTAGAGTTGAAGTATAGAGTTTTAATACTTTAGATTTATACATGTGACATCACGAAGCTTATGACTCGTCCGTCCCCCCTTGTCACACGATGTCACACATTGTTGACCCCTCCCTCTCCCTTAACGTGTGACGTAATTTATGGATGACCCCTTTCTTGCTGTCGGCGCTGCCAGCATGTAGCCGCTGGCCGTATAATGTACGCACTTGTATATATCGTGGAAGAACTAACTGGCCGCTGCGATCTGGCCGCGCGGCATGGCTGCCTAATGCGCGGGGGGCTTAAGATAGTATGTCAATGTAGTCATGTTATACAAATATTTTACTCAATTTAATCCATCAATAAAACATCAATAACTCAAAAAATTTACATACAATGACGTACACAAGTATTACTTTCGGGTACATCTCTTTATGTTAAAGTATTCATAAGAGATAATAGGATTATAACCTCAATTTTTAACACAATCTCTTTATCTCTCATCTTTTTATATCTCACCTAAACCTATCTATTTCACTGCTTCATATTTTGATGAATAAAGTCAGAAATAACATAAAGGCACATATAACAAAAATGTTTACTAGCTAAATTAATAAGATGGGTAATTATTATAATATCATTATTTCCGTTTCTTTCATTGGTTGTTGCGGGCTTTGTTTTATAAACAGTGAGCAAATAAAGCGTTGCTGACGACAAGTGACTGACTGACGGGGCAATTAGCAAGCGGAGGCTGGTCGAACAAAGGGCCTCTTAGTTTCACTTAATTAAAAAAAGGAAGTTGAAGCGCCGGAGAAAAATTGCTTGAAAATATTGCAGGGCCACTTTACACTCGCTGGAAAACGTTAGGCGAAGAAATGCTTGCGCTGCAATGTATCTTATTAAATTAAATATTTTTTTATCGCCTTGTAAAGAAATATGTGACTATATCTGAGCAACAAGACCTTACTGTCACTCCACTCACCTCAATAACTAGAATAAGATCGCATTTCTTAGAGAACGTCACATATATCTACTGATATACTTTGTTTTTTAATTTAGTATTTAACTGATAGATAATGTCTTGAGTACATTTCATGCAAGTACATGTAATGTAATGTACATATTTATATATGTCACATACCTAAGCACTGAAATTAAAATACGTAAAACATATATTTATATAAATAGGCGAGATAATTGATAACCACATATTTTTTCTGTGTCATTATATTAAATGACACATTGATTAAATGACTAATAATTATTTTATTATATTCGTCGAGAAACTAATCGATAAATCAAAAACTAAATCAAAAAGGTGCATTGTAATTATAATAGATAAGTATCTAAATATTATTATCATCGTCGTCGAACACACTGTATAAGTATTTATTACTATATTAGTATACAGTGGGCTGCTGACATATGACATATGCTGACAGTGTCTGAAATGCGACTACTACATACCATGCCATATGCGTGGCATGTTATGTACTAGACCATTAAACCATGCAGTGCGTAGAACAAAAACGCTAAAATAATAATAGTATAGTTTATTCAGACAAACGAACAGACTAGTTACGCATACAAACCTAAATAAATAAAATAGAAGTTATATTTTTAGCATATTAAAACAAACTTGACACAGTACACAATTTGCACCAACTCACAATACAGTGTGAAAGATTAAATTGCTCGACATCCACGCGTAACTTCACAGCAAGTTTATGTGCTTTAATTTTCCGGACTCCATGGACTCACGCCGTAATGAGTCGTGGCCTGCAGCCATCATTAGCATGCGTCGGGCTCGGCTCGACGTCTTTCATCCATTCAGTCCGAGAGCCTACGAACTTCGTTCCGCGATGCGTTCAGGTTTAACGTTTATGCAAATAATGTTAACTTAAATGATATTTGCAGAGTGCAGCTCCGCCCGTTGAGCCCTAGTAATTTCTCTCTGAATGGTGTTTTTTATGGTTTAAATCCCTAACAACACATTACGATGATAAAGTAGGTACTGGCAGAAACCGAGGGAAAGTAACCCACTCAATTATAATCGTAATATCTAGAGACGAAAAGAAAAGATTCCAGAGAAAAGATTAATAGTTATGTACCACAGATAGATAACGCAAGCTGTCCGTCGTTGCGTGCCTTAAGTTGGCGCGAGACTCCTACTTTTTACGTCGCTCGTTTAGTCTGTTCCGACTCTTATCGTTCGTTGTTATAAGTTCGTTAGCAAGTCGTTGTAAAAATTCGTCAAAAGTGAGTCAAGAGTGATATGTATTTCGTTTCATCAGTGAGTAGTTTTACATCACTAAAATTTCTTCGTGACGGGACACGCTTGGTTGGACACGTCACGGATCATGAACTTACGTTGTCTATCCATGTTATATACTACCTATAATCCGACTTATACTGGAGCTCAATTCAGAATTTCTTGGAGCAAAAACAAATACGTGACAATACTGAAAAAATTTAGAAAAGCAAAAACTGCAAGTTGCAATTTCCCGGTGAACAATAAACAATCAGCTTCGAAATAAGAGTAATTACGAGTATCCACCTGAACGGAGCGAGGTAATAAATCCATTTAGCGCTGAAGGGGCGCCTGATTTCTACGACAAAAGCTGAAGCGCCAATGTTCCGGCGCAAATTTAAACTTCTCGTATGCAGCTGTCCGTAACCTTATTAACACGTCTGAAATTAGTTTGGCTCCAAATTCGCAAATTTTCGCAGCTAGTCATTTTTGGTGTAAAATATTTGCATTTACTCGTATTTAATTTCAATTAAATTCTTTGTAAGCCCGTGGGATGCATACTGTTCAGTCATCAGCGCCAACTCGTTTACTCAGATGAAATGATTACAATGATGATAAATCTTTGAAATGATTTAGAATTATCGTGTTGATACCTATAGCAGGAGAGAGAATTGTAACAAAGAAACTTTCGGAAAGTTGCATTAGTTGTATGAAATTGCATGAAAATTAAATATATTAAAGTCACTCGATATCAATCTCTAACACAGTGCACAAACTTTCAGGCATACTATGATCTGAAACGGCCCAAATGACGCGTGACCCAGTTTCCTCGAAATATTTTCCTTCGCCGACAAGCCAATGATTATTGAAAAATCTTTACGTAGATATTCCATAGTTCCAACCAGTGGCCTCAAGAATGTGACGAAACTATCACGGCTCAAATTCCTTATTACTAAGAAAATAAAGAAATTTAATTAAATTCAAGCTTAAAGTTACATTAACATTACATAATCACTGTCCAGCGGAACATATTAAACATTTCCCACTCACGGAACCCGCAAGAGAAAACGAAGAGCGCTTTTTGTGCCTCTGAAAAAGTAGTGTAATTTATTTTCCCTTGGTGCAATATTTAGTGGTGTCCATTACTAGAGTTCGCGACCGAGCATTATTCACAGACATCCATCTTTTTTTTCTCGGCCGCAGCGCGTGCGGACCTCCATATTAACTTTTTCATTCATATTCTTCACGCTTTCCGATATTACAAGTCGGTTCGTAGTCGCTCCTAATATTAATTGGAGGACATTTGTCTTCGTAGGATGCTGGATGTCATTGGGTACCGAAAACCTGAAAATTCATGTCGTTTTTAGAGTAGATACGAAGATACTACTTAAATCGAAAATTTCCTTTCTCGTCCTAATATGTAACAGATATCAAAGGCATCTCAATATAAATAAATGATCGTTTGTTTTTTTAGCAAACGACTGCATTTCGTTTCTTCCCACACAAAGATCGATGGGTCTACGTGCGATTAGTTATCAATATATTTTCTATTTCAGGATTTTAATAAAATGTAAATGTAGGTACATAATTATAATTTCATTTAAAATTATTCCCTATCATTATTAAAAATCATTTAATTATTTCACTGTCTAACACATTTTTTTAATGTTGGGTAACTTCAATTGAAGTGGGTACTTCAATTAGGTATACTGCAAAGTCAGGAATTTCAAGTTAGGACCAATCGAAATATATTTTTTTTCTGTATTTCCTGTTGCCATAGAAAGTCTCAATGGCGCGCGCCAGCCAGGTAGATTTCCCTTTGTTTTATATCTGTATCTAAGACAGCCATGACAATTTAAATACCTTATAAAAATATAAATTCATGTATGACATTTGAAAGTCGTTTGAGACCGCATAGCCATATGTTTACGTTGTTGGAAGTGTGAAGTGATGTCGCGAACGGTACGGACATCCGCCGGCGTCGCATCGCTAATGCGCCTTGCACTTAGCCATAAGGAAATGTGTGGAAGCAGTACGGAAACTTCATAAAGAGCATCCTTTGCCTCTCAGTTAAACCAGGGATGTTGCTTTGAGGTGGGTTCACTGAAGGCAACTCAATGCTGAATGAACCCAGGCCTTCAATTATAGCCATAGAGTCAAAACCGTAATCCATCTCGTGGGAAAATATTTAATGTTTAATGAAAACGTTGATCTATATTTAATGTCTCATTTTTTTAATTTCCAGTCATGGTTCCTTCCTCTAGGCGCCCTCTGTGGTCCGACGCTCCCTCCAGGCCCCGGCGCTCATTGCCATATCTTAAATCGATACCTACTAGTATATTTTTCATTCGTAAACATTTCTTGACACCGATAAAAATAACGTCCACAGGCCATTTTCTTACTATATTACAAGAAAAGGTTTTATAACAAAGGAAACCTCGTCACCCCAAAATATTTTCCGCGCCCCCTTTTAGTGCTTGCTATGTAACAAGGCGCCCCCGGGCCTCCGCGCCCAGTGTGGCTCGCACATCCCTAAAGCCGCCACTGACCACAAGGCAATTAACACGGAATATATGAAGGAAATCACACGCACTTCTGTGGTATTTAGTCTCACAAGACCAATAAATAAATATCTTCGACGTTAATCAAGATAAGATACTCAATAGAAATAAACAAATGTATTTCAATAGAGATAACATTTCGACTGAAATAAATATAACTAAGTAGGTACTAGCAGATAAAACTAGTACTAGCTTACCTACTAGTACTGGTTAACTCAGTTAAAAAATAACGTTATTTTTAACAAAGTTTGATGGATCGATCGATATCAAACTATAATTACCTACTTATCCAACCGTACAGACCTCCCCTTGCAACGATGTTTTGGACGATTCACGCATACCTACGCATTGCAGATTGTTAAGTACATTTACGCCTGTTCTAACTAAGTTTCGCTACTGTTGTGTTATCTATAGACTTTGTGGCCACACTTATTTCAATCGACCGCCAAATGCACTCTTTAGCTGTTACATGTGTGACGAGATGAGTACAAGAGTTACCTATAACCTAAAACTAAAACTAACAAGTATCTACTTTGATATGGCACATTTTGATATATATACTTAGAGACAGCAGCCATATGTAGTGCTATTACGATAGCAGCCTGAAGTTTATAGATTTTGAAAATTGCATACTGCAAAGACTGCAAATCTAACAGGGTAGATATGTCTCAAATAAAAATTATTTAATTTTTTTTATAATAAGTATATATAACATTTCAAAGTATACTCATATTCAAATACTTTTGCAGCACCTAAAAACTTATAGTCTGTCAACTTCTTTGGCGGTAAATACGAACAGGAAAATGGTGTTTGAAGGATATACATTTCAAGTTTGACGATATAGCATAAAGCATTTGCGTTCATAGCTGTCAAACAATTCTTCATGCTTCCTCACCCCTGCAGCTCCATGCAAACCGAGCAGTATCGCCGAGGAAGTTCACAGACTATTGCATTAAAAGATGAAAATCAACTTTCCATAACAAACAAGAATTTTATTCATCTACCCACAATCGTGTAATTTACAAGTAGTTTACTGCATAATTCATTCTAACATGTGTATTACGTTACCTAACTTTAATGCCTCCAGAAACCGGGTCAAAGCCAATACGTTTACATGATAGATGTGTGCAACCCGCCATAAATTACAGGTGGATAGGTACTTTCGCATTGACGGATGGGTTGGCGCGACCTCCTGCTTAACTTGTCGCGCATCGCGTCTGCTCCTATACACCTATATAACTCTATTTGTATTTAACGTGACGTCAAACCAATGACGTCAAGGGTATTGTGTATGTACATACCATACCATCAGCCTATGTCTCTCCACTGCTGGCTACAGGCTTTTCCCAAGGCTCGCCACCCCACACGATCCTCGGCTCTTCTCATCCAACCACCACCGAAGATTTTCATTAAGTCGTTAATCCATCTAGCCAGAGGATACACTGCATTCTCTGTGCGTGGTCTCCACTTAAGGTCTCGTCTACCCCATCGGTTAAAAGTCCTGCGGCAAATATGACCTGCCCATTGCCACTTCAATATGCCCATTCTATGAATGTATTAATATATTATACTCCTAGACTACTAATAAAAATACCTACTATAAAAAAATAAAACCATATATTTCTTAGACGATGTGGCAGATAGATCAGCTGGCGACCCACTTGATGGTAAGTATAAACAAACGAGTTAAGTGAATCTTCGCCTGCGTGGGTGGGAGTTCCATTGCGAGCCCCTTTTCCGTGGCATAGCGGAAAAACGTAAGCTGACAGTTCAGTTCAGTTTATTCCACAATTTTCGTATTCGCGGTATAAAGTTTCTTGAAGACCGCGCTGTACACAGCAGCTCTTTGTCAAGCAAGTACGAATGTAACACACGACGATGATAGGAGGTGTGATCATATCATACTCTTATTATAATTATATAATATTATGTGCACCTAGATTACAACTAAAATAATGCTGTTGTGTTTTCAATTGTCACTAGCTCAGCTGGTAAAGAAAACAATAAAATGCCTGAAAATTTAAATAATTTTTGACATGTATAATCTCAAAATCCTCACGCTATCAACTGGTCAAGACAAAATTTAGTTCTAATTGGTCAATGTAACTGAAAAGATAATATGAAAGTTGTATCTTGTCAAGGATTGAAATGGTATTAATTAGTCATGTCTTATCCTGGTAATGACGCGTCAACAATTTTTTAATTTCGATTAAACAAATTGTTTAAAAGTTGCAATTTGCCAAATGCCTAATTCGTACTTATCATTTGATAGTCTTATAGTCTCATGTGATAGCGAGATATTTAAATATAGTCTAAAGTTGAGTAAAGTTAAGTATATCATCCACTGTTTGTTTGTTGGAAATGCAACAAAATTATATAAATAAAAATATTTACACTCGGTTACTAACAAATATTTTTTTAATGCGTTAAATTAGCGAACGCTATCCTCAACAAAAAATATCTCCACATCAGTTCCGAAGCTATCGGATTGTGTGATGTGATAGATGTGACGACAAATGGCCTGTTTCTTGAGTAACGTCGACACGCATTAACCCAAAAATGGATTTATTCCAGGTTTTCAGACGAGTTGCAATATAAAAATACATATATGTTAATGCTAATCACAAAGAACCGAAACGAAAGTCAATGAAACGAAACAATGACATTGAAATGATTGCATTCTGGTGGCAGCATTTGTTAAAGACTGACATTATTATTTGTACTATTTACATACTTGATCCAAAGCGCAACCGCGTTCGTATTTCTGTTTAATATAGTGGTTGACTAATAGAAAATGCAATGTGGCATTGAGTCCGCCATTGGTACACTTGTTACCGCGGTGCCATTTGTTACTCGTGCAATGAAGTTTGAAGAAATAAATAAAAATATGCTATCGAAGTAGTCTAATATTTTTGCTAAAAATAGAAAGCATCTCTAATCACTATACTAGATAAATTTGCTTAAATTATATAAATGTTATAATAATTGTCTTTTAGTTGCTAACCATTACTTTTTTATTAACAGATAAATATACAATTAATTTTATACAATATTACGTAGGAATATATATTTTCAAAAGTTACCTCAAGTTTTGGCAAACTTCCGAGAGCTATCAAGGAGGTAAAGAATGTTGGAATTGTACTTATTCGTATTCTACGGTAAGCTTTTAGTGAAATTGGCTTTTGCAATGCTCCCGAAGGTCCTCCGATTGATCTTTTGTAATACCTATCCATTATCAATTATCTTAAAATTGATAATGTTGCCATAAACATGTATGTGGAGTCTTTTTTATAGAAAGGAGGTGGGAAATGGGCAGACAGTCCACCTGGTGGACTGGTCAATGGATACTGTCGCGCATGATAATGACGAATATAATTGGCAAGAATGATAAATTCTTTTCTCTATATTCTACATTTGTTACATTAATTTTGACGTTGACTTATATATTTGTTAAATCCAAAGGTTGACTAGGAAATAATGATGTAAGGCATTGAGTCCGAATTTTGTAATAATTTACTAGAAAGAGTAAATAATAAATAAATCAGCACCTTATTATCTATTTAAAGCAGGTTAAGTAGTAAAACAGTATGTCTAATAATTTAAAGCCAATTTTGTAACGTTAATACACAGTTCATGTCGCGAAATCCATCATAAATGTTCTCAAATCGCACGAGTACGTCACTGTCAAATATGTGTCGATCAACAAGAAAATGTTAATCCTGACTTCCGCAATTCAGTGATCGGCTTATGATTTATAACTGCGTATCTTGTACGTCCGGAAACCGACCCGTCGCATCACATGTCGCCAATGAATTTTACATTGGAGATTTTTTCGGCATTTTTGTTACATGTCCTTTGATAAATGGGCAGCAGAATGGCGGATATATTGACTATGTGCGGTTTCTAGCTGATTTTTATCCGAATAATATGGAAACTTTGACTGTGGTGTCGGACGGCGTTAGAATATCACCAAAATATATCTCTATATATATCTCTTTCCGTGGGTGTAGTAAATGGCGATTAAGGAAGAATAAAACCGCTACCACAAGCCTTGATGAACTACACTACCTCTAATAGAGTGGACTCGCCAACCCGCTTGGCCACCGTTTTGTTTTAAGGCCATTCATCCGTTCTACACAAGCCAATGTGCATCCTTCTCATGCTCATGTCCAGCAGTGGATAGTAATGGGACTGGTTACGGTTATAGAGTACTTCAGAACGTGCCCGAAACGAAGCCACATTGCTGGATTGTTGTCGTCAAACATTATGTATTAACCCCTAGAATAAGTAACCAATTATTATGTTAGTCCCGTGAAATTAAGTTATTTTTTTAAAAATATTACTATTAAATTCTTGTCTTGAAGTCTACTTTTTTAAAACATGAAGCTGAGACTAAAAATGTTTAACTATTTACATTATAATTTCTTCTGAAGATTTGTTCGTTGAACTATTCCAAGGTGTTAAATACTGACTTTCATCAAAAAATATTTTTTTCACAGACAAGTAAGGATCGGTAGAATATTTCAGTGCCTACATTATTAAGATATTTTGTTAAGTTCGAATTACTCGTACTTCGAAACAACAAATGTGCTTAAGCATAGTTCTTTCATAGTTTCATGACAATCTATGAAAAATGACTAGGCTATTCGAGTGTGCCCAGATGACTGTGGAAAGCAGCATTACTCTCCCAATATTTTGCAAAATAATAAATACATAGGTAAACAAAGACCAAATTCAAGTGACCAAATTAGAATTCCTGAGATTCTTTGTTACACATACCAAAGTCCTAACCCAAAAACACCCAAACACAAGTAAACCAAACAATTAAGTCTTCATATAATAAGTGTTTGTATAACCCAGGAGTCGAACCAGGCATCATCATACAACAAACAAGTTACCAGTATGAGTTATCTGGGCCATACATCTTATGTTTTTGAACGTTGTTTGTGTTCAAACTTGCCTCATGTTTTTGGTTTGATTTCGACAATACGATACAATTCTCAAGGTTGTTTGCGTCCCGAATTTCGACCCGAATCGGTAACGCCTTTGTAGAAATCCTGTTACTATATGAATTTCCATCGCTTACTGATTAAATCCCATCTGTATAATTTGGAGCTATTGTTTCCAAGACGTCGTTTACATCTGTTCCCCGGATACCGGCACCTTCAAGGGAATCTGGGGACGATTGTTCTCAAGTTGAATGTACTCATATGAACGTACAAGCGTATGCCCCGGCTGTATCCACTTAAGGTCGTTTTGTTTTTCTCCCTTTTAATTACATCGCCTGACACCTATCCTGACCTTCTAAAGTTGGCTAGAAGACAATGCGTAAAGTAACATTAAGCCCGTCTTTGAGTAATGAAGTAAGTAAAAAAGCCTGATTTCGGTCCGGTAATTAATTAAGTCTACATACACTTTGGTGGTGTCGTATAGCTTTTGTATAACACCACCCGATTTCTGCCCGTGGGTCTTGTAAAGGGTGACTAAGGGATTACAAAGCCGTTACCACAAACGCTGCGGAACTACAAGATCGGTTTTTTTTATGGACATAGGCGGCAGACGAGCATATAGTCCACCTGATGGTAAGTGGATACTGTCGCCCACAGACATCTGCGATATATGCCAACATTAGTCCAAAATGCCAAACGTTGGCACACCCCTAGGGTGCGCTGCCTACCTTTGGAGATATAGGAATGGATTTGGAAAAAGAGTTGGGAAAATGGGGAGGGATAGGATGGGAATGGGCACGGCACATTCACTCACTACCGAAACACGTACGTACATTAGGGAAATGAGATGAAGTGAAAATGCAGTACATTTCAAGGTAGTCTTCTGTGAGAGAGGGGTAACGTGGCCAGTCAAGCGCGCCCAGCGGCTATTGGGTTGCAGCGTGCACTCTCCCCCTGCAAATTCAGTTATAGAGTGTACTCTCCAAACCGCTTTTAAGACCATACATTTCTCATGCACAAGACACTGCATAAGGAGCCTTATGTCCAGCAGAGGCCTACAAAATGGCTGGTTACGAATTGATTAAATCAAATTATCTTACAAACCCGCTATATTTTTATAAGGACTGGACTGATTCTGCTAAAAATAACGTTAAAATCTACTAGTAACTTTAGGAAATGGAAACGTTGATTAGCAGCGGGATCCAAACAAATGACAAGAAAAACGCAGCAAACATACAAACAACAAATTGCCCTTTATATGTACATTAATATAAAGAACAGAAGGTAATTATTTAGCGGGTACACATATACATACACATAGATAAATTATAGGTATTGTGTTTAATTTTATAATAGAGAGACTATGTCAGAGATGTATATAGTTAGTTAGTTAATTTAATAATAACAATTTCAGCCTTTTATGCCTTTAATGTATTGTTTTGTTTGTCTTTGTCTTGTTATGTCTTATTGGATACTTTCTCGCATGATTGATCAAATGGGTAATGAGTACAACAAAGGGACGAGCTAAAAGACCCGTTGGCCTACAGAATAATGGACCTATTTTAACAAAATCCTTATTTTCCCACTACGTGATGTAATAGCATGGAATTTCGTTAAAGAAATTACAGTATATTGTGGCACATTAAATGAAATTCATCTCTTAACCTCGGTTAAGCGTATTCCACATTCAGAGGGAAGTATATTTTATATGGCAGCCCCAGGGAGTGCGGGAGCTCGACAATTACATTTGTAAATAAGACGCTAAGTTAACACGTTGATAAAGTCGCATTACGTTGTACAGAGTTCGTTACGAAATGTAAGAGCTCATAATCTGCGGTAACAGCTTTTACTTTAGAGAAAATTGAATTTGTTAGCCCTACATTATATCGCCTGGTACTGTATCTACTCGTGTTATTAGAAAACTGTTTGTTAACGAAACCTGTTAAATATCAGTTGTATACAAGTACCATGGAGCAAAATGAATTGAAAATTTAACAACTATTCAAACCTTGATTATTCGCCTCTCCTATATCAAAACCTAGTATCAAAGTATTTTTTAACAAATTTTAGAACCCAAAACATTCTCAAACAGCCTAATTAAATCGTAAGAAATTAACATCAAGTTTTTTAATCGTTATTAGGACACATACAATACATAATATCAGATATCATGCCCAAAATATTGTAGTTATCTCATATATGTTTTTAGGCTTTTTAGTGATTTACGAGCATCACGTGATACGATACACCTACTTATTTTCGAGCATAATAAGGATAATAGTAAGAAGATAAATAAGAAAGTTTTTAATATGTATTCGCATTGTTTGGAGGTTAGCTTTGTGAATCAAAGTTCTGTCAAAACACATTTCTATATTTGTTCCTTACTAGGTTTTGATATGAGGCAGCCGTATTGTTCGGTGGATAAGGGATAAGATAGGAGACTTCTTATTGCTTGCTACCCATCAATCTAATCAAGCCGAGTCTCCTTGATGTGATCTGTTTTCTGAGCAAAAACTTAAACTAATAACCATGCTGAGAGCTTCCCAAGTTAATAAAAGTAAAAAGCACCTACAAAGGTACCTACAAAGATGTGACGAGGTGCTTTTCAAATGGCCTTCCCTACATTTCCGCCAAAGGTTCACAAACATTTAGCCACCGGTTAGCGAATAGCTAAGAGCAACTACAGACACAGAACCGAAATGAGACTTATCCTATTTGTAATGATATAGATTCTGGTATAAGTAGTCCGGGATAATAATAAGTTCAGGATAAGGTTGATAGAAATCCTGACACGATATTTTTTATAGAAGTTTATAATAATTTCCCTTCTGTGACTTATGAACCAAGTCACAGCTGCACATGAAAGTGTAGGGACACAGTGTCGACGCGATGTCGAATGCTGGACTCAGTGTTTTGTTAACTCAGCAGTAAAGGCCAAGCGGCCCGTACCGCCTCTGCTACCTTCGGTCGTCTCTTGCTAACCGATCTGTGTAATCGTTATTAGTAATTGTAATGTAAGGTTACCATTTAACTAATACTTGTTTATATTGATTTCTAAACAGTTCAAAAAAAAATCTCATATGTCCTATAATATTGCTTTCGAGGACTAAACCTTATTGGGTAGACAGGCTGATAGTTAGTTCTCATTACCTACCTAGTTCGGTGATTCAGTGCTGTTGAATAATGAAAACCCTTGAAACTTACATAAGACTTGAATCAAAGAAGAGTGCTATCATGCATCAGAAAAGTAATCTAGCTACATGTGAATTAGAAATGATGGAGATAGTGACTATCTAAAAATCATTGCTTAAATTTTTAATTATCATAGTAAATCAGCCCTCTCAGATAATATTGTTCTATATCTCAGAAAATATTTCTGTATTTTTGAATTTTTTCTGTAAGTTAATATTTTATTTTTATTTTTCTATACTTTATATGCATTACATTGTATACAATGACTAATGTACATGCGTATATACATATTCATTACATATAATTACAATACATTATTCATTCATTCATTCCTTCTCAGCTTTTTTTTATTTATCCCACTGTAGGGTATGAGTCTCCTCTTTTTACGCCATTTGCATCCAGGACTTGTTTGCGACTCTGTTTATGTCATCGACCCCCCTGGCTGCTGGATGGCCTACACTTCTTTGCCCAAGCCCTGGACCATCACTCAGTTAGGGTTTTACTCCATATGCCATCCTCTCTAATATTACCGCTAATATATATACTAATTATTTATTAATCATTAAAGTGCACCTTCCAAATGCATCTCTCAACATCGCATAAAGGTAGGCACAAACATAAAGGTTATAAAAAACCTCAAAAACATTTTGGGCTCGCATTTAGTACATAAATGTCCAATTATATTAAATAATGATAATAAAACAATTTATGAAAGAATCTAATTTGTATAATGTGTGCACTGTTTAATCTTTGCCAAGACTCGTTAGGTACACGAGTGGCCCGCGTGCAAGCTTGCATTAACTTGTAAGGCATTAATGCACCAGCGCGTGGCGGCGTGACCACGCCTACCCACGAGAAACTTATTATGCCAACTTTTTTCATTCTTTGTGCACCTACACTCTTGAGGCACGTCTGTGTTTTAAAATGTGAAGTTAATTCATATAAATTAGCCTGCCCAAAGAGGCAGACTATGAGAACTCGCATGTCGCTTTCATGAAAATGTGTTATAATATACTCGTGTTTTTTACTTTTTATTTTTTATACTACTGTTCTTTCTCTCCATTTTATACTAATTACTGGATTACGTAGAAAGTTACGTAACAGTGTAAAAGTAATTTCAGGGCACTAAACTATTTATTTAGTGTTAATGCTAAGCTAAGACCTAAAAGATCTTCACAACTACTTACTTCTAATGAAATAGTCATTGCCTTCACAAATATCTTTCACTATCGTAGATATAAAAGTACGCGCTCTATTAGATGTACCTACTGGTACGTGTTCGAGAATGTTTGTTTGTTTTTAAACACATTGATTTTTGACATTGATTATCATTGATTTTTTTTCACTCTTTTTAGCGTCCTACATCAGGGCACAGGTCTCAGTAAATCGAGTAATCGAATAACCTAGTAAATCGTGCCAGAGGGTTTTGGACCATAATCCACCACGCAAGAACAGCGCGGATTGGTGAATGGTACACATGCTCCAGATTTTAATTTTAATTGTTGAGCAAACGATATGTTTTTAAAAAAATCAATACCCATTTAAGTAGAAATTTAGTAGTATGGGCCGGGGTTTTGAACTCACGACCTCACGAATAAGATGGTGACTCGGATACGATTTATCAAAATATGGGTACTCGTACAAAAGTATTATCAAGCATGTTTTGCGTTAAATACGAGTATAACATGTTAAGGTATCAGAACACATACATTCGTCTACATACTCCAGTAACGAATCCTTGAATAAAGATTTACTTTAGGAAATGCAGTTTGAGAGGCCCTCAGGCCAGATGAGCCCAGTCAGTTTTCAATAGAGTCTGTGTTGAAAGATCGAAAAACCGTATACCTATAGTAATCCTGAAAAACCGATGAAATAACCCACAGCCAACTGAGCGGTCCTGACTGACCTAGTTACCCCCCTCTCTCAGAAGACTAAACGAACCAACGTGTTTAGAGAGTGAGTGAGAGTTCCTATTTGCTTTTCCATGGAATAGAGAATAATCGAATAATAGGATGCTAGGGAGTCTCTCGTCTAATTTATATTTCCTATTCTCCTCCCAATCTAATTCGAGGAGGGAAATTTCTCATTCCATTACACTCCCTACTTCTCATTCGATCCCATCCCATCCGAGAAAAGGGAGACTATTTCTAATTATAAGCTTTATTTAATTATAATTATAAGCTAAATTATAGGCCTTATCGCTAAAGCGATGTCTTCCAATCTCTTCCAGGCAACCTTTGGGCGGAAGGAGATGTATGCGAACACAAGAATAATAAGTAGATATAATAAGAAGTGTAATAACATGAGGACAACTCCTTATAGAAGACTACCTTGAAATGTACTGCAGTTCCCACTTCATCCTAATTTCCCAATGTATGTACGTCCCAATGTATCCGGGGGCATGCCAACATTTGTTATTCTAGACTGATGTTGGCATGTATTGTGGATGTCTATGGACGACAATATCCACTTACCATCAGGTGGACTATATGCTCGTCTGCCACTTTTTTTCCATAAACAAAAAAAAATTAATTAGGTACTTTACTGTACAGAAATATTGTACAAAAGGGGTGCATAAAAGATTGGGTTAATTATATAATTAGTATTGGATAATTACTTTTAATTACCTATCCTTACCAATATTTTCACCAAATCCATTTCCTAAATCCCGAAAGGTAGGCGTCCGTACATTTTTTATTCACTGATATCGCAGGGCGACAGTATTCACTACTGTCAGGTGGACTGTCTACTCAAAATACTGGAAGTGGCAGCAAATTTACTGGTAATAGTGGGTTATGAGTAAGTCCTCTTCGACTCCGTCGACTTTGTCTTAGCAATTAAAAACTGTTTATTTCAGTTATTTAAAAATTGTTCTTTCTGCCTATTTAGTATTTTTTATTGCCCGTTTAAATACAAGCCGAAAGTATGTAACACTGAAGGGTCGCGGGCAATGTTTATAATATACAAATATCGTACAGTGTTATCAAGAGACAACAATAAGAGTCTTAAATCAAATAAAAAAATATCTTCTAAAAGCTAAGAAGAAAGGAGTGAAACCGGCTTAAATTTAAAGCTACTCCAACTGCAAGTTATTTGAACTCTACTGTTTTAACAATGCAAAGCAGTGTCTAGCTGAGGCTCAATATTAATAACTTGAAGGGAACTCTGTAAACACTCCGTCGAGAAATAAGAGGCTATGAATAAATAACGCCTCTTGCAAATGCTACGGCCGCAGCAGTCTATACCGTAACGTCTTTACTGGCCATTAATTAGTATAACTTTAAACAAATGTACTTCATATTTTAAAGTCATATGCAGGCTGTAGATATAAAGAGTGGAAAAGCATGCGCATATGTAAACATGATATGCTTCCTATCATGCTTCATACTACAATTCTGACATTTCATTGGCGGTACCGATCGGTTCACTAGGGATAGCGGAGGCCGATGACCGTAACGCATTGTTTGACAACTACGAACATTTCTATATTTTTGAATTTGGAGATATATTTCCCGTAAAACAAATCTGCTCTTTTATCGTCCACTGCTGAATCTGGGTCTCCTCGAGCATATTGTCTTGTACATACAATGTATGACGGATGTAGGGCCGTAAAACGTGCGACATTTATTGACCCTGGCGAGTTTACTCTTTTATAGAGGTGATGTAGGTACCTAGTAGAAGTGGTACTTCTAATTACTTCTACTTTATATTTCTCTGTATGTTTTTGTTGTACAATAAAGTATATCTATCTATTGTGATAACGGCTTTGTGACCAAGCATTCTGATGCATTCTGAAACCATTGATTCTACAAATGATTCTGAGTTGACATACAAGGGTACGTATTATTTGCAAATAATATCAATTTCGGTTTTGTATTTAGCAAATTTGTATGAAAAATTTGATACAAATTCAAAAAACTACAAAAAATATTAGTAACATTTTCATGTCAACGAATAAAATCATGAAAGGCGTTCATGATTTCGAGAAAGGTTCGCTTAGATTCTGTATAGTAGTCAGTAAGTTTTGTAAATTTTAAACATAAAATACCTACCTACTAAAATACAAAGAAAGCCCCAGAGTTATTATTTTAAAGAAAGGCTGTTGGTGCTTCTAACAAAGATTTGTGTTTGCCTTAATGAGGTTTTGAAATATTACAACTCCAAAACGATTTGCTTATTTGCATTTCGTAATTAAACATTTTTACTGTTTGTTTCTTGTTTGTTAGTTAATAAAAGTTACCTATATAACTTGTTAATTATTGCAAGAAAAAGTTATTTTTGTGCGATTAGATTTGTTATTAGTATTTATAACACATTTTCACGAAAATTCGTGAAAAGTGTATTTTTTTAAGTATACTTAGTGTTAACGATGACGCCTCGAGTTAGTAACGTAAGATGTATTTGTATACAGTAATCCCCCCTATAACACGGTAGATTGGTTCCGCGTTATAGGAAAACGTGTTGTAGTATTATTCCCGTATAACGCGTTTTTACGACCCCGTATAACGCGTTACGTATAAATTATTCACGTTTAACTTTTCTCGCTAAAGGGGGTTTAAATCGAATATTAAGAAAAAACTATATTATGAACGAAATATGTACGTTTTATTAAAATCAAACTAAACTAAGAACATTTTAAATAAAAAACTTATGCATATGAACTAAAAAACAGTTAATTTCAAATAAATTACACTATCATTATAAATTTCACAGTACATACAGAAATATAATGTGGGAAATCCCCGCGTTATATGGGGGAATGCCCGTGTTATACGGGGGATTGAAATCGCGTAATATGAAAATGCGTTATAAGAGTACTGTGTTATAGGGGGTATTACTGTATTTACATTTGTATTTTGTGATATTTCATTGTACATTTACAGTTTTAATGCCCTATTGTTATTAAGGATTTATGTATAGATATTTGTGTAGTATGTGTTTTATGAATAAAGACAACAACGGAAATTAAAAGTAACTCCAAAGAAAGACGCGAGTTATAGAACTCAAACTATAAGCGTCAATATCATTATTGTTGTCCTTGTCTAAAAATTGTCTGTCCTTATCATGTACTATTGTTCATGTGCTTATCACTCCCACGCTTATTGTTAAATAAAGATGGCCTGAGGCGCCCCCAGTCGGACGATACACGAATCCTCTTGCTCCCGTAGAAGCTAGTTGAGACAGTTAGATCGGGAATATAAATAGGCCCGGTTTGAGTGCAAACAATGACAACTGTTCAACTTGGCAACTTTTCAACTTGTTCAACAAGGAATTCAACTTGGCAACTTAGCAACTGAACTGAACTGAACAATAAATCACTGCAGCTCTCACTTACAACACCGCGCTCTCAAGAACACTGTCTCAACGCCTGCTTCTATACATCTTGATCGGCACCTCAGAGGCATCCGACTTTGTGTATGTTCGTGTACCGTCAGTACGGGCAAGCTCCTCGGGCGTGATTCTCATTGCGACCCGACTAGTTTCATTTCGTCACCCGCCGCCCGTACACCCACCATCCTCGGTACGCAACACTTAGAATAGTATGTCTCCCGGGGGAATATACTTATGCCCTACACAGCGTTATGGAGGATTATTTAATTTATTATATATTTATAGACACATATCCGAGATCCGTAGACGAACTAAAGTCACCGACATAGCCTCTCGGGTTAGCAAGCTGAAGTGGCAGTGGGCAGGGCACATAGCTCAAAGAACCGATGGCCGATGGGGCAGAGGGGTTCTCGAATGGAGACCACGTACCGGCGGACGAAGCCGAGGACGTCCATCTGCTAGATGGACAGACGACAGAAGGTTGCGGGCACCCGCTGGGTGCAGGTCGCTGCCGATAGGTCTAAATGGCGGACAATGGGGGAGGCCTATGTCCAGCAGTGGACGTCCAAGGGCTGAGATGATGATGATGAGACACATATCTCTGCGCACATCATAAGGGGTCATCCATAAATTACGTCACACGTTAAGGGGGAAGGTCAACAAAGTGTGACATCGTGTGAAAATGGGGGAGGAACGAGTAATAAGCTTCGTGACGTCACATGTATAAATCTAAAGTATTAAAACTCTAAACTTCAACTCTAACGAAAAACTTTAAAATATTATAATTTTGGAATTGCTGTTTTAATTTAATAATTTCTAAATTTAGAATTGCAAAATATGTGACGTCACACCAGGGGGGGGGGGGGGTCACACAAATGTGACCACTTGTGACAAGGACGGGAGGGGGACTCCAAAAATCATGAAATTCGTGTGACATAATTTATGGATGGCCCCAAATGGAATCTCATCTTTAGAAATGAAACCCGAAAATAAAACTTTAGTGCAGTTTATTTCCAATTAGGTTAATTTAGGTGCGACCTATCGGCACGGTGACAATTTTGCGAGTCCCATTGGGATGCTCTAGTAATAAGTAATAGTGATCATTTACTAAATACATTAAATATCTAAATAGAATATGAACAGAAATTGTTGCTATTTAGTTTAGTAGGCACTATTCGCTTGCGCCGGAACAACACATCAAACGTACATAATGCATATAAATAGGTACTTACATTCATTTACGTTGTAGTACATAAATCACCAGCTATTTATTTGATCAAATACTTAACTCTAATCCATATTGCGTAGTAAATCAATACTTTACTTTTTGTCAGTAGATGTGCAGAAAAAGCTTACAAAACGTGTCTTAAATGTACAGTCTTAAATCGCCACACTTTGGCCGATCGTGTTGACGAGTCCGCTCTATTACAGGTAGAGTAGCTTCTTAGGCTTGTGGTAGCCACTTTGTTATCCCTTACTCGCCTTTTGCGACATCCACGGGAAATGTGATACTAGTCTAAAACCCACCGTCACCACACGCCCAAAATCCCAGAGACTAATTATTTATTGATGGTAGCCAAGTAAAAAAATTCATTCTCTGTCATTAAATACTTAAAAAATATCTTTTCCCAGTTGGATCTCGGTCACCTCCAATGGTTCTGACTCCTGAACGAAGTTCTCAATATAGGTACCTACATAGACATAGACTATCATAATGAAGAATTCCCCAGACGAGGGTGAAGACTGTCGCTAAAGTATATAGGTAGCTCTTACTTAATATTTTACAACATTTTTGCAACACGGAAAATTACCTTACAGAATGGTTAATTCCCTTCGGCTATAAAAGTTACCCCTTCCCCCAAATGCAGCAGACTAGGTATATTACAGAAATAAATACATAATGAAAAGTGCCTGAAACAACGAAATAGCAAGAACCGGTACTGCATGGCATATTGAAAAATAAACTCGGATTTTGTATTCAAGAGAGGTACTGGGTTAATTATTGTTTCAGAATGCCTACTTCAGTTAAGTCGTAAATAAGTAAACTTAATTAATATCTTCATTAAGTCGGGTAATATTCGTTATAACAATAAAACATAGGGGGTGAGTTACCCTTCCTTTTATATTAGGGGCCAGATGACTTAATGGCGTCTTTATTAAACGTACCTACTAATAAAATAAAACTAGAATTTAAAATTGGCTTATGATGTTCATAAAATTAAGTAAATATCACTAAATGTATAATTATAAGTATAATTGAATGTTTAATAATGACAGTAATGACTAAGAACAATTTAAGTAATGATCTCAATTAATATAATAGGGATTAAAGTATGAAATTGCCGTTTTATAGTAATAGATACTTTGAATTGACATAAAACCTTCATAGTGTGAGATTTTCAAGTGAAACTTTTTTCACATGATACCTATGAGGTTCTTGTTTTAAAAAAATGTGCAACATTCAATTTTCGACATTCAATTGTTTTTTTTATTCAGCTTAGACGGGAAAGATGGATACTTCGAAAATCCGAGTAATCTTTGAATACGAGTTCCGACGCGGAACTAACGCGGCAGAAACGGCTCGCAATATCAATGCTGCGTTTGGAGAGGAGACTGCTAATGAACGAACCGTGCGTTTTTGGTTTAAACGCTTTCGTAATGGAAACTTCGACTTGAAGAACGAACCACGTGGAAGACCGCCCACAAAGGTGAATAACGCTGAATTGAAGGAGATGGTGGAAGCCGATCCGAGTCAAACTACCCAGGAATTAGCGGCATGGTTTAACGTTACCTTACCTACAATATTAACCCATTTGCATCAAATCAATAAGATAAAAAAATATGAAAAATGGGTGCCTCATGATTTAACTGATCTGCAGAAAGAAACGCGTGTTGAAACTTGCGTTGCCTTGTTGAATCGGTACAGAAATAAAGGAATATTGGATCGAATTGTGACATGTGACGAAAAGTGGATTCTTACGATAACCGAAAGCGAAAAATGAAATGGCTGACCCCAGGTCAAACGCCCAATCAACAGTGCCCTATGGCAAAGCTTACCAATAAAAAGGTAATGGTAACTGTTTGGTGTAATGGTCTATTGATGGTGTTATTCACTATAGCTTTCTCAGGTCTGGTCAAGCAATAACAGCAGATGTTTACTGTGCCGAACTTCGAACAATGATGGCGAAACTAGCAGTGAAACAGTCCCGACTCGTGAATCGATCTTCACCATTATTGCTCCATGATAACGCAAGACCTCACACTGCACGAGAAACCGTTGTAACTCTACAGGAGCTGCAGTTCGAAACCATACGTCATCCTCCGTACTCGCCAGACCTTGCTCCAACGGACTACCATTTTTTTCGTGATTTGGACAATTTTTTACGTGGTAAAAAATTTTCTTCCCAGGAGGCAGTACAAAATGCTTTCATACAGTTTGTCGAATCTACATCCCCAGAGTTCTATCACAAAGGCATAAATGAACTTCCGATTAGATGGCAACAATGTATAGATAATGAGGGTAAATATTTTGATTAAATAAATATGTTACATTTTAGAAAAAAACGAGTTTTAATTTTTCCGTACAAATCGGCAATTTCATACTTTAACCCCTAATATTTCGATGTCGACTCAATTATATAGTTTTGTGTAATGTTTAAATTGATAATTTTTTTTTGTATTATAATTTATATTTTGTACAGATGTATTCCCATATTATTGTATAATTAATAATATATAAATCATGTATATGTATGCAAATAAATAAATAAATAATTTCTCTTAGATTTACAAATACGTAGTACGTTTTTTTTGTCTGGCTGTCTGTTTGTCTGTTCTAACACGCTATTCTCCAAAACTACTAAACGGATTTTCATGGGGTTTCCACAGGTTAATTAAGCTTAGATTGGTTCTTCGAATAGGCTCTGTTTCATCGAAATCGGCTGACGGCAAGAAAAGATGCTGTATACAAAGCTTTTTATAAATCAAACTGAAATTTCACTCGTACAAAGTCGCGGGCACAGCTAGTGCGAAATAAATGTAGGTCACGATGGGTAGCACTGCGTTTGAATTCACTGAATCTGAATTTCGATGGTTGCCTGCAATTTCGAGATGTACCTACCTAAGGATTTCACTCAATCGGAAATAACACGTATTTATTGTTTCTCGTACACAAGCTACATTTTGGTAAGGATTTTCATTTATTAGATTTACAATAAAAGAAAATTGGGATTCAATGTTTCTTCGAGGTATACATGTAATGTAATGTGTACCAGGATTCATAATAAAAAAGAAATCTACGTCAGCTTTTAATAAAATCATAATAACAGAACATAGACCCCATTATAACATTTGCACCGTCAGCAGCAAAACCTATTAGTTTTTGTTTATTAATTAATTAAACCTATTAATTTAAAGAAGTTGACAATGCTATTATATAATGTTGTAATAGTGTCTGCTGCAACAACAAGTCCCAAAAAATTATCTCTCACATGATTGCAATTAGCACATTCTGCAGTGTCAAGTTTTCTTCTTAATTAACAATTTCAATGTCTAAAACGAATCCCGTCAATGTCCAGTCCCGTCGAAGTAAGTCGAGAGTCGCTCAGTAAAGCGATAGTAAGTTTACTGAGGACAGAAGAGGACTCCTTGGAAAGATACGAAACTGATTTTATTTGATTATCACAAACACCATGAAGTGCGTGGTGAAGTGAAGTGAAAGTTTGAAGTAAATAAAGCACGAAAAACACTTTGAAGTATAATAAACTATGACTCATAGTTTATTAAATTAAATTTATTTAGTCATAGTTTCATAGTCATAGTCTATGACTATTAAACCACAAAACGGATATAGTACATTTTATTACAATAATCAAACAAAAACTCCACTTCTCGAGTTATCCCCAAAAAGTTAATAAATTTACTAATAAGTTCCTGTAGCAAACAGATTTCAATCAATAGATACCCTAGATAACCCAGATATGTGATTGCGGTCTTAGATCAAATCAAAAGGATGAAGATAAAGATACTCACCGCGCGTGGTCCTACAAAACCAAGTCCAGTGGACTCGCTTAGTTTTTATGGATCATCGATAGAACAACGACTTGCTTACACGCGATACGCTCACACTGTGAACACAGTTTTGTAGTAGAAAATGCATTTAAATATGCCTTCCTGTGCACAAATCACTCGAGGAGCAAAAAGTTTCATAAATGGAACACACATGGAATTACTTTTCACGCGTAAGTACCTACACCACAAACTAATAATTTGTAGAAGTTTTTTAAAATTATTAGTTTATATTCTGCCATTAATGAGTGAGCGAGATAAAAAAGTGCGAGATAAAGCAGTGTTTGTCTCGCTCTTTCTACCGTCCAATTTCATTGCCCTGTCTCTGTCTTTTGATGTCGTACAACGTGACTTATTTTGCTGTCGAGTTTGTGTGCATGTAATTGTTCAAGCCATGTCATTCAAGCCTATTTTCAGTCGACGCAATGTAAAAACGTACCGTATCTTCCCCTTTTGCTTTGATCTAAGATTGCGGTAGCTAAAAATTCTAGATCTGTTCTCCAAACAATCCAAAATAAGTACCATAGATAAACTGTCGATGTGTTTAAATTCGAACATGGCCTGGTACACTATCGTACACCTAATTTATTTTACAAACCCCTAAAGTCCCCCTTGGGGTAAAAACTGAACTTGAAAGCAAATTTTGTCTACACATGAAGAGGAAAACTGGACAACCACAACTTTGAAGTCCCAAAGTTCCGTCTAATAATATTATAACAAATAGATCAAATCAAATCAAATTCTTTATTTTTCAACATGTTCATCAACGTAACAAGTAACAATATGTACTGTCATTTTACTGAACGACTCCTAACTTATTGCGACTTGACGTTTTAGACTTTAAAATTGTTTGTTACAAAAAAAAAACAACACGGGCATAATGTGCTAATTGCACCCTTGCTATGTATGAAGAAACATAAATAAATGTCAAGTGTCAAATTTATTTAACCACTCAGAAAAATCATAACAAATTCCTATTTTCACCCCTTTTATCCCTTTATTATTATCCCTTATTATCTATCCCCATTTATAGATATATTTTAATTAATATGGCCGGCATATTATTAAGTCCAACTGAGAAGTTTTATATCATTCACGGTGTCAAAGTAAGTTCCTACAAACAATTCTAACCTGTCGCGGGAATATTGTCTATAAAATACACTAAAAGTAATAAAATAAGTAGACTTAATTAAATGGAAATACTCTTGTATCGCTGAAAAATCTCGCCCATGCTACCAGAAAACCTTACCACAATAAGCCAGCCAGCTTTATGTCAATATTGAGTTGTTAAACTTCCAAATCTATAGATATAATAAAATCGTAACAAAACCGTGTCTGTACATTTTGAAATTGTTGTCTGACTGAAAGCACGTCACGCAAAAACCACTGGACGGATTGTAATAAAACTTGGCATAGTTATGACCTATGTACCGGGTTAACATTTAGACCACTTACAAAGTCATGAGCACTGCTTGTTAAGTAATATAAAGAATCTTTATACTTTTAACAGGATGACTTCAGATCAGATGGAAGGTCTAACATTGATTACAGACCTATGGAACTTGAATCAGATGTGGTCAGCCATGCTAGTGGATCGGCGAGACTCCGGCTTGCCAATACAGACATACTTGTTGGTGTCAAAACAGAGATAGATGTGCCAAAACCTGAACAACCAGAACTTGGTAAAATTGAATTCTTTGTTGACTGGTAAGTTTTATATTATTTGGATTCATGAGTTAAATTTAAATGAGCGGAAAAATATATAAAATGAGCAGCAAATTGTGATCAACAAAGCAACCTATTTTTGAATAACTGAACTAAATAATTTTAAATTACTAAGAATGTCATCACCAAGTCTACACTCTTATTTCATTATTGTCACCGGAGAATCTTTAGACTAGCAGGTAGTCCATTGGATTAGTTACGATTTACCTAACCCACCTTTAAATTTGCTGCTCATTCAGTATTTATTGATGCTCATTTAATTTTACTTGACAAAAATTATTTTTATTTCTACATTCAAATAAAAGTCAAGCTACAGACAGCTATGGCAATCTTTTTCCTAGTAATATAAGCTAATTTTAAATGGTTTTGGGGCCATATATGATGATGACAGTTGGAGTAAAACCCTAAGTGGTAGCCTCAAACTGGAAAAGGAAGTGTACACTTTCCAGCAGCCAGGTGGGTTGATGATATAAACAGCCACAAACAAGACCTGATCCTACTTGCACAAGGAAGACAAATAGTGTGAAAGAGAGAAAAGCCATATTATAACCCTGTTCTAGAGGGCTGTATAATAAAAAATAACTTGAGAATGATGAATGATAGAATGGCTATTTTGATGTTATATTATGTTATTACTAGCCATGTGCCCTATGAGATTTCTCATTGGCAACATCTCAAGAACCAACCAACTTTTCTACCATACAAACATTTGTCCCTTATTTTACACCCTTAGGGGATGAATTTACAAAAATCCTTTCTTAGTTCTCACCTACGTTGTATAAGGAACTCCTGTGCAAAATTTCATGCGTCTAAACCCACCAATTTAGGTTGTACGTTGTCTGTCAGTCAGTCAGTGTTAGATTTTTATTAAGTAGATTCTTTTTTATTGTTTCAACCAAAGTTTGACAAGAGTTCTTTCAACCTTTTATGCATTTTGTAAAAGGTTTTATATATTCATTGTTTTTATTTGCAACAAAGTGAACTTTTTTATTTTTTGGTTCACTTAAGTCCTAAATTAAGTGTAGTAGTAGTAAGATGTATGGAAACATACACACAGAGACACAGAAAATCAAACAGTGACTTTTATGCTTCTAAAATTTACTCTATCTTTTTTTATTAAAGTCCACAACTTCATCAATCAGAATCTGCTCCCTTTAACCTTTTCACTGCTTTGGATTGCAACAACATGCTTTCCAGAGGGTTAGGATGATTAACAAATCTTCATGCTATTTCTCTTTATATGTATCCACTTCTTAAGGACAATAGGCATATCTATATATTTTTGAATTTGAGTATTTCAGGCATACTATGGTTCAAACATGTTTTAAAAAATTACTCATACTTTTTGACTTTGCTGTCGAATGTGTGCCGTGTAGTGGTGGCCAGCTTTAGATTACCGTCACCCTATCTCGTAAATGGTGACTAAGGGGTAACAAAGTGACTACCACAAACATTGAGAGACTACACCACCTCTAAAAGAGTGGACTCGCCAACTGGCATGGACAGTGTAACGTTATAAGGCCATACATCCCTCATGCCCAAGACAATATTCATGAGGAGACCCATGTCCAGCAGTAAACGAAAAGACTGGTTATGGTTACATTTTAACTACAATAATTAATGTTAACATTCCAGTTCGGCAAATGCAACTCCAGAGTTCGAAGGCAGAGGTGGAGAACAATTGGGGACCAGGATATCTAACATGATGCAGCGTGCATACCAGTCACCGCAGGCATTTGACTTAAAACAACTCTGCATAGTAGAGGGGAAACAGTGCTGGAAGCTCTACATTGACATTTTGGTATGTTTCCCTATATGTGACTTTTACAACACACTTTTTTGGAGTTAAGAAGCTCTATTATTACAGAAATAAGGTAGCAAATTAGCAGAGAATCTATCAGCAATACATACCAACATTAGTCAAGAATGTCAAACGTGGTAAAAACATTTGAAGATTTAGAGGTGGATTAGAAAAGATGGAATTCCATTACACTTTCCATTCCTCCCTGGAGAGGATTGAACGTGGAGTCGCAAGTATAATGGAATGAGGGACATCCCATCATCCCCACAAGATGAAATTGAATGGAGAGTAGGAACTATAATACAATGAAAGATTTCTTTCATACTTCCCATGAGATCCACCTTTTTGCACTAGCGGCACTCTGCCAGTGCAGAGTGGGTGCCTGCATGCTGCAAGCAGTGCACTATGGCATGTTGATAGCAATACACAGCCACTAAAAACTTCTATGAAATGCAAGCGAGGTGCGGTGCACTATGCTGAATGACAGTTTGTCATATAATGTGAAACAGTATGTATATATTTCCTTTGCAAAATATTGAATGCACATGCTATATGCATAAAATTGTTACTTTAGTGAAAAAACTAGTTTGATTATTTAGATTATTACATCAAACTAAATAGTTCCATAGTTCCATCAATCTGATATGTTGCTAGTGTGAAAGAAACTCCAAGGAGATGAAATTTAATTAATTGGAAATTTAATCTCAATGGTAACTTAAGGCTATTTGCATTCTTTACATAAATAGGAAATCATTCAATAGGGTGCACCTCTTTTTCAATGCAGAATATCTACTCAAAAGGTTAAACATAGCTCACTGTTAGATATATTGACATAAACGCAATGTGTTTGTCTATTAAATATGAAGTAACTTAATAATATCGGTGCTGCTCGATACCGTCCGCCGATTTTGGTCCTTGGGGCCCTGAACCCCCACCGACTGTTTCCATTTCTCCCTCATTGGCTCACCAAGAGATAAGGTAGTCTAGAACCTTAAATCAGATTAGATCATAATAGATCAGCAACGTTGCAGTGATATGAGACTGTATGACTCTTCTTCTTCTTCTTCTTTTTCAGCCCTTGGACGTCCACTGCTGGACATAGGCCTCCCCCATTGTCCGCCATTTAGACCTATCGGCAGCGACCTGCATCCAGCGACCTGTATGACTCACAGAGTCCTTAATTCTCATGTCAATCTTTTATATATCATAGAGCCCACACCTAGAAAGCAGGATGGTTCATCCTGTTCAGAACAAAATCTGCAGGTTTTGGAAATTTCTACTCCCAAATATATGACTGTTCAGTCTTTAGAAACTTGTAAACCTAAATCATTTCTGTACTGTTATTATAAACTAGCTGTTGCCCATGACTTCATCTGAGCAACCCACAGTAAATGAATAGACATTTTAGAAACGGTTATAATAACATATCATTGTGGCCTAGAAGAAAAGATATTATGACAAAGAATGAAAAAGGAATGTTTTGTTTCTATAAGTTATTTAGTTAGGTTAATTAGGAGAGACTACAAAAGAAAACAAAGTTATTAATGCACACTGTTCCAAACATTTTTGGAGAAAACTACACCATCAATCAATAACTTCTTCAAAGAATAGCAAGTCATCCAACTCACACTTGACCCATTTTATAATTACAGATGTTGGCCAATCCCCTGTAAGGTATAATACTATGACAGCCACAGAGTAGTTTTTGCGTAGTGCGCGAACAAATAAACAGACATAAATTCTATAAACTCCTGTTTGGGACTTAGTACCTATCATCTCTAATACGTAGCAATTATTTTTACCAAAAAATACTTAATATGGAATTTTGGCCTCCTTGCTATTTTCTTACATGTATAGATATAATAGGTGATTTTGTTGAATATAATTCCAGATATTAGAATGTGGTGGCAACCTCAGTGATGCAGTTTCTTTGGCTGTCAAAGCAGCGTTATTTAACACGAGAATACCGTGTGTTAAAGCGGTGCTTATGGATGGAGGAGATGTAGACTTACAACTATCTGATGACCCTTATGACTGCAAGTTACTGGACGTAGGATCAGCGCCTCTTTTTGTAAGATTTATTTTGTTTTTTATTATAAATAATAATAATGCCACACTCAATGACCCACATTAGGATTCCCTCTTTCGGGGGTCCAGAAACACATCAAAGACGAACACAACATATGTAACACTCAGACCTGAATAAACACCTGTCTTTAAACAAATTATTGTCTGACCGGAAATCGGACATGGGACCTGTTATTACACAACAGGCAGGATCACTACCAACTGGCCTAATTGGTCGTTAATAATATAGATACCATTAAAACAAAATATCTATCTTAATTAATCAGTTAATTACGACTTGGGCCAACATGACTATTGGCCATTAATAAGATTGCGTGCCGTCAGTGCTACGTTGCTGCCACGACAGAACTAATATTCGAAGATAATGCGGATTTTTAACTTTACCATGGTCGCAAACACAGCAAAAAGTCTTTTGTCGGAAAAACAAATGAATATGAAGAAGAATGTCATAGCTTTAAATTGAAATTAATTTGAATTTGGAATTCCAAGCCAAATGCAAGATCACTAAATTCAAAGTGGTCGCTATGACCAAACGGAAATTTCATAGATAAGGCCCTAATACGTATTATATTACTACACTCCCGGACACCTTGAACCGAGCCACCCTGCAAAGCCTGAAGCTTAAAAAATGTTTGATCGATCAAAAAGGTTTTTATGTAGTTTGGAGCTGGCATGCTACCCATCATCAGTATGCCATTGTACCAGAGAATTCATAGAATTTAGAGTATGTACTGAAAAAATTGGATTTAAATGTAACAAGTCGTGTGTCCATCTTTCTCATGGGGAAGATTTGTATTGAATTTTTGGAAAATACAATCAATGGTTTATCTAAAAAAATAGTTTATTCAGTAAATTGTATTGCCTCCAAGAGCGTTTACGACGGCCGTCATGCGGTTTGGCATGAAATCAAGTCATGACATGGAATTCGGTGAGCTCGAACACGCCTCTTTAGTTCATCCCATAAATGCTCTATGGGATTAATATCTAGGCTTCTTGCTGGCCATTCTATGACTGTGATGCCGACGTTATGAAGGTATTCCCAGACGATTCCTGCAGCGTGCGCTCTTGCATTGTCATACATAAAAATGAAATCTTGGGCAACAAACCCAGCACATGGCAATTGGCATCACACTAGTTTCTAAGCATTAACGAATTGAGCGGTCACCATTTAGTGGTGGCAACCGCGGTCCCGTCACAGCCTGAAATCTAGTTTTGTCTTCTGCGGAAATTCCTCCCCAGACTGTCCATGACCCTCCGCCAACTCACTTTCTCTTCAATACAGCACTGCACAAAACGCTCTCCGTCTTCGGTACACCTTCCTCCTTCCATCATTACCATACACCATAATCTTGGATTCATCAGTGAAGAGTACCTACAAGGCGCCACTGACGTAGAGTCCAATGCAAACGTTCGCGAGCCATTCGGTGAGCTCACGTCAGTTTGGGCCCATTGGCTGGCTTATGTGGTTTTATATCTGTTCCGCCGCTCTTGGGCCGGCGTCACAGTTTCCTGCCGACGAACTGTGAGTTTTTTGTGACTCCAGTCTAGGAAACGAACACTTTTAGTCTCTATTTAAACTAAAACTGCACCCGTGTTTTATGTTTTTTTTTCTGTTTGATCTGGTGGTTGATTGGTAGAGAAAGCCGCAAGGCATTAAGTTCACCATTTGTACACGCCAAATACGTGAGCAATGAAGTTTAAATAAATAAAAAAAAACTTTCAGGTAACATTATGCAAAATCGGCGACAAATGTGTAGTGGATCCGACAGCCGAAGAAGAAAGCTGTACCTTCGTATCCCTCGTGGTAGGGGTCACCGGCTACCCTAGTTACTACACCAGTGATAAAAATGACTCATATGGTTTAATTGAAGGTGGCAAGTGTAGTACAGTTGGCATGAATGGATGTGGCAGTTTGGCACCCACCACACTGAAAAACGCTCTTGAACAGGGCACGTGAGTGAATTACAATCATATTTAGAAATTATACTGTAACCTGTAATGCGTTGTGGTAATATGATCCCTAACGCTCCGGTCTTAAAGATTCTTTAGCGTTGACTCAGCGCTCATTTCTACGAAGTCCCTTTTTTATTTTCAGAACTGCCGCCAAATACTTAGACGAAGCCCTTGGCACAGCACTTTTACAGGAAAGAAGCGAGAACAGAGGCTTTAAAAAACATTCATACGGATTTTTAAAATAATGAAATACGAAAATCAAACATCTATTATTTCTATTACTTATACTCGTACCTTTATTAAAATAAAATGTCATACAATATTGATACTACATTCAATTGATCTAATGTATCTCAGTAGTGTCCGATCGAGACTGATTTTGCGGTCGAAGCCCAAAACCTAAACCGAACCTTCGGTTGGGCACTATATCTGTCATGCCCACATGTGATATTAGTCAACACAAGTGACACATTCGAACCCTCAGTTTAACAAAGCCGTAAGTTGTCAATTTAGATTTTACCATTATTTAAAATAACGCTGTAAACTACACATACCCATCTTTTACATATTATTCCAAATTTGAGAAACTTATGACCATAAATTCGTTTGTAATTTTATAACAATATTTTTTTTAAAAAGAACTCCGTCTAAAATAATAAGCATAAAAATATCACTGTACAGAAAGAATACTCGTAAAAAAATGCGTATTAAAAAGTTATAAAACATTTTAATATTTTTTGTCCTAAAAAGTTATCATTCTCGGCTAATGGCTTTATTCCACTGAGGTTGCGATATGATTTGGCTTGAACAGTTGCATCACTTCGATTGTTCGAGACAAATAAATTTAAAATTACACGTAGTTGCCAACCGTCCTGCGAGAGAGCCGGGCCGTCCCGTTTTTAAGGCCCTTTTCTAATATGGGAGTAGTCGCTTCACTACACTCCGTGGGTGAAAATTGAGCTGTAAAAAATCATTTCCAAAGCCTAAAGGGAGGATATACCAACTTGGTATATAATAATAACCCTTAATAATACTCTCGTGCTCACCTATCAAAGCTTTTTTTTTTCATTTTATATCCCTGTTTAATCAATAATTTGTATGGAAGAGATATTTTAATACCTACAAATACTTCCATAATAAAAAAAATTACTTTCGCATAAATTTATTAGGATGAAAATACCGTCAAGGAATATCGATATAGATTAGTTTTATAATATAAAAATATTTAAAACAATCAAACAGTTGTATTAGGACTTGACAGGAACGAATACATATATATATATATCCACAATGGTTCTAACACTTACAATACTTCGTCTACATGTTATTTTTTTGTACGACTGAATGATGCTTCCAAGGTGGTTATATATTATGTTGGAAGACAGATATTTAATCATTCAAATAAAATAATTTTTACTTAATTCATCGCATGAGAGCTTTCACCAACGGATATGCGACGACTGCCTCTTGCGAGTTAGGAAGAACACATTAAAGCCCAATAATTTGTGGTTAAACTCTTCATTGGTCTATTACTTTAATTTCGCTATTTGTCCATAAATGTCTCTGAATACTAATACAAACGAGTAGTTTTTAGCAGCGGCTTTGCGTGATCTCTGTTTTTGGTGGAAAAATTCACTGCTTTTTATATATAATTTTTTTTTATAAATTTTATCTACTTTTATCTTTCTTATAGAACATATGTTAGACGTTAGATGTTAAGTGGTTATCGACGCTTATAGACTTCTATTATATCATCCGTCCGACCTTGCAGAATTCTATTCACTGCTTTCTTGAAGAGCCCCATGTCCTTAGTGGACATTGGACTTAATAGTCACGGCTTCTTTACCAACTACGGCTACGACTACGGATAACTACGGCCCTGTGAACCACAATGAACAAGGAAAGAACCAGTACGTAAATTATTGAATAAGTGGTACTAAATGCCCGTGATGCAATGCAACCAGTCCAGCCCAGCACCTTGTGGTCGATTCGCGTAAAATATTACGTAAAATTATTACACATTTTGCGAAGTCTAGGCGGAACGATATCTAGGAAACTTTGCGAAGGCCAATTTCCAAGATCTCGTTCTCGCTCTAATATCTTCAAGCCTATTTAAGTCATTGTTTGATCATGGTGGGCCAAGTTTACTTTTTGGCGGTAACTGGAGTGAGCAAGTCGAGTACAGCAGCAATCCACTACACAATCCACTATTATAGTAGTACTATAATAGCTACTGTTTTGGATTCTGTAGCTTCTAAAAATATCCCTCCATTTTTTTTCTAAATTAACTCAATGTACAGACTTAAAATCCTTTTATTGTTTTATTATATTATACATATAATATAATAAAATAAAATATTATACGGGTGCTTAAAATAATAAAAATGGAAAATAAAACATGTCCATATTATTTTTATTATACCTTTATTGAAATTAAATCCCATACAATGTTGATACTGCAATACATTAAATGTAATAATATATTATTAAAGAAAAGCTATACATATGATTGATTCGGCTTGTAAATTAAACAGTGGCATGTGTTAGATCGTAGGAGATAAAGGAAAATTACAATTGTGCTTATAGTTACATCTAGATTTGCCAAACGTCCCGGGAGAGGCGGCACGTCCTGTCGGGTGTTCATCTAAAATGAACATAAAGCTTAATAATAGTTCTATAAACGGGGTAATGACGATTTATTTTGTATAGCCCAGCCCATATTTCGGTCCAGTTACATGAAGCGTTGTCGCAACGAGACTGCGGCGGCCGGTGAACGGGTTGTTGCTATACAATATGAATAATAAAATCGTGACTAACCCATTTACATAACAATTATTATGTTCAGTCATGATATGATAACAAACAAAAATTTAAAATGTTATGCCACATAAAACGCTATATTTTCAGAAATTCTGAAAAATAAAACCGACAATTATGTTGGATATTTTGCTACCGATATATTCTCCTAGACCGGTGAGGAAGGAGACCCGCATAAGATGCTAGCGAGACACAGGGCTTTTCTCACCGCGTCCTGATAAAACGTAACTGTTTACAATATGATAGATAAATTTCTGCCAATTAAAACCAGCTGATACTGACTTACTGATAAAATATAACTGACTTTCTGATACCTTCTGATAGTCTAAGGAGGTGGTGAGGTGTGTAAGTACTCGTCATCCCACGTAGACACACCTACTTATAGTTCATGCCATCTAGCATGGCAATAGCGAGCATTCCCACCTTCCTAGTGTTACGATAATGTACTCGTGTTTACGATATCGACCTTTGCCAATGTTCCTCGTAGTGAGCGAAAATAGCTATCGCCAGCCCGTGGTAGCAGCCACGTTCGATAGTCGGGGTGGAAGTAGAGGCAATGACCGCTATTGCCATGCCACGACAATTTCCAATGTCAGCGCGATACAAAATCTCGTATGGCAACGGTTTTGCAATCAAACAAAAATACCAAATTTATCATATGTAATAACCACCTTTACACCTCCACAAATAAATCTAAATACACTGAAACCCTCAGTAAGACTAAATCCACGAAAAGACAAGCCTGTTTGAAATACAAAGTTAGTTTCTATATACGGTATAAGCAGGTATCGACCAATACAAAATTGAAAACAAAATAGATTTGTCTTGGCATACAATAGATGTGTAGTATAATTTGCTTTTTTATTCTGAACTACCTGTGCCCGGCATGCGTTGCAATGCGTTAGATTTTTTTTGCCAGAAACCTTCGCGGGCGCGCGCACAACAACTCACGAAAGTTTCATCGAAACCGGTTTAGGAACGCATAGAAGACGAACAAACAAAAAAACATTTTATTTATATATTAGATTAGTATTTTTACAGGCATTTTAATACCTATATTTCCATAATAATTTTTCACTTTCTCATAAATGCACTGTCACGAAATATTACTCTTTAGGGGAAACATGATTCTACATTAATTTAATATTGGTCACATATTTAACGTATAGAAATGCATTTTGGGCATCGAAACAAAAAGCCAGGATTGAATAGAATACCGTCAAGGAATGTAGATATCAGTACCTAATCTGTTTTATAACAAAAATGCGAAGCGGCCACCCACATTCAAAATAATCATTACACGCTTGATGTAATGTATATAATATATTCTAAATGAAAATAATACATTAATGTAACATACATTAGAATGTACTTATTTTAAATATATAAATATAAAATCAAAATAGCAAGTACTAAGCGGCCGCCGACATTCTAAATAAAAAAAATAAACTTTATGTAATACATTCTAAATGAAAGTATCTAATAATGTAACTTAAATATACGTACTTATTTTGAAATATATAAAAATAAAATCAAAATAACACTTTGGTATAGATATTTTATTTTATAAAATAAGATATTTTACTTGGCGGCTGCCGATATTCTAAATATATACTTTATGTAAAGTACCGTTGCAGACGATGCGCAGTGGCTTGCGCAAGTACCAATCAGTACTTGCGCCAGCGTGCAAAAGTAATTAATCACATGCAGCTGCTTGTGCAGTGCCAGTTCATAGTGGTGAGCCATGGCCAAGCGTTTGGTTTAACGTAAATTATTTAAGTGCGTACTTCAAGAACTAAATGTCGTAATAGCTGAGGAATTGATGCAAGAAATACGGATGAGGCATTAGATTGCACGAAGAAAAGTACTTGAAGGATCAAATTTACTTATGCAGGAACCGGCTTTAGAAGATTCAAAAGAACAAGAATCGCTGACCAAGATGAACTGGCGCCAGTACTGACCGGTCGCGTTCGGACGATGCGCAGTGGACGAGAATGCGAGTAGCGCGGGGGTGGAGGAGGCGTGGCGAAAGCGAACGAGTCGCACTCGTGCAACGACCGAAGCGAGTACACTAAGCAACATGCTGCGAGTGCTTTCACTTAGCAAAAAGTGTTCACGTGGTGAGATTTGATTCACAGTAGTAGTACTTGCGCAAGCCACTGGGCATCGTCTACAACGGCCTTAACATATTCTAAATAAAAATAATACATTTATTGTACCATACATTTGAATGTACCTACATATTTATTAAATATAAAAACAAGGTCAAAATAATAGATTCTTCTAACTTGAAAAGCATTTTAAACACTCGCCTACGCCCACTACACTAAGTAATTTCTTATTACCAACATACCTAGACCATATAAGAGATATATAAAACTCCGTTAAAATATAAGATAAGGATAAAACAATAACTATCTCTTAGTTCAAAAATATGTTGAATAAAACACAGAAAAGCAATTAATCAATAATAGTTGTTTTAGTTAGTCAATATCTAAGTCTGTCAGTTCGATTATTCACACTTGATCAAGCAATGGACTAGATCGAGACAGATGTGAAACATAATTATGTTTAGTTTATGGCATTTGCAAGTACAGTACGAGCGCTATTCAAATAAATCTTTACAAAGAATTTTTTTTTTTTTTTAATCCACATGATTACATTTCGCGGAGAAGGCAGAAGGCCTAATTTCTAGTAACTCGTTCTCGTTCTAATATTTTGAAGCCTATTTAAGTCATCGCTTGTTCATGGTGGTCCAAGTGACTTGAGTCATTGCTTGATCACGATGGTCCAAGTTTACTTCTTGGGGCTAACTGGAGTGAGCAAGTCGAGTACAGCAGCAATGTTACCATCCTTGCTCTCAAGCAGTTGAGTCAGCCATTCACCGTCGTTGGTGAAGCCCATTGCCAGCATGTGGTTGATGGCGGCCTCGATATGGGGCTCTGTGAGAGAAAAACTTGTTACAACGAGTACTCTTAGACCACGGGTGGCTTCTTGTATAGCCTAGCTCCTTCCTTCGATAGCTACTACTAAAGCGCCAACTACACGATCGAGTCTCTCACTCGTGTAGTTGGCGCCTAAGGGTGCTTTCCAAAACTTGCGATAATTGCTCTTTGACAATCCAAATCATGCTGCGTCATTTTGTTTTTGAAGATAGAAAAGAATGCACCATATTTTTGTATTATTTAGATTGTCAAAGAGCGCTCATCGCACATTTGGAACTTTGTTTAAACTTATCTTATCATTATTCTTCACAAATCCTCACCATTCATATCAAAAATAGGTAGCACATTCGCATATGTGGCAACGTTCGTAATTTTTTACTGATATTTGGCATGTATTTAACAAACATTCTGGGGATGTTTGGATGGCGGCAGGATTTTTTACCATCATACGGACAGTGGTTTTTTTTATAAAAAAAGGTGGCAGACGAGCATACAGTCCACTTGATGTTAAATGGATACTGTGGTCCATGGACATCCGGGATACATGCCAACATCAGTCCAGAATGACAATTGGCACGCCCCCATATGCGTTGCCTACCTTTGCAGATTAAGGAATGGATTGGGAGAAATGGTTGGGAAAATGGGGAGGGATAGGATGGGATACACTCCCCCCACAAAAAAAATAAGTGTAGCTGTTGAAATTATGATTAAATAATAATTTAAGACAAGAAACCAATTAGAGAAATCAAAATGACTTGAAAAATAACCGAGTAAATGACAGCAATATCACGTCATTATTCTACAATAAAAATTCCCTCCTGAGCCACGACACTACCAAGCGGCACTACTGGTAGTATCGTGAGAAATTTCTTTTCCCGTAGACTTTTTACCAGGAAACTGTGCCCTTGGCAGTGTCGTAGGGAATAAAGTATCACACCATTATCAAATTTACGCACGAGACTACTGCCCAATATAGTGCAGAAGGGAAAAGACATTCCCCACGAACACCGGTAGTGTGGCTTGGTAGTGCCCTGAGTCAGGGGGGAAAATTACCACAAATATTTGCAAGTTTTCCAGTTTCTTAATTCATATCGAAAAATATTTTGATTATAGATTTATTTTCTTCTTTAGTCATTGAATAAGCCATAAACATATCAATTTCAAGATTAATCAAGTACTAGGGTACTTCTTGACTTAGTTGGCATAAGTATGGAACACTCATGGACACTCCCGTACCGACCTCGCCGCGCACCGACTTCATTCGGCAAACCATGTTAAGACACGTCACGCGTATAATTTGTTGTAATGTAATTGTTTCACACTTGACTAGAAGATTAAATCAATCCTAATAGTAAAGGTTTTATTCTTCAAACCTAAACAATAATCTTACGTCATTAACCTGTTTCAAACCTGAATAAAACAAAAAGATATGTATCGCTTATTATTTGAGATAACAAAACTGGTACAATGTACCGCTGGTACTTAAAAAGATATCAGAATTTATTATCGTATTTCAGTCTGATTCAACCTTGAGTCATTGTTGGTAGTAAACAATAGCCCGAGACACCAACTGTTCATATATAAACTGGCTTCCTTTTGTATGAAAAACTACCTTTACTTGGAAATTACTTAATAATACAATTTCTGCACTTATTTTATAGCAAATTTATCTGCAGCCATAACAATATAATGTTTGTTTTATTGAGCGTGGAAAATAATAAAATGTTGTAAATTATTTTATTGCACACGATGTGACAAGGGGATTTTTATTATTAGAAATAATATTTGAATTTTTTAATTACAAGTTGAAAAGTAACTTGATTCTAAGTAACAATTTAGTTACAAGAAATGCTAAATCTTTTTATGTGAAAAACGTAGCAGACATGCATTGTCTTTCAAAGATAATCTAATCAAATCTCAAATCTAATCAAAGTCAAAAATGACGAACATTGTCAAGTCACCAAATCAGTAATTGCAGGTTACCTTTGAGCATTCTTATATAGTTTACTAAGTCTCAGATGTTTGTGACATCCAACCGCTCCGCACTTAATGTGCGCAGTGAATTATGAGCCGAAGGCCCATTCGTGATTACAAGAAAAGGCTGGTGACCTGCTGTAGTACGTTATGACTTTCTTGAAATGTACTGCATTTCGCACTTTATCCCATTCGCCAATGTACCTACGTACGTCGTTCGGTAGTGAGTAAGATATGCCAGAGCCCATTTCCATCCTATCCTTCCTATTTTCTCAACCTTTCCCCCAAATCCATACCTACATCTCTAAATGTGCCAACATTTGTCATTCTGGATTGATGTGTTGGCATGCACCGCAAGTGTCCATGGGGGACGGCATCCACTTACCACCAGGTGGATTGTATGCTCGTCTGCCGCCTTCTTTCTATAAAAGAAAAAGTTATGGACTGACATTGAATTTAAAGACTAAATTGCACAGATGAAAATTGAAGATGTTTATGCTGGGCTACATCCACGGCTCATATCATTGTGTTTCTACGAAAAGATTTTTCAATTATAACTTGCTCAGAGGTATGGGAAAACTGAGCAAACCAGCGTGCCGGATATTAGAAGGCTGAGAGCAAGTATAAGAGCATTAACCAATATCCCCTCCTGACAATTACAAAAAAAGAACATACAAGTATATGTCCTGTGGCGGACATTATAGGCCGATATTCATCAATAGAATTTCAGAACTGAAAATTTACTTTCCTGACATGCCCATTGCCACCTCACCATGCTTATTCTATGAACTATGTCAGGGACATTAGTTCTTAGTTTTAGATCTCACCCCGCAAAGAATCCGAGCATAATTCTCTCTATAGGTGATTCACTCAGCGGAGTAACTTATGAATCTCAGAGATTATGAATCGTCAGAGGCCACGTTGCAGCACCGTACGTTATAACTGGCAGGGCGCAATGATTAAGTATTTTATTGATATCCATATACTTTACTGTACACACACAAACACATTACTATTAATTATTTAGTCTATACTTATAGTAAGAAAGATGTAGAACCTGCGTAAATACATACAATTATAACGTTATGTTATGATAATGGTATACTTACTAGCATGGCGCGTTGGCTGCGGTTGCGTCGGTTGAGGCTGTGGTTTCGACGGTTGAGCCTGCGATTTCGGTGGTTGAGGCTGTGGTTGTGTTGGTTGAGGCTGCGCTCTCGATGGCTGAGGCTGAGAGGGTGTATGCGTAGCCTGAGCCCAGGAGTATGCGCCATTCGAGTTCGGAGTCCAAGTGAAAGGGCCCTGAGCCAGCTTAGGTGCCTGGGTCGGATCGGGCGGAGCAGATGCTGCCTGTTGCGGCGCGGGCGAAGGCTCTTTGGGATTCAACACTAGATATTAAAACATGTATCAGTGGTTGTGAAGTGTTTAATAAGGTAATTATAAAACAATATCACACCATCAGTCTATGTCTCTCCATGCTGAATAGGTCTCTCTCAAGACTTGCCATCTTGACATAACACATAATAAAATAAAAGAAGAAAAGTCTATACATATAATATAATCGTAACAGAGCCGTGATATATATAGTACTGTAATTATTTGAAGAATGTTTTGTTCTTTCTTCAATATTGATGCATTAAATGTGGTTTTATACTGTATGAAACTGGATACTGTAGGTTTTTGTGTCTGAGCTAATCTGGAAAATTGCCAGATACTCTTTGAACCACAGTCCGGATATATATTATTCCAGCTGATTTGAATAGTTCATAAAAGAACTATCGAAAAAGATTAGGTATTTTATCTAAATAACAGTGAAGTAAACTATAATTGATTGTCGATACCTATGACTCATGAGTAAATTCCTGTTTATAAAATTCAAGTTATTTATCTAAAATTATTAGTTAATGATAGTGATGAAATGAATTTTATTTCAGACTACGACTTTCCTTCATAATATATGATATTTTCTAAGTATTTTTGGCAGACAACTTTTGTGTATCTAAAATTTTTAAACATTACGTAACAATATTATTAATTTATTTTGATATTCCAATATTTATTTAAATCAGGAAAGCCTCTCCATTTGAACGTGGATTTGACTTCAAATCTTTCTCACAAATTTCAATTTCTATACATTACTTCAGCATTATTATTATTGATGTAAAAAATTCAGTTATTTGCAGTTATTTTTATAAAAGCTATTCTTTAAATTTTACAATGCAGTTTCTACATCTAATTTTTTTTAATATTCCAAGAGTAGTACGGTGAATGAGAGTAAGTACATTTCAAACATTTTGTAATTTAATTATCAAATTACTCTACTAACATTATAAAACATCATTTGTTTGTTAAAGTTAATCTGAGAAACTATCGGACCGATTTTGGTGGAATCTTTACTAAATTGGTTTTGGACCCTCAAGTAAACTAGGTATAAACGGCAAAATAGATTAAGTTTGCATGCAAGACTTTGTTCACAACCAACTGAGCTACGAATGCCATGAGAAGTGACAGGTAAATTTTTATTACACATTGAATGAATCAGTGAAGTTAATATTTCACTAATGACTGTGTCATTTTATACAATGACTTTGTATCGATTGTTCTATGAATTATGGCAAAAAGTGCACATTATGCGCAGTCACGTTCTGCGCCTAACTCCGAAGATGTATATGAAACGATTGGGGGATTAATTAAAAAATAACAGAAAATAAATTATTTATATTAAGGGTGTAGATTGTTGGCCTGAGATCTCGATTTCGAGCGACCGCAGCGCCAAAGTTTAATGTAACATCCGACGGGGCGGATGAATGACCTAGAGAGCGCGATTTTCAAAATGTTTTGCAACAAACGTTCCACGTTGAGAAATTGTTATTGAACTTGAATATTTACAGCATAACAATAACGTTGAATTTTTGGAAACTAGCTGTTGATTCTTTTTAATAGATTAATAAGAGTAGTTGAGACACAATTTTTATGTTTTTCTATCATTTGACATCTGACATTTTTGTATTCTACTTACCTAAAATTCCAACTATTTATTTATTTGTAATTTCACTACCAAAATTTATTCTAATTCGTAAAATATTCATTCAATAAAATAATTGCAAATTCAGTAGGAAGTGTGTTTATCTCTACGCAAGGAAATGTGCCTATTGCGTAAACTCAAATACTTACTTTTTGTTTACGATCACCTCGTCGATATCTAAAAAAAATCCTAGGGTTTTAAAAAAAATGTCAATAAATGAAACACAAGTATAAAAATGATTTATTTACTACACAATAACAAATATGAGTCGCCATTACTCGCTATCTCAAAAGCGTGCTAGGGTTGTACAAAAATTAGTAAATAATTCATTTATTTACTAATTTTAACAGAAGTTTGTAAATTATTAATATACTAATTAAAAGTATGTAATTAAACAATAACGAAATATGAGTTCAAAATTCTAATGGTTTTTCATTCGATTACGGATCAAGTTCTGATTTCTGCTAATTTGATGATAAAATCAATGGCTATCACAAAACCTATCAGAATGAAAACGTTACCAGCTGCCCGATTCACGTAAGTAATAAAAACCGTAGCGCAGTGACGTCACTTCGTTTTTTGCAAATTTAGCCCTTTTAACCGACTTAAAAAAAGGAGAATTCTCAATTCGCTGTATTTTTGAACCAATTTTTATGATTCTTTACACCAGGTAACTCAGAAATTGTATAGTAATTGAGCTATTGGAAGATTTATGACAATCCAAGACTAGATAAGTAAGTGCGTTTAAAACAGAAAACCAAAAGGCGATTTCTAAGTTCCTAAGTTAAAACGACTTTTGGACTGGCGTGTTTACGTGAATCGACTGGCTGGGTAGTTAAGTTACCTGTATCTTTCAAAATCATTAGGCGTTCTTCTCTTTCATAACACGTAAAGCTCTTTCTTTCCTCTCTTTCATAGCCTCTATGATACTGGGCGCGTCACGAATGGGCATGCTTCGTGACTGCCGAGGATCAACTAATTCTGGAAGTAGGCAATCGTAATAAAACCTAACTAATTTCATCTCCATTTTCTCCTCCCAAAATTTGTCGTCCTTTTCTATAATATAAACTTTCATAGGTACAGTAGCACCAAACCAGATGCCAAGCATGCAAACGTTTCTTTTAGTAATATGTACCTGTCCCTGAATTTGGAAATACCAGTTATGATTTTTATTTATGACATAACCCTTGGAAGCCTTGTCCTTAACCCAAAAGGTATGTTTGGCCATTGCTTCATCAAGAGTCATGCCAGCTAAAGAATGTGGGCACTTAATTTCAATTAAACCGTTTGCATAAATGCCATCTGGTGTAGTACCAAGAAATTCATATTGATCGTCGACGAACAAACCGCAACCTTGTATACTAATATTCTCTTGAATTTCTAACTGTTTAATTGCGGTTTCTTCGTTTTCGATACCGTACCGTACAGCAGGCAAACTGGAGATATTACTACCATAAACGATTTTACGAACAAGAACAGCACAACTTGTGCTCTCTCGTTTTTTACAAACTTCCCCGAACGATGATGAGGTTAGTAATTTTCTCCTTGTACTCATCCACTCAGAACTACTTCTTTGCAAATGGGTCGACCTTTCAAGCTCCTCTCTTTCAGCACAAGACAACTTTAAATCGGCTAAAAAAGATGACTTGGCTTTCTCATATAATTCTGGACTCAGATCAGGTTTTTCGCAGTTTGGTCCATAGTGAGCGTCTTTCGATACAGCGCTGTGGCTCTTTTTCAATCTTAATTTAGGTTTAGCAATTAAACGGATTCTACGATTACAATTTTCCACTTTCGCGATCAAAGGATTAGGACTAGATTTAAATATTACTTCATGAGTTTTACTATGAATCGATCCTGTATTAAAAGACACAACAGCAGCTGCGCATCGGCCCGCATAAGAACCACGGGAAGAATAATTTACACGCTTACCCCCTACTAATTTGGCAATCACTGCGTTAAAACTTTCAACTATATTACTTGTACAATTATGAATTAAACTTCTAGAATGATATGACAGTCTTTTACTTAAAATGTGTACCGCGTCCATTAATCCGCATCCAACAATTGCTGGAAGCAACCCAACAGGTTCTATTCGACGAGTATCAGGTCTACAGAAATACTCCTTGCAATATTGGTGATTACCAAATACGTGTTGTGGACCATTTAGGATATCTTCACTAAGATTTTTTATTTTTTCTTCGAGTGACTGATTTTGATCGCCCCAATATTTAATAGCGCATTTTACACCCGTTCTTAAACGCAAATACCTTTCTTTTAGGAATTTCCGCAATTCGCAAGGATACTTAGTGTCTTTCGACAGTTTCTCCAAGCTATTGCAGTAGTTTCGTAAAAGATGATTTTTGCATTCAATTTTCTCTACTGTTAAATTACCGTACGGTCGCGAATCTAATATTTTTTTATAAGTACTGGAATCGCCGTCTGCTACAAATTTATTATAAATTACACCGTGATCAACAATGGAACGTTTAAACCCCTCAACTATTATGGTCGATTCCATACCGGTAGATGATCCCGAATAATTCTTGAAACAACGGTGTTCCGAGGGCTGACTGTCGTTCTTTGCGGCTCGTGCACAAACTACGCAGTATTTATTTTTAACTCCAAAAAACAATACTTTATTAGTTTTAATGCCAATTATCGCAGCTGCGCCGGACAAGGCGGAAAAATTCTTACCATAAGATCTCTTGCTCCAACAACCGTCAACAGCAACAGATATTAATGGTGTACCATTTTTATCAACACTACCTATAGACACTGCGTACTCCGCTTCTTCCTTGACAGCTTCTGCCATGGAATGTGCTGCTGTCTTTTCCCACCAATCGCAAACCGTATTATTAATTTCATTGTATAATGAAGGTGACATGATTGGTAGGGCTACTGCGGCAGTTAATGTTTTTAACTGATAGTAGCTCCCACCAGATGATATGATACCAGATACAATTTGATGATTCACTTCCATTCTATCTTCTTTCTTTTCAATCAAATACACAGTAAATTTCATACTACACATACTACATTTCATGATGAGTTTTGAGTCCAGACCAACTTTTACTTCACCTATTATACTGAGGTAACTTAACTTACAATCCATTGGACCGTGGTCCCCTATGGCCTGAAGAGCTTTAAAAAAAAAAGAAACGTCTACAACTCTACGCCCAACTTCCATTTCATCCACCTTTCCCTCTTGGTCGTTTTCAATAACTAGTTCCTGTAAAGAAAGATAATGGCTTGATTTTTTTTATAAAAAATAATTAAAAATTTAAAAAAATGCAAAAGAATTAATACAATATTAGATGAATGAATACAATATTAGTTCCTGATGAATAGAAATTATAATTTCTTTACGCATTAGGTATTGTTTTTTTATGACGTCACCTATTTGAACGTAAATTTTCTTTTGAGAAAGTAATTGAGAAGTATTTCGGTACTAAGGTGTTTGTCTCTCGATGAAAATAATAAATATTGCAAGAAAAATCTATAGGTAGGTATTGAGATTTTGTCTTCGCCCATCACTAACTAAGTAGTTTGTTTATTTATGTAACAAGTCTACAAGAATTACGTATTACTTACCTCTATACAGCGCGTAGCATTGTTGCTCAGAGTCTCGGCCCCAAGGTTTTCTTTATTTTCAATACTGGAAATATTATTCATCAATATTATCCACTTTTTATTTATTTTGTACAACCCTAAGCCAGACGCTAGGCGCCTCGCGTCTGTTTGGCGGTATAGGTATGTCGACAAAGTTGCGCTGTCGCCTACCTACTTCCACAATTTGATATTTAGACAATACTAGCCGACCCGGCGAACTCCGTATCGCCTTTTTTTTTTTTAAAAATCCTATTATTTTGATATTACATACAGATACTTCAATTTTATTTATCAGTATAGATATAGATAATACAAACCAATATTTACATGTTATTGTAGGTATATGTCTGAATCGGGCGATCTAAATCATATGACATATTGTATTAGCTTTGTAATGTACCCTGTTCAAATGCGATAATAAATAAGTAGGGAGGAACTTACATTTTATTCCGAGATCTTTTGGCTTTCATATTTTTATAATGCGTACAAAACTTTCTTTTCCCTGGCATGCCACTCAAATTCAATCAGTCCTGCGAAAAAAATAGCCTATGTTACTCAGTGATAATGTAGCTTTCGAATGATAAAAGAATTATTAAAATCAGTCCAGTACTTTTTGAGTTTATTCGTTACATACAAAAATCCAAATCTTTCCTCTTTATAATACCTATTAGTGTAGATATTGTATTTTTTACGATTTATATCTAGTTCCATCATGGTTTTCTTTCAGACATTCATTATATCGATACTTTCTACTAACTGAAAATAAATTAATTATAAAAATGTTATACTTACAGTTTTTTACAAAAAACACAAATTCACAATACGTAATTCTGCTGTCTGCAGCCGACAAGCGTGGTGTCGCGTTCACTTACAGAAAGGAACTGCCGCTGCAGACCACCGAGATTGCACGAATGAAACGAACGTTTTATCCCATACATTTGTGTATGAAAAATTTACCTTAAAATATATCTAGATTTTAGGGCTTTAAAAGAGGAAGTCTTTGTTTGTAAAGGTATAAAAAGAAGTATACAGCTATACTTATTGGTTTCTTCAGTGTTCAAAAAGTGTTTCTTTTTATCAATTTGTGTTGATTTATGGGGTTAAATCTGAAAAATACGAAGTCATGTTTTTGCATTTTTACTCAATTTTGTGCGTTTGTTGACGTTTATTATATAACAACTATTAGGTTTAAGAGTTTAATATAAGCATGAACATACTTATTGGTCTTTGATTGTAATATATACAAATTATCATTGATATCAATCATATGTAAATAGGTTAAATATGAAAAATCGTAACACTCTTTTCGGTGATTTTCACGATCTACACCCTTAAGAAAAAAATGACTACATTATCCTTCCAAACGTCCATACGCTCCCTCTCGTAATTGGTAAATAGGTGAAATGACGTGACTGATAGTGACAACATCACTTCTTTCTTAACTTCAATAGACTATACACGCGTGAAAAGACAACGATATTAACCAATGTCGCCAATGTGGTTGTGGTATAAAACTGCCCACTTTATCACTACTTTCTTATTCTATAATATAGTCACAAAATATTACTTTTAGTTTGTCTTCGCATTCCGTTGTACAGTGAAGCCTCGTGTTTACATTTCACAAGAATAAGACTAAGCATTTCAATAAGTAACCTGAGCGTGAGATAATAATGCAATGAACACCATGATTCATACATCATGTTTTGATTTATCAATAGTTATACTTACTTAATAGTTCTAGGTAGATAATAAAAACTTAGACAATAAAAAGGGATGTGTATTTTAATGTAGTAGAATGTGCAATTATGGTCGTGTCACGTTTCCTTATCAATTATCTGTTTCCATGGGTATCGTAAAAGGCGATTAAGGCAACATAGCCGGTACCGCGAGCCCTGAGGAACTACGCCACCTCTAAAACAGTGGACTCGCCAACCCGCTAGGGTAGCGTGGCGTTTTAAAGCCATACATACATCCCCAGTGCACGAGACAATGTGCATGGGGAGGCCCGTGTCCAGCAGCGAATGATAAAAGAGCTGATAGAGCAGTCGTAAGATGACAGTGTATAAGAGATAGAGGATAATAAATGCAAAACATGAAAGAAAAGCGATCTTAAAGTATCGCTTTTCTTTCATGTCCCTCATCCCAGCGCCACAATATCTCTATGTCGTCTACAGACTCTGCCAAAGGTTGCCTGGAAGATTTCACTTTAGCGCCTTATCGCTAACCGGTCACTGGTTGTACTTCTAATAAGTTGTACTTTGTATTGCTCTGTATGTTTTGATGTTCACTAAAGTATATCTATCTATGATTTCTTACCTGCAGTCGCAGTATTGAGAGGAGGATAGAGGTTCTGTCCTTCGGCAATTGAGACCCTCTCTTGAAACTCAGCTGGCAAATTGAATCCGACTTGCTTTGAAAGGGTCTCGGGAGATTTCTCCTTTACGTAAGTCATTTCCAAATCTAAAATTATAACAATAGATTTATTATTTGCAGAAACAGCAGAAATAAAAAAAAGGGAATATTTTTGGTTTTATTCATTTTAAAAAAACTATTGCTCGTAAATAACGTAAATAACGTAATAAGTCTCAAAAGACGAGCTTAAATGCCTTAAGCCATTCTCTATCAGTTAATCTTTGGGTTAATCACAGAGATACATTGGGGGGTGCGATGAGAGATATAAATATATAACTTAAATGACAAACAGTATAAATAAACATATAACTTATAAATAAATATACATGTTACATACAATGTTATTTTATAATAACCACAGTAGGTACGTATTTTTATAAAGCTTGCTGGAAAATGAACTATGCACACATATGTATTAAAATAATCAGTTGGATATGCCAGAACCGATATTCAATACCATCTCATCGAATTAGGAATACCTATGGAATTGTATAAAAAGGTCTCTTCGATCTCTAAAAATCCATGCTTATAATATTATTATAAACTTAAGTTTGGTTTTTTATTTGTTAAAAGTAATGCACCGATTTTGAAAATTCTTTCACTTTTAGGAAGCCAAATTAATGCAGAGGGACAGGTTTGAGTTCCCTAGCAAATCATTAATACGACCTGAACGAAACTAGTCAAAATCAATAAAAAGAACAGAAAATTAGTAATATTTCATTACCTTTCTCCTTGTTGATCACAGTCCAGTCATCGGCTTTGTCAGGCGATTCGTCTCTCTTGGACACAACACCCACAGACGAGGCCTCAGACCTGACGCTCACTGCATCGGGATCAACCGCCTTCTCATCGCCCTGCTCCATATCCACGTCATTGTGTCCATCAATACCATCATTTTCGTTATTTCCCTCATTATTTCCATTGCCCCCATTATTTCCACTGGTTGACTTGGGTCTGATTTCCATGCCATGGATATCAGCGAAATAAGTGATAAGCTTCTCAATGTCAAAAACATTGAACCCGATATGAGGCACTTGGGGCTGTTCTTGGGAAGTACTCGGCTTGGGAGTTTGAGTTTCATTAGCCTGATTCGCTTCGGAAGTTGTTGGAGCTTCAGCGGTTTTCGCTTCTGAGGTTTTAGACTCGTTGCTTGCAGTTGTAGCTTGATTGGTCTGCGGTTGAGTTTCTTGGGGATGCAACTCGACATCTCCAGCGAGATTGGCGAATTCGTTCATATAATTGGAGAAGGTTTCAAACCAACTACCACGCTGGCGGCGTCCATGGTGGTCTCCATGGTGACGGTCTCGATGATGCTTCCTCTCACTACTCCTTTCGCTTCGGTGCCTCTTTTGCTCTTGAGCGTAGGGGCACTGCTCAAGAACGTCCTTCAAGAAGTAACGAGTCCTCTTGATGGCTTCCTTGATGGCGTCGCGCTAAATTAAAATATATTTTTTGATATCATTTTTAATCTATGTGTAAGATGGTAAGGTAACAAATGTGAATAATGTGTAGTTAAATTAGGACTAGCACATGTTGTTTATTCTGCAAATTATTGTATGTCACAAATTGCATTAAGCAATTTTGACACTTGTAATTTCAAACGACCAGGAGATCGTCAACGACTTTCGACTTTAATCGACCTCACTTCTTGTGTCAATCTTCAATATTACGTCAACATTGGATATAGTAAATAACGCTTTCTGCGAATTCACTTCAACGCAGTGTAGGTACTTAATTTAACCCATTTAAGGTCGCTGTACTCATTTGAGTACAGCCAAACTATAGTACATAAATAAAAAGTTCAAATGTTTTATGTTTTCGTTTCGAGTGTTTATGTTACAGTGTAAGATTACTTCTTTGAATAAACATAATACTTGCGGGTACCTTAAAACAAAAATCATACAGAGTGTTCTAAAGTGACCGTGCAGACAGCTCCCTTGGGTAAGTTCATCATTTAATTTTTATTTAGAGTATATATATAGTAAATAACGTTTTCTCTCATAATTCTCACAAAATATAGTGTTCTTCATTATGTGAATAATAATTGAACCACATATTGCATGTGCTTTCCAGTTTATTTTGTAATAAACACAGATGTACTCAATTGAGTACGGTGGCTACATTGGTCTAAATAATGAATTTATTTTTCAGATTACTAAACATGAGTAGAGACTGTTTCCGTGCTGCCAATAATTACAAGGGACTTGAGGAAGCCATTGGATCTATCCTGCAAGACAGTGATGATGATGCCGAGTACGACTTGGCGATCATTCCACCCGATCCCAGTGTTGTGACTGACGAGGAAGAAGGTGCTGATGACGATATGGTGACCTCATCTTTGCCACAAGATATACCCGGAAATATTGAGGTATTTGTAAATAATATAGGGGCCATTTCTAGCGACAATGACAGTAGCGATGATGAAGTATTAGCTGCAAAGCGAGTTCGGCGCCAGCACCAGCGTCAAACAGCGGTTTGGCGTAAGTGTTCACCAAGTTATACCTCTCTACCTCAAGACACTACAGAGGCGATTGACAGACAAGTTACAGTGAAAGAAGTGCTGAAAGATTTCAATCCAGTTGAAATATTTGAAAAAAATATCGATGAAGAGGTAATTGATCTCATTGTTTCTGGTAGTATGTTGTATGCTAATCAGAACAACAAACATGCTTTTTCAGTTGATTCATTCGAAATGAAAAAAATCATTGGTATTTTGATACTGTCTGGGTACCACAAACTGCCCCGTGAAGCCATGTATTGGTCTTTAGATGAAGATATTGGAGTTGAGTTAGTGTCAAATGCTATGTCAAGAAACAGATTTCGGGACATCAAGCGAAATCTTCATCTAGCGGATAACAATGAATCAACAAACACCAGAGACAAAATGTTCAAAGTCAGACCTTTAGCCAATATTCTAATGCAAAAATTTCTTCAGTGGGGCGTGTTCCATGATAACCTTTCTATCGATGAATCGATGGTCAAATATTATGGACACCATCCTTCGAAACAGTTTATTCGTGGAAGCCAGTGAGGTTTGGTTACAAAAACTGGGTCGCTGCAAGTTCAACTGGATATTGTTACAGCTTTGATTTTTATTGCGGAAAGTCACCAGATGCAACAAGAGAGCCACTAGGAACCAGGGTGGTGAAAACTTTGCTGGAGAAATTGAGTACTAATCTTAAACATCACAAAGTTTTCTTTAACAACTTTTTTACCGGTTGCGATCTTTTAGTTGATCTGCGACAGCTTAGATATCGGGCTACTGGAACATTACAGGAAAAGTCGTACTAAAAAATGTCCCTTGACTAGTACTAAAGACATGAAGAAAAAGGATCGTGCCACATACGACTACAGATTTGATAAGAACAATGAGGTGTTGTTGGTCAGATGGAAAGATAACAGTGTCGTTACCATGGCTACAAATTACGACATCACTGAACCGATGGGAGCTGTGAAGCGATGGTGTCCTATAAGACGAGAAAAAATCGATGTCGCGATACCACACTTATTCGAAAATTACAATAAAAGTATGGGAGGAGTGGACGAGCTTGATCAGTCAGTATCGCTTTATAGGATAGCAATTCACGGAAAGAAGTGGTGGTGGGTTTTATTTACATATATGATTGATATGGCTATTGCAAATGCATGGCGTTTGCATGTTATGAGCAAAGATAATCACATGGATCAACTGTTATTTCTGTTAATTCGTTTATGATGCGCAGTCTCGCCAGGTATTATCTACGACAAGAAATACAAAAGAAAACTCGTCCTTCTTCTTCATCCGTCCAAGGTTTGTCTCAAGATGGTGTAGGACATTATCCCGAGAAACTCGACAATCAATTACGATGTGTTATTTGTCATTCGAGAGTACGGTGACAATGTAAGAAGTGTCGTAAAACGCTCTGCGTTGAAAAGTCGTGCTTTGAAAATTTTCACCTATAAGTAGCCACTGTACTTAAATGAGTACACATTCATAACTTAGTAATAATAATAATATTTTTATTTTTTTTTTCGTTTTATGTTTTTATGCCCCCTTTGTAATATAGAAATAAAGATTTAGTGACAGGAACGTTTTTGATTTCCATTTGGCCACTAATGGGTTAATGAATAGCACCACTAAAGAAATCGAAATATAGTTCACCATTCATTCGCCAATTCTTTCTAATATAAGAAATCAGCCCCTAGAATTGAAATAGGAAATCAAATTTGTCGATATATTTTTTTTTCCTAAGTTGTATCCGGCATTGGCATTAATTCAAAAATATAAGTAAGTAATTATTTTATAAAATAACCTAGGAAAAACAATTTTATTATTTACATACATTATAGTCAAAAATATAGCTTAATTTTTTTTTTTAATTGTCTACTACCTCTATGGTGATCAACTTATTGGGTATTATGTCGATCGAGGTTTAGAGAATAAGTGTAGTGCAAAAATTCACAACGTAATGTTACCGTATATACTTACAGGTATGGTTGGGATAGCTATCCGCACCATGCAGTGCTCCGGATGCAGGCCATTGCATTCGCACCGAGAGCAAAGATCATAATCCCTGCATGTGACGCACTTGTAACGGAATCCAACAACCGGAGCCTCACAACCGTCGCACACCACACCACAGTGCGGAACGTTGTTGCCTGCCAGGAAAAATGCCGAAATCAAACTAAACTTTCAATAGAATTTTCAAAGGATGTATCAATAGGGAGATTGCAATCGCAATTATTAATGAAATACTATGTTTTATTTAATATTTTACTGTTAAGGACAACGAAAAAGAGAATAAATGCTTTAAACACTAAACCATGTTTGATCGCCAACTGTGACTCACAGTCTGTGGGTGTATATGAAATAATATTGTCTGGCGTTTCCTTACGTTGTATGAAAGTTCTATTGACGAGAATTGTAGATAACGATACAAGATACATCCTGCACAATTATTTTCCCGAATCCTGATTCCTAATAATTAGGCAAAATATCTGTGCAAGTGGTACGGTTTATTTCCCTACTAATGTTAACAGGAATCGCTTACTTGTATGTAACCTTGGGGCGTTAATAAAATATCTGGAGTTTTGCCAAAAATAAGGAGGCATTAAATATTAATAAACGTTTCGCTATACGTAGTATAGTAATATGCATGAGAATATTATTATTGCAAATATAATTCATAAAATAAAGAGGCTTGTATTTAAACGAGCCGCAAAAATATACTAAATGAGCAGCAAATCACGATCAACAACAAAATAACTATTTTTGCATCATTGAAATAAATAAAATTACCCAGCACGGAGATGGTATACGAGTATGCATTTGGTGTAAGAGAATGTGTGTACACTTTCCGGCCGAAAGTAATACACATCGGCCTTTAGAAAGAGACTATCGGCTAGCTTCGGTTTTGTAGAGCGTCGTCTCTGTTGTAACGGCACACGACAGAGACGACGCTCTACAAAACCGAAGCTAGCCGATCATAGTCGATGTGTATTACTTTCGGCCGGGATATGTATGTATATTTGTATACCCCTTTGTTACCACTTTTTTCTGAAACGGCTGGACCGATTAAGAAGCGGTTTTTTGAAAACGTTTAATTGTACCTTGGAGCGTGTTCGAGGATGGGTTCTTTTATATTAAAAAGGTGGCAAACGAGCATACAGTCCACCTGGTGGTAAGTGGATACTGTCGCCCATGGACGCCTGCGGTACATGCCAACTTCAGTCCACAACGACAAACTTTGGCACGCCCCGGGATACGCTGCCTACCTTTGTTAATGTAAGAATGGAGTTAAAGTAAGTGTTGTGGTTCTAATTCTCATCCAGTGGATTGAAGAAAGCGAAATTAACGGGATGATATGAGATATCCCATTCCCCTTTCTTCCCAATCCTCTTTACAAACCCTTATTCTTAATTCCGAAAGGTAGACAATGTATCTGCGGACGTGTCATATTTGTCACTTTTGACATGTAACGCAGCAAATAGCGAATTATAAATATCACGCGCGCGGCGCATGGTAAATATTGAGCATAATGAGATACACATTATGCCTTCATCACATTATGATATCTGTTAGATGAAATGGGGTGGAATGTGATAAGATAAGATTGCATGTTAACGTGCATCCAACTAGTCTATTGAACGTGTCCAGTCGAACTAGTTCCTATTCGTCGATATTAATTAACATTTAATACAAAGAGCAATTTGTATTATTAACAAGTATTTATTTACTTATTATTAAACTGGAAACTCTTCGCGAAGGCAATCACGGACACAGGCAGTAAATGTATTAAATTGAATCGCAATTCCTTGCTTATTGATTCTTTACACGATAAAAGGGTGGAAGCGTTACAATAATGTAATGCTTCAATAGCTTTTATTAACACTTGACTATACAGCTACAAAATGTATACCAAACAGCGGTAATGTGCCAAATCCTTTTTTTCATGAAATACATAATTTGTTCACAAATGTTGTTCACTTTGTTGAATATTTATGAATAAAATAAGGGTGGTTACAACCAACCTACGATCAATATTTGTAATTGTTTGTGTAAATAATTCGCAACCTGGCCGCCCGCGATACGAGTTATCCTTGTGCGAGGCCCAATAGCAACTCTATGTACCTAGTATGTAAGGATTTTGGCATATAAAGTACTTGTAATGTATGCTCTTAGAGAAAGATGTTCCCGGTGATGGCTGGACTTGGATGCATTTAAGGAAATAAACATTGTTATTAAACATATTAGTGATATGATATCAAATCACCAACTTGTCCGAATGACGTAACCATAAGATTAAGTTCTTCAATTTCACAAGAGTGCCTAAGGGCGCCGTGGCTTAGTTGGTTAAAGCGCCTGTCTAGTAAACAGGAGATCGTGAGTTCGAATCTCGCCGGGGCCTCAACGTTGTTTCTATAACCTTCTTTTTTTATTATCATTTAAAAATAATTATTTGATTAATCAGGTGCATGTGATGATAATGTTTATTTTATTTCTCTTTGTTTATTAAATTCAATGGGGACTTGACGCAAGTGTTACATAGAATTGTAATGTATTTTGTCTGTTTTCATTTATCGGTAGTAACTAATTAAAGGTTGCTGACTTAATAACGGATGTAGTGTTTCACAGCAACATTGAGCCAACAACGTCACTAGAAATTATTGGGCGTAAAATATAAAACTGCTTTGTATTAACCTCGTTATGCCTACGTCCTCATAGCAAATGTTACAAAGCGCTATTTTTAAAGATTGTGTTGTTTTATTTCTGGATTGGTCTTCCAATACTGAATTCAACCAAATGTTGAAGACCTTTAAATTGTTACTGAAAGCTGGATTCCAAATAGTTATTTTCATTGATAAATACTTAGTTATATTTTTATAAGCCATTATTTTTTATAAGAATACTTAGTTATATTTTTATAAGAATTTTTTTTAGACGTTAATAAGTAATAATAGGGTTTCTTTTTGATACCCCAGTCATATTAAAATTGCTGAATCTTTTTGTACACTTTAATGTCAAAACTATATTTCTCAGTAGCTGGAGTTAGGATATTAGGTACTGCCGTAAGTTAAAGTTTTGTTTTTCTTTATTTATTGCTACAAATATTACAATATTCGTAACAATTGATGTGACCTTTATTGTTAGTTGCAATAATGTTCAGGATCAGAGATGACCATAGTAACGGTGAAGTGAAGTTTCTTTAAGTCGTCAGTCCACGTGACCGGAAGGCGTATCACGCTACATTTCCCCGTACGCGGTCTCCATTCGAGGACTTTTCTGCCCCCATCGGTTATCGGTCCTGCGGCATATATGACCTATCCACTGCCACTTCAGCAACTTCATCGAATTACTTTGTTACAGATTTTGTCCAGCAAAGAATGTCCTAGCATAGCTGTTTCTATCACTCGTTGAGTGACTTTGAATTGAATGAAGAAGTTAGTGGTGAAGGAATTTGATCATGTAAGTACCCATTCTTCATCTGACAAGAGAGAAGAAAAAGATTCTGTCGATTTTCCAATACCCGTGGAGTCAACTTCTTCTGGCTTAGATGATCTAACAATGTTATTAATACCTGGGTAAAGGTAAAACGAAATGGTCGAAAGCAGATTGCAAGCCAGCCGAGTGATATACGTGTACCTTATTGAAATATTGTATTCTGTGATTCTTTTTAAAAGTTAGATAGTTAAATAAATAAATTTTGTTTCTATTTTTAGTTTATTTTATGTAGTTTGTTACACACGGTAGGTAGTCTGATATTTGCCAAAAAAGATAATTTTATATAATTTTCCGATATGTGTAAATAAATGTCATATTTCAAATGATTTTGGGTTTGAAATTATTTGATGTTCAGTTTATTAGATCCTATTTTAACATGATAATATAGAAAAAATAAAGAAAACAACACAGGAAAAACTAGTGACATATTTTTTGGGTACATTAGACCTCACAAGGTATGACTTGTTTAAATTTTGACCAGGCCTGCGAAGGGTTAAGATAAAAACAATAGTGAACATTTTAACCATTGACAATAATAATTATATTGTCATATAAATAAATGAGTATTTAGAACACAATATCTATTCAGTTTGCTCATGCTAATCCTTGGATCTAGGGGTCTGATTTTCTTGCAGTATTCACTACTACATAGTGTATTTATTCTGGAAGCATTTTTTCTTTGAGTAGGTATGTAGCGATGTTGATAAAATGACGCATAGTGTTACGCAACCTTATATTCAATAGAAATTGCAATTCATTCTCCGCCAGAAGAATGATTCCCTAGTAAAACAACTAATTACCGAAGCTACAAAAATGGCATTAGGATTACATATATGATTAAATGATCTTGAATGCTATTATCTAAAAATATTTTTTACAGAAATTTTATTCTCTACCAACTAATGATGTGAATGAAAAATAATGTAAGCATATGCAACATAGATATTACAGTTAACGGCCGTCACGACATTTACTTTTTTTATAGAAAGAGAGTGACAGACAAGCAAACAGTCAACTTGGTGGTATGTAGTAAGGGGATGTAAGCAAATTTAAATAATTCTTTTATGGCAGGAAATAATTAAATCTCTACATTTCTGCTAACAACTGTCAATGTGTGTTCGTGTTAATTTTGGAATTATTTATTCTGCAAATTTCATCATCACTCAGGATATAAGTTTTATAAAAGATTTAATTAAGTATTGTCAAAATCAGCCCAAGAATTAGAAATGACAACTAGTTTCACAAATTAGATAGATTTGTTAGACTGGTACACATTAAATAGAAATAGATTTAGATAGATAGATTAAAATAGATTTGTTTCTGCATACTTACCAGCAGCAGCCGCACTGGATGTATTGAATGTAGGGAAATATTCCTCCTTGTTGGCTTCGGACTTAACATAAATATAGAGCTTCACCATATCATCAGTCATTGATTGCAGGAAAGTGAGCAGCTCACTATCAGATGACATGGTCACATCATCTCCATCTGGATCTACATACGTAATAAAAATTTTGAAATATAGTTATTTTGTCAAAGAATTGGCAGCTATATTCAACGAAAACGGACTCAACGAATGTCATCGATCAAGCACCATATTCACCAGATATGGCACCGTGTGACCGTGTGTACCACTCTGTGGCAGACGTTTTGAGTCTGTTGACGTAATAAAACAAAATTCTCTAAAAGAGCTAAAGACCATACTGGAAAGTGCATATAGGAAATGTTTCGACTAAAGGATTATTCGCTGGCGAAAGTGCATTGCGTCAAATGGAGCCTATTTCGAGGGTGACAAAATAAATTTAGACGATTGAAGGAATATTTTTTGTTTCATTAAAAAAATTCCGTAACTTATTTGACAGACTAGTATATCCGATATATATAAAATATCCGATATTTATTATAAATATCGAATTTTTACTAACCCTGCTTATAATTACATTTAAAATCAAAAATCTTGATTGAATAATATTATTATCAAAATACAAAACAAATACTACTTTATATTGACGAAGTATAAATCTAAAGCACAAAAAAGTTTAAAATTTTGTTTTAAGACTTAGTTCCATACTACATTAATTTAATAGGTTTACATTAAATCTAATGAACACAGAGAATGCATTTTGGTGGATGTTTTATTTACCTTTCCATGTCACATCATACTGACTGCCCCTAAGTCCAGGATAAACTTCAAGAAGCTTAGTAGTCAGAGAACTAAACTTTACAACATCATTCCTTGGAATAGTAAACCGCCTCACTTCAGGTTTGTTGTTGTTGGGCCAAAATGTGTGTGTTTTATATGGTACTGGGTCCTCCATAGCTGTAAAATAATCACTCATTTATAGACTATAACATTATAATTATAATATTTAATGTACCAATGACTAAAATTAACAATTAATTTCATTACATGACAATGAAAAGTGCAAGCATAGATAGGCATGGTACACCCACTACAGTGGGTCTCTACAGATAAATGGATTCCTCTATTTCGAGTCCTTAGAACCAGAGTGAACAGGGACATTTCAAAGGTTGAGAAATTGTATAAAATATCCTCTAAATTCAATCATTCTTCCTTCTATATGAAATAAAGGACAATTATACATATGTTATTTGTACTATACAAATATTGTTTTTAGTGAAAAATTGCTTCATTCAAATCATAAAAATGATTACCAATATAATTAAACCAGTACAAATCCATATTTTTGTTTTAAGTAGTATCTTTTACAATATAATTTTCCTAAAAATAAAAGATATTTATTTACATACAAAGCACTTGACTATACTATTTAACCTTTCATCTACTCTGTCAGATTTGACACAACAGGTAATTACTAATCCATCAAACTGCAGACATATGCAATAAAATCATGTATGATTGAATTGATTGATCAATGATCACATAATAATATGAATTTCATCATCAAACCAAAATTTTATTAATTTCTTTCCTTATTACTGGAAACAGTTTCTCATACCTATAGTAACCTTATTCAACAAGTACTTTTATTAATTGCCAATTTTGTTTAATCATTGACAAGATTTTTTATCCTTATCAATATAATTAAAGTAAAAAAAGTAATTCAATGATACTAATAAAATTAGAGTTTCCTTACTTATACTTTTAAATAAGTGAATATTATTTTTCAATAATTTTCTGACCCTGCTAGTGTGGTAAAAAATAAGCACTGAGCATCAAGTGTCGATCACAGCTTAAACCTCGTAAGACTGAATCATTGAATATTACTGAGTGTTAAGTCTAGTTTTAATAATTGCATATCCTAACCCATTTAATGCTGGTGCGTTTTTCCTACTTTCCATATTTCTTCTACAGAAAAGACATTGCATATGCAAAAACCTTGTAGACATTTTATGGGTTAAACCCTTTAATGTTAAAGAATAGAGTCTAACACTCAGGAGCATTTGAGGTACTCTTACTTCAGGTTCAACTTTCACACTAATTCTGCCACAACCATGTGGTTGACAGAACACAGTGCAGAAGGTAATTTCCCATGTATAGATAATTTTGTATCAGAGTTGTAAATGGTAAAATGGGATAAACGGGAACCAGGCAAAAACAATGTCTCCGAGATAGCAATGGCACCGGGATGATATTAGTTTATCAAGTTGCATAACTCATGGTTTTTACTCCTCAGGTTCTTTGTTCCATTGAACTATTATAGATATATTATAGTATAGATAAAATTTGGTTGAGTTTGCTGGCAACATTACATGGTAGGCTGTCATCATATTTGCTAATTAAGTTGATAATAGCAGCTAATAGAAGGTCAATGATATTATCATTAGGTGTGATTGAGGATTGGGACTGTAGGAAATGAATTAAAGCACAACCATCGGAGGGAGGAGATGGAGTATCTCCAATTATATTATAGATTGATGGGCCCGTTTGTCATAGCCTATTTGACAGGGAACAGAAAGTTTTCTTGTAGGAGATAAGAGGTAAAGTAGGGGAAGGAGCAGAAGCTGGCATGACATCTTGTATAGAAGATATTGGGGGAGACCACTGCTCTAGAAACTTCAGCATAAGACTACAAACATAGCGGAAAGGTAATTTGGCTTCAAAATAGGAGATACTCTCCTGAGACATAACCACTTAGATATTCTTCTGTCTGGTCTGTTTGGGGCAATCCTTGCTGGTCGCAAAGTGTTTCCCCACACAATACAAACAGGTAACAGAAATTTCTTCTAGCTTACATGAATCCCCAGTATGAGGTGAGCATCTAAAGCATCAGGGCAACATTGCGCCTTTATACCACTTTCTACAACAATTTAGACATTATATTGTGGGACACCAGTACGCTTCTACAGAAAGAGAAATATAGTAAGAATATATATGATTGTGTAGGAGGCCAGTTGACAATTCCTTATACAGTTCTCCTTCTGTTTATCCTAATGAGGTGAGCATCTAAAGCATCAAGGCAACATTGTGCCTTTATACAACTTTCTACAACAATCTGGACATTATATTGTAGGATACTGGTACGTTTCTACAGGAAGTAAAGTTATTCGAAGAGTTCAGTACCTACTGTTTAACTGTACAAAATGGAAAAACAAGATGTACGCGCTAGTTTATTGACCACAATACAATAAATGTTAGTTTTCTTATATTAGAGGCAAAATTTCAGTGTATATTTTATTCAAATAGCAATTTTATAGCAGCAGTAGCTTAAAAATACTTATTACCATATAGAACTATAAGAAATATAAACAAGTTTATATATACAAGCCGGTAATGTAGTCAAATTTCACAAACGTATCAAATATACCTATTTAATTACAAAAGGAAGTAGGAACAAACAAATGTAATGTAGGTAGTATAAGTTTACACTTTACATTTATAACTGCGTAAATTGTATGAACATACCTTTCAAATGCAATAATCCACTTCAACGATAGTAGAAACAAACACGGTCAAACACTGCTGTATAGAGTATTGATAATGTTGATGTTCCGCGGCGTCTTGCGTTTATGTATTAAAAAAAATATGAATCATCAGGTTCAGAACATTGGAGAACAAACAAAAAAAAAACAGACTTATAGTAACAGTTGTGCAATAACTGAATAAACATGTGTGCGTGTGTCACATAAACACGTCACACTACTGTCTATCTGTCAAAATCAAATGTGCTTAGTTTATATCTTTATCTTTTTAATTCTCGCCTCAGACACTCGTGTAAACATATTGATACTATTTCAGCGGATACAGATGTTAAAATATATAGTTTTTGCATACATGTCCTATTGCACTTTTTTAAATTACAGGAAATCTGGCACCACTAACGTTAAATGATATACATGAACAGAGTAAGCAGCAACACCGAAAATCATTCGGTAACTGTCAGTAACCGTTCAATATTTTTCGCGGGTATTCCCAGTCCAATGTAAATAATCTTAGCCTGTCCTTTTTGTCTCGTAGTTTGTGATTATAAGCAGTAAGAATAAAGTTGAATTAAGAATGTCAATTTCGTGCAGGTCGTTTTAAAGCAATATAATATACCTACTAACTGCCTCATTCGTTGTAGTTCCCATTCTTTCTTCATTCTTGTCTTACTGCGAATCTGTTGTATTATTGTAATCGGACTCGATAACAATTAGCCGGAATCATTAAGCGCTTCGGCTCCGATCGTAGTTTCGGATCTTTTAATTCACTGAATCCGGAGTTACCCATCGCTACATACCTACTACCGCCCATCGTCCCGCTTCAAGTGGCATTATCGAGCGCTTCCACGGTCAACTGAAAGCCGCCATTATATGCCATGCTGCATCATCTCTTCCCCTGGTTGGAGTACGTAGCGCTTGAAAGGATGACATGCAAGCATCCGCATCAGAATTGGTATACGAAGAAGCTCTACGCTTACCTTGTAAATTCCTTTCTCCAACCAATGACTAATCAGATCAGAGGTACTGATCTCACAGACTTCGCTACACGCCTACAAATGTAGGTACATGGCCAAGCTCAACCCTAAACCTACCTCATGGCACAGAACAGGTCCATCCTACATACGTACCTGGAGACCTCGCCGACTCGTCTCATGTGTTCTTGCGACAGAGCCATACTCAAAAACTGCTAGAACCGCCTTATAGTGGAATTTATAGTCTTGGAATTGCGAAAGAGGTATTATAAGATAGAAGTATCAAGCTAATCACCCTATCGATCGCTTGAAGCCTGCTTCAACGCTATGTGATGCAAGTAGCAACTGCTCCAGAAAAATTCACAGTATGACCACTAAATCTATCAGAGCGAGCAACTGAAGTCCAAAGACGAACAACACGGAGCGGCGGGAAAGTTCGTTTCCCAGATTATTATCGACCGTAGGACGGTTTCTGTAGGGTAGTGCTGTAGTGTGTAGTCTTGTTACATCTTTTGCATTTGTGGTAATGAATCAATACCAAAGGACAAGCGTAGGCGCCTCCGCGTCCGCGCAGCTAGTCCCGCGACAGTCCGCTACACGTAATGACGCAGGAAGCATGCTCAATTTACATAGAAAATATAATTAATTTCCTATGTTACGTAATAGTTGTTGGCCTCTCGTAAATACATCAGTGACGTATATGAAAAGTGTATCGTTATTTCATATCGTAGATAGCTATAAGATCTAGACTAGAATTATAATTATTCTTCATTTATGTTTCGATTACATAGTAGATTTTTATAGAACAGAAAATAAAATACATCATATGTTGTCGACGCTCGCACTAGGCGCATCTGCCTCGCGTTTCGCGAAAGCAGCCCGAGGAATGTGCACTCGGGCCCAAGCAAAACTTATTCAATATATATATCCACCCAAATGGTGGGTAAACACAATAACAAATCTTAAGGACTTACTTACCAAAGGTGGTTTTGACCACGAACAAATATGGAACGTGTACCTACGCTAGTCCCTACTAGACGTGACCTACTTTACTGTGATTGAATAAATACATACATTCCCAATAGATACTTGTATAGTAATCCAGGTCTCGTGTCCTTTGGCGAACCGGTGGCAGCTATTGTTCCGCAACTCACACACAACGGAAAATCACCCCGAGATATTACTCCAAAAGAAACAATTACAACCAAAATACCCGCGTGGCACAAGGATATCCGCGATCAAGTCCAATTAATCAAGCGCGATTATAATATCAACCGTCCGAGGCAGCGATGTGAACCGAACTCCCTTCGCCGCCGAGCGCGCGCGCGCCATTCTAATATCTCAACCCGCCTTCAATATTCGCGGACAAAAAATGTTACGTCTCTAAATCTTCCCGATATGCGGGTAAGCTACAACACGCTCGCGCCAATTCCAAACATCATATATATATAACACATATAAAAACAACGTATTATATAACACATAAACGTGTTCGTTTTTTCTTATTTAGTGCTAATGGGCTAATTTTATATATTTTTTCCACACTTTTCTTGTGCCTATTTCGTTTGCCAGTTCTATCATCGCCTTCCGCTAATTTGAACATTAGTTCCAGTACTGTAACTAACTTGATAATCCTCTTGACTGCGTGTGGCAATTACAATATGTATTAGATTTTTTAACGAAATACAAAACATGCCAGACATATGAGGTATAATTGATATTGGTGGAAATAACAAGACAGGTGTACTATTAAAATTTTAATTACAACTACAAGAATTAATTACATTTAATTACAAGAATTCAAACTAATATAATAAGAATTAATTGTACTTTAAATATCTGTTTGCACTTAATCTTGATGTTCTTTTTTGACAGTTTTGTCCACATTCGCCCCGTAATGTGTTTCATGGGCGAATTTGGGAGGTCCACCTAATTGCACAGTTTCTGGAATGTTCAGCTCCTCGTTGAGTTTCTTTGCCAGGAAATATATTTCAGCCAAGGCAATGACCAAAGCACACATGACGCCTAGAAGAAGCCTAAACCCAAAGTCTAGGTTGCCTACCATCCATTCCACACCTCTGAATCCAAAGAGGAATCCAGCAAAGATTGATATTATAAATTGGCCTATAGCTATCAACTGGCGATTCATACTTTTCACTGTAAACAAACAATAATTAGTACGCTTTTACCACAGTTAAATTTTACGGTTTAAGAATCTTTAATTTCATAAGAACATTTTAATTTTTCCATTGAGCAGAACTAAATACGAGTATGTACAATAAAATTTAAAAAATAAACCCATCACCCGTGCCTTACACGTTCAATATAAGTAATCTTAAAAGATCTTCCAAAATATTCTTGTAACTGCTGCTGTGTTTTTAATAAGTAACATTTTTATAAAGATTGTCTCTTAAATAATTTAAATGAAATTGGGCAAAAAAATAATTTGGCTTTCCAAAATGACGATTATATAAAAATAAAAAAAGGCCAAACTATCATCTTTTTTTTTCTACCAAAGCTGCTCGCCTGGGTGAGGTCTTGTTAAGAAATGTGTTCTGAAGTTTTTCTATAAATTCCATTATATTCCACATGTTCATTTTGTAGGTGGAAGAGAGTCGCTTATGTCCGAAATCAAGAACTCCTAGTCTCGATTTGGGGTGCCTAGTCTTAATTTTGGCCAATTTAACGCCAGCAAAATACAAGTCCGTGCATTCACCGATAAGAATGCCCCATTTGCTGTGGCACCTCGATTTTAGAACATTACCCTCAAGATCTCGGAGTTTTGGGATCCTTGGTGTCGATATTTCGAGCAGTCGAGTTTGGGAGTAGTCCAGAGAGCAAGACGAAACTTGCTATAGTACGGCCGTTATCATCTGACGACTCAAAATCATAATAACTCCGTCCATAAATCTTTTTTACCAGTGTCTCGCTCGCACTTATTGGTCTTATGGAGCGCCATAGTGATGTGCGTAATAGTAGTACAAGTGGATATCGATGAAATATAATGATGTGATTTTTAACTATTTTATATATCTGATGCAGATTAAAAGGTAGGGTAGAAGAGTTCTACCTACCTACAGAAAGCCATAGACAAGAGCTCGGCTAATCTAACAAATGGCTTTAATATATTTCATTTCAGCTTTATATAGATAAAATAAAATAAATTAAATTAATACATGATAAATATTTTATTATATATTTTGGAACTATTTCTCGTATTAATCATCTTCCTCGTCTGAGTCATCCATGTCACTGTCTTCTTGAAGATTTATTACCAAGGGTCATACTTGATCTCTTAAAATAGCTTTCTTCAAGTTCATTTCCTGGAGCTCTTCGGCATGCTTCACACATTTAACCCAGTTCTCTTTGGTAACATTGTCGATTGCTTTATGCAGAAGGACTTCAACATCCGCTATCTTAAATGTGATTATTGGTAGCAACTTCTCCTTTTACCTGAGCCCATATGAATTCAATAGGGTTATATTGACAGTAATACAGTGGCAGTTGTATTACTTCATAGCCACGTTCATTTGCCATCTGATCTAATGCATTAATGCATATATCTTTCTAGGCCTACTCTCTAACTTTTCTTAACAACTCTTACCTTGTATCATTATTCGAGAAGGCGATGTTGTTTTTCATCAACCATTCCTAGATGGCACTTTTTTTTGTAGAACTGTCTGAGTTTTTACGTTAATATCACCATTTAATTTCTTGAAATCCACATTAGAGAATAAATTTTCCATGGTGCAGAACTATAAGTGAGACAAAGGAATGTAAAAGAAAGTCATAACACAAAGTGAGTAGCCCATACTGCGTAACTGTAAGTGATCAGCATGCTAATGAGGGTTACTATGATGACTCATAGACCGTACATACGCAGGTAGCAAACTATCGATAATTCGCAAGGCGTTCCACATTCCTGTTGTTACTGACGTTTATGGCTGGACGACATAGATGATAACAGCCCGTCTTTAGTAAAAAGCTTGGTGTAGTGAATAGAGCGAAGCAGTAGTTCTCTATAGGGCAACGCTTGTGGCTTTATAAAGCTCAAGGAAGACCCCATATGGAGTACTGCTCACACCACTGGGCCGATGCACCGAAGTACCAGCGGGACCCTCTTGACTCCGTCCAACGACGCACTATCCGCATTGTCGACGATCTCACTCTAACAAATGGTTTAGAATCGCTCAGCATCCATGGAGATGCTGAGGTATTTCCGTTCGCTGCGTACAGTGCGGTCAAAAGGACACATTATACCGCGAATCCGAAAGTTGTAGAATGAATAGCCAGCTGTGAACAGGATTCTGCAAAGTCGGTAAGTCCCCTGGTGTTATAGGTGTCCATGGGCGGCGGTGACCACTTACCATCATGTGACCCGCCCGCTCATCTGCCAATCTATAAATAGATACATAATCTATAATATAGTATAGAATACTATAAAAAAATATAAATTTAAAAACAATATAGTGAAATTTGGCCAAAACTGCGGCAACGAACTACATTACAGATGCGGCGGGCCGCATTTCAACGCATTAATTTAAGCTGTTGACACTCGATCACGTCGTCGCACAGCAAAGAACTTTCGAATTACGACCGTTAACTGCACCCGTTCAATACACGTTGAGGTGGGCCGCGTCGCAGCGAATAACATCAGCGTATAAATACGGCTGGCGAGCGATCCGACAGTGCGTTGCGCTGCGGTCCGCCTCAAGTATGCGATAGTTTATACAAAATGTATGAAAATGATTCAGGATATTTGCAATATTATGCGCTGCGGTGGTGACCGCCGTAATATGCGCGATCCTTTAAAGTACTAAAGTCACAGTCAAAATACTTACACTGATAAGCAATACTATCTTCAGGGAACCTCATTCTAACATTATCAACACTCTTTGTCATCTTTCTATACTCCCTTGCTTCTTGTTGAGCTCTCAGTTTCACACATCTAGCTTCCAACACTGGATTCCTCTTGATTGTTCTATTCTCTGGCATATAAACATCTACCCCTTTTAATAATTCATGCAAATATGGTACTGTTTGGTCTGACTTCTTTTTATTTTGAAGGTAAATAAACAGCCAGTCTATGTCTGATGTAGTCAGATGAACTAATTCTTTATTTTCATCTTTTATACTTTCATTATCTTTTGATGCTTTCCCATTTTTATTTACTTCATTATCTTCAGGACACTGCGATTTATGTTCATTAGTCTTTATTTCAGTAGCTTTAGGAGTTTCTTCTGCATTTATTACATCATCGTTAATATTTTCTGATTCCTTTTCTATGCCAGTTTCTTGTTCCTTAGTATTAGCTTTGACAGATTCCTTTATCTTTTTCAAATTTTCAATGTCTCTATCAGTTAGTTGTATTTGAATTGGTTTTTCAATCTTTTGTTTATTATCAAGTTCTATTGTGTTTTTCGTAAGTTTTACAATATTTATAGGTATGTCGACTGTTATAGGAATTGTTTGTAGGAAGTTTATTAGTTTCTTTGATGGGATGATTTTGAGTTTAGTGTCAATTAGGGATCCTTTGAGGTCCATCTTTATTACTTTGTTTTTATCTTTATTTACTTTATTTGTTTAAAATTTGCAATTGTGAGTTTGTGGTTTAAGTCAGCATACAAGTCTCGGAGCTCTTCCTCCTTTTCTTCAAAAGCGTTATCAATTCTTTGGCACTTAAAGTTCATATCATCAATGAACTGATCCCATTCTTTCTTTCTTTTCTCACGATATTCTTCTCTCTTTTTCTCGTTTCTCTGAAATATGAATTTTTCAATACATTATCTAGCCATTAGAATTTTATTTCAATATAATTAGAATTTTATAATTTAGGATTATACATACTAATTTATATAGTTAGAACTTTAGTAATTTTTATACTTAGTTTATTAAAGAATTTTATACTTATATTTATGACTAAGAACCAAAATTATTATCTAAAAGTCAGTTATATTTGTAAGATTTTGTGAATTATCTGTCATGCTTGTCTGTGATATCTGTAAGACGAGAAGGGGGGGACAAAAACAGACTCGATACACATCACACAAACACAACTACCCTCACTCACTATAAATACCGGTGCGCTATAGTCGTCGTAGCCCAGAAGATTCAATTAATATGGACACCGGCCGAGAAAGCCTACACTCCACTTTAAATTAAAATACTAATGGTTAATTTGGAATTAACCATTGATAGCATAATTAATATATTAACAAACTAATATATTTCTAATTACAAATATGCTTTATTATATGAATAAAATTAGGCATACTCTATGACTGCTTACATATGTAAGCAGTATGATTCAATGGTTCCTAAATTATGCTTTGATCTTGAGATCCAAACAAAACATGATTATGATAAAGGACACTTAATTATGTTCAATAAGGTTACCTTATGACCCTCAAGATAGTCCTTCTCAATATTTTCACAGAGCTGTAATGCCTGCTCTAGTTTCTCGCTTAGTACAGGCAGTCCAGTTTCTGCACTCTTCTTTATTCTATCAACTTGTGTATCTTTTATATCAGTTACTTTCTCAAGAATTGAGAACAGATTCTCAACTTCACGATCACCACGTTTTTCCTGTAACAGTATATGAAATATATCATACTGGTGTGCATTGGGTTTGAAATTTGATAAACTATAGTATCCAAGTGCAGGTTTCTATATAAAACTTGTTTTTATCGATGGGAAAATGTGAGGAGCACTAATAACACTAGCGATTGTCTGTGACTACATCCATGCTAGCATAGGTTTAAAGTAGATGAGTATTAGTTAAATGGTAAGTTCTGCTTATTCACTTATATGATAATATACACACCCTTACTAGTGATTGACATAAACTATATAGCAACAATATTATGATTTTGTGTCATAAGTATTTTATATTAAAGGTATTAAGTTATTGCATTGTGAAATACAATATGTATGTGTCAGTACAGTAAAAGCTTAGGGTTATCTATTCTTGATTTTCTATTGTGAGGTTGTGAGTTGAAACATCAGCCTGTACCATTGAATTTCTACCTAAGTATGGATTTCTTTTAATTATCATTAGCTTGGGAGGAAAGGTAAGGTATATTATGAGGAAATTGGTGTGCTGAGGACTCTAAAGATAATCTGGGTATGAATAATATCCACACTGAGTTGGAGTGTTAAATTATAGCTTAAAACTAGTAGTATCATAAAAAGGGGTATTATATAGGTGAAAAATTCTAAATTTCCATAATTTTCAAGTTCCTAGCCCCTTTTAAATGGATATAGAGTTTCATCCCTAGCTCGGCGGGGGTTGACCGCAGACAAAAGTTGCTCCTCTCTGCACCCATCCCCTACCCAATAATACCATAAAAAGAGGGATTATATTGGATCTAAAATTTTCGACCAACAATTTCCTAATCTTTTTTCCTGTGTCCCGTTTCCTATAGTTTATATATATATATATATATCATTATATATATATAATATATATATATACATATATATATATATATATATATATATATCTATATCTTATATATATATCATTCAAAATGCATCAGAATAAACTACCTTTGTTAGTTGGTCACATAAAGGTTGTGGTTATCACTTATCAGTATCACTTCATTATTATATTTTGATATGAGTCGTGCTTACCTCAAACTCTTTCACCATAAGCTTTATTTCGCCATTTAAAAATGGACGGTGATCAAATAATCTTGACCAAACTTCTCCAATTTCTGAAAAATGTTCAATAATTCTGACTATAGATACATATTTGAATACTTACCCGTGAGTCTCAAAATGATGATAAAATTATGTACTTATTCTGAAGGTACTTTACAGTTATTAACTAGTTTAAATGAAAATGCAAGTTTTCATAAACGTCTGTTATAGAAATCTGTTATTTCACAATACAGTGAATATTAGTGGGTTCTGTTATTTTAATAAGTTACGTTTATCTAACATTTATCAAAGTTTAAAAGATAATGTATCAATGTAAAATAAATTTCAAAAACAAAACTTGTAAATAGGTCGTACCTCGTGACAGTTCCGTCATTGTCATGCATGTAATATAATTCTATCGTTCATTCATATCACTCATTCATTGCGTTTCGTTTCTATTACTTCGCACTGCCGATAAAAAGGTTTGACTAAACTCAATTCACAAATAGTAAACTTACAAACCAGACTTTTTAAAGCTTTCTTCTTACAAACTCGGACAATTGTGAAGAAATATTTTGTAAAATGATACCTATTTCAAAAATCTTGTCAAAAAAAAAAGATGTAAGAAGATGTAGAAATGAAAAAAGGTGTTGTGAGCATAATGTTTCAAAGGTTGTTCTTGAGAAGTTAAAGCGCCTCTCACGTTGCCTTGACTGAAATTGATAATCCAGCGGAATCACTTGATAATACGGAATAGAAAATTTTAGCATATACTGTGGCGAATCTTAAAAATATTGGTAGACATTACAGAACAATTATCTGGAGAAAAATATCCGACCATGGGTATGGTGATTCCGTTGATACTAGGACTGCAATTTTATTTACATAAGATCACAACTAAAACAGTAATTGAAGGCGAAATTAAAGCATCGTTAATAGATAGCGTGCAAAGACACCTTGGTGTACTCAAGTCTATTGGAAAGCAATAAACATGTGGCAATAGCATGTCTTCACCAGTATGCTATAAATATTCCAAACAGGCCAAATATGCTAAATTAGCATCGAATATGCAAAAAATGATTACACTGACGCTAGGTTTTGAATGGGTGTTGGAGTGAATGAGTTATGCATACCGCACACGCGCAAATCACTACTACCGCCACGGTCGCCATCATCCACGCATTCCTTTACGCACTTTTTTACAAAGAGAACCATAATATGCACTGATCTAGAATTATTGCGTAAGTATTCCTTTCAACACAAGTAACGAAAGTAAACTATAAATTGTGTAAATAATTAATTTTAAATAAAAAAAATATTTTTAGCTAAATTATATTTTCGTTTACAGCAACTTAGCGAATGAACAACGTTCAATGCTCCTTCTCAATCCATCGTTACAATTCATTCATTCCTATTTGCTGTCTCTGTCTGTCTTCAATTTTCATCAGTCAGTCAGTAGCTTATTCACTATTTTATGAACGGTTGTGTTTCTAGTTCAATAGTTCGTGAAATTGGATGCGATATTGTTTTTATTTGCGCAGAAGTGTTTTGTACGTGACAATGTGTTCAAAGATTGACAATTTGTTGTTCGTGCTTTATATTGAGTGATAATTTAACTGTTTGCGAACGTAAAGTTCGGGACTTTTATTTGAGTGTAGCTTAGTGATTGTGAACACCATGCCGGGTCTTATTGGCATCGGTGAATTTATCGAGGAAACTCGAGAGGATTATAATTCGCCGACGACTTCCACGTTCGTTTCGCGTATGCCACAATGTCGACAGACAATCAGTGCTTTGGAAGAGGTAAACTTTAAATTAAAATCTTCGCCTTTTTAATTGCTGTTGTATGTAACACCTGTCGAGATAAGATTCATCCAGCTTCATCTTAACTAAATGCGCCTAAAATTTATCGGGCTCTATGAATACAATTTAACATCACTTACTACAGATTCGATTATTAAAAAATATATTCGCTACTATCAGCATCAACCGTCTTTTTGTGGTTGTAATGTTTTTTTTTTTATATAATAAACGACGAATATGTCTTACCTATCTCAAATATACATTTCTCTATTTTAATAATTTTGTTCTTATTGTTTTACACGAATAAGTTACAAATATACTTGCACACTTGTCCTGTTTTGTAATGGATGCTTTCCACTATAAAGTATTGCGACCAAAAGCTATCAGTTGTAAAATACACAAAGCAATATAAAATATTTATAAATAAGTAAAAATAGTTATTATGTATGTGGGCAGGTCAATACTTGCCCACATACCCCAACTAACTCGTTTGGATACATATATTCTCCATTTAAAATCGCGTCAGTAATTTGTGTATTATACCTAAGGTTTAGTGTAATATGATAGAACAGAAAGGGGAGGGTGAGAGACGAGCCACCTGATGGTAAGTGGGTGGGTAGGTACATTGTCGTCCGTGGACGAGAGTGACGAACGCTGATAAGCCGCCGTGCGCCGTTGGCGGGGCGCGTCGGCGGATGTACCACCTACTTTCGGAGAAATAAATGCATTTGGAATGGATTTGGAAAAAATGGGTTGAGTGGAGAATAGGAAATATGAGGATCAGAAGTTTTTCTCGTTCCATCCATTTTTTAGGATGGATGGGATGGAATAGAGTGACAATGGAATGGAATGAATGAAGAGACTTCCCTTATCTCATTATTCCTATTCCCACTCAAACATCAACCATGTTTATCCAACCTGGAATTAAACTTTTTGAACAGCTGCAGGTGAAATAGTCCACTACCAACACTACATCACACTCCATTAAAAGGGATAGGTATTGGGATGACGAATAAGGTATGGCATATCTCATTTATTCCTGAAACACGTATACATTGCCATAATACGCCCAGTTGGGCAGGACCTGTCGGCTGTTGGATGCAGTATGCGCCGTCGCTCTCATGATCAGAATTATCAAATTACTGTATGAAATTAAATTTCAAGAAACCGCCTGCAAACCTAGTTAAGTCATAATGAAGCCAAGCAGGAATTGCGTGGGTGCTCTCCACACGATATGACCTTGACCACACTCTTTATTCTGAACATGGAGCTAATTTATTCTGAACATTTATGGAGCTAAATAATATACAGGGGTGGATTCAGAGTCTTATCAAATAGCTATAATAATATGATACTATCTTACTTTCCTATTACCTTCAGACTACCCAGAGTTTCTTCCTGGTAGGGTAGTCTATAGATTATGAAGCAAATAAATAGTGACCTTGTCGCTATGCTAACAAATTTGGTGAGATCATCCTAGTTATTCAGCAATTCTGGTCTACACATGTGCTGCAAACATCATAGATTGTATACCATACCATCAGCCTGTGTCTCTCCATTGATATAGACCTCTCCCAAGGACCGCCACCAAACACGACCTTCTGCCCTTCTCATCCAGCCACTATCAGCGACTTTTTCAAGTTGTCAATTCATCCGGCCATAATATACTTGCTGTAAATCAATAGGTACACTTGTATTTCATTTTCAATCGCATTGCGTACCTATATTTTACTTAAATAGTTTTCTTATCAAATACCTAAGTAGGTACATATAAATAGATGTGCGCACGTGCGTGAAATAAAATGGTCATGGTCATGGGCGGGAAACTATTTCATTTTAAACATCTTAAAATCTAAAAGTAACATATTCTAATTTTATTCATATAACATAATACGATCAGCATGGTCTGTTCTACAATTCGCGCAAATCATTAGACCAGATTAATTAATAATATTCTCTTAAACAGAGTTACCTACTACTACCTACTATTTAACTTTTTAAAGTTTCGCGATTTGTATACATTTTATATTGTCAATCGGCTCTGAACTAGTTATTAATTTGTTTAGACTGGTATTAAACTTGTTGACCCGTTGAGATATTTATTATTATATATTTTGTAGGTATACCTTGACCAAAAATTATTCAATCGTTGATCGCATTAATTTAGGCCTAAGCTACACTTGATTGCAGTTCCTGTACGGCTCAAATTGATTTGGATTTCACAACACTCGCAATATAAAATATTTATTTACTATATTACCATACCATCTGTTTGTTTCTCTACTGATGGATATAGGACTTCCAAGGCTCGTCACCACACACGATCTTCGCCTCTTCTCGTCCATTATAACGTCCCACACAGCAGTGGGACGTTATATGCTGACATCATGCAGAACGAAAAAAGAAAAGTAAATATCGTTCTGTAAAATCAACACTATTTATGAGTTCTATTTGCTTCGCGGAGTGGCACGAGTGTAGACCTGAAGGGCCGATTTTTAATTACTATTTACAAGAACCTAATTAAAATACTGCACTTGAGTTCCTAATTGAAATCTATCGATTTCGACAGCTAACGAAATCTCTTTTAGTCTCCCCCTAGGATTTCTAACTAAATTCTATTTCAAACAAATTCGCTTCGCTCGAGTCGAATTAAGATTAATAACTGTACTTTGTGCCAATCCGTCCTACGAAACAATAATACGAAACAAGCTAGATACACAACACTGAAAATCTCGTTGAAACCCACGGATCAATCAGTCTAGTTGGTCCGTGTTGAACTCGGAATCTGTAGTTTTCGAGTAAACATTTTTTTTTAATTTACCGTATAACTTAATTTCCTGATTTAAAATCAAGATAACACTTATACCAATTTACTAATACGTTGGTGTAAACCCGATTCAATTGCATTTACCTACATGTACAAGCTATGCCAACACAATCACACAAAAATTCGAAAAAGGACTAAACTAAACACTTTTGGTTTCTTTACTGTTAACAGACTAAACAGACTTTACAGACTAAACACTTTTGGTCCCTTTACTGTTAACTTATAACTATTATAAAGTTATAACTAGTACCTATATGTATAAATAATGAAACTACGTTGAACCAGTTACGAGGTTCCTGTGAAAGCTGACCACTGTTATTGGAACTTAACTCTATTTAAACTATAGGTGTATTCTCGTATATCCGGTAACAAGTAAAACAAACTGATAGAAAGTGGTTAACGTGCTCACAGCACAGGTCACTGGGTTGCTAATGTATTCCAGTATCGTGGAAATTAAAGCAATGTTACTCATACGTGTTCGTGTATTGCCTTTTTTATATAGGCAACATAAGAAATTGATAGAATTATAGCTAGAAAGTATTATAAAAATGTATCCAGGGATCATGTTTACGGGGACATGATCGATATTTGTTGTCTTATCTTCTGATCACTTACATAGATTTAAAAAAGAATATGACAAATAATAATAATTTTCTTTGTTGTATAAAAATTAACAGTCCACATCATAACGATGTCGTTATGTTGTGTTAAGTATATATTTATACAATAGGCGGTCTTGTTGCATCTTTTCCAAGTAAAATGAATGGCAAAATTGTGTTTAAGAAATCCTAGTACAATTAAACTTAATCAATTGACAATTGCTCGCCATTCATTAAGTTTCACTATTAAAAAGACTGATGAGTTAGTCATTATAGTTAATGAACAATGATAATATACATACGTCGCATATTTAACACAAAACGACACAACAACAACAACCAGTCCTTTTAGCATCCACTGCTGAACATACACGGGCCTCCTGATGCACTTTGTCTCGTGCACGAGGTATCTATGGCCTTAAAACGCATCGCTGCCGAGGCGGTTGGCGAGTCCACTCTTTTAGAGGTGGTGTAGTTCCTTAGGGCTTGTGGTAGTCATCAAAATAATACATACGATTTCTGTACTGCTCCGTTCAAGTACCATTATCGAAGTGTACTTAATTTACAACTAATATTTATGATCTGCGACATAAACGATTATAGAAAGAAATCGACCTACCTGTGGCTGCATTGGGGGCAATTGTGTAAGATTTTCATTCGATGAGATGACAGGCGGTTTATATTTTGGTTAATTATTCAGAGTGCGTGCTTTTTTGCTACCAACTTATATTAGGTACTTCTGTTTATTCAACTAAACTATCTTGTGTTTTATATAAACACGTTCCTAAAATGTGGTTGGATTCCGTAAATACAAGTTATGTATTTCAAAATATTAATTTAATTTTCTACACGGGGAGTTCCGAAATATCTCGGGGTAATTACGAATGATATTCGAAAGTAGTTTTTATTTTATTTTGACAAGGTTCATATTTATTTTTCAATAAAATTCTCACAAAAAATCTTTGGATTTCCTTCATATTTAATCTTTTATATTCATAAACACATTTTTTTCTCATTTTGATATTTCGGAATTACACGCGAAGAGAATGTGGTTCTCAAACTTTTGGTTATACTTTACATACTGAAAAGATTTCAGAAATAGAAGAAAATGCAATAAATTTGAATAAAAAAATATTGTCTTGTTACTTTTACTAAGATAAAGAGATAGTTAAAAAATTCAGTACTTAACCTTTCCACCAGTGTAAAAATCTCGCTGCATTTATTAGGAATTTCAAATATTCGGAATTTCCCCAATTTCAGAATTCCTCCAATGCACCTTACCCTAAAATTATCGAAGTACATAACTGATTAATCTATATAACTGCCCCAAAGAAGGGCTGGAATTGTAATTCAGATACAGAATTACTTATTCTATTTCATACTTGATTCCGGATAGTTGTCGAGGTTCCTTATCTCAGAATTTTCTGTATCTAGTAGGTATCTACTTTTCATTTTGCCATTCTTATTTGGCAACATTGTTCAACCAATGTTTGGCAGCATGACCCTGCAGAGGTCATATCTTTAGTTTCCCAAAGAGTTGACTCGAAGGGACGAAACTTGTCAATGTTAAAATTATCAATATCGATGTTAAATACTCTTTCTATGTTAAATATTAAATACTTCGATTAAATACATTCATAATACTTTCGATGTTAAATACTTTCTATATACAAACTATTCCATTTATCCTATTAAGCATTATTGTCTATCATTGCTCGTTCATGTGAAACGCCAAGTGACTTGTTTACTTTTTTAATACCCAACAATTTGCTTGATATGTACTCGTATTTGGAAAACAACTATGCTAAATGAATATTACTTGTAATTGTAAGTATTTGCAATTTGATCAAGGTAATTAGTAGAGCAAGACCAAGAAAAACAGGTTTTTTTGTAATTACGAACTTTTATTCGACATTTTACTAAATTACAGTCTGGTTTTATTAATGTTGAGCTCCATTAGCTATTCGACTTTGGTTTTATGGATTGTTGGGATTTTGGAAAACTAGATTTATAGTACTCTGGCACTTCTTTTTCTTGAATAATACAGAATAAACGAATAAAACTTTATTTTTAATGTTCAATCTCGAAATCTGCTTTACTAAAACTCATCTACTTTGAGATACGACCCGGCTGAAGTTGCTGATAACTTTTTAGATTTTTATGTTTTGCGGACATTATACTAAACGCATCCTAAACGCATTTATTTGGCCTTAACTATTTACATATTATTCTATTTTTACAATTTTAACACGGGTCTCGGATCAGCTATGCATGAGACATTCCACCGAACCGAACGACTAAAGGCCTGAATTTATCAACGCTTACTCAGGATGTTCACAGAATGCTGATGGGTTTCAAACGATGCATGCACTTATTATTAAGGCACTCTATTTACATTCAAAGAATGATGATACGCTCGAAGTGGACTGACATCTCGAGTTTTAAATACACAATTTAAAATATTTTGAACATTATGTGTTCTTTCTACCTCGTTATTGTTTTGTATCGAGTTTTCTAAAAAGGTTTCTTGATTTTCTTGCATCCAATTTGATTTCAATATTTGTGTCATGGACGCCTGATTATTGTTATTTCGACTATATCTCAGTTAATGTTTAAATTATATCACCACTTAAGGGTTTGGCAACGTGCCTGCTATATAGCAGGATGGAGCACACATTACAAATTGAATAAATGGATACTTTATCAACGTCAGTTTAAGCGCGCCGCTCCTCGAAATCCGAGAAAGAAAATGCCGATGGAAAAGGCTCTCGGTATACGTGAGCCAACAAAAATGGCTGCCTCTGGGATGTTAGGCTCATAAAATGGACTAGTGACATGATACCATGATAAGAGTTCCCCTTTCTCATGTTTGTGTTAAATGAAATATGAGCGCACCGCAAACAAACTTTTTTCAAAAGAGTTATTTTGTACAATCGATGTAACTTCTTTTGCTTCGTCTTTCTACTGCTATTTATAGGAAGCCATCCACCATCAATGTACCTTATGGTCATCTTCATGACCATTCGTCATGAAGATGGGAATCGTGAGACTCCTATAGGATACATTAACTTCTATACTAGTCAGATAGAAAACCTGAGGACCTATACAAAATGAGGCATATCCTTTCCAGGTAACTCCTAGTTGTGGTTTATGTGGTGCAGTACTCTAGTTTTCTGTGGTTTAACGTCTTGTAATTTGTTTCTTTATACTATAAATACTAAAATCAACTTTTAAAAAATAGTCCCGAAGTATGAACGCCAACTGATTTTCAAAATTCTATGAAAGAAACCTTTTTTTACGTTTTCGACGTATTGCGTAGTTGCAATGAAAACAAAAAAAATAAAAGCCCGCTTTTTTCAACTTAACTGTGTGAACAACCAGCTCTATTTTTAATTATCACAATATGAAAATTTAAGTATGTTCAAGTGTGATCCAATCCGATAGTGAATCTATGGTCACTAATCAAAGTGTAGTGTGTTACGTACCAGTCCAAAGAATCACCCTTCTACTGATCTTATCCCAATTCAAACAGGTCAACGACCCAAATGAGTCATCGTATACGAATGCAAGTATTATTTCTTACGTTGATGGAGTGCATGCCAAAGAGTCGGTTGTGTAGCGTAACGCACCGGTAGTTGCACGGCAATAAAAGATCCTATCCGGTGTGAGTCACTCGTGGGTTCCCTAGCCATATTATGTAAACTTACATCAACGTTAAGCGCACCACACGTTTAATTACATCGTGAAAAAACGTATGCATAAAGAACTGTTCATCGTCACCCACATACTTCAGTTACGGCACAATTTTTATCTTAACAGTCTTTGGCCGTGTGGTGTCGGTGTCGGCCGGCTTTAGAATACCACCACTCCATTTGTTCCTGTGTCGTAAAGGGGAGATAACAAACCCGCTACCAGAAGCCCTGAAGAACTACACCACCTTTCAGAGTGGACTCACCAACTCGTTTGTTCAACGCGACTTTTTTAGTCTGTACATCCTTCATCCACAAGACAATGTGCATGAGGAGGCTCATGTTCAGTAGTGGACGATGAAGGGGCTGGTTACGGTTACAATCAATATCAGTGCATATGTGCTCTATTTTCCTGTTTCTATTGCTGCAAATTCTGCTGACTCCCTTAATTTATTCATACTAAGATAAAATGTATTGTTTTCTGGAATATTTTTTTTGACGTTGTCAACAATGGTCTGTGTTCTCAAAAGACAAATCCCCACTTCACACCTTGTTAACATTGGAGACCGAAATCTTTTTGAACGTCAAAACAATAACTTCGACCGTACTAATTCGTTTTGCTTGAAATTTAACTTGAATAAGTTAGCCTTTTGTTTATCTATTTAAAAAAACACTTCTCTCGAGTTGCCGTGTGTTTTTTCTTTGAAAAAAGCAAAATGTTACTACTGAGATCCATCATAGAAACTCCTAAAATATTTCCTTCCATCGTTCGCTGTACGACTTAAGGTCTCGCTCACGAATTTGCGGATGTCAATTTTAGGTATAAAAGTTCGATTTTTGAAATCATGATCGGCTGTCCGAATACTATTTATTCATGAAGGAATACACAATTGATACTTATTATTGTATCTCATTATGATAGTGTATGCTTTATTTTCGCAAGCCTATGTTATATAGCCATTTTTGTGTTATATATACCTAAGTAAATAAAATTTATTTATTATTAAGTATGAAAAAAATGAAATTAAATAAAATGAGAATTTAAAAAAAATCGGTTATTTAATTTATGTATTTACAAAAGGCGACCTTAATGTCTTACTATACTAGTAGTATAAAAATAAGCAAATGTAATAATAATAATAACAAATAGAGAATAAATTTTAATATTAATACGGTCAGTAGTTATATTATGTTAACAATGAACTCTAAAGTATGTTTCGATGTTTGTTTTCTAATGTCTAGGTAAATACAAAAATGGCCCCCCGGAATTTATGTAATAATACTGTACGTTTCACAGCAAAAGTGGGGTAACTTTAAGGCAGTTGAGCTTGGCCAACGGCTAAAAGATGCAGCATGCAGGTAAACGATTCTTCTTCTTAATTGTACCTCTTTAGCTATTAACTATAGAAAGACGCATTCGAATAAATGCATACATTTAGAAATTATAATCACATTGGTACACGTCAATCTGTTTTGTGATAGAGGTAACACCCAGTCGGACACATCCAGTCGGTCGTGGGATACAGCTCTTCTATGTATGAGAACTGTTCATTGGACCAAACAACTTCAAAAAATGTGCCCAAACATCACATGGTTGTATTGTCAAATTTCAAGGAGTTCTCTTACCCACTTTCGTTACTAGCTATTTTTTTCTCGCTATATGGTTTATATAAAATGAGAAATAGTCATCCTAAACAAATTGTCCAGAAAGAATATCCAGATGAAGGACAGTTCTTTCTATATCAGCAATAGTTATTGTCACAAACTTTCAGTTATTTTGCCACAATTGTCCATGAAAAACACCAATAATGCTTGAAAACCGTTAACACCCTTTCGTTTCTCGACCTTGGGTCGGTATTTTCCGTTCCTTCCGCCCTGAGTCCCTCAAGGAAGAGAAGGTTCGGCTCTCCCAATTTCTTCATCCAAAACTTTTGAAACTATTGTCATTGTGTGTAAATTTATGTATATTTGGATTTCTTTCTTTAAATAATCGTTCAAATCTGTTTATGTATCCTATTCCTTCTGATTTAACTTTAAGGTAGCAAAACATAAGTTCGTGTAATTCTTCTTGGGACCACTTTCTTCTTGTATCTTCATTAATAATATTTGTGGTCGGTTCCAATGCATCGGCTGAGACTGTGCCTGCTCTGCAAGGTGTTATCGGCATCGGTGTTGGCATCGGCCAATCGGTATGATTGGCTGTGGCATTTTCGGGTTCCCCAGCTCCTGCCCGCCGGTTCAGCATCCCTGGCACTGACGGTTTGCAAACTGTTACGCCCAGCGTCAGCTCCAGACGTGCCCCGACGATTGCCGCCGGGTAGCGGCCTTATACATGTACTTCTTAATTGTTTTCTCATGTTTATTCATGGTTGCTATTGCTCCGTTGGTCATTGATGAGTAATAAAATTGCCCTCACGTGGCAAAGATGATCATGCACGGACGTAGAGTTAGACTTGTGAGAGACCTGTTATTATAGTATAGTATAGTAGTATTAAGTGGGTATAATTAAATTATACCCACTTGACAGTGGTCAAGTTTGTTTTCACCGTATGACCTAACTGGCGAGACGCACTGATTTAGTCTTTAAACATTCTAGCATAGACAACGAGAAGAGATGATCCTTAAATCAAATCGTGCCCAACTATCACTATCCCAACTATCGCCCAACCGAACTATCACGCGTTTTTATAGGTCTCTCAACTGAACGGACTTTCCTAATTGGGATGATATATTCGTCTACAAATTCTAGTGTTACTTCTTCGAAGCTTACCGGTTCCGAAACGATATGCTACTTTGAAAATTACTTACTTTACTGAAGTTCTTGCCGAGACCAGCGCGTCGTGAGTTCACAGAACGCCCTTTAGCGTCTGGCAGGGTCGATTCTGTAGCCCGTATTTTCATAATAGTGGTTATGAATTAGTGGTTATTAATATAATTATGGTTAGTGGTTATGAATTAATATGGTTAGTGGTTTCATATCGATGGTTAAAAATTCAATTGGCGTAAGGGACAAAAAGGTGGTTTTCAGTAGAACAAAAAATAGTTTTCTGGAATTTTTAAATGGCTAACTATTATTATAATAATATCCATAACTCATGTGGTATTTTTATATTAAATATATAGTAGTAATTACATTCGTAATGAATGACAAAAAACTTTACAAGGTTAACCATTAGATGTTAATTAATGGTTACGCCCCTAATAATTAGGGGAAAAACTAAATGTATATTACAGCATTTTTTTACAAATAACCAAAAACATAGTGATCTAAAGTACAGTACAAAATAGAAATAGTCATTTGAATATATATCAGTTTGTTGATGATACAGTTGGATAGAACAGAAAATACTATACAAAATGAGAGTTAAACATTTTTTTCTTGATTTGTCCCCTACGCCAATTAAACCATCGATATAGTTAAGCATGACTATATATACTACGATACTTCATTTGTTGTGCCAATACTTGTAAGACCTACTCGGCCATTCAGCATCTTTGAATGCATTAAAAAACTATTTCGATCACATAGACACTTGAGCTATAGATCTATGCAACCCATGTGATATACGCATGAACGGTATATTCGCATGTATGAACTTTGATTAAACTTTTATAAACTAGTCATAACGTAGGTATTGTATGTACCTAGGTATTGGTGACGTGCTCAAGTGAGCGTGACTTTATCGTGGAAAGAATGCATGTGGTCGTCTGGTGGGTCTGATGTTATGTTATGCGCCCTGGTTTTTATGTTTCGCTTTAGAGGTAATATTACATATAAGTTATAGTAGTATTATTTTCCTTATCTTTTTCTTTCCATTTCATTTACAGAGAAATACAATATGAATGGCACTTTTTGAAAATTTACTAGCTACAAATTTGAAATCTCGCCGTTCTATAGACGCTCTCTTTGATATGCGCGTTTTATTTAAATCTTAACTTTCGTGGACCTAACATAACTAGATGACATCTACACAAAGCAGTTCACAGGCCTTACGAAGTTGCAATCTTAATTACGAAGTGCTTTCGGGTCATAATCCACCACGCTGACCAAGTGCGAATTGGGTGATATGTTATGGCCAAAGTTCGTTGTGCGATTTCTTCGCGGGAAACGCTAGTCAGTCCTAAGATTGACTAATGGCCAAAGCCTGAAATAGATTTTAATTTTGATCTTTGACTGATGTAGTTTTGAATGTTAGGAATGACAACTGAGCAGTCAATCCCTGAAATCAAAGTAATCTATTTCGGCCTTTGACTAGTGAATCCTACTCCTAGCGTGACTGTAATGAAGTTGTCAAAGCTGCGTGTCGTTATCATACGTATTCCGACCTGTCTGTAGGTATTAAGTGAGATCAAAATTATTGTGTAATTCTAAATATTACAAAGCCTCTATTTGCCAAAACAAATAATCGATTTAAGTGTTAATTTCATTGAATAAATGCAAATAATTAATTGATGGGAAATAATTACGTAAGTATTTCCTGCCCAGAAACGATTCGGCTTCATTAGGTTAGAAGTTAGCGGCGATTGCGAAGTGTTCGCACTTGGCGTGGACTCATCAATCCGCTTAGCCAGCGTGAAGTTTTAATACAATTGTGCATGAGGAGGCCCATGTCTCTCAGTGGAAGAAAAAACTGGTGACGGTGATATAGGTTGTACACAAGGATCTAAATAATATAATACGTGTGATTTTCCAATGGTTTCTATAATTATTCAGTTTTTAAACCTTAACATAAACATTACTCAATTAAAATACACTCTATTAAAGTACAGTCTCATCATCATTATTAAGTTTGTTATTATCTAAATCAAGAAAACAAACTTTGATCAAAGTGAAACATGTGTTCCTTGTTAAGATAAGCGAAAGTACTTAACATGCTGTTTGAGTAGGTTTGTAATGAACTTTCTCTTTTAATTTAGTACGTAATTGTACGTACATAAATTTACGTAGGTACCTACGTAAATTGTACACAAATATAGTACGCAAATAAATGAACAACAATATTGAGTATCCATTTGTGATGATATTATCTGAGACAATGGGACCTCTTGTTGTCGGTTCTAGTCACCACACTAGTGAAATCTTAAAACAATATCATTTTTTATTGCTGTCTTAAAAATCAGATGTTAGAAAGTGTTTTTATTTAAACAGAATCTTGAAACAACGAAATTTTAAGTGAGAAAATAACTAATCTCAATAAGTCCATACCGACAATAAGGTCTTGCTCAGATAAAGTCGTATATGTTTTCATCTTTCCCCCAACATTTTCATTACCCCAACGGATAATCCAAATAGATTAAATTATGTAAACAGGTTTACACTGCTGGGAAAAACTTTGATATCTATTATTATTTAGGTATTACTTTATTCAGTTATTTTAGGTATCAACTTCCTATTATCGATACTAGAAGACGTGTTTAAGATGCTGTAGTGGGAAACCAATAGAATCCATGCGAGTGGCGACCACATCAATGTGAGAGTCAAGGTGAAAACCTTAACAATGTCATCTCAGGTCTTCACACGATATTGTTATTAAGGTTTAATCGCTGGAGAATTTGAAGTCCATATCGACAATATGGTTCCTTAGTTCAGATAATGTCATAATATTGTTTTTCGTAAATCTAGACCCCCGGGATTACCACTTCAAAAGGCTGCAAGCGGCATGAAACGTAAAAGTGGACATCTGCACTTATATTTATAATTTACTAGTAGATTTTCTACTTCTCTGCGATGTATCGGAATGCTCCCTATTACTGCCCTATCTTAATCCGACCACTGAGTGTTTTAGCTATTATCTATTTAAATGGGTGTTTTTCGAATTTAAAGAGATGTACATGGCTTCATAAGTTAATTAAACTTAATTAAACATATAACTATATGTTGCAGTATCTTTCACTCGAATAAACGTCCATTTAAATATATATTAGTTAAAAATATTATAACCGGATTTTTATACTTATCTGTGAGTGGACTGGCAAGAATTGTGACGACGCGAGGCGTCAGGATTTGTTTACATTTATAAAAACTGAAATATACATAATAATATAGAGCGAATGTGCAGTACCAATATAAACTACTCAGTTTGACGGCATTAATCAACCCATGTATTTATGTTAAAATTCTGTAAACCCTGAAATTAAAAATTAAATTTGATATTTAAAAATTACAGTAAAAAGTAATCGCTTCTTGACATTACTTTTCTATCTCTCGTAATATGAAGAATGTGTCACTGTGATGATTAATCACGTCATGTGTCCCTAGTTACTGCTGTAAAACAGTTACTTTACTGTTACTAAATATAACTGTAATAATAAAAAAAAGTAAATAAACAAGTGCGTATTACTCGCAACGCATTTCGACCCAATAAGAAACAGGTTTGTAACAGTTACAGTTAACCAAACGACTCTATGATACACGTTATTTATCTGTGACTTACTTAATTATTTAATGAATTTCTCTTTTACTCTGTGGTTTACTTTTTAGAGGCCAACTAATTTATTAGTAGGCCAAGTAGTTACATGTATTAAACATACCTTAAATATTTTAGATGTCATTAATGTAAACACGATATGAAAATTATAGATGTATATCTTACGGTTTATTTGACTGACATTCACATAGCAGCGATATCGGATCGCATGACATATATTGCGGTTTTGTTATTAATTTATTGACCAAAAAATAACCTTGAAAAAACGAAAGAGAAAAGTGGAAACCTGATGGGAGAAGAACCTGTTTGCTATAAACCTTCACCAATGGCTTGAGAAAAGCATTATTGAATCATTTACAACTGTATCCAAACAAAGGTTGAAATTGATAAAATGACTTTTGATGGCGAAAATGGCATCATAAGAAGTCGATAAATTGACAATAATTACATTTTTTTCTTTTAAATTATGAGAAGAATTACTGAAGTAATTCATTACTAAATAAATAATGCCACACTCAATGGGCCACTATGTATCGTCAGTCCAGAAACATAAAATCAAGCACCTAGACCCTATCAACGCTTGTTTCTTAAATAATTGAGTGACTGGGACTTGTTTAAAGACATGAGAACTTGAGATCTATAGGTAAAAGCACTAACGAAATACGTCTACAAAATTACGAAGGTATTCAATTACAAACGTTACAAGTACAAATACTTAATAATAATTACTGTGCGAATCTTAAATTATATCTAATAAATAAAATTATACCTACGCCCACTGTAGCAATTACAGATGGGTACACAGATGTAGCCATTTGTGAAGGCCTAGCCAATTTGATATTTCTCCCCATTTCTCTTGTTAATAATATTCGTAATATTATTATCCTCATAATCATTATTCATCCACTCAGAATTTAATGTTCTAATAAAATTCACTTTCTTGCATTAAACTCGATTTTAATACTGTGACTGCACCGACATGTGAAATAAAAATATAATTTTCTTCTTTCAAATATTCAATTATCATTAGTGGCAACATTAACATTACATTTAGACTGCTGTTCAAATCAGGAATTTGGTGCTCCATCTTAAACCAGTCCTGTAGGTTTTTCAATCAATACGTCTTCTGCTAGGTATTCGACTTCTATAGATTTGTCAGTGATTTGTAATTTATAGTCCTTTATTGTACATACATATTAGTAATTTCTAGTCCTTTATTGTATATACAGATTAGTCATTTCTAGTCCTTTATTGTACATACAGATTTGTAATTTCTAGTCCTTTATTGTACATACAGATTTGTAATTTCTAGTCCTTTATTGTACATACAGATTTGTAATTTCTAGTCCTTTATTGTACATACAGATTTGTAATTTCTAGTCCTTTATTGTACATACAGATTTGTAATTTCTAGTCCTTTATTCCATCTTAACATCACTGTTTCATATTTCTTACTCGGTCCCTCCACGACATCCTTAACATTATCCTGTATTTTATATTGTAAATCGGGTCTGAACAATATAAAATGTGTACAAAGCGCGAAAGTTTGAAAAGTTATATTTTCCTGTATACCCCGGAAGCTTCAATATACATGGTCTCAGTTAAGGAGTATGATGGCTCCGTACAAAAGAATGGAGAGAACATAACAGCTAGTCTTCTGGATTCAGAAGCATAATCTGAGGGCACGATTGCAGAGAAGATGTTTTAATTTAAGAAAAGCAATTTATGCTTGCCTCTATGCCACACCTGACCTCTGCGCTGAAGTTACTTTTACTGTCTACAAATTATATATTTATATCTTCTCTACGACACAGCCGTGAAACGATAATATTCCACCATTATATGCAAGTTGTTTACATTTCCTTAAGATATTTGTTTATATGAGCTAACACTTCCACCCACGCTTATTTTGGTTGGACTGTAAAAAGTTTCAGAGATAAACATGATCTAACCCATTGGGGTGATAAAAATCGGTGCCGCTGCTGCTAACAGATAACATAAACAATGACGTCGTCGAGTTGAAATTTTCTACATTTTGTGGCTGATGAAACTTGTGAGAAGATGAAAATGCTCCAGTATCGTAAAAATTTCATTCTTTCATTTTTAGGAAGGTAAATCTATCTATATCCACGTATATACTTGCTTTGCAATATGATTTTCCGAGTCTAATATGCGCTCTGTGCGAACTCAGGACACGTTGCTACTTAGCAATAGAATCATTGATGCTGTCACAAACCGATTGTGCAACTGACCACATGGCAACAGCGTAGAAATTATGGAAATGTAATTTTTAAAAGTATGTACTTCATCCGAGGGCGAACGCAACAGCTGCGTTAGATTCGCGAGAAATCCCTCAAACACGTTTTTCGAGAGAAAGTTTTAATGCTGGACAAAGCCCGATAGACTCGGTGAAATAACAGACATAAAACCGGACTTGTTTTCATAACATGCCGACGCGGTCAGCTTTATGAAGTTATTTTGTATACAATACACACACACGGTATTTTCAATGTATATTTTTTGTTACTAGTTAATAACGAATCGGATCGCTACTTGTAAATTCATATATATTACCGTAGTTAGATTTAATTGGCGAAGCTAAAGAATGTCCGAAATAGATTAGTAAAAATCTTGATGGGACATTCTGCCGGTGTTATTTATAATTTACCACTTCTATCGATCTGTCACAGTACTTACGACCGATGTACTCGTACTACCAAGAAAAGCAAACATCGATGAAGAACTTTACCACCAAACAACTGAATTTGGTAAATTGCTTCCTACTACTTCTATACAAGGCTATACAGTCCACAAGGCACGACCATAGTCCATACACTGCACGACAGAAAACAGAGACTTCGTCACCCAGTCACCCACCATACGACTTATACTCACCAGACCCTGCCCCAACAGATTTCTATTTTTCAGAATTAAACGACTTTATACACGATAATAGTTTAACTTCAAATTGTTGAATCCCGCCCACTTACATCAGTGGTGTAGCATGGGTCACTAGCATCTGGTGCAGATCCCAAATTTGCCGCCCCCTCCCCCTATTTTCGCAATCTACCATGAAAATATTGAAACATGCTCAAATAAAGTACCGGCCGGTGCGGACTGCGCCTGCAACAAATGCTACGCCCCTGACTTAGATGACTTCAGGAAATTCATAAAGCAGTGGTGGTTTTAAAATTGCTATAGTGCGTCTATAATATTATCTAGGAAAAGGAACTTTATTTAGATTCTAGTTTCTAAGATATTGAGACATGTTACAACTTAAAATCAGATGTTACAACGTGTTCCTATTTAAACATAATCATGAAACAAGGAAATTTTAAGTAGAAATCTTAAACGAAATTTGAACGGAAATCTTAAGCAAAGTCAATAAGTGAAGTCTGTATCGACAATCCCTTTTACTTTTACTCACATATTGGTCGATTATAAAAAATATTGTATTTTCACACAATTTTTTTAGTGTGCGGTTTTACATATAAACATACAATTTCATTAGTTAGAAATCTAAAATATATTATGTAGTCTTCAACACGGTCAGGTTACAAGGTCAGCCGCTTTCACTGTCGGTATATTTGTAAACTACGCGTCTTACTGACTTCCACCATCTTCTACTGTATATTATTCATTAAAACCTTACTTGAAAATGTCCTTTTATAATTAATACGTAGTTTCTTACATTATACATATAAAAATATGAATCAAAGACAAAAAGGTTTTGTTGATAAAAACCCTGAGTGTGTGGAGATAAAGTCGATTTTTGTACTCTTCGCTGACTTTTAGTAATATCATCTCGATGTGACTCACACACAGTTATTCATTATATTAATCAAATGACAAATCAAAGCCTGTCGTTCCCATTGTACGTATGTTGGCACAACACTGAGTCATCACTTTCTCAGCATCTCTGATAGTTAACAGAAAATGAACGCCCACATTTAGGATTAATAGTGGTTGAGCAACCACTATTCATTACACTGCTATTACTTATTAAATTATTACTATAATTCAAAACGAGTAACATCATTATGTTATAGTTATCAAGGACATGTGATGTGACACTATAAAATGGTTTAATTATTTTAGTTCCAACACGTGTCGTTTTAATTTTACAATAAAAATGTCAACATTTGTTACGTTAAATATTTTTGTCTTGCATACCACGGAAAACTTCAACAAACTGTCAACACTATTACTGAATCTCCAAAAGTGACAGTTTGTAATAAAGAAAAGGGTTAAAATTATTTGTGTGACCCTAGCATGCCATAGATGCAAGTGACTCTTACGTAATTTATCAATTCATCATTTTACAGTTTAATTTACTGATTGAAAATACCAATTTACAGAACTGATAATAAATTAGAACAAAATAACCTTAATATTATGAAATATGTACCTAAATTCTGAAAGGTATGTTTAAAAACACTACAATTTATCAATGAAAAAATACTTTTCTGTTTCTTGACTTCAAATACTGTTGTGCGCTTCATCGATAGAGCGATAAAATTGTTTTTGTTTCTAATTGTTTTGTTTTTGTTGTATTGTTAACCATAACAGTGTGTCAGAGACCGTGACGTATTGTTTTGCACCTTCAACTATTCCATTCAACCAATCATTAAGTTTTGCAGACATGAGTAAGCATTTGTGCGGAAGTAGTTACAGGTAGTCGTTTTGTGAATTGGCACAAAAACACTTTTATCTTTCATTATAAATAACTCACCTTGGAGATCGACTATTAGGTATTGAATGTGTCTTCATAGCCATTATATATAGTAATAAATTTTAATATTATATTATGTTGTTGAGAAGTGGAAATTGCAAAAAAAGCAATCTTGAAGCTATTTGCAAATCGTTTCAAAGGGAGACTTCATTCGGTCTTTCGCCGGATCCAAGTATGATGTAATAATATAACTTCTCCGAATAAGCATAATTGGATTTATCTTTCGAGATTTTAATCTCCGCTGATTTAGATTTTTTCCAGAAAGCATTAATCGCACTGCCATAGTGTATTTTATGATTATTGTAAATGTTATATTCACACTTCCGAGAATTAACACGGTCATGGTGATCTCCTAATCTCTCCACATAAACTACATATTTCGAACAATTTTAATTAATGAAGAATTTGCATATTTTAAAACATTTAAAATTATTTAAAGATGAGATTTACTAAAAGAATTTAAAATAAAAGTTATATTATTCCATCGGCTAACACTAAGTACGGACAGAATTTATGTCTATTGCGATATCGTTCACTATTTAACAATATTTGCGACGATAATGTACTTGAATCGTGTTACAGTTATCAGTCATACATCCAGCACATTCATAAGTTCTTCGTGACAAAATTTCTTAATTCGATTTGGTTAAACGTTGATTTTGTAGCTTCTTTTTCTTTCTTGCTAATTACTATCTAGATATTACATAGTAAATGTTACTATCTAAGTAGATTGTGTCTCAAGTGTTTTCAGTATTTGCTATGTGGGAACTTACTTTTAGCTTTAAGACAAACAAAAAAATATTAAATAATTCAACGATTATGTTCGATTTTTGTTTATTGGATTATTAATTTAAAACTGTTATTGGTAGAGTAATTATGAAAACTAGGGTATCTATTAATTATGGATCGAATGTGGATTCTGCCGAATGTCGAGTTCGGCCGAATATTCGGTAAAAACATCTGCCGAAGTCGAAATTCGGTTGATTTTCGCGCGTCTTTATGTTAAATTGGCTAAGAACTTTCTTAGCTGCTCAGCCAGCACAGTATACAGTGCGAGAGTTTTTCTCAGGAGCAGGAAATATGTATGAAGAGAAAAGAAATCGCATCTCTGCCAGATCGCACAGAAAAGCTGACTTCTTTGCATCATAATTTACCATTAATAAAAAATATTAATACAAAAGTAAACTGACTGGTATAACGACATTAATAATTGATTATTAGGGGAAAAGCAGATAATTTTCGCCAGTTAGTGTTAGAAATAGAAGATTTGGTTTATTTCAAGCCGTTGAAAACCGATGTTCCTTAATTTGCTTTAATCAATATGTATGTAAATCTAAATACATCATCTAAATACTAAGTTCTTTATTACATGTATAGGTGTATCCTAGACATTCCTAGATGAATCTTACTGCTATAATATGTTAAAGTATAATATAATATTGATTTACACTAGCAAAGAGATGCCATATTTATTATTGTTTAGTAAAAATATAAATGTAACTAAACACACCATTTGAATAATGTTGATTCTTAACCTAGCTTGTTAACAGAAGTTTTTAGAATTTATGCCTGTAAATTTGTCTGTTTGTCAGTATGTCTGTTTGTTTCTGCATCACGTAAAAACTATTGAACGGATTTTAATCGGGTTTTCGCTAATGTAAAGCTAAGTGTCCAGAAGGAAAACTGATGTATGTTTTGTCTTCATATTACACAAGGAGTGGTTAAAAAATATTTTACAGCTACTTAGTATATGCGAGCAAAGCCGCGGATAACAGCTAGTATTATATAATCGTTGCAGAAAACGTCATTTTAGCTGGCAGAATACAGGCTAGGCAGGTTACTAATCTAGTATTGTCTAGACATTCTTTAGCATGAAATAACATTATTGAATGTTAGTTCATGCTACCGAATGTTCGCGACACATGAACCGAATTTTCGCTTCATGAACCGAATGCCGAATTTCGGCATTACCGACTGTGAAACGAATTTCAGTTTTTAGTATCAATGTCATGAAAATGTAAGGAAAGCGCAAAATTGATCTTATTGCTGTTCAAGCAAAACCTACGAAATAAATTAATATTATTGAAATACATAGTTAAATGAGAATAACGTTTTACTTGCTACGCCTTGTTTTAGATTTATCTTAAAAAATATTTCAAATTTATCTTTACTTTGCATTAAACCAAGAACCAAGTGAACCTTGTGAACCAAGAACGTTTACTAACGAGTAAAGCTTGGTTAGGGCACTGAAATTCAAAAGAAGCAAATTTGGCTATAGTAAAATATAACACAAAATGTGAATAACAACAATACATATACATTGTCATCGTCATAATGTTATCCCCATAATGACGTAGAAATTCAAGATTGACGTATTGCGCAAGACGTCCACGTCACGTCACGCATCGGTACGAGTGGGGGTGAAAGCTATTTCTCAAGTTTTGCTTATACGGATATATGCATGCATTATGTAAATACGGACAATCCTTATTCACGATATTGTGTCAGCCTGTAACGTCCCAATGCAGGGCACAGGCCTCCCTTAGTAAATCACTGCGGATTGGTGGATCACAGAGTACTGCAGATTTTTTTAATGTTTGGAGCATGCGGGTTTCTTCACAACGTTTTCCCTCATCGCCCGATTAGTGAGAATTTTTAATAATCCGTACCTCAGTGGTACGGGGCGAGGATTTGAACTCACGATCACACGAACGTGAGTCGAGTATAGACCCCTAGGGCCTAGGTTATCATCGCACTCCTAGCCTATCACCGCTCTTAGGCTATCATTATGTACGTTATTTATTACGCAAGCCATTTTTTCTCTGGATTGGTAAACTGCCCATTCAGCCAGCCAGCCAATGTGTGCGCGTGGTCTGTGGCGTAAACGAATAGCAAAAAAATACTATTGTTTCCTAAGCTCCCATTACGGATCGCTGTTTTGCTTGCTAACGAGTTATGTAGGCGGTCTCATTTACTTTGTCACGCGATGTTTAAACGAGGAATTTTGAATACCTACCTACAGCATTGAAATGTGGGGCGCGGGGCGTATTTACATGGCGTATTAGGGTTAAACATTTTTGTGTTCCGGAAAAAAGGTTAAAAACATTGGTTACCCAAATAAATTAAGGCTTACTTTGGCATGTACATTTAATTTTGTAAAAACACTTAATTTACTTTTTATTTTTTTGGTAAAGGCTTCACGTCCTATTTCATGTCACTAAATAAGGGTCCTAATAACATCTAATTACCTCCAGAAGGATTTCGTTATTTTATTTTGTAAAAAGAGTAATATCGCTAAGTATGAATAAATTAATTATCGCAGAAACCTAACAGAAATGTTGGAAGGTGAAATGTTCCGTAATTAATATGTCATTTTCAGTATAACGATTCATTCTACTTTAATAACTTTGTGTGGAAATCGGTTGGTCGCGGTAAAAAGTTTGGATAATTCTCATGAAATCTTGGTAACAACGGAGGGAGGAAGCAATAAATCAGAGGGATGATGAAGATGTTGTAACTTTAACAGTCAGATGCTCTTTGGACGAAAGTTCCATGTCTTAATTAAAGCCATTAAAGTTTTGGAAATATGTTTGGGTAATATTACTTCTCAATATTGTTAGGATTATTCCATAAGTCCCCAATCTTTTTTTTTCACTTTTCTTACTCGTAACTCAAACCCCAAATACGAGTACATCATTTCAGTACGAGTACATAAATGTTAAAGCGGCGCATACATGTTCATTCATCACTTAAAAGTGTTCAAGTTGTAAGTGTTTGTACCGTTTGTTACATTATTGTCTGTCAGAACACCCTTAGCAAATGCTCCATTCTTCAAACCTCCAAAGGTTCTTTAGGATTATCTTGTAATTAAAAATAATTACGAGAAAAAGCGTATGTTCGCTACATGTAGCGATCTCGGCACCTCGGAGTCATCGTTAGCACCCATACCCATAGACAACTCAAGTTTGTGAAATTACGAGTATATGGAAATCAAGTGTGTCACGTCATGAATAAATTTTGCGTATTTTTGCAGTTGATTATAGCGCCATTGGGTATTTCTCTGTTTTGTAAGTACTCGTAACAACTCGTAGCAAGCGTAACTGCACGAACACCGAGAGAAGTAGGAGCTTAGCGTCAACTTCGGGCACGCGGAGACTGACAGCTTGCGTTACGAGTATCTATATATCCGTCTATATCTGCGGCACCTTCCACTGTCTGTGGTAAACACACATCATATTGAAACAGAATTGTAGTTCTGCACCTTTCTTATATAATTAAGTTTGTTTTGCAGTGGAAAATAATAGAAGGTCTTGTAATTTTGTCGCATTCGATACATTGAATTCGAATTACGCAAAAAGGTCTGAACCGGCAAAATCTAAAGCGCGTGCACGCTCGCCAGGTGTTGCGATTACGGCAAGACCGGTCGGTCGTCGGCACCCGCCCACGTTACACGGCACGCCCGAACCAATTTTTTTATGGCATAATTATGTGTGATGTTGCTAAGGAACTTTTTCGGCTTGAAATAGTGAATGAATTATTATGATATTAAATGCTTACTAAATTTTGTAGTGCACTATTCTTTACTAAATTCTATAGTGGACCTGCAGAATATAGTGGATCGTGTTAACGAGTGTATCGTCAAAGCTGGTCTCAGAATGAATGTAACCAAGACAAAATTCTCAAAAATTCTCAAGAAACGCCGACTTAGATTCCATTATAACGGTAGCAGTCCAAAAATTTGAGAGGGTTTTCAAATATAAATATTTGGGCACCTGGCTGAATGAAGACTGGGATAGTGTTATGAATATAAAAACCCGCATTGAAATCGCTAGGAATGACTTCACCAATATTAGAAAAGTTCTTTGCAACCGAAATCTCAAGATCTCCTTGCGCATCCGTCTCCTCCAGTGTTTATCTGGCCCATTCTTCTATATGGATGCGAGTCCTGGACAATGAACGTGGAGCTTTGTAAACATATAGAAGCGTTCGAAATGTGGGCGTACAGACGTATGCTGGCCATCAGTTGGACGCAGAATATCACCTAGGAGGAAGTCCCGCGACGCATAGATCGGAAATGCGAATTCTTGCAGACTGTCAAGTGCAGAAAAGTTGCGTATCTGGGTCACGTGCTAAGGGATGAAAGATACGAACTTTTGCAACTAATTATGATTGGCAAAGTTACAGGAAAGAGGCGTGTTAGTCGCAGGGAAAAGTCAAAATATTCATGGCACGAGGCAAGAGACACGGCAAAATATTCGGAGCTGATTGCCAACCTCCACTAGTTGGAGAGGCACCACAAGAAGAAGATTAAATTCTATATTTGTAATTATCTTCGAAAAGGTATCTTATTATCGGTTCTAGTCTCCTAGATATTGAGACATCAGTAAAATATTTAAAATCTTACAAATCAGATTTTAGAACATGTTCAGTTAAAAAATAGCCAGCCAATAAGTTCATACATATATGGACTCTGCTCACACAATGTTTCAGGGACAGGCCTCCTTGCACATGGGGATTTCAGTTCATAATAATCCACCATGCAAGCCCAGTGCGCATTGGTAAATTTAATAAGTATAGAAAATGGTGATGGGTAATTAGATTATCGATTATCTTATCAGTGTACTGTTTTTCAGAAAAGTCGATTTGTAAAGTCGTTTTGCTCATAAATAGATTACAATATTTGTAAAAATCCTAATTTCATAAAACATATTTAGCAACTTCCTCATTGCCGATAAAAATATTACATGCATTTGTAGAGAAACGAGGCGAGGCGTCGTTGTAATAAAGTTAATTAACCAATTGAAAGTTCATTACCATCACTTCCATTATCGGTCACATCAGTAAGTGGACACTACTAAACTCAATACGAACACTCGATTATAAAAGTCATTCTCCAAAACAGATCGTTGCGCGTTTTAATATTTTCCCTTGTATAAAGGAGGGATTTATTAATCGCCGGGTGAAACGACAGATGTTCGGTGAACGCAGCTGAATGGCTCGTGGCTCCTATTGTGAACGAGTCTTTAGGGCAAACGACAACTTGTATAATATATATCTCGCAATATTTTTGGACAGATCCTCTAACTATTCAGAATTAAAAACAGATCTCTCTTCTATTTTATTTTTTGTCTCCACGATTTTATTAAAAAAAGGCAATTTATGACTTATTTTATTATTACTAGATACTTGTTTATTATTGACCTTTACTAATGAAGTCGACATTATTCATATAAAATTAATTCATATAATTAATTATTGAATTAATTAATTAATATGAATTAATTTTAAAGTAAAATATTTGAATAAATATAATATAATAAATACTTGAAATATCGACACCGTTCATTTTGCACCCCACGTTGTCCCAATTTTTTGTTAACAAAATGTATTTTTGTTTCAGACACTAGACTTCGATCGGGACGGCCTCGCAAAACTGAAGAAGGCCATAAAAGCGATACACAACTCTGGAAATGGTAAGTTTGAAAGAGATAAATATAGACAAACTATTTTGTGTTCTCTAGTTTCAGTCACCCGACACGAGACTGCTCTAAAAATATATATGGAGGAAGCAATATGAATAGTCTAGACGAGAATAGTTGGGATGTCTGATGCATTTTTAGTACACTAAAAGCAAAGTTAAATACTTCAACTGGCAGCTGTTTATCCATTTTAGGTGCACTAAAATGCATATTTTACATTACATGAATTCTATCATATATCTCGGTGACTCAACAAAGTAACTACATTTTAGTGCCAAGTGGTAAACGTATTGAAGAAAAAAAAAGGAAATTTTGTACAACGTGCTTGGTCTAATCCTTAGAATATTATTCTAAGGTCTAATCATTTTCATTTGAAACGAAACGTCTGTTCCCGTAAAGGATTTTTTTTACTACCATATAAAATATGATTCTAGAAATTAAATATTAAAATATAAATTTATATAGGTATTTAATATAATAATATAATTTGATTGCTGTCATATTGATTGATAGAAAGTGTCGAACTGTATAATTTGAGGATGTAGATAGATTTCATCGATTTTTCTAGAGGATGTGAAATGTGTTACATGAATCTACAAGCGAACTTTTCTCAGAAACTTAAAATTCACATGCGATGTAGTTTTGTGTAACACAAGCGTTTATTGAAAATTGTGTTACAACATTTGCGATTCCACCCTTTTACTCCACAATATTGCACCTTGTTGCCAAGCTGTCTCAATAAAACTGTCACAGCAATGAGCGCAAATACGAATGTGTTGCATGTTTAATGTAGAACCGGCTACCCTAGGCTGGGAGGCCGTTCAACCCACTGAACTAGAATGACCCAAATATCGCAACAATAGTGCTAGTAGACACTCGCATATTCATACACGGGTAAAATCTGTTAAAATTATATTAGGTAATTATTTGTTATGTTGTGGAAGTAATCTTGGACTTCATAAGGTTATTATTTATGTGTCCTTTATAGCACAAAGGGACAACAGGTGGGCTTAATACTTAGAAGTATTATCTCCCATTCAACCTTTGGGCTATGCAGGGATGGCGCGGTAGGTGCAATGATAGGTAAGATTAAGTAAAACTATAGTTAATAGTGACGCATATATGCATACATAAATAAATACATACCATAAATACATATTATACATTAGGCTTTATGGTGGTGACTGCCATCAATATCATCAACTTCGAAGGGCACCAACCCTACGATTAAATCCTCCACCGTAACAGTATGATCATTATTTTTAAATAAGCGCTACAAGCCTTTGTAGGTTTTGGCCTCCTCCACTATTCTTTTCCGACTGCCTCTATTCCGTGCCTCCCTCCGCCATGCTTTAAGCTTTACCGTCTGCCATAGATCCTCTTCCACGCTTGTAATGTAGGTAAACAGCCTACAGCTCTACCGGTCCCAAGCCTGGTCCCAATCCCAAAGGAGGAGGGTTCGTCGTAGAGCTAACACTGTACACGGTAAAATCCCACTAGTTGTGAACTCTTCTTCTTCTTTTCAGCCCTTGGACGTCCACTGCTGGACACATAGGCCTCCCCCATTGTCCGCCATTAAACCTATCGGCAGCGACCTGCATCCAGCGGGTGTCCGCAACCTTTATGAGGTCGTCTGTCCATCTCCCAGTTGTGAACTCTGTCCAGTTGTCTGTCCAGTTGTGAACTCCCTTAAGAAAAATACGAACGGATTTTTAAACAATATTTGAATTAAAATAAACTGCAAAGAAACGATCGAGAGAAATCTAGAAATTCTTAACCAAACATCAAGTCTAATGTAATGTGTGCACTCAAACACCTTTCTACATCTATAAAAGCATAAGCTTCAATAAATATGGTGATTTAGCTTTCTAAGTAAGCAGATAGTCTTACGCAGAAACAGCAGACGTTGAAGACACCAAATATGGCTACCATAAATGCAACTTCATGTGTACAAGTCAAGGGGAATCGGTTTCTTGATACGTGCAATGAATATCTTTGCAGGTTACCTGCCATTTTTGGAGACAGTCTTTCGTCATCTCTATAAAGAGATGTTAAAGTCTCTGGTTGGAGTTTAGAGTTAGTACAATTGCAGAGAAGGAATAAAATCTGAACAATATTTATTAAGCAGTGTTTATCCGATGTCTTCAAAATTCGTGTAAAATTTTCAATGCCCAGTGCTTACTTTGTGTTAAAGACTAAAGTCATTACAAATATTGTTTTAGTCTTCGTATGTCCTACATTAAATTATTATAACAGAATAGTTCTGACTACAGAACATAATAATTATTGTAACATAATAGTTGTTGTTACTTTTTCCCTAAAATGTCTTGCAAATACTCCTAATAACACTCAATTCTAGATAGACCAGTGGCCCTCCACAATACTCTCTTGTAATATAATTCCGCAGACATTTAAGTAAATAGAATGAAATATAAACCGTGGATTAAAATGTAGACCGGTGGGCTGCCGAGTGAATTTCCCTTCATGTGCCAGTTGTCAAGGAAAGTGGGTCGGGCGTCTTGTTTCGCTCGCCACTCGCAGTATTCAAAACTAGGCATATCATATTAAACAGATTATTAAGTTTCTCCAAAATAATCAATTAAATTTGAACTAGTTATAATTTAATTTACTTTGTACAACTACATAGTTTAAATAAAATAGTTTTTTTTTATTCTTCTAGCCTTCCTTAGAATATTTCGTAATAACCACGAGTACAGTGGGGACACTGAGTGCCGGCCGGCTATAGAATAGCACTACCCCATCTCCTGCCGTGGGTGTCGTAAAAGGTGACTAAGGGATGACAAAGCGGCTACTACAAGCCCTGAGGAACTACACCACCTCTAAAAGAGTGGACTCGCTAACCCCCTTCACCAGCGTGGCATTTTAAGGCCATACATCCCTCATGCACGAGACAATGTGCATAAGGAGGCCCATATCCAGCATTGGATGCTGATAGGACTTTTTGCATTGCATTTCACAGTGAGGACAACGGAAATTCGAACACAAAACTTTGTGTACAGCTCTCGTTGTCCCCACCAGTGGGGATTGTCAATGCGAGCTTGTACCACACTATTGTTGTTTTCGTATCTATTTCGCAGCCTCGCACCTGCCAGCAAACTCCACATAGCTCCGAATGTATCGGCACAATTTATTACGATTCACTCTCCGTTTCGTTCACGAAATTCTCGTTCTTGTTGCTGTATTCATACTTTATCTACATAACGTTTGTAATGAATACTAAGATCTAGTCCAATGTCGTCCATGATAATGTCGTGAGATAAACTTTATCGTGAATTGTTCATCTAATCTCGGCTTTAATGATAATTCTTTTATTGTTTAATGGAGTAAAAAACATCCATATTATCTTTATCCGCTGTTATTTTTGCACTTAAGGTACTCGGGATATTGCAAATCGTGCTTATTGAAAGTGCAAACATTTTTGTTCTTGTTTTGTACCTGGGTTACAGGTTTATTGACTGCAATTTATATCATTACTAAATCGGTGGACGGGTCTTCTTAGTAATATTTAGTACGATATCTTGTGAAAGAGTGTGAAGGGTTCTATATTCAGAAGTCTTAAAATATTAGGGTATCTAAAATAAATGTCAGAGAAATTACTAGGAATAAAAATTAAAGGAGTACTGTAATTTTTCGCATCTAATAATTTTCTAAACTGTCTCTAAAAATGGTAGAACCACGACTTGTTTCTACTTTTTGATGTTTTATAATTTTTGTAGTTGCCTTTGTACGAGCTATAATTTTGATAATGCGTCTTATTTTGTCCATATAGGACCTATCATACCCTACCATCAAATTAAAACCTAATCTGTTGATCGGACTTCGTCTATCCACTTATTTCACTTTTTCGCTCTGTAATATATATCGCGTGCTAGGTTTGTTTACTGCGCCCGCGCAGAACTGGTCGCGCGGGTTTTGATTGCAGCCGGCAAGGTCGCGCGCGCCTGCTAAAACGACCAATCGCGAGCGCACATTCCAACCGAATGATGCGGTGTTTAAGGAAGATTATTTATGTTTACAGGTTAATCTTTTGTTAGTTGATAAAGAGGTTAATATCTATTTTTAATTAAATGGGAATAAAATTACAGGCAACATTGTTTGTAACGTTTAACGCAACCGACTTTCTGATAAAATACAAAATGTAAAATTGACAGTAACGTGCATTTCTCTGCTACAATAGCTACTCGTACAACGACATAGGCGGAGATAGTTAAGTCACGTACAAATCAAGTCGACCTTAGACCTTACTACTTGTTTTAGATGTTCAGTTACCAAAATTCCACAAACAACTAATTAGTTATATGCTTTTTCTGGTGACATGGTTACTGTAAGGTATATGTGTACTACGAAGCTTGTTTTTTTTTTATGGATGAAGGCGGCAGACTATTGTATGTTCCCTGTAAGTCCTGTATGTCCACCTGATGGTAAATGGATACTATCGCCCATAGACATCCGCAATACATGCCAACATCAGTCAAAAATGACAAACGTTGGCACACCCTCGCATGCGCTGCCTATCTTTGGAGATATAGGAATGGATTTGGAGAAAGGGTTAGAAAAAGGGGAAGGATAGAATAAGATGGGATGGAAATGGGCTCTGGCACATCTCACTCACTATCGAAACACGTACGTACATTAGAGTTTGGTAATACAGAGTTTACCACACCCTAATTTGGGCGAACTTGATCTTCGCAAGTCATCAATATACCAATTCCTATCGCTGATGTAGTCAAAAACGTTATAAAATGTTAACAATAGATGTTCTTGGCCGCTATCCAAAAGATGCGGACTCCACACGGTATAAGATACGGTATCGCTGCCATAGTTCGCGTGATACGTGCTTAGATTTTATTGATGCGAATCAAAGAACCCAAAGCAATATTTTATTTGTCAAAGTCAAATCTACTTTGTCGTCCAATTCAATTTTGTAGAACATAAATACTTACTATATTCATTTCTCCTAGTCCTTGAAGATTGCGATTATTACGAATGATTTTAGCTTTCACACGAACGAATGCTAGCAAATCTCTTATTCTGATTATTATTTCACCAAACCTCGGCGTTGGCACTTCTACACTGTAATGTACAAAGATTCGGAGTACATTTTACATACAAAGCTGATAATATCATGACATGCGCGAAGAAGCTTGGAAATATTTGCAGGGCTTAGCTGAATAATATACTCGTAGTTATCAGTCGCTTGTTCAACTCACTCAGGATAGAAAGAAGTCCTCGTTATGGATTCAAATATTCTAAAGAGTTCTCTCGAACACTAAAGTTCGGTAGTAAATATAAATTGGATAGTAAATGACGATCCGTGGAGAAATTGAAAAGCATGAGTGTAACGCAATTTAGTATTCAGTAAGTGTTCTGTAGGCTTAAGCTAGGCGAATGTGGGCCGCGATACGAATCTTCGTGCCTGCTTCATTTGGTTTCCTCTATAATCGTGTTTTATTTGAGTTTTAATCAAGGTCTAATATGGGTGGTTACCCTATTTCAAGCGAAACGCTTCACATATATATTTAAAACATTCTATCATACTTTTTATGACCGCATCGGTAAGGGAGGAGGTAGTGTTGCAATATACTTACGAGACCACATTGCCTTTTCAATTGTGAACTCGTCGGATCTGTCTTCCTTAAATTCACTAGAGTATCTTCTTTGTAGAGGATCTGATGGGACACAATAAGGTACTTTTAGGACTTTTATACACTCCCTCCATCATAGTTCATTATTTCAGTGCTTTTGAAAAGCTGCTCGAGGACCTCATTCCTATATATAACCACATTATATTAATAGGAGACTTTAATACCTGCCTCCTCAAGAACGACCCCCGTTCTAAGGCACTGAGATCGGTGGTGAATGCTAGCAACATGAATCCCTACCGCTTAACGCAACACACTTCTTTCCACACTCTGATCCTTCTCTTTTAGATTTAATAATTATCTCTTCTCCTGATCACGTTTTCAAATACTGTCAATGCACTACAGATGCTTTCTCCTATCATCATTTAATATTCTTGTCGTATAAAACTAGACCTCCTAAATCTAGATATAAAATTCTTCTACAACGTAGTCGACCATAACTGCTATCATAAAGATGCACAAGAAATTAACTGGGATGTGATACACGATGCGTCTACTGTAGACGAACAAGTTACTTTATTCAATACATTGACTAGTGGACACTTTGATTTACAATAACCCAAGTTACAATTACAATTATCTTTCCTATCCAAAGTCCTCGTGCGTCATAGACATCAACAGATAAGTTGCTTCGTCTAAAGATTCCCTCTACAATCCCCTCCAATCCATTTTCCATCCTGGTCATAGTACGACTACAGCTCTCGTCAAAATCACTGATGATATCCGGCTAGGCATGGAAACCAAAAAGTTAACATTATTATCCCTCCTCGACTTCAGTAATGCTTGTAATACCGTTGATTTCCATATCATGCTTGGTATATTACGCTCCCTTAACATTTCGCAGTTACTTGTATGGGCGAAGGCATCGTGTGCGTATAGAATATACCTTTCCTTCCTGGACCACTAGATCTGCCGGCGTGCCACAAGGTGGCGTGTTTTTCCCGTGCGTGTGGTATAAAATTATTTTATACCGCGAACCCGGAGGCTGTGGAACGAACTGCCTCAAGAGGTCTTACCATTGAGCTACGATATGAGGTTCTTCGAGAAAGCTGTGAATAGGATTTTGCAAGGTCGGCGGCGCGCCCGCATGCCCCCTGGTGTTGCAGGTGCCCATGGGCGGCGGTAACACTTACCATCACGTGGGACCGCTTGCTCGTCCGCCCACTAGTCTATAAAAAAAAGTATTCTTATTAGTACGTTTCCTTAATTTTCGAATTTCTTTCTTTACCAAATAATTTCCTGTCGCTACCATTTTGTTTCTAACCTGTTCTATTTCACCCCTTGGATACTACAATTCCTTCGTATTTTTCTATACTTTGATTCCTATTTACATATTAATATTGAATGCAGATATAAATATGTATGTAGATACGTATTTATTTATATATTATTTATTATTATAAGTATTTATTATCGATATAATCAATAGGTATATATTGAACATAATTCATTCTGTCAATTTCAAGCATTTTGCACTACCTATATCTCTTTTATTTTTCTCTAACCCAATGTTGCCTGGAAGAGATCGCCTTAGCGATAAAGTCGCCTATTGTATTCTGTCTTCTATTATTTGTGCACATTTAATAACTATTTGTATGCAATAAAGAGTATTAATTATTATTATTATTTTATTTAAGTCAAATTCGTACAGTTGCTTCGTGCTAACAGTATACCATATAGGATTTTTTACTACGGCAAGCAGTTAAATAGCAATAAATTTTGCTTTAAAGTCAGTACAATTAAAATTGGCAGGCTACAAAACCTCGAAGAAGCTCAACCAGTTTTTACAATCGAACGAACTTAGGAGAACAACTTCAAAAAGCACTAAGGAAATTAAACCTATAAATCTTCCTTTCAAAGTTAATCTACATTCGTTTTATCTACTTATTTGATAATTCCAGATTAAGCGAACAGCATTAAGAGCTATTCTAATTAAAATCGAAAATATTTTCTTGTAAAAATATTGTATCAGGTTTAATTAGGCTTTCGTCTTTTATTAAATTGTGTTTAGATAAGACTTGTGTTAATTCAATAATTACAAAACGCATTAGTCAGCTTGAAAGGAGTTTAAACATCTTGTAGATTCATACTCCCTTTATTATTTATTTGTCGATCGATACTTTCCTTTCAAGCCAGTATTAAATTAAAGATCTAGAAAATTGCAGTTGATTGCTTCCTTTGTCTCTAGGCTGGAATCCATAGCTATTCATTCTGCTTTAAATTATTTATACTGGTAATAACAAATGACAGGCATTATACAAATAAACGCTTATGAGTTCTTTTGTTCTGTAAATATTTACTACTACCAGTTTCCCGAGGACTTTGTTCGCGTATAATTGAGATTACAATTATTCCATGGAACAACATAACATGTATGTCTTAGGTAGCGATTCGTTAATTTGTTGCAGTTATTCGTATAAGGTAACAAACGAATCAATTTACAAGGTTGCAAACTATTCGTAACTTCGGCAATATATTTATCCTCTTTTTATACCCCGTCTTAATACTTACCCTACTAAAATTGTACGAGTAGTTGCAAATGGCACACTGAATCCGAACTCGGCACAAAGCAGCCTCCACATTAAACACGGAGTTAAGCGAAACTTAAATCCCGAGCTTGCTTGATGGAGCAATTCTTTACAACGCCCCAGTTAATTCCACTAGGATACTAATTAAATGTCCGTCCGCTCCCGGACAAGGCGAAACTCCTTCGAGCGCAAACTGCATACACAATAAAACTTAATGCTGAAAGGAAGAGTAAATCTTTTAAAGAACTGTCCATAAAAGCTTTACTCTTCACAAATATGATAGTAGTTTTTAATTAAAGTTTCTTCTGTTCTTCAGGAATTAAATGAAAATATTTTGTTTTGCGAAGTAACAATATTATGTAAAGCTTAAAGTAATTTTCAAAATCAACAGAAACATTGTTTCGTCGTTTAATTTTATCTTTTAGCGATGCTTATGTAAAATCAGTTAAACCTTGGGTTAGGAATGTTCTTTCCAATATGATCTTCCATCATAGAGATACCATAATGTGTCAGCCAGCTGTAAAGACAATTGTTGGCCATTACTGATAATTTGTCAGTCTCCTGCCTATCAAGGGTATTGTTTATGAAAACGCTCCATGTAAACTTGCCTGTCCGAATATTTGGGTTGACAATTAGTTACCAACTATTATATCGTCATTATTAGCTACCAATGAAATATTTTATCTGCCTCTGGAATATGTACAATAGTTCTAAATGTATTATTTTGTTCTAGCTCACGTGGACAACGAGATGTACCTTTCTCGGGCCCTGGAAAGGCTTGGAGGGAACGCGCTCAGCAAAGATTCTGAGCCCGATATTGGCGCAGCATTCTTCAAGTTCGCTGTCGTCACCAAAGAGCTATCGGCGCTTATGAAGACGCTGGTTAGTAAAGACGTACATATTTTAATTTAGATGTTTCAATTTTCTTACATTTATGTATACTTTCTTCAAAGAAAGATTATTTTTTGGTTCTGTAACATTGAATGCTAATGCATTCAATGTTACATGATTGGTTAAAATAATATGTCAAGCAATAAGATGATCGTTTCAATGTTTGTCAACGTTTCCGTTGATAACATAAAGTCTCATTAAATAGAGAAGAGAAAATATTTCATCTCATTTAATTACAGAAGGGTTTGGGGAATCCAATGCAGGTAAATGTCGGTGTAGATAAAGCCTTTATATGAGTATCCAATGCAAAGGTGGTGAAAGTAAATTATCATTAATACGATAAAATTATGAAGATAATTTAGCAACATATTAGCGATAATAGTTTCACGATGTTAAAACGGGTTTTTCGTATTTTTAGAAAGTTAATGAACCTAAAAGCCCAGTTTTGTTTGTGAATCAATAAAAAGAATAATCAGATTTTCCAAACGAATGCAATTATTAAATATTCTCTTCGACATGCAAGGCTATACTGCACTGCAATGCAATGTTTCATGAAACTGAAAATCGACTGGATGCAAAGGAAACTTCACGCAAAAATGAAACGAATCAAGCGTGTTGACCTTTGTCTTTTTATTGTTGTCTGTTTCATTTTCTGCCCCCATCCCGAAGAAGCCGATATACGGTTTGATACATTTACAGCTTGCAACATTGTTTTAAAACAACCACAATGATTAACATCTCTATACATATACCTGTAACATTATTTTATTGCCTATAAAGTATACTGTCTCCGTTTCGTTTGGGATAATTTTCGAAACTTATGTTTTGTTATAGTTTCGTATTGTAGCATTTATTACGTAAGGTTTGTGTAATTTTTTTAACTAAGAGGTGTCCAAAATTACAATTCCTTCGGACAAATCTTGTTACGTCGAAATAAGGGCGGAAATGAAAATTATTTTACAAGTGTTGTTCTTTGTGGCAACGTGCGATATTCACTCTTTGAAAATCTAAATATGATGCGTCCCTTTTGGTCACCGTAACACAAACACAGATGTAGTATGATTATTGATTAGGGATGTTAAGGAGCGATAGTCGCACGTTTCTAAGTTTAGGAGTTTTTAGTGAGCTATACTGTGAGGTTAAGAGGGGACGACAGCAGCGTCTTGTCCATACAAAACTATTCCCCTGTTTCTCCCTGAATTCTAGCAATAGGGTACATATATATACCATGAGCAAGTCCCTACATTTTGATTTTCTTGATTAGTTATTTCTTATAGTAGCTAGGACCCTTATAGTAGCTTAATGCTCCGTTTAAACACTGCAACAAGAAGCCCAGTGTGCAAATTTAACAACTCCTATTTAAAAAAAACAACGTTTCGACATAAAGAAACTATTCTTTAATTCAAATCAGGAAAAAAGATCGTTCCATTTTTGTACGAGGAAACGGGAGATTGCGAAACCTCAATTTTCTCGAATTATTATTATAGGTATTATTATCAGCTCGAAGTGCAACTGGGCCTTTCTCTCAAAGAAGTTGCATCGGTAACTGCCGAGACAGCAACAAATTTTAAAAATACCTGTTTTTAAAATCTGCTTCAGTCATGCTCTTCTCATAAGTTGTTGTCATGCTAAATCATATATACTGACTGAACCCATTACGTAGAGCACTAAGCACAATGAATAACAGTTCCAATATAGATCTATACGAATGTTTCATTCCTATATTTCCAATATCCATATTTCATATAGCTGTGTGGAATGGCTATATGAAATATGGAAAAAGCTTTGACGTGTGTTTATAAATTCATTTATCATCGTCACGACTAACATTTTTCTGACATGTGTATTTCACTGTATTTTTCTTTGTATGTGTCAATAATCAACTAATGTTTGAGACTAATGATTTATTATTTCATTTGTGAGTTATTTATTATACATAATTTGATTATATAATTTTGGTGAGTTGCGTTGTTATGAAGATTATTGTTGTTTGTTTGGATTTGAATATGTTTTATATTAATTTTGAAAATTCTCTACAACGCTACTATATTTCCAAAACTATTGTTCCGATTTTGGCAAACGGTTTATCTCATATTCAAAACGCAACGATTGAATTTTATATACATATATTATAAATTTTATAACATTATATATATTATATTATAAATATAAGACGTATTAAAATTTTAAACAGATATTCTTTTTGAAGAAATGTAGTTAACATTCCTAATTTGCTAGCGGCTTCTAAAAGATTTTTAATAAAAGTATGCCAATATTAAAACTAGGCGCACTTGCATGTGGCCCAGTTAGCCTCTTGTTTGCACGAACTTAGTAACGCGGCGTGTTTACACTGAATGTATATAATACACGTACAATTTATTAACGTATTATATTATGTATTTGCTTTATAAATATTGTAATTTTGTTAAATAATTATTTGACATTCTAGTAAATAAATCTTTGTTTTTATTTATTATTATTAGCCATGATAAGATTATACGAGGGGGAGAGGGCACGTTCCATTCCCACAGCCGCTGGGCGCACTCGCACTCGACTAGCCACGTTACCCCACTCTAACTGAAGACTACCTTGACTGCATTTCCTACTTTATCGTACTTCCCTAATGTACGTACGTGTTTCAGTAGTGAGTGAGATATGCCAGAGCCCATTCCCATCCCATCCTATACCTCCCCATTTTCCCAATCCATTCCTTAATGTATAGGCAGCCCATCCCGGGGCGTGCCAACGTTTGTCATTCAGGACTGATGTTGGCATGTATTGCGGATGTCTATGGACGACAGTATCCACTTACCATCAGTTGGACTATATGCTCGTCTGCCGCCTATTTCTATAAAAAAAATCGTTTATAAATATATATAATAGATACTACAAAAACCTCCAGGGTTTAACCGTAGTACTGTATCTCTATTATAATATTAATGTATTTTTAGACATTAAAAATTAGGTAGTGATTATAACAATTACGATATTTAGATATAGTTTTAAGATTGTAATTAGATATAAGACCAATTATTTTTGTATGCCGGCAAGTTATAGGGGATCAATTTATATGTTTTGTTAAACATCTTTTACCTATAACTCCTATTTACTGGCGCCCGTTTAATCCGTATTTGTCCAGTTGTTCGCACAGCAACCCAATAAGAACCTACCTATTGTGTTTTGATATCTGAATGTTATGGACGTACAAATTTTATTGAAATATGTAATTATCACGCGTCCTTGTTTACTCACGCAGACACGTAATTGTTTATGATCTGTATCCTAAGTATATAGGTACGATTCCCATAGGAATGACCTTTTTACACCATTATTTTATTTCTTTTGGACGCCGCACAAATAATAAGGTTATATGTGAAGATAGAGAATGATTTTAGTCTCTAGGGATGCTCTGCGGTATAGAATCTTGTTGATACTTATCAATATTACGTACTGTTGGCGCCTTCTATCTATGGTTAGGGTAGAGTAAGATTTGAGAAAATAAAGTTAGTCTGTGGTAACAACTTAAACGATATTTTATTAAATCTGAAACAACAAACAATGAATTATAGTTGGATTGGTGGGTGGATATATCATTTTATTATCGTTAATTAATCTTAGAAATAATTCGATAATTCATTTGTAATGTATTATGGCACACAGTAAAGAATTTCTAAATATTTGTAAATACTGAATAAAGTCACAGTCTATTATTATGAAAATTACAAGAACAACTCACACTCATTTTCGTCTGTTATGAAATAGCGTAATATTCATCTGAATCTGTTAAAGGATCATAAGTGTACAAAAATATAGAGATCTGTTGCGTATTACGTTATGTAGGAATGACGAATTTCCTTTCGCGAATATTTAATGGGATCCGTGATCTAAAGGCAATATTCTAATATCTTGCGTATGAGACGAGCCTCAATACTCCAAAAAATGGAGGGAGGTAAATTTTCCCAAGTTAACGTGGCATAAAAAGAGAAGCGTATCAAAAGTCGCGTCAACCCTCGGGTTATTCGGTGCCTGGGGCGTATCGGCATAATCTGCCGTCGTGCTAGCGAGCGGAAATTGTGTTATTGAGGGATCCGCAGCGGATGTCTACGCCGAGATTAGGACAGATGACGACTCGAAGCTGCAACATAATCCTAATGTAATATTTCATTTACAATTACATGTTACGCTGAGTTTCCCTTATATTTACAATATAACCTATAAAGTTATACGTCCTGACACGGGTAGAAGGTATTAATCCATCAATTCAATGCTCACCGAGATCCAATATATTAAATTTTCGGGCACACGGTTACCGCACGATATTTATTCATCATCACCGAATTGAAAAATCAGTCCTTGAATAAAGTCAGAGTGGTACGAGCCGAGATTCAACCATGCGTCGAGAATATATACGTACCCACAGGTACCGCCGTTTGCTTTGAATTGAGAATATTTTTTACCAAACTTTACTGCCATTACTTACTTACCATTGCTTACTTACTTTCATTTGCTTCTCTGCTATCTATCGCACAGACTGCGATATACGAGTAGCTTTGATTGATCTCACATCGTCGTATAACATCTAGTTATGATTGAAAAATGAAGTCATCAAAAAAATCAAACTTTAGTTTTCGGTTATCTAATATTATCAAATTAACGAAATAGTTGTCTTCCCAGTTTGAATATCGAATGCCAAATTAAATGTTCGTTTTACTGTCGAAGGTTAGATTATGTATGTCCACCCGCACATAGCCGTTGTTTCTAAATACCTTATATTTACAGTAGAATGTAGTTTATTTATCAGACATTGTTACCAGAAGCATTCTTGCATAACAGTTACCAATTTGTCTCGAACCCCGCACTTGCAATGTTACCATTAATTACACTGACGGGAACACGCGAAGTGTGTTCTAAACACATACCGTCACGTAACCTATTGTTCATGTCGTAGACTAAGCAGTTCCAAACTAATTAATGTGACCATCGAACGTCCTTATTATCATTGTCATTGTCAGAAAAAAATCTTTGAAACAATAAAAAATAATTTTCTGCGAGAAAGGGTGTGATTAAAGTTAATGACATTATTTTACAGTTTGTATTCAAATGAGCAGCAAATCATGACCAACAAAATAAACTACAATAGTTTTGGATATAAATAATAATTTTAAATTACTACAAATGTTATCACATCACGAAGTCGACGGAACGAGAGACTTTCTTTCTTATCACCAGAGAACCTAAACCTAACAACCCACCTTTAAATTTACTGCCATACATTTGCTTCTCGTTCAATATTTTCTACTACTCGTTTAATTATTTCTGTTATTTTACTGCATGTACCAAGTACCATCCAGTTGGTACAGTATTAACTACACCTATCCAACCTAATGCACATCTCATGCATTATCCTTTTTCATAGTCTTACTTTTTGCAAAAAAGTAAACAATTTTAACGCAGTTTATATCCGCTTCACATCTAAATGGTTTTTCGAACTGCGAGTACATTTATTTTTATGTGCGGTTCTTCTCAGTAAAGCTATAATCTTATTCTCTTTCGGTCGATAAAGATCTGCGTCCAAAGAGCACGCGTGAATAAAAAGTTTTTTTGAGACAATGCATGAGGAGTTCATTATTTAATTAAATCTAGGTGTACTCATGAAGTATATAATAGGTCTTAACAATTAGTAGAATATGTTCGCTAGCTACTGAACACTTATATTAAAATCTTTTTCTAGCAATATTGCCTTTGTAGCAAAAGTTAATTCTTTTTCCTGTAGTATGTACAATACGTACATAGTAGCGTACAAAAGAATGTACAATACGTCCACAGTAGCGTACAAAAGAAAATTGCACAGTGCACCTCCGATACAGTTTTTGATGTTTACCACTTTCAAATTAATGACAATTATAATATTAGATTTGTAATTGTTAGACGCCTATCCAAAAAATATTGCATAAATACATACATATTTTTCCAGTGAAACAGTCCACACTCAAAATCTTTAAATAATTACTCTTTAAATAAAAAGTGGAACACTTCTAAGTGTTCTGAGTGGCCACAGTGACATTAATTACGAGTAACATTAAAACATTTTATACTTATTTCATAGTGACTCCTAAGAAATGTTCAGTAAGCGTAGGTCCCAACGTCAATTGACGCAGGCGGAGATGCGTGGGCGCAGATTTACTTGCAAATGGGTCAGGGTGGTGTGAGGTGACCCAGAAAATGTTGACTTTAGTTTCTTATACAAAAGTTGAAAGTAAAATTAAGGACATAATTAATGATTTTGACTAACATTTTTAATACACGTAATGCTAAATATAATCTAAACTTAATCTTCACACGTATTTTTTACACAGTAATGATATGCTTTTATAAAACATATATTCAAGTATGCATTGTATGGCGGATATGAAATTCGAAAATAGGCGTAGCAAAAAAAATAAACGCTGTAAATATATCTTGTTTAGTAAGGTTTTAATGTGCACAGTATAAAAATATATAATTTATGTACATAAAACTATGCCATTCCCTCGCTTAAGTTACAAAATGGGGGCAGGCTGGAGTTATCTGGATTTAAGGAAAATTACATAGTCGTAGACCTCAAAATGGTTTAAAATAAAAGTTTATAAACTAAAACCTGTCTACGCAAAAGTTTCAAACTTTTGCGTAGTCGGGTTCCAGTTGTTAAACTTTTTTTTTGTAAATTAATTCGATATCAATCTATAACATCCCCCCCACTGCAAGACACGAGCTTTCCTCTTGCTTTCTACAAGCGGGTTTCTTGTAATTTCCTTTGCAAGTAATTAAAAGGATTTCGAAAATAAACTCTTCAACCTAGTATCATAACATCCGAGGAACCTTTAATGAAGGAACTGTCAGAAAAATAGTTAAAAAATTATATAATGTAATACATTATGTAACTACATTCAAATACTTGACCGGATTGTGTTCATAATGCCAAAAAAACTAAAAACGTCCTCATGTTTTGTAGTGGTCATAGAATGCACACCTTTTGTCGCTGGGTTCACAATTAGTTGGCTAATTGGCACTTTTGAAATGCATCCGGCTACAGATTCGCTACGTTATCCTGCTGCGTTATGTGACTAATTTGCTCAACTTGAAAAGGTTCAGCACAATGAATACCTTTCAAGTTTTGAATTCCTTTTTGCTATATGTTTAATATTGTATCGGAAAAAATACGTGTAGTTACTATGTTAAAAAGTCTGTTTCCTCAAATTGTTCAGCATATCTGTGCTGTGGTTCATTTCCTTTTGTTCCACAGTAATGCTGAGCAAGGTTCTTTTTTGGCGCCGCGGCACACATTCACACATTATTATTTCTAGCACAGTTATTATTATTTTCTTTTGTTTCTGTTTGTTTTGTCTGTCGCATTATGATAAACAAATAGGTATTTTTCTTTCTTTGCTTGAAGAAATTGTATTATCTGTGTTTAATATAAAATGCTGTGAAAGTCCATTAATAGATATCTACTTTTAATAGGAATTTCGTTAGGTGCTTTAGCCAAATTGCAAATCGCTTTTAATCTGTATTTAAAACATACAGAAACAAGCACATAATTAATTGGACAATTCATATTTGAATTGTTTTCTTACTGAGGCGTTTTCGCCCGTTTGTATTTCGTATAAAAGGAAAATAAATGTAAACTCTAATTCAGCACAAAGGAACATTTTCTTTTATTGAAACATTTTGGCTTTTGATCTCCAATTGTTTCTGTTTCGATCAGAGCTTTTGTTCTACCCAGTGCTATTATTTTTCATGTCCTTGTAGTTGTTAGGAGGTAAGCACGTAGCTACACTTAATCAATATCGCTTTAATTAATATATAAATCGAGAGATTAATACAAACATGATTTGAGAAGTTGGATGATCAAATCAAATGTTTCAATCGATAAGTATTTGTTTAGACTTTAGACAAATTACAAACAATAAGTAATATATAAAACATGTGTTTCCTAAAAGACGGAGTCGCTAAACCTTGTACTGAATTTATATATCAAATCGGTCGAAAAAAAACATTGGAATAATCCCAAAGTATTTTACACGAAATTGCAGTTTGTTATTCATATAATCCTCGACATACAGGTCATAGAGTTGTGTATAGTCTGCATCGGCATATGCATGACATTGAGCGATTGTCCCTGTTGATCCTAGGTAGTGGATATACAGGACACGTCTTTACCTCTTTTTTGTTTCTACAAATCAATCTACAAACGTGATCTACAAGCGATGCATCATCATTCATCAATCAAGACATGCTTTCCTAATCTTAGATTATTTTCGATTAAATTCAATCAACGAGAAAGAATTGCTCTAAGATATGATTGGTAAATATTTTTGCTAATGCTTTCCATCAATGTATGAAGGATTAAATAATAGAAAACATATTTCTTAGAACTAATTATATGTTTGACAGTCATATAGTAAGAGTAGTGGTACTTAACAAATCGTTCACCGTGAAAAAGTGAAATTGAAATGGGGGGGAACAGATTGTAAACCGTCGAGTGTCCTCAAGCGAAACTTGTGGACTCCATTAGTAATGTGACTAGATTGGTTGGATGAAACCGATGTATGAATCCATTTATTTAAATTTATTTGTCCTCCTTCTCCTTGCAGCAAAATAATCTTCTATACGTAAATTTTCGCTTATATGTATGCAGATTATGTGAACATATTTTACCATCTTATTTATTTCTGTTGTTCTTTAGTTTTTGTCACAATATCCGTCTTCAGAACATTTCGGCTCCAGTGGAGATATAATCAAATTTTATAACTATCAGGTATTGACTCAACGAATAATGCCTTCATCTGCTTCATATCGTTGATTATCTTCGTGATTAAATTACTTATGTATTTCCATATTTGTACGTATAATGCACTAAGATATAGTATTCAAACAGAAGGTCGTATCAATGCCAGTAATAACACCCACATGGTTACCCAGCTTGCATGGTGTGCAGGACAAAGGATTGCAAGTGAGGTCAAGGGTAGGCCAAGGATTCTGCGCAGTGCGCCGGGCTCCGGACCGCGGACAGGATTGTCGAACTGGAGCGAGGTTGCTTCACAGTTTTAGGGTTTCGGGAATTCCGGAAGTTTTCTTCTTATTGACTGATCCCAAATTATTGCTGTTTTCGAAATTACTTCATTGTATTAAGAACCTATACCGTCTGTAATTGAGGAATTTGTTTGATTATAAAACTGTTGCGTATAGTAAGATCCGGAATTGAGGAATGCAAGCAGTTTTTAATTTATGTAGAAACGTATTGAAAACTAGCACCCTAGAATTGACAGTCAAAATTAACATCCGTATTAGTCGAGTCACGCACTCACGCACATAGAAAATATTTCTCCAGATCTAATTGGATGACATCCGTAAAAATATTAAATCGTCATACGGAAAAAAAATATAAAAGCTTTACGTATAATATTGTTAAAAAAATCTAAGCAGATTTCGATTTATTTACTAAGAAAAAATTAAAAACGGAAATTATGTAAATGCATCAGAATCAATATAATATCACATAAACCCCGCTTTCCAAAATAAGCTCATTTTAAATAAATATGCTCACACGCACTAGCACACCCACCCGCATTCACAAACACAAACGCAATTACAAATCTATATTCAGTATAATATTTGCATCAAATATTAGCAATATACCTAAATTTGTTAAATAAGTTACATAAAAGGCTGTAGAAAACATAAATAAATAAGTTATCCGTGTTAATAAAACCGCTTTGTTTTTAACCGCGTCAAAGTTAATTTGGCTAAAATTGTGTGCCTATGCTCTCGCAGTTAAAATCTCGTTTTAATATTTGATGTGTGAACAAGTCGGGGCGCCATTAAACATTCATTACTAACCGATCCCCTAAAGGACCTTTAACTCTTCACTATGATCATACGCTTGTTATAGAATCGTAAATGTTGTGTGTCTATGTTACATAATAGATGTTAGATTTTGTTACAATCGTAAAAAAAGTTTGCTGAATCTGGATTTGTGTTGAGACGTTATTAAATCAGTTGTGGTTTGAGTAATATTTTTATAAACAATTTATTTATGTCTATTACTATCCAATAAAGCAGATGTCCTCAACAACTAAGAGTTTTAAAGATACAAAAGTTAAATGGGAGGATACAAACAGTCGTAGATCGTGTTCAGTGACGAGCCTTGAGAGACGCCTATATCCAGCAGTAGAGAGACATTGGCAATGTTTTTTTTTTCTTTTTTTTATAGAAAAAGGCGGCAGACGAGCATACAGTCCACCTGGTGGTAAGTGGATACTGTAGTCCATAGACATCCGCGATACATGCCAACATCAGTCCAGAATGACAACGTTGGCCCGCTCCCGGATGCGCTGCCCACCTTGCAGATTAAGAAATGCATTGTAAAAAAGAGTTGGGAAAATGAGGAGGGATATGATAGGATATGACTACCGAAACACGTACTTACATTGGGGAAATAGGATAAAGTAGGAAATGTAGTACATTTCAAGGTAGTCTTCGGTAACGTGGCCAGTCGACTATAATAATTGTGATGGTATAATAAAAGTTAAATTATGAAAGAACGTTGCAACACTTTCTTATAGATTCTCTTTTTTCTATAATATTATTGTAAGGAAGTATCTTTGTCGTCATTGGATTGCACTCTAAATTTAAATTACAATAAACCAATAACTCGGCTTTTATAAGATGTTTTAAGAAAAACACATACGAGTATTTCGAAGCAAAACATAATTTATTTCCCGACGTAGTCTCCCTGCAACTCGATACATTTGGTCCAACATTTCTCGTATCCTTTTAAACCGTCACAAAAAAATTGATTGTCTAAACCTGAAAAATACTGGTTAGCATTTGACTTTTATTTTTTTCCCCCGAGATATTTTTCCAAATTAGGAAACAGGAAAAAGTCGCTGGGAGCTAGATCTGGCGAATTGAGTGGGTGTGGAAGCAATTTAAACTTCAATTCGTTCAATTTTGACATTGCGACCATGCACGAGCGTTATCCTGGTGAAACAGGATTTTTGTCTTGGCCAAATGCGAACGTTTTTTCTTAATTGTAGCCTTCAATTTATCCAGCAATGCAGCATAGTGCTGTCCGTTGATTGTTTCAGCCTTTGCAAGGTAATCGATAAGAATTATTCCACGGCTATCTCAAAAAACTGTCGCCTTCACTTTTCCTGCAGAGAGAACGACCGTTGCCTTCTTCGGAGTTGGTTCCCCCTCCGCAATCCACTGCATTGACTTGTTTGGTCTCAGGCGTATTGTTGTCGTCAGTCGCCGCAAAAATTCCGCTGGATTTTTTTGATACAGGCTAAGGCACTCGCGCGACATGTCCGTCCGTATGCGCTTTTGGTCGATCGTCAACAATCGTCAACAATTATGGGCACCCAGCGCGCGGATAATTTTCTCATATCCAAATCTTGATGTAAAATCTTGTGCACCCGTTCAGATGATATCCCACAAGCTTCAGCAATATCCTTAACAGTCAATCGACGATCTTTCATCACAGTTTGATGCACTAAATCGACCATTTCGTCAGTTGTAGCGGTTTTCGGTTTTATTTCCTGAGTCTTTTTCCCTTTCAAATGAAGGAATTTTATCACTGCGCGATACTCAATTTTCTCCATTGTTGACAGACAATGTCAGCTGACAACTTTGGAAGAGTGCCATAAGACAAAGTAATGATCAGAATGATTTGAAGTTTTTACGGTTTACATATGTCAAGGCCATCTATCGGACGGCGAATGAAATTTTTTTCTACACTTACCTTATGTCAATGAGGCGGGAAACTTTTCAAATGGCCTAGGTATATTAGTATTTATCACAGAAAATATGCGCTATGTAAATGCTGAGGTTGCTGGAATCGATAGAAGAAATGATGTATATTTTTACAATAGAAGAGAAATCTGAATCACTGAAGAGAAAAATTTGTTGCCATTTTTAAACAGTAGATTTAGTACAGAATTTTTTATCAGCAAGTACAAGTTCCAGAATTTTATTCAACTGAATCATCTTTGAGTACAAATTGTCAAAATTGATTATATTAAATTTTTTAGCAATTTCTAATTTTTCTACCGATGTTTCAAATTTGGAAAATTTGAGGGGGAGAGTGTACGCTGCAATCCAACAGCCGGGCGCGCTCGACTGGCCATGTTACCCCTCTCTCACAGAAGACTACCTTGAAATGCACTGCATTTCCCACTTTATCTTATTTCCCCAATGGACGTAGGTACGTGTTTCGGTAGTGAGTGAGATGTGCTAGAGCTCATTGCCATCCTCTCCCTCCCCATTTTCCCAACCCTTTCTCCAAATCCATTCCTATATCTCCAAAGGTAGGCAGCGCATACGGGGGCGTGCCAACGTTTGTCATTTAGGACTAATGTTGGCATGTATCGCGGATGTCTATGGGCGACAGTGTCCACTCACCATTAGGTGGACTGTATGCTGGCAGACGAGCCTTAGCCCATTAAAAAAAAGTTGTTAGATTGAAGTCTTTTAGAAAATTCAGCCAATTTGATTCTGAAAAATCGAACCAATTGTTTCAATAATTCTGACTTTTTGTCAAAAATAACAACAAATTCCTCTCAGTGATTTGAAACACATAAGGAAACTCTTGTTCTAACGTTTTCAGACTTTTATTTGTCTCATATCCTAAAATAACATAAAAATGCCTAAAATGTTGAAAATGTTCAGCGATATTTGCATTCCCGATGTATATATATAAATTTCCTTGTCATGCAAATATAGTAAGTCTTGCGTACTATAGATTTTTTTTAGAAATATAGTAAGTAGTAAGGCTCAAGGTATAATAGGATACTACTCGTATACGATATAGTAGGGTTGGCAACCCTATTTGAGCGGTCCATGTTCCGGCGACAGCATGGCGAGGACTTCATGAAAGTTTGAATCATTTCATCATGCCCATGAATTGTGTTTGTATTTACTCTGAACGAGACCCATTGAAATTTGCTATGAAAACATAAAATCAAATACACGTATATTGTATATAAATACCTCAAACGGGATAATAAGTATTACGAGTAAATCTGACGTAGGGATATTGAAAAAATATTAAAGTGAACCGTACTTTTTTAAAGTGATGAGCAAAATCTATACCTATTGTACCATAGCATGCCATACCATCAGCCATACTATCTTTGTATTGGTACAAAAATAAATTTTCCTCAAACATGACGTTACAAACCATATTATGTTTGCATCAATAGGGTACAAATCGAATTGTCGTCGGAGAAAAGTATCTACATAAGACGTGTTGATCGCCAATTTTTTACAATTCAATTTTCAATATAAGTACGATATGTTTGTTTACCTTACGAAAGTACCTAATCGTTATCGCTTAATCGGCCTCACCTGTAAACGATAAGCTGTCGTTGTAGTACATTTATAACAGACTACATATTTCTCCGGCGGTCTAGCTAGCCCGCTCTGACAGGCCATTTACATACAATGGCAAAGCGCAGCTCGCACGTGCTCTCGATCCAACAATGATAGTTGCACATTATCAAGTTATTGTTACATTAACATTGTAAAAACTCGCGAATATCATCTGTGTCAGCGCCATACTCTAGACATACGAAATGTTTTTTTCTATGTTTACGTTCCTGTATGTTGCTACGTTCCTGTTCCTTGTGGTGTAATACAATTGGCAAGCTATATTAATTTTATAAAAATCGTTTTCAAATGCGTAAACTCTGTCTCACAAATAAATGATCACACAAAACGAAACTTCTTTGACAAAACAAAACAAAAGTTCTTTGAGTACTTGAGTACATTGTTTTCGTGTAATAAACGAACTGACTTCTGCATTCTTTTATATAAAATGCTTTATTCACTATAAATTACGCAAATTTTAAAAACTAAACGAAACGCAAAATCCTACCTATCAATTTCTGTCGCACATTACTGCATGACGTAATACGCGCAATACACGGCATAGCATTATATCTTTCGACGGTGCAGTCATTGTGCAAGTTCTCCGAACGCGGAAAGCGAAACCTCGTTGCAAATTAAATGGAACGTTCAGATAAGCGGTTCGTGGGTAATCGAGCGTGACACGATGTTACGGTGGGAGTAAAGCGAAAGAGATATTGTATAGATATTATAGATTGCGAAACAGGTGAATCTCTGGACTACTTTTTGTACTTGCTAGCAGTGAAGTAGACTGGCTAGACGGTGATGGCTTGCCACCTCCTGTACTGTTCGCAAACATTTGAGCCACACAATGCTAGAGGGCTATTTTGCCGACCGTTGGCATTATTCTAGTACTGTAAACAAACATTTCTTCATATGTGGTCCCGTCTAGGCGACTAGGCGACCTGTGAGTATTTAGATACCTTTACAAAGGACTGCTGAGAGTGCTTTCGGAGACTATTCTGAAGTGAATCTGTTAATGGATTATACCAGAAATTGCAAACATCTGTAGTTGTTCCTCCAGAAAATAGGAAATTATATTTGTAGATCCATCCGGAAATATATAGACGAAACGCTATAATATGATATTTAAATTTACTTCGCGCGTATTAGCTAGCTTTGTTGCAATAAATCGATGGTTTCAGAGAGCGACAGGGTTCGCTAGTCACTGCTTTATCACATAAACTTTAATACTTCTCTGAGTATGCTACGAGTATCTTCTAGTCCTCGTCATATGCCACGTTCACTTTCGCAATTTTCATCGATACAAAACATCGAAGAGGGTCACTGGTAGACTGATGCACTGAATCGCGACATAATGTCACAACATTATTTATGACACATATTTATGAGGGGGAGAGTGCACGCTGCAATCCAACAGCCGCTGGGCGCACTCGACTGGCCACGTTACCCCACTTTATCTTATTTCCCTAACGTACATACGTGTTTCGGTAGTGAGTGAGATGTGCCAGAGCCCATTTCCATCCTATCCCTCCCCATTTCCCCAACCCTTTCTCCAAATCTATTCCTATATCCAAAGGTAAGCAGCGCATCTTGGGCGTGCCAACGTTTGTCATTTTGGACTAATGTTGGCATGTATCACGGATGTCTATGGGCTACAGTATCCACTTACCATCAGGTGGACTGTATGCTCGTCTGCCACCTTCGTCCATAAAAAATATGTCAGTGTGACAGCTTTTCTCGTCGTTATCTCAGTTTTTCTGGGTAAAGAGTCTGTCGACGCCTCAACGCTTGAGACTGCTCGTACTGTGCATTCCTTTTGTAAGGGTCTGTAAAATACGAGTAGTGTGTAAAAATCCTTCTGTGGAAGTTATGTACTTGAACTAAATTGTGTAATAATTTGTAAATTCGCTTTATGTTTCTTTTTGACGAAAGATCATGCAATCGATATTTCTGAAGCTTGTATAATTATTTGGCGGAATATTGGTAGTGAATCATGTGTGTAATTACAAGTCCTCTTTTACTAGTTATTATTAGGGTATAATTAGAACTAACTTCCCGTTACTTTTCCGATTAATTTAATCGACATATAGATAGAGTACCGGCAGTTTTGTTTGTGTCGTAATAATTAGCAGGGTGTTCACCGTCTGGCAACAATGTTCAGGAAGGGTTTCATTGTATGTTCCTACCCTTTGTTCCTGGTCCCCCGAGTCTCGTCTGTCACAGACGCATTCACTTCAATGGTTATGGAGTCGATCTACTGTAAAGAGGGAAACCTATTAACTGAAAGTTACCTAACACTAAAACTGTTGACTAACACTGTTCATTAGGCGACAAAATTACCAAGTCGGTGACCAAACATTTTACAGTAATTTGCAACGTCTATTTATCACGTTTAAATGATTCATCTCCACGTTTCCAATGTCCAATTGTCGAAGATTATCAAATTTTATTTACTTCTAATGATGCATCTCCCAATGTTCTTACATAGAATAATATTCTTAGGTCACGGTCGCCTGAGTTCGGGTGCCAAAACTGTTCGCCATATGCACATGAAGGTTACACAATTGACATCGCTATTCGGTTCACGACGCTTGGCGCCTATTTGGGCGGTGCATTTGTAACCTCGCCTAACGGTGTGCTATTCGACTGGTGAAGCAATTCTGGCAAAGTGCTCAGAGCTCGACACTTTCGGAATGCCGGCATTTTGCAAGTTCTGCAATATAACGATAAATTCAGACGAGCTGAATATTGACTAATCTGATTGAGCTGATATTGACTTTCCTTGATATTGACTATCACTAATTTCGACATTTCCTGTCTTTAGAAATCATTGATCCGTTAACACGAATAGCCAAGAAATTGCACTCTTTATAAGTTGTCGCATGTTTATCTTTAACAAATAATGAGATAAGTGATGTGATAAGTTAACCACAATAAATATTTATAATGACTATTATCTACGTTTTTGTTATTAGATTTTTGTTACTGTATAAGTACAGTACAAATGCATATAAAGTTGCATACAAATGCGACAAAATATACTCTATTTACATTATTTACATATCTTATTATCCAGATTTCATTTATGTTATTGTTATTTAGTGGCCGAATTTCGTGTTAGTTTAATGAAATTCTAAGCTTGTCAACTTTTATTTTTCGTACGACGCCCGACGTTGAAAGAATTACTTTGCCTTTCACTGTGATAACGTCAATAGACTTATCTATAATAGTAATTAAACAGCAAACTTACTTGTAAGAATGAGCCTTATCTAGCTTAAATTTTGTAATCCAATGTGGATTGCTGGATACGTATAGAAATATACAAATAGAAATGCAGACCTATAAGTAACTCACTTATAAAAATAACGTTTTTCATTCTGGACTAACATTTGTCATTCTAGACTGATGTTTGTGGATTATGGTATCCACTTACCATCACGCGGGATGAATGCTCGTTTGCCGCCTTTTTTCCATAAAAAACATCATTGTTGACAAGAGCGAGTAATTATCACTCTGGAGTGGATGAGAGTCTCCACAGCCCCTTTTCCCTTCCCATTCTATCCCATACCGTTTCATTTCAAAAATCAGGATTTATGGGAGCGCATTTGTTGACATGCCAATATTCGTAATTTTTGTGAATTCGTAAGATTGATGTGGGCATGTATCTCAGATGTCATTGACATCTGAGATCTACAGTATCCAAACCGAATTAATTAATCCATTTTTGTTTACAGATGCAGAATATAAACAACATAGTGATGTTTCCTATAGACAGCTTACTAAAGGGCGACCTGAGAGGAGTGAAGGGTGATTTAAAGAGGCCTTTCGACAAGGCGTCTAAAGATTACGAGTCCAAGTACATGAAAATTGAGAAAGAGAAGAAATCCCAGGCTAAAGAAGCTGGCCTTATCCGAACTGAAGTTACGGCGGCAGAAATAGCTGATGAGATGGAGAAAGAGCGAAGATTATTTCAGTTGCAAATGTGTGAGGTGAGTTTGAAAACACGATTTTGTAAAGTTGGTGAGTAGATAAACCAACAGAGACCACCTCATCGATTGCTTCTCATCTCAAACCCTTTTGAAGCTATAAATGTGCTGCCAACTTTTGATATTACCACTTCAGGTATCAAAATGTGCCTAAATTGTGGTCAATTGTGGAGTGGTCTCCAGCGGTGCTTTTGTCATAGAAGATTTGTCATCCGTGTGGTCTCTGCCGACTCTAGAATAGCACAACCTCGTCTCTTCCTATGGTTGTTGTAAAAGGCGACTAAGGGATAACACAGCCACATGCCCTGAGGAACTATACCACCTCTAAAAGAGTAGACCCGCCAACCCGCTTGGCGTGGTGTTTTCAGGTCATTCATCCTTTATGCACGAGACATAGAAGGGCCTGTGTCCAGCAATGAACGATAAAAGGGCTGGTTACAGTATTGCCACGAGCTCGAAGTCACGCTGCCTGCCGATAGTAGATATTTATAGCCGATGAATATTCTTCCGGCCATAATAATCCATAATATACATACTCACATACTCATACTGCGAGCAACTTGAAACTTACTATTTTACAACATATAACTTTTTAATTGTATTTCCGAGTAATTTATGAGAGAAAGGCAATAAACCTGCAGGATAGAAAGCCAGTGAAGCCTCATTTATATCTTTATACTCGTATATTATCCACATGTGGATAACAGGAGATAAAAACAATAAAACAGTATTTTCGCGATTTAGATAGTATCACGCCTTAAATACTGGGTCCACAATACCCGTATATTCCATATTTGTTAGTAGACCGATACCTTAATAGTGCTAATTTTTCGCAAGTACTCGTAGTAGGCCATTAGCGCAGTAAACATAAGCAAACAGTACCCAAACGCTACATTCTAATTTACTTACATATTATGTAACTAAAGCAATGGCTTGGGATCTCATAGATACTTAGCGGAATAGTTAGCTGGGAAAGTTTGGTAAAATGACAATATCAGTTCATTATTGACCATTGATTTGAGAATACATACTAGATATGTTAAACAAGCACTCTAGCGCAGGCACGTTACAGTCTAATAGTGTTTTATACTCAGTAGAATTATACTTATTACATATGTTGAAAATTGAACATTCTTATTGTGTAGTAGGTATTTAAGTTTCAAATTTGACTTTTTAGTGAACCCCTCCTCATCTGCTTCACCCCCTCTAGAAGTTACCAAACAGGTTTCTGTGATAATAACGTATGATGTGTCATCTAGTCTATTCCCATATCGATGATTATGACCAAGTCCCCCCGACACTTCCTTCAAGAGTTTTTCCAACTACCTATAAGTTATCCAGCTTCTTTGACTATTGTTCTCATTGTATCAGTTGTATGGAGTTATCATACTGTTCTGTACTTGCTTGTACTGGATGCGCCCTGTGGGCAGGGATCTGTTGGTATGCAAACCGTTTTAATAACTTACTCGTATCATACTTACGCCTAGGGGCCCCGACCGCCTGCTCATTAGACTACGCTTGATTTTAAACGCCCCCTCAAGGGTTATATCAATTTTGCTGGTGCTAATTACCTCATTACATTGTAGTGTCTTTATAAAGCCGTTCTGCATATGGTTAAACATGATTGCTACTTTTTGTTGCATTTATGGCATCAACAACAGCAAGTCTTCATAAATATTGTTTCTGATATCCCACGACATCCATTTCTTGCTGTTTTCAATGAAGCTTCGCACGTGTTTACCCATCTCTTAGGTTAAACGATTTATTGACGGAGATAGAATCGCACTTTTTGTTTTTTGTATTACCTTTTATGAATCATGTATGAAAAATAGCAAGTGATGTTGCTTAAGGTGTTTGGTGAATGTGAGTCATTGAATCACAGAAACGATAGTTTTGATAGAAGCACAGAATAAAATAATTTACACTGAAAAAGATCTAAGATCCTATGAGAAATATTTCACATAATTAGATAGATAGATATACTTTATTGTACACAAAAACATACAGAAGAGAAACACAAAAATACAAGTAATTAGAAGTACAATACAATGGGCGGTCTTATCGCTAAAGTGATTTCTTCCAGGCATCCTTGGGGTGGGTAAGGAGAAATCTATAGACGAATAGAGAGAGATACGAGTAAATTGTGTAATAGATAGATACACTTGTACACATATGTATGTTTATTTGGATATGTACCCACATACAGAAAGAAGAATAAAGGAAAAGACGTCGGTCGTATGAGAACTGTTAATCTTCGAGATAGTGATAAATATTCCATTTGACTAAAAACTGTACGGAATACTTTGAATGAACTTAAAAATAAACTGTTACCTTAGTAGGCGTGAACTCAAGTGACTCCACCTTGGAATTATATTTATTTGTCATACCCGACGCGGGAAGCGAACGACCGACCCCATTCATTACTCCTGTCATCGTTTACCGTATCGCGTTGTTCTCTCATTCATTTGAATCTTCCATCTAGCATAGCATACAAAACATGGTGTCTGTTTACGCTTTCATTATTTGTCGCATGTTTTCATAGGAAATGTTATATTTCCGCAAAGAAATAACGCCTAACATATATAATAACAGCAATATATAATAACGAATATAACAGCAAAAATAACATTAATCGATTAATCGATCGAATGTTACAAACATTCTCTTTTAATAGATATTGCAGCATAGGTGGACTTATGTATTTAGGATGGCTTTGATGACTGCAACTCTCTTGTGTTAACCTTATACAGTGCCCTAAAGAAAGTCTACTGTTCAGTAAGACAAAGCCACTTATCTCTAGTACCTTACCTGATGGACCTGAGTGCCGACAGCACATTCTCAGCCATGACTAATTTGTTAGGCAGCGATAGGCACTTACCGTAAATAATTAAAAAGAAAAAGAAAATTTATTTTACGAGTACAAAACTTATTATATTTTCCCTGGACTGCAAGACAGACATGAGACAAGCAGAGTAACTTTATTTTCTGGGAAGATGAGTTAAGGAGCCAGGCACATTGTGACTTGTGGACTGGCGAATAATAATTTAATTCGACGGGATTGTAGGTCGCTTAAAAGCGCTCATACAGCGACGCGAAGTCGCGTGACTTGTCAGATCAGTGGTTCTCAAACTTTTTAAATGACGGAACCCTTTTGGGAAGCAAAATACTTGATGGAACCCTACAATAAAACAATTATTTTTATAAGTGTATTCTATATTAATCAGCATAATAAAAGTACAATGTATCAGTTACTAATTATTATTTACTTCACCACTTGGTAAGGACAATAATAGAAAACATTAAAAAAGAAAAAATCTAACTAGTGGGAGGTATGAAACTGTTTTTTATTTTTCATCAATTGCTTGATATCAGGTTTGATGGAAGAAAGTTGGAGTCTCATATCAGCTTCGGCGTCCAGTCTATTGCGATATTTTGTTTTCGTGGCTGCGTAGGTAGAGAATCCTGTTTCGCACAAATATGTAGTTGGGAACGGGAGAAGAATATCCAGAGCCATTTGGCCAAGCATTGCATATTCATCTTGGATTCTGCACCAAAAATCATTAAGAGGCGTCGTTTTGAACAATGACTCCATACTTGTGTCTGATGACATTTCTAAAAGAGATTCATATATCTCATTTGACATGTTTTCAGGCTTTTCCAAGTTGGGTAAAAAAGGATTATGAATCCAGGAGTTCACTTTAATTTTTGTATTGTGTTCTTCGGGAAAATACTTTTCAAAAGATGCGCGCATCGAACTGAGATATTGGACCAATTCTTCAAACACATTATCTTCAAACATTTCTGAGTCGTTTTCGCTAACAAACTCACTGAGTAACGTAAAACTTTCTATTTCTTTCTTACCAATGCAAATGATCCAAAAATCTAATTTTCTTTTAAAAGCAGTTATTTTATTATAGGCCTGAAACACTGTTGTCTGTTTACCTTGCAACGATAAATTTAATTCGTTAAGTTTTTGAAAGATATCCGCCATAAAAGACAATCGGAACAACCAAGTTTTATCATACAAACGGTCCTTCAAATTAAAAGAAGTATCTGCTGAAAGAAACATTTGTAACTCGGCTCTAAGTTCAAATAGCCTTGTTAAAGTTTTTCCCCGAGACAGCCATCGCACTTCTGTATGGAGCAGCAGTGTTTTATGTTTGCTGCCATAATCTTCACACAATAATGAGAACAATCGGGATTGTAGTGGTCGTGATTTGATAAAATTAATTATTTTTACCGCTTCATCCATAACTAATTTTAGATTAGACGGCATTTGCTTCATCGCAAGTGCTTGTCTATGCAGAATACAATGACTGGAACTACAATTAGGCGCTTTATTTTTCATTCGTGACACTGCTCCTGCTGTTTTACCTGTCATCGCCTTGGCCCCATCTGTACAAATGTCAATGCAATTGTTCCAACTGAGATTATGTTCTTCAAAAAATATATTTATTTTATTAAAAATTTCTTCCCCGGTAGTGTTTGTAAGCAGCGATGAACACATAAGCATGTCTTCTTCAAAAGAACTTTTATATGGATATCTCACAATAACCAGCAGGATAGCCAAACCAGCGACATCAGTCGACTCGTCCATTTGCAAAGCGAATCGTGTATTTTGTAGACGTGTAACTAGTTCTTGTTTGACGTAGCTTGCCAGATCATGGATTCGTCGTGAAACAGTATCGTTTGATAGCGGAACAGTAGAAAGATGCTTTGCAGATTTTTCATCAAGCATACATTTTGTTATGTCTAATACACATGGTTTTATTAATTTCTCAGCGATAGTGTGCGCTTCACCTGCTTGTGCAATGCGATAGCTAACTAAGTATGATGCCTCCGTGGCCTTTTCGTTGGTAGTTTGTGTTACATGCATCATATTTTTTTGACTTTCTAATAACTGATCTTTTTTGCGAACAAAAAATTCTTTATTCTTGTCTTTAGTCTCGGGGTGTACGGTTTCTAAATGTCGACGCAATTTGGCAGGTGCCATGGAACTATTAGGAAGCAGTTTACTACAGAGCATGCAGAGAGGTGAGCCGTTGGAATCAACAAATCCGAAACTGATATAAGATTCATCATACTTCCTTTTTTTCGTCTTTGAAACCGTCGAGCTTGACGTCGTGGCACTCGTGGCATCATCTTCTGGATCGGTGATTGCTAAATTCTCCGCGCGCATTGCTTTTGAACATTCAGCGTCATTAGAAGATGTTGTTGGAACACGTTTAACACCTTTAAGCCAACGTTCCATTCTTCTTTATTTATAATGTTACAAGTCAGGATAGTGGGGTTTAAATAATGCACAATCGTTACTGCGTATAAGAGACTAAATTTAGAACCTACAGGGAAGAAATGTATAAAACTGAGACAACAGAATACAGCAGGCAGTAAAACAATGAACACTAGTTTCTCGCTAGCGAGCTTGTAAGTAGGTAGTAACTTATCGCTCCGAACGCTAATCATCAACTGACGACGCCAACGCGCGATCGCCGCTTTTATACTTAGTCCTAGACTCGATCTCAAATATTCTCGAAAATACTCGAGTCGGCACCTTTGATAAACAAAAAGCAAAAATAAAAACAGAAATTTAAAAATAGCGTTGTAAACAATATCGACTTTATCCTTTGAAGTTAAAGACGAAAGTCGCTAGTTGACAACTATAGCGTCTAATTCAGAGGCGGCTTTTATCAAAGAGACTGAGCGCTTACAAGTATACTACCCGCTCGTTTTAAGTTTGCCGCTGGCGATAGGTATGAGTGTATGACGTTCGAAATTTTTTATTTAATTGTAACAATAAAAATTGTGTACGTTAGATATTTGGGTAAAACTATGACACATTATAAGTTTTGTTGTCACGTGGGGGAGGGTACGCGCATTCCACAGACCGGCAAACTTAGAGCGAACGCGTTGTACAAGTATAAAATTGTTGAGACCAAACTTATGAGATATTGTACCAGCTAATGTAACACAAGCTTATACAAATACAAATAAATAAATAAATAACATTCATAGCGTTTTGTCTCCGCGCGGCCGCGGAGTCCGCACAGCCGCGGAGCGACCAGAGAGAGGTGTTTTGATTTTTTTATTTCTAAATTCTTGCGGAACCCCGACAGAGGTATCACGGAACCCTAGGGTTCCGCGGAACACACTTAGAGTATAGCTGTGTCAGATGGTCTCTATTTTAAATGGGTCCCATGTTGCCGCGACCAGCGACCCCATGTGCCCGACGCCTTTTTGTATTGTGACTTATCATTATGAATTATTACAAGAAAGAATGTGAGAAGTTTTTACAAAACCGAGGTGGACTGCCCTCCAATTCAGAGCCGTGCAATTAATTGATTGTCAAACGATTCATTTAGTTATGTCGATAACTAAACGAATCGATTGACATATGCAGGTCCAGAAATCCAGGCGATCAATTGCTATAATTTGTATCGAATCCCTACGCTGTTGGCCCAATTGGATTATTCCTTACTAAAGAGTAGGGAGTAATGCAATTGGACCAGTAATATAAGTAAATGTACTAATTAGTTAATCACTTCGAAAAGCAACGATGTCTTTCGATGTGTGAGGCTTTTGCTTTACAAGTATATGCGATTTGATTGGAGTTTGGAGTAATACCAAAAATTGGCTGACGTTCTTAACCCCCAGGCTTTAATGAGGCATTACGTGAGGTGAACTGCTTAATAAAAGTAAACAAGCGACGCCGAAGCGCGAGCTAGATAACGTAATAAATGTTGTGTATATTTCATTCATACCCGAGTAGATATCGTAATAAATAGGCATGTCAACAACACTCGTAGGTACTGTTCATTATTCGCAATTAGTGCATTGTGCTGTACAATGATATTATGTTATTGACTCATTAAACAACGCCCGACTTTTACATCATTTGAATTGAAATTAGCGCAAACGATAACAAATGATTTATTGATGGCATTGGCGAATGATGGTTATACGTAATAATTTGTGGATAATAAAGCTGGTCGGATTTTAGTACTTTTGTAAAGCTTGGTGGGAATTAACATACAATATAATTAAGGTCGATATTAATTTTATAAGAATCAAGGGTTTTCAGTGTTTGATACTCGTATAAACTTTTAACATTTATGTTACTTGGGTTGTCTAGTTTGTCCTTTTGTCTGGAGGTCGGATCCTCTAACACGTCGTATAATTCAATTTAAAGGACCTTCCGTTCCATTCTTACCCTTTTTGATTAAAAGTAACGGTTTTATATGTTCGTTTCAGAGTACTTTTGTATAAAGAAAGCTCTTCCATTGAATGATTGCCATCACAATCACTTGTTTTAGATAGAATTTATTCTTGATCCCATTACCAGGAAACTTGTAAAGATGTAACAAAATATCTCCACAAACGTCTGCTATGAAACCATCGTCACATAATGACAAGTGTCATTGTGGCCACACCGCGTCGCAGTTATGTGGTTGCGACTCACGAACCGTGCAACCACAGGTTAAAAATACATTTCGCTCTATTCACCATACTTTGGCTATGTACTGTCATACATGTACAAGAATTTATACTACGGTACAAAAAAATAGTCGTATTGTTATACGGGCATAAAGGTCATGTTGTTTTGACAATGACAATGGTTTACCGTTTGCTTAATTTGATAATGTACGTGTGCTATTGTGAATTGCATTGCAATATGAAAACTCTCAATTCCATTCTCTAACATTCCGCTATGTTTGTCAACTTGTACCTACTGTTGTACGTATATTTGATTACTTACAGCTTCATTTGCATAGTCGTGCTGAGTAAAGTGCAGAATTTTAGTGCTCTTCTATTTGTAGCTGGTGGTTGTGAATTCTTGTTTGAGGTACAAGTGGACGGTCGTTTTATGTAGGTTATTTTATTTTATTGATTTTGGGATTTGATTTTGCGTTCGTGCAATGGAGTCACATTTTTATTTTCTTCTTGGTTTGGCGCCAGGTTTACATTTATCTTGCATAATCTTTAACCATGCGAAACGAACCATGCTTGCTATCCTTCTCAATTTCTTGCCGTAAACAGTAAGTACTTTTTTGAAAGTTTTTTTCTATCGATTGTGGTTACAATTAAGTATGAAGCTTTTCTCCAGCTATTAATGTTATATGTAATTTAATTATCATTATCATTGTGACATACTTTTAAGCGAATTTCAATATAAGTACAGTTACATAACGAAAACATTGGCCATCGGGTAATCAGGAAACACCCGAACGAGTCTTCCACGTCTATGAATTACTGTACCTCTAATTGCATACTTTATTATGACATACTTTATTATTTTATTGCATAGACGTGGATGATGCGTTCGGGCGTTTCCGCGTTAGCCGATGTCCAATATTTTCGTAATGTATCTGTATGTGCGTATCATAATCTTTTATAAATAAAAGTTTCTTCGTTCTTTTTTTCTACATCGGCTATTGTAATTATTTCAGAACATAACATGAGTAATTGCTACGTCATAACAGCGCTCAGAACTCACTATATTTCCCTCCTACATTACACGGGTACAATATTACGTAAATGCATATTCAAAACCGTCATGAGCATTTGTGACTACAAAAATAAGTTCAGTGACATCGTCTGCTGGCTTACGAAATCGATGTGTCTATCGGGTTTACATGCCAAGTCTGGCATCTTCAGCGTTAATGGCATGCCAAATAATGTTGCAGTGTTGAGTTCACGGACGTATTGCACAACTAGGAATAAAGATCACAGAAGTCTTCCTAGAATGACTGTATTTGTAAAATGATTTTTTTGTTTGCAATGCTAGCGAGTTAAATTGGCTGAATTTAGGTGATGTGATAAAAAGTCTCTGATACTTGTCTCGAAGGACAAAGGCTCCAAAGAAATCGATTAATAGTCCTATAGACCTAGGAGATGATAGGAAATTTTTAAGACATATCTAACACAGTTTGTAGGGTTTAAACATATTAGATCTCTCTGTCATGAAATTTGTAACGATGTTGTTGTTCTATGTGTATGTTGCAAATAAAAAAACATTGGAAACTTATTTCTTTTTTGAGTGTTGTTGGAGTGGCCATTTAATTAAATTCATTCCAATAAAAGCAATAAAAGCCCAGGCTTGTTGTAAGGTGTTTGTATGAACATGATGATAATACAAGACGTATAATCTAAAGCAGGGGTGGCCAACCTTTTTGGAAGCAAGGGCGCAGTTAAAACGTTTCATCAACGTTGCGGGCGCAACAATATGTAATGACATCATATATGTTTATTATTAGGGGTTAAAGTATGAAATTGCCGATTTGTACTGAAAAATTAAAACTGTTTTTTTTCTAAAATGTAACATATTTATTTAATCAAAATATTTACCCTCATTATCTATACATTGTTGCCATCTTATCGGAAGTTCATTTATGCCTTTGCGATAGAACTCTGGGGATGTAGATTCGACAAACTGTGTGAAAGCATTTTGTACTGCCTCTTGGGAAGAAAATCTTGGGACGTATGGTTTCTAACTGCAGCTCCTGTAGAGTTACAACGGTTTCTCGTGCAGTGTGAGGTCTTGCGTTATCATGGAGCAATAATGGTGAAGATCGATTCACGAGTCGGGGCTGTTTGACTGCTAGTTTCGCCATCATTGTTCGAATTTCGGCACAGTAAACATCTGCTGTTATTGTTTGACCAGACCTGAGAAAGCTATAGTAAATAACACCATGAATAGACCACCAAACAGTTACCATTCCCTATTTATTGGTAAGCTTTGCCTTAGGGCACTGTTGCGGCGTTTAACCTGGGGTCAGTCATTGCCTTTTTGCGCTTTCGGTTATCGTAAAGAATCCACTTTTCGTCACATGTTACAATTCGATCCAATATTCCTTCATTTCTGTACCGATTCAACAAGGCAACGCAAGTTCCAATACGCGTTTCTTTCTGCAGATCAGTCAAATCATGAGGCACCCTCTTTTCATATTTTTTTATCTTATTGATTTGATGCAAATGAGTCAATATTGTAGGTAAGGTAACGTTAAACCATGCCGCTAATTCCTGGGTAGTTTGACTCGGATCGGCTTCCACCATCTCCTTCAATTCAGCGTTATTCACCTGTGTGGGCGGTCTTCCACGTGGTTCGTTCTTCAAGTCGAAGTTTCCATTACGAAAGCGTTTAAACCAAAAACGCACGGTTCGTTCATTAGCAGTCTCCTCTCCAAACGCAGCATTGATATTGCGAGCCGTTTCTGCCGCGTTAGTTCCGCGTCGGAACTCGTATTCAAAGATTACTCGGATTTTCGAAGTATCCATTTTTCCCGTCTAAGCTGAATAAAAAAAACAATTGAAAGTCGAAAATCGAATGTTGCACATTTTTTAAAACAAGAACCTCATAGGTATCATGTGAAAAAAGTTTCACTCGAAAATCTCACACCATGAAGGTTTTATGTCAATTCAAAGTATCTATTACTATAAAACGGTAATTTCATACTTTAACCCCTATTATTAAAGTTATATTCAATATTTTTTTAATTCTAAATTATACTTTCATAATGCTTTTTTTTTTCATTTAATTTTTGTCATTTTTAATTTTGATTCTTTATGATTTTATTTTATAGGTTAAAATAATAATAAAAAACTGTAATAACAATTTTATTGAACGACATTTATTACATAATACATGAAAAATTATTATTCGTTAATGAGAAGGTTGAGACTGTACCTACCATATTTCTTGACATAATTTTTCAAAATCAGTACAGTAATTTGATACTGCTACTCTTAAACTGTCATTCAAATTTTCATCCGTAAGACGTGATCTAAACTTATTTTTGATAAATTACTACATTGATGAAAATGTGGCATCACTTAAGTAAGTCGATCCAAAAAAGATTTTAGCTTCAGTGCACAATTTTTAAAATATTGGATATTTATGCACTTAAAGTAGTAATGTCAACATTAATCATAGGATTCTGCTTAAAAGCTGGATCATGAAATTGATTGGAAATAAAATAAAATTTATCGGGAATCGTGTCGTGGGCGCATAATAAATCGCTTACGAGCGCACTTGCACCCACGGGCGCGGGGTTGGCCACCCCTGATCTAAAGAATGAAGTGAGTACCTAATCGAAATGAACATACGCTAATGTGATTTTCACTAAATGTAAAATTAAAATGAACCGAGGTCATTGTTTCATCTAAGGCAGTGTCGACTTATAACAGATATGCGCAATACTATGGCCCTTTAAGTAACGGTATGGAGCGACGCTCCGCTCCGGCGACTTCATTTCCTGCCTCGATCTGATATAGCTTAGAGAGCATTTGTGTAAACGACCGATTGTCTTTATTCATTTTACGAGAAACTGCAACCAAAACAACCTTTTTATTTTAATTAAAAGCATACTTACTTCCTAAAATATACTTAAAAATCCTTTGAGCAAGCAACGTGTTCCATAACGAAAAGCATTTGAAAACTTTTTATACCCACTCATAATGAAAACCCTTTAAAGCTGCACTTCCAGCCCATTTCATTTCTAAATGCAAGGGTTCAGATAATGGTACGTATGTAAATAAAAGAAAGTTGTAAGCCCTACGAACGGTGCAGTATTGTGGTATGGTGTTGGCGCGCGTGAGGTCGTCGACCGGCCTTGCGCCGCGCAGGGCCGCTGACGCTGTGAGGCTGTGACCCTCGCTTGGAATAAAGCGATGCAAATATACATCTCAGGGCTTCGTCGCACAATACTCAACACCCACGGCTATGGTCTGCCTTGTTATCCTTTCGCCTCTAATAAATTAAACCTCGCGGGCTTTATTCTTCTGCAAGTCGTGCTTTAAGATTTACTACCACTAACTTTAATTGCCACGGCATAAATTGTTTTATTGCTAGAGGAGATAAAGTGACTGCAGGTATAAAATTCACAAATGTTCATCCGGCGAGCAGCCAAGAGTTGTGCAAGGTCACGCACGCTTTTATTGTTATTGCACAACTGTATAAGTCAAATCTGGATCCACTACATGGTGAATGCGTACTCATGTGTCATCGCGTGTAATTTTAACAAGCGGAAGGGCATATTATAGTAATATTCGTACGTTTCCATAGTTCCGAATGCCGCTAGCGTCTATCCCGTCGTGTTCCGTTAGTTACGGCTATGATGAAGTAATAAGATCAGTCGTGCCCACGCGCAGTTTTCGGCGTCGCTCTGTCTGCCCCACAAAACTGGCTCCATTCCATTTTAGACTGTCTTATAATGTACTGCGCAGTGAATTGGTTAAAACTTTAAATTTGTTGTTTTAGTACCTGATAAAGTTTAATGAAATCAAGACGAAAAAGGGGATCGAGTTGCTACAGCACCTGGTGGAGTACTATCATGCGCAGACGAACTACTTTCAAGACGGGTTGAAGACGATTGAGCACTTTGGCGTGTATATTGCGGACTTGAGCGTACAATTGCAGAAGATTAGGCAACAGCAAGACGACGAGCGGCGGCGGCTGCTCGAGCTCAGGAACATGTTGAGAGCAGCTACGCCACAGGACAGGGAGGTAGGAAATTATTCACTTAATATCTGGGACCACTTATAGGTTATGTTTTCAAACATATGCAGAAAGATAGATCACGGAGTTATTTTCAACAATGGCACACAGTCTTATCATTCTCTACTTATTTTTAAGGTGTCAACAACATTGGGTGGCTACTCTCTCCACCAATTACAAGGCGACAAGCAACATGGCGTTACAAGATGTGGTTATTTGCTCAAGAAGTCCGAAGGTAAAGTCCGGAGGGTATGGCAGAAGAGGAGGTGTAGGATCACAGCTGAAGGTTTCTTGGACATATTTCACGCTGATGAGAACAAACCTCCGGCCAGGGTGAACTTGCTAACGTGCCAGATTAAAGTAGCAGCGGAAGATAAGAGGGCGTTTGATCTAGTCTCGTGTAAGTACATAGTTATTATAATAGGTAGTTGGAAAAGTTCGCCGCCTTTGCGAACGTATGATTTTAGCGTGCTATATTTCTGGCAACACTGATCACTGGCGGGAAAGTGATATACCGTTTGACAACTGACTTTCTTATAAATTGAGCAAATTGAAATTGCAAGTTAAAAGTTTTATCTTTTCATATTTTTTAACAGTTTTAAAATGGATGTTAATAAGGATAAAATTCGACGAGGGTATGAATGCTTCTAGTTCTCGAAAAGAGATTTGTGGTGTTTACGGAGAAGATGCTTTATCTAAAACTACTGCAAAAAATGGTTCAGTCGATTCAAGTCTGCTAATTTTGATGTGAATGATGTACCCCGCTGTAGTCGTTCTATTAATGTAAATGTTGATGTTATCATTCAAAAAAATTAAGCAGATCGACACATAAACAGTCATCAAATTCCGGAAGAACTTAGCATTCATCAAACAGTTCTGGATCACCTGCGTAAACTGAATTTTATAAAAAAGAATAGATGTTTGTTTGCCGCATGATTTAAATTACAGAAACTTGGTGTATAGAATTTCCATATGCGAGATGTTGCTAAAACGAAATGAAATCGATCAATTTCTGAAGAGATTGATAACAGGCGATGAGAAGTGGATCACTTACGATAACAATGTTCGAAAACCATCTTGGTCTAAGCGAGGTGAGCCGTCACAAATAGTTCCAAATCCAGACCGAACAAAGTCATGTTATGTGTATGGTGGGACTGGAAAGGCATTGTGTATTATGAGCTTTTGCCACACGGCCAAACGATTAATTCTGATGTCTACTGTCAGCAATTAGTAAAATTGAAACAAGCACTTGACTAAAAACGTCCAGAATTAATGTATAGAAAAGGTGTGGTTCCATCACGACAATGCTCGACCTCATACATCTTTGATGACTAAAAAAATTTGTGGATCTTGGTTGGGAAGTTTTAATGCATCCTCCATACAGTCTAGACATAGACCTTCCGATTATAATTTATTCCGCTCTTTACAAAATTCCACAAATGCAATAAAATTACATTCAAGAGAAGCCTGTATAAACCATTTGAATCAGTTGTTCGTTTAAAAACCCCAAAAAATTTATACCGACGGGATAATGACTCTGCCATAAAAAATGGCAAAAATAGTCGAATTAAATGGACAATATTCCGTTCAATAAATATTTATGTAATACGAAAAATTCTTTATTATTTGCACTATAAAACGGCCGCGAACATATCCGACTACCTAATATTATTATTTAGCTCGGCGATAACTGAGATATAGTTTCTATTAAAATTAATGGCATGGGCAAGGGTATCGCCGCGAGAGACTCGCTGGTGTAGTTGGCGCTTTAACACATCTTTGTTTTTAACGGATTCTTAGACCCTGCCTTTTTTTTCTATTTTCCGTACCACATTCGTTAATGTTTGGAATTTGTCATCCTGCCTTGATTTAATTATTCATGTTCCTTATAGCCGATTTTAATTTAATTTCTTGTTCGATTGCATTTGCTTTTACGCGATTTATTTTTACACGAATGGTAGGATTTATGTTTAACATCGTAACTCTACATTTCCAGATAACCGTACCTATCATTTTCAAGCCGAAGACGAGATTGAGCAGCGGGCTTGGACGTCAGTACTCGTCAATTGTAAAGAGGGGGCGTTAATGAGGGCATTCCACCAACAAGCAGGGGAGAGCAACGACTCAGGGCATTCATTACTGGACCTGCAGCGGTCTATCATAAGGGCTGTGAGAGCGATGCCTGGAAACCAAGTTTGTTGTGACTGTGGATCTACCAATGGTAAAGATTTTTTTCTCTTGAACCTGTAAAGGTCATAATTATTCTTAGTTGGTTAGTAAAAGGTTACATCGTGATTTACATCTGTATGCAAGTGTTTGCATAGGATCTAATTATTCACTCCAAGTGGACCCCTATTCCCAGTAGTTCTGTTGAATTTTTTTCTCACTAGTTCTGCTGGCGGAACAAATAGGCGTTTCTCACCAGCTCTGTTTTAGTACTAAAATATTGATCCTATTATTTTATCGACCACTGTATCAAATTTTTTTTCTAATTTCCATGTAATCGAACGGTGGACTACCTTTTCAAGGGCGACTTTATTGATTTTATATTTATCGAAATCACTCACCGTTGTAAGACTTAGTAAATAAATATTATTGCATTTCAGACATGCGAAAGTCTTATTGTTATAACCTCAAGAACGCCATGTTCACAAGAACTGTAGGTAGTGATACAAATTGATTTTAATGTATGCCTGAATCAGCCTAGACGATGTTCTAGAAGTTTGCTTTTTTCTTTATATATCTGTTGTAATTGCGGATGTTACTCATTGTGTTTTTTAAATAAATAATTGCTCGACTATTATTACTACTACAACCGGCCTTGACCATCAATCGTGACAGACAAACAGGACAGGACTTCCTGTCCCGTTATAGATAGGATACTGCATAAATAATACCGAAAGTGATTGATGATATTGCTTCTGAATTAAATGAACCAAATATTGCAATTTTTTTTATAAAAAAAGACTGCAGACGAGCATACAGTCCACCCGATGGTAAGTGGATACTGTCGTCCATAGAATTCGCGGTACGTGCCAACATCAGGCCAGAATGACAACCCTCGGATGCGCTACCTACCTTTGCAGTTTAAGAAATGGATTGGGGGAAAGGGTTGGGAAAATAAAGAGGGATAGGATGCGATCGGAATAGGCTCTGGCATATCTCACATAATTATACATAATTTAATTCATTCACTATAACATATTAACTGCAAGACTCAAATGAGATTTTGTGTGAACATAAATATAAAATACACAAATATACTGTATTATTGTATTTATTATCTACACACATACATGTGTGTATACGTAAGAATAAGCATAATATGTACATATACATTTTTATTTACGAATTCCAGACCCTACTTGGTTATCAACGAACTTCGGCATAATAGTGTGCATAGAATGTTCTGGAAGCCACCGGGAGTTAGGCGTTCACATCTCAAGGATCCAGTCTCTGACCCTTGACAGACTAAGTACTTCACAGTTGTTACTGGCAAGAAATATGGGCAATCAAATGTTCAATGAAGTTATGGAAAACACGTTGGATGAGCGCGATAAGCTTACGCCTGAGAGTACTATGTGAGTGTTACTTTTATTTAGGGTTTGTCATCATAGTTGGGCTAACTGACAACTTGTTTTTAGAGAAATAATTAAATGAGCAGCAGAAAATACCGAATAGGCAGCAAACTTCTTTCCGGTCTTTGTCTATTCCAATAGTATTTTTTTTTTCAAAATAGATAATATGAACTGGAGAGAAGTTGCAGTGAGAAATAAGGTTTATCCTACCAAAAAATAAAATAAAAATAATCTAGTGTATTTCCGAAGTGTGTCAGATAGATCCTAAGTCTGAAACAAATTAATGCTGTTGACGATTCTGATTTATTTCATATTAAATTTTTTTTTTTTTTTTATATAACTAATTGAATATTTGTATATACTACTTACATACTTACTACTTTGTATTTAAAGAATATCTATGAGAAGAAAATATTTTTTTAGAAAAAATATCCGTATTTTTTATGTCATTATGAATTATGGACGAAATCCGTGGTTACACTTTTTGTAAATATATTTGACACAGCCTATATATGTGCAAAACCCATTTTGCTCCACTACTTCCAGTGTTACCGTGAAACATAACTATCAGTTCCTATGTTTTACACTAAATCATTCAGTGAATTGACTTTTAACCTTTGTTTACCTTGAGCTTTATTTTTACCTTTTGTTTTCGCGGATCCGGTGTCTCCGGATCGACTTAACATGTTTTCAATTACCCATGTCCTTAATTAATTTGAATGATCTTGAATTGATTTCTATAGATCATTTTATTCATAGATGTAGGACTTATTGCTGTCCATAAAGATCAACACAGTATTCAAACTTTATCAAGTTTATCATAAGCGAGAAAGGGGTAGCAGAACCAATTGGCAAATCGTTCACATTTTTAAGTAATCGGAGACCCGGAATCTCGAGAAATATATGCATTACGAAATGTTTTATGGTCGTGCGTCTGTAAATATGCCTACGATTTGCTGTACATTAATGCAAAATCCTAGATCTGTGATATTAATAATTTACCATAAAAGTGTTCATTTTATGTACTAAGCCTCCGAGTTACAAGTAAAGTTTGAATCACAGGTGATTTTAAACTCTTTTATTTTTTGTATACATAAATTAGTCACCACTCTCAAGTTGTAACTTAGTCATTTACTTGTTTCCTGCGACCTTCCACTTGTCATTGTTGCTTAAAACAGAATTCAGAGATAATACCTACATCATGAATTGATCATAGTTTTACATTCATAGACAAACTAAAAGACGCACAATGACAAATTGAACGCTGCACAAATATCTCTTACTTCAGTGTGTGTGAATTGTGCGTGACAGCGCTTACTGAAATACGCTTTATAATAATTTTAACCGCATGTTTGTATGGACTCCAGACCTCTCCGACTGGTTAAGAACTTGGCCCATTTGACAGTTTATTTATCGTTTATGGCTTACATGTTATGTTATATTCTTGCTCGCACGCTGTTTTGATGTTTGAGAAAAAAAATCTACATCTATGTTTGCATTTTTAATTACATAAAAGAATCAGAAGTGTCTTGCGGACTGCTTTTTAGGCGTTCAATCGTAAAGGAGTTTGTATTTGTTTCAACCGTAGAAATTTTTTTGATTGTTTTTATTAGTTAACCGTTCTACTAATCTAGAACTAATTAAACAAGACATGTTTTTGGTTGCAGGGAGGAGCGACTCAGGTTTATCAGAGACAAGTACGTGTACAGAACGTGGGCAGCGCACACGTGTCGCGATGCGGCCGAGCTACTGTCCGAAGTCGAGCACGCGGTCAACAACGGTCACATACAGAATTTACTACAGGCGTACGCCGAGGGAGCCGACTTCGCTGCTACCTTACCTTGCTCAGTAAGTTTACGGCCTCCGTTTACATGGGATCCACAATCAGGCTCCACCGGCGGATTCATGGATAATTTTTCTTCCTCTTCAATTCACAGGTCGATTCATGGATAATTCTTTTTCCTCTTCGAATCACAAGTGAATCGAAGTTGTTAGTAATGAATTACATTATTGTTATTTTAAATAAAATATGTAGTTGGTTGTATTTACCTCTAATTATTACTTTCGCCGCCTTCACAAATGTGTGGATTGAAATTGCCTAAATATATATTATATTTGGATCCCGAAATTAGTGGATCGAAGTGGCATAATTTTTTTTATTATATTTAAATTCCTAAATTGGTTGATCGAAGAGGAGGAAAAATTATCCATGGATCCACCTGATTGTGGATCCATATTAATGGAGGGAGTTCATATAATATAGTGGAGTGTAGGCTTTCTCGGCCGGTGTCCATATTAATTGAATCTTCCAGGCTACTTGGCCGAGGTCTTCTGGAATCTCTTCTCTTTCTTCCAAACGTTTCGTCAACAACTGCGGTTGACATTCTCAGTGGCGACTGCGTTCACTTTCGGAAAGATGTTATCGCTTCGGCTTCTCGAGCGCAACTGACTCGGCAACTGGCGCACCGGTATTTATAGTGGACGAGGGTAGTTGTGATTGTGTGTGTACCGAGTCTGTTTTTGTCCCCCCCCCCCCCCCTCTCGTCTCTCTTCCCCGTGAGCTTGATGTCTTCGGAGTGCTGGATACCAGATATTACGGAGTCTTAGATTCTCTTCTTTGGTGTTAAAATTGTTGGGATGCTTGTAGATTTCAATAGCTTCCCTATTGAGACGGGAATAATAATGATTGCCGGTTGACAAGATCTTTGTGTCCCTGAAGCAGATTTCGTGGTCCCCATCCGACAAGGCATGTTTAGCTACGGCCGACTTCTCAGTCTCTCCTCTTCGACAATTGCCTTTATGTTCTTTAATACGGGTATTGACACTCCGTTTTGTAGTGCCAATATACACTGACCCACAGGAGCATGGTATTTTATATACTCCAGTCGAGGACAACGGATCTCTGGGATCTTTGACTGATCTGATGATATTTCTGAGTTGGCTTGTAGGCTTGAAAATGGTCTTCACGTTTTTCTTTTGTAAGATCTTGCTGATGCGATCTGTTACGCCTTTTAAGTAAGGTAAGAACGCCCTGCTTCTCTCTAGGTTGGTGTCGATATTGTCAGCTTTTTTGGCTCCTAATCATCTAACAATAATCTTAACAGGTATAGTAAATTAGAAAACATTATATAGATAGATAAAAAATTATACCATCAGTTCGCCCATCCACTACTGAACATAGGCCTCTGTTAGCCACCACACACGATCTTCCAACTGCAAAAGTCAATTGTTGTTTTTTTTTTTATAAAGAAGAGGGCGGACGAGCAAGCGGTCTCACGTGGTGGTAAGTGTTACCGCCGCCCATGGACACCTGCAACACCAGGGGGTATGCGGGCGCGCCGCCGACCTTGCAAAATCCTATTCACAGCTTTCTTGAAGAACCCCATGTCGTAGTTTAATGGGAAGACCTCTTGAGGCAGTTCGTTCCACAGCCTACGGATTCGCGATATAAAATAATTTTTGGACCGAACAGTACGCGACACCTCCGTATCTAGGAAATGCGGATGGACCGCACTTCTGTGACGGGAGGTGCGGTTGTAGAAACCCGAGGTGGGTCAATGTGCCTGTCAACAAAGATTCCACTAATATGAAAAAAAAATACCTGGAAAAACTTACACACACAAACATAATAATATGGTAACTAAAGCATATAAGTTTAAAACACTCAGATTAATTTTTAGATATTAAATTAGCACCTTAAAATAATTAAGATTGATGATGTAAATCTAAATAAATGAAAAATAAATTCCTTTGCAGGATTGCGGCGAAACAGCTCTCCATTTAGCCATATCCCGGGAACTGGGCGACGGCTCGTGTCTACATATAGTTGATTTTCTAGTCCAAAACGGCGGTTCGCAACTCCTCGACAAGGCTACTTCGACGGGAATGACAGCGCTACACTTATGTGCTGCCACGGATAGAACTGAACCTATGAAGTTGTTACTCAAAGCCGGAGCTGATGTTAGTCTGAAGGATGGCAGTGGACGGACAGCTTTGCACATAGCCAGGCAGTTGGGGCATCACGCTTGTACTGAGTTGGTGAGTTGTTATTTTATAAGGTCATTCCATTGGGGATTACAGAGCTACATTTTTGTGGAACTAAACTGATGAAGTTGTTACTCAAAGCCGGAGCAGATGTTAGTCTAAAGGATGACAGCGAACGAACTGTTTTGCCAGATAGCCTGGCACTTGGGATATCACACTTTAACAGAGTTGGTGAGTTAAATTACGAGGTCACTTCATTAGGAATGTTAAAACCACACTTATGTGCTGCCACAGATGGAACTGAACCAATGAAGTTGTTATTCAAAGCTGAAGCTGATGTTAGTCTAAAGGATGGCAGTGCACGGTCAACTTTGCAAATAGCCAGGCAGTTGTGGCATCACGCTTGTACTGAGTTGATGAGTTGTTCTATTACAAGGTCACATTGTTGGAATTCCAACACATTTTTTGAAGAACTGCAGCAATTGAGTAGTTACTTAAAGAGATGTTTGTTAATCTAAAAGATGATAGTGGACCGACAGGTTTACAGATAGCGAAGCAGTTGGGGTATCACGCTTGCACAGAGTTAGTGAGTTATATTACAGGTCAGAAAGACAGTGCTACATGAATGTGTCACCACAAGTGAAATGGATCAAACAGGTTGTTGTTTAAAGTGAAGCAAATGTTAATCTAAGAGCGACAGCGAACCAATAGCTTTGCAGATAGATAGCCAGCTAGTTTATGAGTTTATTATGTGTAAATATGATTTGTTATTTTTATCATTTCCATTGAAATTACGAGATACATAGAATTGTTCTTTTTAAATCTTGAGAATTTTAAAAACTTTCCATTGTTAAAGGACTTGTAGCGTTCGAACCTCCTTTATAACGCGTACCTTCCATTTGTAGATAGTACATAAATATTTTTCTATTTTTTCAGTTGGAGAGTGTAGATAAAAGAGAGAAGAGTGTATTTGAGAATATCAATATAGACTGGAATTTATCTCACGATGACGGATCGACGGATTTCTCGGACGACGACACGGTCATCGATGAGAGGGTGAGTTTTTGATATTCAACTTATTGTCATACTCGTACATCCCTCATCATACCACTTCATCGGCCTGCGCCTCTCCATTGCTGGATAAACATGCATTCATACTTAATAATAGTATAAATTAGTAGTATAATTAATAGTAATAATACATTGTATAATAATATGTACTTAAGTACATAAGAGCGATTCGACATAACATTTAAATCTTGAAATTTTTTGGGATGCCTATATAGATAAGTAAAGTGTACCTATATTATAAATATTATTTAGTCATTAATTTAAAAAAAATTATAAGCTTCTCCCAAGGAGCGCTTCCTCACACCGTTCTCCGCTCCTCTCATCTTCAGTGGTTCTTCAAGTTTCTTCAAGTGGTCTGTCTGTCTTACGCTATTTCCCATTATGTGGCCTTAATTCGAGGCTTCGCCAACACCAATCTATTATCGGTTTTGCGATTGATATTTTTCTGCCCACTGCCACTTTTCAACTTGCTGTTTCTTTCAGCTATTTCGGCAAATTCTTCATTCTGAATTTTTTCCAGTAGACATATCATTGTATAGCTCACTTAGCGATCTTGAATAAACGTATCAGACGTCATTAGCATTGTCAGGTATGTCAGAATCATTATGGTCTACGCGACGAGAAGAGATGTTGCATTTTCCTAAATACTGAGCGGCCGATCTCATCAAATGATCCCTTATTCCTTATATTTAATTTCTCATCGAATATATATACAATTCCACTGTTAGCTCCATTCATGATATCCAATTAAATACATTAGTGAAGCGGTGTGTGTGATAACTTCACACAGTTATGCTCCCATATCAACTCCACTCACTGATCCGTATAATTCTGAATTTGGTTCAGTAGGTTACATAATATTAAGATATATATCTTTAGACATACTACACTACGGTTAACTTACATACGGTCTTTTGCTCCTCTTATTCAATCATTACCGACGACTTTCTTCGATCTAGGCGCAAAATGTACTATTCGCAAAATCTCTACGTGACGCAAAATTTCCCAGTTTGTGGAATGTACGAGTACCACTCGTATAATGTTTTTTTCGCAAAATGTCCTATAAATAATTATAAGATTCTAATAATAAGTACTAACATACTAACAGTCTGTAAACTAAAATTGTTACTAATAATAATATGGCTTTTTAATCTGAAATAAATGCATTACTATTATTATAGATCATTTTATAACGTCGTCGTCGGATTTATTTTTCAGAATACGTTCAAGTTAATTTTAGATGTAGGACATTTTGTGAAAGGAACATCTTGCGAACTGGACATAGTACATTTTGCACCTAGATCCTTTCTTCGTCTGGCCATCTGATCCAATACCATAGTACATTTTGCACCTAGATCCTTTCTTCGTCTGGCCATCTGATCCAATACCATAGTACATTTTGCACCTAGATCCTTTCTTCGTCTGGCCAACTGATCCAATACCATAACAAACCTTAATAAGACAATTTAATATCTAGCAAAACGGCAGCGTTACCCCTGAGAAGAAATGTCCTCGATCTCGACCACCATCATACGCGGGGGGAGCAGGAAGTAGCGACAGAACGGGAGGTGAATCGCCTGTGCTACGGTCGCGCTCCTCCACCTGTGACTCGCTGCACCACGCGCCGCAAACACCCACCACGCTGCCGAGGAAGCCCAACGTCTGTGAGTACATCCCATAGACATAGAAATGTCCTTGATCCCGACCGCCGTCCTACGCCGGACGAGCGGGGGGTAGCAACCGGGCGAGGGTGACGACTTGCCCGTGCTCTGGTCGCGCTCACCTCCAAATCGCTGCACCACGCGCTGCCGAGGAAGCTCAATGTCTGTGAGTACATCCCATAGACGTAGAAATGTCCTTGATCTCGACCGCCGTCCTACGCCGGACGAGCGGGGGGTAGCAACCGGGCGAGGGTGACGACTCGCCCGTGCTCTGGTCGCGCTCACCTCCAAATCGCTGCACCACGCGCTGCCGAGGAAGCTCAATGTCTGTGAGTACATCCCATAGACGTAGAAATGTCCTTGATCTCGACCGCCGTCCTACGCCGGACGAGCGGGGGGTAGCAACCGGGCGAGGGTGACGACTCGCCCGTGCTCTGGTCGCGCTCACCTCCAAATCGCTGCACCACGCGCTGCCGAGGAAGCTCAATGTCTGTGAGTACATCCCATAGACGTAGAAATGTCCTTGATCCCGACCGCCGTCCTACGCCGGACGAGCGGGGGGGTAGCAACCGGGCGAGGGTGACGACTCGCCCGTGCTCTGGTCGCGCTCACCTCCAAATCGCTGCACCACGCGCTGCCGAGGAAGCTCAATGTCTGTGAGTACATCCCATAGACGTAGAAATGTCCTTGATCCCGACCGCCGTCCTACGCCGGACGAGCGGGGGGGTAGCAACCGGGCGAGGGTGACGACTCGCCCGTGCTCTGGTCGCGCTCACCTCCAAATCGCTGCACCACGCGCTGCCGAGGAAGCTCAATGTCTGTGAGTACATCCCATAGACGTAGAAATGTCCTTGATCCCGACCGCCGTCCTACGCCGGACGAGCGGGGGGTAGCAACCGGGCGAGGGTGACGACTCGCCCGTGCTCTGGTCGCGCTCACCTCCAAATCGCTGCACCACGCGCTGCCGAGGAAGCTCAATGTCTGTGAGTACATCCCATAGACGTAGTAATGTCCTTGATCTCGACCGCCGTCCTACGCCGGACGAGCGGGGGGTAGCAACCGGGCGAGGGTGACGACTCGCCCGTGCTCTGGTCGCGCTCACCTCCAAATCGCTGCACCACGCGCTGCCGAGGAAGCTCAATGTCTGTGAGTACATCCCATAGACGTAGAAATGTCCTTGATCCCGACCGCCGGACGAGCGGGGGGTAGCAACCGGGCGAGGGTGACGACTCGCCCGTGCTCTGGTCGCGCTCACCTCCAAATCGCTGCACCACGCGCTGCCGAGGAAGCTCAATGTCTGTGAGTACATCCCATAGACGTAGAAATGGCCGCGATCACGGCTGCCGTCTTACGCGGGCAGAGCAGCAGGGAACGACCACGTTGCTGAGGAAAGCCGAACCTCTATGAGTATATCCTTTAATACTTACACTTTATTCATACTAAGAAAAAAGTGATGTCATTCTTTTTCCAATGTAGCATACCATGTCTTTCCACTGCGGGATATATTCGAAACGTAACATGGGACACCCTCCGACTATGTAGACTGACGACTTCAAGAAAGTCGCTAGAGTGGTGGCGATCCTTGGGACAGGTCTATATCCAATGGGCTTGTATTTAAACGTTTGTTATTTGTGCTTAAATAACTTAAATTGTGTTAAAAAATAAATTGTACTTTTTATTCAAATATGTATGAAAGCCTGATCAAACATTAATAATAGCAAATTTATTTTTTTGCAAAATAAAATGCTTATAATTTTCATGTCAATTCAGAATCAAGAATGGAATCCTCCTTGGTTTCAGTCTTAATTATGTTGTCTTTCTTACGACCAAGGTTTTAATGAATTGACAGTCTGATAGACATTCCGAAGCAGAGCGAGCTGGCTTCCGAATATTTTTACGTTAATGACTTAAATAAAACTCCCGACGGTTAAAAAACTTTTAAATATATTTTAAAAGGTTAAAATAAAAATATAAAGCAGTCAGCAGTCATGTTGACAATCTGCAATAGTTTAATATAACCTATTACCATCTTCGCGCGTAACGAAAATATAAACCTTCGTTACGCGTTTCGTTACTTCGAATGTAATAGAAATAAGATATATCGAAATTTTCTTAAGAACCAAACAACTCCAAGAAATGAGTCCAAACACCACCATTGTACCTCCAAATTTCAATTACTTCCTTTACCCACCTTCGGCTTCAGCATCAGAAGCTAAAGGTTATGTGTATAATATACATCTTGTATATGTATAATATACCTTTAACTATTCAGTTCGCATTCGAATAAGTTCATTCGTTTAGAAATTATTAAGCATTACATCTTTTAACTTTGTACAGCAGCGCCCCCTGGTGAGTTAAAATCACAACATGCTCCATGGTACAATAAAACGTTTATAAAAAAAAACTTCAAAATCGGTCCAGCCGTTTCAGAGAAAAGTAGTAAAAAATGGGAACGGAAACATACATACCTGCCGTTATCCCAAACGCATATAACGCCTCCGTTCCGTCGTGGATAAAAATGGGACGATTAAAATGGAATACTTTGGTAGTTAAATCGACCAAGGCGGCGTTTAAGTCGAATAGCCTTTTAATCATCGATATAACGTGGGAACTGTGTTAGAAAATGATACTTACTTTAATGAATAACGTGACGATGTTACTCCATGTTCGTTTGCAGATAACATCGGCAGCTTGAAGAAACGCGCTGCACCTTTACCACCGGCAGTAGCGTTATCTCATCCGCCACCGCATCCGCGCTCCACCCCATCCCCATCGGCGGATAGCGGAAGACTGTTACATGGTAAGTTTCAATCTAATTTACATGTAGTGGTTTTATTCCCAAATTAGAAAGTCACAATTGCAATAAAGTAGCTGAGCGAGTTGAGCTAGAATAAAATCAAAATCAAAAGAAATTCGTTAAACAAGTAACGTCGCACATGGCGATATCCGCTAAGTATCGAAACTGCATGAATATAATTTTTAAATTGTTGCCCAAGTTATTAAATAATATTGTATACTTATTATCTGCAAACATTTTTTAAAGAAATTTAATTTTTAACAATGTGTCAGACGAACGTAAACGAAAAGTGAAATAAGTGAGAAGTAAGTAATAACTCTCCACAAGTATAAAGTAACCACTTACCAGTTTCGATATTTTTACTTAGCGGCCGTCGATACTTGGCTAGAGCATATCTGTCGTAAGATTGATAACTGATGAGATGGACGAGTCCTCGAATGGAGACCACGTATTCGAGCATGCGGGTTTCTTCACCATGGATTGCCTTACTGCCGACCTAGTGGTAATTTTAAAAATCCGTACTTAATCAGAAACTCGAGTGGTACGAGCTGAGGATTTGAACATACGACCTAACCAATTAGAATAGGCACATTTACCCCTCCAAGTGTAATATCCGGTTTACATGCAGCCACTGTCGCTCCTCTTCGCGAGAAATATTTCGGTGGCAGCGTCGAGAAGCGAGTGAGTGTTTACATTACCGCCCCATACTTCCTTCGTAGAGGACGTAGACATTGCTGCAGCGTCAGCGCAAAAGGATGTAAATAAAATAGCAAAACGATGTAAACAATCGTATAATGTTCTAAGTACTTATATACGGGCGGCAAGTGAGCGAGAGGGCAGACAGTCTTTAAACACTTCCTGCCGCTCACGCTGCTCTTCTTTTGAAGTCCGGCCAAAAAACCGCCAACGAAAATAGCGCAGGGTCGCAGTAGTGACCATGAGCAGTGTCAGAGCGAGGGATTTGTTTACACAGTCGCTGCATCAGCTGCATGTCATTAATGCCGAGTTATATTTCACTCAGTGTCAAGCAGTTCAAGCGGCGTCAAGTACCGTCCTGCGCAACCGCCGCCTACACCACCGCCTACAAACGTGTTGCTACACAATGGGGCGCACCACCGGGACGAACCAACACCACCCCCAAGAAAGGTAACGTATAATCATATATCCTACATAAAAATGAAACCATGTCTATTTGTTTGTTCAATTGAATTCTTTCATGCATCAACGGATGAACGAATCAAACTAAAATTTTGCTTGGACCTTCTTGAGGACCACGAAAAGGACTATAAAATAGACTACAAAACCAAAGAGCACGCACGCGAAGACACGAGCAAATGCTAGTTAACATATAACTTGTGTTTTAATCATTTAGGTTTTTAAAGCAATATTGTGAGGTGTATTTGTATTAATATAATATGATAGTTACTAGTAGATGATGTTATATCATAATAACATAAGTAATGTAATAAGTGGTAATAAAAATTTAATAAAAACTTTATTAATGTTAACTCAAACTATTTTCACATTTGTACGGACTCATTTTTATTTAAATATGAAATTTGTTCTGTGCAAATTATATTCATCTACTTGTAAGTTTTTTGATGTATAAAAATTGTATATACTCGTGCGAATACGCGACATTCACTATGAGCCATGTTAAAAAATCTAATTTTGCACATATTTAATGCAGTTTTGTTTAGAAACCATTGCAAATAATTCTGCTTTTCTAAATTTATTCTAGTTAGCGAGTTGTAACAAACTGGTTTCTGATATTGAGTTTACGATAAATAGATATTTTCATCCATGTAAATAATTTAACCTAACAGAGATACAAGTACAGGGTTATATTTGTTTTTGCTTCAGAAAAAAAATAGATTGCATCTGGAAAAGGCTGTGAAAGCGAAACTGAAAAGGGTAACGAACAGACAAACAGATTTAGTGTATTAATTCGCTTACCCTTGTTTGATTTGACGTCCCTTTATTAAAACCGTTTTATTTTACCGTTACGCGGTACACGCATTGTCAAGAGAAAATTATCAAATTTTTTAATTTTCGACCTCTATATATTTCTAAATACTTAATGGGAACAAAATTCTGACTGGCTATATAATTATTTATATTTATATCTCTTGACAATTAAACTGAAGCCATAAAATGTGCAAGTGCATAATTTATGGAAGTTTTATTACTTTGCATGATGTATCCGACCTATCGCTTATTTCGTTCCAAAGAATAGAAGTCAAGTAGTAATTTTAAGGAAACCAATTTGGCATTTGCTTCGATGCTCCCATGGAAAACTCTACTAATAATTTTCGCTAGGTCGTCTCTCAAAATAGCTGAATTTTGGGGAAATAAATCTATTTTAATTTCGTACTTCTCTGTCACAAATAATACAAAAATCACTAGACATTCGCATTCACTATCAGAATGACAGTGAATAATTTAATATGTTACAGTACATTGCTCCTTAATACACAATATCAGGTAATGTAAGTTCAGGTAATCATTAAAGATACAATATATTTGAAACCTGTTCGACGCGACGCAGTTGTGAATATTTGCTTCATGTTATTTGTAACGTTTGGATTAATAATTGTAATGTTACAAATTTAATAAGAAATAAGTAAATAAAATATAAGGTAAACATTTGATATAAATAGCCGTTGTCTCATTTCATGTGATCAATTGATCACGTTAGTAAAATAAATTAAGTTTCACAAAATTCATTTATTTTGAAATACAAAGTTATAAAACATTGAATGACTTCAAAACAAAACGAAAAGTTACTACTTGAATTCTGAATAAGTCTAACAGCTTTCGGCTTAATTGTTTAAAATCCTTCTAATTAGTGATTCCCTTCGTGTATCTTCTGTGGACTAAACGTAGATTAATTAGATTATTGCCTTAATTTCACGTGTAAACTAAACACATTAAGAATTTAAAAAACCGTAGCTTTCAGAGATTTCGTCTCTGTATAATATATATTTTATTCCAATATTTTTTTTGTGGAGCATATTCACTTAAATTTTTAGTGCATGTTTCCATAAAAACTGAAACACTATTAAAAGTGAATTATTATATTTCTAATTTGAAACTCCCTTTTTGTAATTTTTTTTAGCATATCCTATTCCATGGCTTTGTTTTGTCTCTATAAATTTAGATTTTTTTAATTTTTACTTTTATAGGTACATCATTTCCAGATAACCTTATAGACTAAATATAATATTAATGTGCAAGTTGTTCTTATAAAATAGTATTTTTGTATTTAGACACACGCTATGCGAAAAGTAATAAATATGTTTGCATAGGAATATGTTGCATAGGGATTTTGTTTCATACAAAATTCCTATTTTATATTAACTACTTGCGAATAATGCCTATTCATCATAATATTTTTTCCTTTATTCAGTCATTTCACACGTGCCAGATACAAAAAGTTTTTTTTTAAAAACACGAAATTTTCTCGACGGAAATTATGCTGCATCTCTTTATAATAGGTAGTCGGAAAAGTTCGGCGGCCTTTTTGAACGTATGACTTTAGCGTGCTATATATCTGGCAACATTGATCACCGGCGGGAAAGTGATATAGCCTTTGACAGCTGACTTTTTGTAATGGTGGCAAATTGAAATTACAAGTTAAAAGTTCTATCTTTTCATATTTTTTAACAATTTGTAAATATTAGTTGATAAGGAGAAAATTAGATGCTTTACAATTTTTTTTCTAGTGCTCGAAAAGAGATTTGTGGTGTTTACGGAGAAGATGCTTTATCTAAAACTACTGCAAAAATAATGGTTCAGTCTGTTCAATTTTGATATTAATGATGTTCCTCGCTTCTTATTAAGGTAAATGTTGATCTTATTATTGAAAAAATTGAAGCAGATCGACACATAAGTCATCTAATTGCGGAAGAGCTTAGCATTCATTAAACAGTTTTGGATCACCTGCTTAAACTGAATTTTGTAAAAAGCTAGATTTTTGGGTGCCGCATAATTTAAATGACAGAAACTTGGTGAATAGAATGGAGTGCCCAACCAGTTGGGAATTAGGACTTTAATGTGATTCCCCACTGCTCAACTATTTAAAATTGAGCACTTCCGTTGAGCAGTGTGGAATAAGCGAATTTCCATATGCGAGATGTTGGTAAAAAGAAATGAAATCGATCTATTTCTGAAGAGATTGGTAACAGGTGATGAGAAGTGAATCACCTACAATAATAATGTTCGAAAACGATCTCGGTCTAAGCGAGGTGAGCCATCACAAATAGTCCCAAAGCCAGGCTTTACTCCGAACAAAGTCATGTTACGAGTATGGTGGGACTGGATAGGCATTGTGTATTACGAGCTTTTGCTACACGGCCAAACGATTAATTCTATGTCTACTTTCAGCAATTAGTAAAATTGAAACATGCACTTGAAGAAAAACGACCAGAATTAATGAATAGAAAAGGTGTAGTTTTCCATCACGACAAAGTTCTCGACCTCATACATCTTTGAATACTAAAAAAATCGATAAACCTTGGCAGGGAACTTTTAATGCATTCTCCATACAGTCCAGACGTAGCACCTTCGGATTATAAATTATTCCGCTCTTTATAAAATTTCATAAATGCAATAAAATTACATTCAAGAGAAGCCTGTATAAACCATTTAAATCAGTTGTTTGTTTAGAAACCCCAAAAAATATATAGTGACGGGATAATGACTGCCAAAAAAAATGGCGAAAAATAGTCCAATTAAATGGATAATATTCCGTTCCATAAATATTTATAAAATACAAAAAAAGTCGTTTATTATTTTCAGTATAAAAAGGCCGCGAACTTCTCCGACTACCTTATATATTATATATTGAAAGAATAGAAAAAGGTGCTATTGCATATGAATATTAATAAATATCAAATTTTACATTTTTTTGGAATACAGTCCAAGTCTTGCTTTAATTCCGCTATCAAATTAGAATAGTATGATTTGAAATGTTGTCTTTATAATCCGTACTAAAAACTTTTGTACAAATTGGCACGTTTTAAAAAAAATAGAAAGGAAGATTATTTATATGAACGTTAACATTTATATTGGTCGTTTCTCTGTAACAATGTTACTTCACCCACGTGAACCTTCTTTTAGTACCTGCAACGCTAAACGTGACAAGTAAAATTATCCTGTTTGGACATAGACATACTATTTTACGAGAAGTAATTAAATGAGCAGCAAATCGATGGTAGCAAATTTAAAAGTGGGTTTAATTTAGTTTCTCTAGTGGCGAACGGTGATAGCCTAGGGGTATCTTATACTCGACTCACATTCGTATGATCGTGAATTCAAATCCTCGGCCCGTACTCTATTTCTATTTATGTACGGATTTTTAAAACTTGTCACTTACTCGTCGGCGAGGGAAAATATCGTGAGGAAACCAGTATGCAAATCCACACTTAGGCCGCGTTGTGGATTACCGCCCGTAACCCGCCATGATTTACTTTGGGGAGGCTTGTGCCCTGCAGTGGTACGTTATAGGCTGATACACGTGACAATAAAGAAATACGAGCCCTGCGAAACGGGACTTCGTCAAGAAATACATAAATATTTATTCAACGAGACATATAAAGAACGCCAAGAAAAAGAAAACATTCACAGAATGACCAAAGAATAATTACTGAAACAATGTAGTTTTATAATTGTCATCCCGTGCGTGACAGTGGCTTGTCGAAAGGACCTCCACCTCAACATAGCGCTGAATGCTTGAGACAAGCAGTAATTTACTGTAGTTGTTTAAAAATAGGTTGTTCTGTTCATCAAGATTTGCTGCTTATTTAGAATTTATTGCTGCTCTTTGAAGTAGAAACCCTATTTTACTAAAGATTAAAACGACCAATGTAAATAAATACTGCCTTCAATTCTTCAATTTGATGATTGTGAGACAATAAATGACGTCACCTTTTCTATAGGAGTGTTCTAGTCAAGACTCGTCATTAGAGCTGTGTGACATGTCAGACTCATGCCTTGACGAGAGCGCGCGGTCACGGCGTAGCGATAGCCGCTCGCTTGACGTGTCTGACGCGTCCAGTGTGCACTCGCGATCGCCCTCAACCTCCATCACTATGGTACGTTATCAAAAATTCTAAAATCTATTCCAGTGAGTGAGATATGCGAGAGCCCATTCCCATCCCATCCTATCCCTCCCCATATTTCCAACCCATTCTCCAAATTCATACCTATATCTCCAAAGGTAAGCAGCGCATCCGCGGGCATGCCAACATTTGTCATTCTGAACTGATGTTGGCATGTATTGCGGATGTCCATGTACGACAGTATCCACTTACCATCAGGTAGACTGTAAGTATGCTCACTTGCCATCTTTTTTTCCAAAAAAAACTTACGATTACCGAGTTGAGAATGTGACGAGTTAAAAAGTTGAGAAGCTGAAAAAAAGTCCACCTGAAAACAAGAGTTACAAAACTATTTTGCTTTCGTGAACGAATTATTATTGTGATTTTTGCCTTCATGTTCGTGGTTCTATAGGAGTTTCTTTTATTCCAGTATAATATCTATTCGTTACAAGGGTCCCCCCCTAGGGTGGGATGGGAATGAACTCTTACTGCCGAAACACATAGTATATTGGAAGGAATATAATAGGAATATAAACTTTTTATATTGTAAATCGAGTCTAATTTCGTACACTTAAAGGCTTTTCTTTACTTTTTACTTCTACTTAACATTTCGCCACCGGTTACACCGACTGGTCATGAGTTGGCCGAGGAGGCGATTAGTACAGAATGGGAGTTTCGAGCAGTTTTATCAACTACCCATATTTGGCTCACACTAACAGTATCCGGATAAATCGCTAAGTTCGAATTTATTAACCACTGGATTCCATGTCTGCATCTTCCCAATTGATTTTTTTTATCTAAATCTTATTTATTACGTACATTCGTTCTACTATAACAGAAGTAGGTAGCTTTTGCCGGCAAATTCGCTCGCGTGGTTTTAATTGCATTGATACAATTAAAAAAATAGTATATGTGGTATAAAACGCATTTATTTATTCATATAGTACAGCATATTTCCTGAATTTGGAATAAATAATATATCACTCCATCTTAGAATATTGAAACGATTCCATACAAAATTTGACACATTGTGTTTTAGCCCTTTAATAATAATTTGAATAACGATAAAATACGAATTTAAAATACGAAATGTGTACCAAGTTAATAGAAGCATTAACCCCCTATAGGGGTTCAGTGTCATAAAAGGAAGCCATTTCATGTTTTTATCTTCAGCGGTTTCGGTTCGGCGTTGATGAGTGTCAGTTAGGACATTTCTCTTTATATGTATAAATGTGCTACAATACTATGTTCGATTTATTGCAGATGAGCGGCGGTATGAGGCGGTGTCGAGCCCTCTACGACTGTTCAGCAGACAATGAAGACGAACTATCATTCCGCGAAGGAGAAGTTATCGTAGTCATCAACGAAAGAACCGAAGATGACAACTGGATGGAAGGTCAAGTTGAAGGCACCAATCGCAGAGGAATGTTCCCCGTCTCTTTCGTGCACATGCTACCTGATTAAGACAGAAAGAGATGAAGTAACATAGGTCAGTGTTCATAGAACTTTCTCATAGGCTGATGCCATTACGATGTCCTCGAATGTAGGAGTAGAGTCTAAAAACCAAAAATAGAAGCTGGTCTTGGAAAGTATCGACTTCTGTGTTCAAACTTTCTTCAACACTTCGATAAGTGTTTTGATGCAATTCAAATATTGGATAAATATTTAGACGTTTAACGTAGAGCTTAAATGTTACTTTTCAACAAAACATATATGAAATATTTATGTCACTTTGAAATTAACCGTCAAGGTTTGGCCTAAAGCTTGTCGTTCATTTTGGAAGTTTTCTGAGCTTATTTACGATAGTTTACCACGTGATGTATATATCAGGTTACTGTTGCCCTTTCTTCTTCATGTTATCAATATAACACGTTATGGGGTGGTCAAATATGATGTTATCTGAGCAAATGGACCTAGTAGGAACTTAGTAATAAAGATTTCGGTGTTTCAAGATTCCATTTAAATTGAAACAAGCTCTAACATCTAATTTCTAAGATAAAGCAATAATAAAATATGCATTTTTTTAAAAGATTTATTTAAATTAGAACCGACAATAGGGTCCAGATATTGTCTCAGATATTGTCATAAATGTTATTAATATCTATCTTAAAAACTTATACCTTAGAAACATGACACTACACACATATACATATATGTAATATATATACGATAGATATATACAATATACTATATGTATCTTGAATGACTGACAGTATGAGGGCTTTCAGCAAAAATATTTTTAAAAACAAAATCCAGGAAGTGAAGCCGCGGTCAAATGTGAGTATATATGTAATTAAATATATTTAATATCAAAGGCGTTGATCTACTTGTATTATAAATATAAATAAAGCAATTGTGTTGTGTTTCTAAGACATAAAAGTAATATTAATAATATGATAAAATATGTACAACAATGTAACATTGTTTTTATACATAAATTTTAATACTCACACTTTTTAAGCATTCCAATTTGGATTGTACCACCTATAAGTAATTAGTGAGATATAGAATTTGAGTTAAATTTTCAATTTTGTTACTGACATTATAAGAAACTTTTAGCATACATATTTATGAATTTAAACACAAATTGTATTAATTATGCCAGTAGTCATCCGTCCCAAAACGGAATTTACTTCAATTTTGGATTGTTATTCAATTTCGTACTTCCATTTTATACATTCTTTTTTAAATCTTTAAATTCGTTCTTCGACGTAATTAGTATTGTGATAAAAAAATAAAAAGGAAAAAAAAGTTTAATTTGGCAAGAATTTATCAATCTAATTAAAATTTAAATACCAAAATCGATTGTTCAGTATTCACTAAAAATATAAAAATATAATGTAAAGATTTAGCGCCTAAGTGACATTGCCAACGCCATTTTTTATTGCAGACAATTTAATTTAGATTGGGAGATATTTAAAGATCAACCGAACATATGATTACAAACTGTTTTTGCGTTTGTAAACGAGCATTGACATTATCTGACATTAGCTTGAAGGTTAAAATTTGTTTTACAATGTTTTATTTGCGGTTAGCGCCACCTAACCGCCTATTGGTAAGGTTAATAAATGACCTGCAAAGGAGTCTGTACTTGCTCGAACACGTCGCCGAAAGCTTATCGATATATATATGCAATTCGCATGTTTTGTTCTAATTTTTATTGTACAGCTATAATAATCTTATAATACACACGTGAAATAAAATCGTTTAGGAAATTCCGATTTAGTTGTATTTTGTTTTTAGGAATAAATCAGATGCCTTGGTATGCCGCATAAATAGCTTGAAGATGGTAAAATATAAAGATGGTTGAAAAATATTGCTGAACATTGGATGAAAAATTAAAGATGTACCTATTTGATGCCAAGTCTAAGAATGCACATTTATATGGATACATATAGGAGTATATAGAGTTAAATAAAAAATACCTGCATTCTCTATCCTGACAACTTTTGTTCTAAAGCGTGCACCACGAGCAGTAAGAGTTTCGGTCATTAACACAAGGTCAGCCAAGGCTGGAAGGTAAATAGATTTGCATGAAATCGTCGATTACGTACAATTTTACTAGAGCCCTTATATTATATTATTGAACTTTAATATAAGTGGTTTAGTATAGCGGTCTTGATATTTTTCCCATAAAATATATATTTTTTAAATGAAGTCCGACTACATTAAAAAAAATCACTTTACTGTACGTTGTTACTGGCGGCAACGGCGCACTTACAATAATTCATAAACGGCTGCTGATCGAACCGCTACTATTAACCTACGTATGTAAATCGGTGCGAGTATATGGCGCGATTGAGTGGTTTGTATTAAAAAACAGTGTTAAACAGTGGTAGAACTAAAGTTGTTAGTTTTCACTAAAAGAAATTCGGTGTTAAGAGGACGTAGGTATTTTTTCGTTAATCCTGTATAAATGGGCATGTTATGTCCTTCCTAAGATTTGGCATTATAAATACCGAATGCGTATGTACTTGGTAGATTAGATTAGAAACTCGGCTTGCCATCGCACATCATACCAGCTTTAAAAACAATTGAAAACGCACAATTTATGATAAAACTCAAAACTTTTGACAGTACTTTTATATAATTTTCATTTCTAAAAGCACAGCTAAAATCTGCCCACTTATATGCAGATAAGCGACAAACAAAATAGTTTATTGATTACAGAGATAAAAATTGATGTCGTTCGTGTATTCTTAGGTCTAATAAATAGCAAATATCAGAGATATACGAGTAAAAACAAATGCATCTTTTGACATTTCTCATACATTTCGAAAGCAGCAAAAAAACTGTGCCTAGCGGTTAAAGATTAACGGAGTTAATTTTACTATGGTTAATTTTAATAATACTAATGAAGGTGCATGAAACTAAGTTGGGAAGAAGTAAAAAGAATTATTTAAATTGAGTAAAAGTAAAAATAATTTATTAAAAGTTGGATTTACACGTCGAGAAAAAATATATCGCAATTTTATCACTGAAATGTTAATTACTTTTAGGGTATTTATAAAAATATTGCTTGAAAGCTATAGTGCTTAAAACTTAATTATTGCTTTCATTTTATCATATAATTAAACAGCTCTTTGTGAATCAATAATTGTAATAATAACAAATAAAATCTGAATTTATTACTTTTTCAGCTACAGATACGTGAGATTTTGTTTACAACTCCAGCCACTCCAGCGTCACTAGTATCGTTTGTTGTCAATTTTAAGTCAAATCTGCGCGTATTTACTCGTGATCTCTAATATTTGCAAATAGTAATTTGCCAAAAATATATGTGATCTGTAGAAGAGATTTATAGAGGAATCTATCGGACCAGTGGCTGTTTCCCATTTCTCGTAGTTGATATTGACGTGTCTTAGATTGTTGGTGCATGCTGTCATAGAGATTATGTACCTCTTATGAGTCCACAAACCACGACCCACGATAAATTCTCTTAATAGAGTGGAGGTATATTGTAAACGATATGGTTTCCTTTTACACGTACGGACATTCATCACTACAAGCAAGTGACCACGCGACTACAGTAAGCGACAGCGCGGGAGCACGGTTCCAAGGAATTTGATAGCGATTTGAATACAATGTTAGGATGATAAATAAGTACTTATCGATCATTTTAATTTTATTTAATAATTTTAATTTATGTTTATTATTCTAAATTTATATATGTATTTGTATATAAAATAATTTAATTTAAAAAATAAAAAAAACCGCAACCGCACTCCCACGTTGTAGCGTACTGTAGTCGCGAATGGCAATTCATTTTCATTTTCATTACTCTAACTGAATGAATAGGTTTAGGAGTACCCTTGTCCTATTATACTGTACTCCCCATACTATCCTCGACAGAATGATTGTCAACAGTCCACTGGTAGAGAATGCCTTACGGCACTAAGTCCGCATCTGTACAATATAATACATAAAGAGTAAATAAATATAAATATCAGTTTATATAGGTGATATAGGCCTAACCGTTATTAATCCTGACAATACTGGGCATGGTTTCTGGCGTCATAAGAATACTAAAGTTCGCATCTTGTTGTTAAATGTTAAATTTTAACAATACATTTTCAAATAGAAGTTACAATCTTATGCAATACTCGTAGAATAGCAATAGATTCAATGTGAGGAGAGCGAAATAATGTTGTTATGTAAATGAAAAACTTTATTGAATCGGCTACTATTACATGTCGTCAAATATTTTTTACAAGTCGTGATGGAACTGTAATATTCGTGTATTCAACAAGTGTTATTAAAATAACAACAATTATTAAAACAACAATAATAAAGTTATTAAAATGATTAGTGAAAGTAAATGCTTCCGAATTGTGATGTACATATTTTTCACGCATGTGTGCATTCCACGTACATTACAAAAAATCGAATAGAAAAAATTCAAAATTATTTTTAACAGCTTTTTCAGCAACCTTCTTAAAAGTCCCCGTAAATTCTGGGACTTATTATGCAGCCTTCTTTTGTAAGTTTGTTTTAAATTTAATTTAAAATGCCGGTAATGACTTTAGGGTGGAATTTAATTTGTGTCTTTCTTTACATAGACTGAATCAACGACTTTAATGAATGAGTTTGCTGCAAAAGAGATTACAAACGATATCTCGTCAAGAGTTAAGAAATGTTTTACGGCATGTTGTGTTATGTGATTAAAGTTACAACGTATTTACACATTCCCAAACTAGTAATTATTTAGGATTTCTGTATATTACGTTTTATTATCCATAATGTAAACATAACTCTTAAGCAGTACCTACAAATTAATAAAGTTACCTACATTACCGAGCGCGATGCCATAATCTAGTATTATTCGGTATTGAATGAAGCGAATGAATGTGTATATTATTTTATTAAGTACCCACGATGATATGTTTCGTTATATGTTTAATTTCGCCCTCAGAAAATAACCAGGGTTACTTTGAAATTGCCATGAAAATTGTGTATGTAATTTTGCCAATAACCTGTAAATAGAAAAATAGTGTAGTGAAGTGTATGCAGTAGATGTTCGTAATTTATTTTTATTTAAAATACCTATTATATTGAGAAGTACTACAAGCGACAAAGACGTGTTACGTACTTTTCACAAACTTAAATTATATTTATTTAATAATAATATACCTAACATTGTGATGAAATATTTTAATGCCATTTTTAGCCTGTCAGTATGTTACTTATTAAAAAGTTATGTAACCAAATGATGCTATTAGCCCTTAAGATGTTTTATTCTTTAAAATTGTAGCTATATTACTGGAGTTGTAGTTTAAATAGTTTTTTTCTATTGTGTATTATGTGAATGACCTGTATGAATTTATCAATACATCATTTCGATGTCTAATTTAAATGTTTTATTTTTTGTCGACGCTCCCAAGTGCGGATAATGTAGATACCACAACTAGTACAAGACCGACAATGCTAAAGATAAATAGTTCCAGTCGTGTTTGAATAAATCTAAATATGGAGATTACATACAGGATAGTTTCCACTCACTCCCAACTGTGTTCGACCAAAAAATTATAATCATCTCCAAACATTCACAACGTAAAACCGTATAGCTGAGCTGGTTTCTCTATGGAATACATAGAGAAATTAACAGATCGAATATGAAACAAAATTGTGCATCAGAGTTACTGGTAAATAGAACAGTTCTATTCGGGGGGTGGTAGTATGGAGTGTAACGATTATTTCTCACTATTACATACCCTGGCCAAAAGTTGATAATTTCCAAGATATATATTTTTTTTACAGAAAGGCGGCAGACGAGCATACAGTCCACCCGATGGTAAGTGGATAATGCCACCCATGGACATTCGCGTGACATGCCAACATCACTCCAGAATGACAAATGTTGGCACGCCCCCAGATGCGCAACCCACCTCTGCAGATTAAGGACGGGATTTGGAAAGTGGAGAGGGATAGGGTGGGATGGGAATGGGCTCTTGCACTCACTACCGAAACGTACGTACGTACTACGTTCTAAAACATGTAAATTTACAATTGCAATTCTAAATTCGCTATTTTCGCCTCAAAGGCTCGTGCATATTATGGCGGGCCCATCGCAACCCATAAAATTGCAAAAATCCTGCTGAATCAATTTGATACATTTTGTATAAACCATCGCCTACTACAGGTGGGCCGTATCGCACGTCAGCGCAGCGTAGGTACTAGCGGATCGATTACCGTATTTATACGCAGATGTTATGCGCTGCGACGCGGCCCGTCTCGATATGTCTGGAACGGGCGCAGCGGATGTAGTTCGAGAGTTATTTTGCTGTGCGATGACGTGAAGAATTGAATGTCAACAACTAACTGATTTAAATTAATTCATTGACCTCCGGCCCACCGTCTGTAATGTCCTTTGGCGCAGTTGCAGTGCATTACGACATGGCTGAAATGTGCGCAAGACTATAATATATTGTGTAGCTAAAAAAAAACAAGCAAGATGGTCGATGGAGGATTTCAAATGAACATGCAAAATTCACCCTTCAACAATTTAATACTGGTATATCTTGTTGTATTTTTTATGATAATATGGAAAGAGATCTCGTAAGAATTATAGAAGAGCGATTTAGGAGTAAGTTTTGGAACGTAGTCTTGATTGACAGTGACAGGACTTTTTGGCGGTAACCCGAGAAGTGAAGTTGAGTTTTTGTTTGATTTATTGTAAAGATTGTGTATTGTACGAATCCCACAGTGGAATTTGTAGTTTAATAGTGATAGTTTATTGAACTTCAAAGTGCTTAGTGTTAATGCATAATGTTTGTGATAATTAAATAAAAGCGCGAGACTTTGGAAGAAGACTTCGTGTTCTTCCAATGACTCCAACTCTGTCCTCAGTAAACCTACTATCACTTTACTGAGCGACTTCTACTTCGACGGGATTGCACAATGACGTAATAAAAATAATTCTCTCCTACTACTTGGTGTATACCAAGTAATAAAAGAGAATTGGCATAGAACTGGCAACACTGGCATACTATTGGTCCGAGTGTCCAAGTAAAATATATATAAAAATGACAATGACAGCGGATGACAGCCAAACTAACTGCAGATTCTGCTATCTCCTTTTTTCTTTTCATATAAGACGAGGACAGAAGTTTTATTTTCTAAATCATTATAAGGATATGACTGTACTTTTATGAATTATGATCTTTTAATTTTACACTGATTACTTTATTGTAACTTACAAAAATATTATATTTCCACCGTTTTATTGTAAACAAGATGATAATTTCGCCTATTAAGTGAACTTTGCACTAAGGTTATCTATGATCGGTAAAAGAAACACGATGATATCTTGATAACTCAGTTTCTCATCTCATTGTTGATAAGGGCTTGTTATTGAAAACAACGTATTATATCAAAATAATTGTATTGAAACTGCGAATATGACTTCTCGTAAGAGGGTGTTTGATCTTTTGAGAACTATCAACGTTGCTTCGTAAGTAAAACTTTATTCTTATGCTTAGCTGCCTGCTCATTAAATTACTAAGTAGGTATATAATATATATTGTGTATGAAATATGAATTAATAGCGGAATAATATTGGCGAAAAATAACAGTCTAGGGATAAATTCAAAACACAGGTAGGTAGTTAATACTAAATATAAACCACATGTACTATATTAATTACTACTAGGTACATTAATTAACGATGGGGGAGGCCTATGTCCAGCAGTGGACGTCCAAGGGCTGAGATGATGATGATGATGACATTAATTAATTTCTAAATACCTTGGAGTAATTGTAGTGTTAATCATGAAATCTAATTTTTAGGTGCCAGTGTCCAGCACACAGCCATAGAGGTAACATTCAAGTTTCGAATGTGACTCCAGTAAAAGATTATGCTTTTGAGGTAAGTTTTGATTATACTTACTTTGTTAATTTTTATTATTAGGATCATGAATTTAGCAAAACTTAAAATAATTTATTTAAGTAAATAGTTGTTAGCAGTATCTATGTGGCTAATATTTTTTTATATTTTATAATGACCAGTTGTTCAGATTAAACCAGTAATGGCAATAACTCACCACCTCAAATATCTTCAAGCTCATATTTTAATGAATGTGAATAGTTCTTTGTAAGGGTTTCATTACTTCTCTATTTGTTGAGTCAATTTCAGTCACAGTGAACTACATTTTTATAAATTCTAGATAAAATGTTCTACTGTACGGTATGGATTAGGAGTGACAAGGGAGGTTGGCCTCGACTTGGTCAACCTTGGAGCAAAGAATGTCTGTGTTATGACAGACTCCAATGTTGTGTCACTGAGCCCCATGAAAGCTGTTCTCAACTCCCTCACAAAGCATGGCATTAATTATAAACTGTATGATCATGTGAGAGTAGAGCCTACAGATTCAAGGTAACTTTTTGTAATTAATTAGTAGGGTGTGTACTGTCTTAGATGTTTTGAATTTGTAACTATCACCTTTTCAAGAAGAAACTAGAATTTTTCAGCCCTCTAATGTTGAAAATATCAAAGCAAGCAGCACATTTACTATTAGGAAGATTAATACATAAAAAATAAGTAAACTATAAAATATACAGAACCTTTCCTAAAGTCTGAAACCCTTGTTCTGCTCAACTTAATTGTTATGATTCACAAAAAAAAAATTGATAAAAGTTTTCCAAATAAAGCCCAAAAACTAGTCTATAATATAAAAAATAATGTTTCTTTGTTTGTCCTGTATGCATTCCTATATCATTCATCCGATTGCAATGAAACTTTGGTGACCGGCGATGGTTTCGGAATTAGTACTTGAAGACAACACGAACAAAGTCGCGGGCAACAGTTAGTTATATATATAGAACAAAAAATATGACATTAAATTAACTTAGAATCCTGAGTAGAATCTATGTTTTCGAGCTTTGAGAATAATCCAAACCTATCCTGTACAGTAAGTAGTAAAACAACTTTGTATATACACGGTTAGCTATTAGTTAGTGATTTACATTTCCTATGCAATCTGTTAAACAAATAGACTATGAATTGTAATGCAATGCAGCATCTTCGCGATTCCTGTAGAAAAACAAACAATAGACAAACAGAAAAGGTCAAAGGTTGATAGTGAACATGTTTCTGACTAAAGTAATCAAGTAATTTTTGTAATCAAGAGATTGGAACTGCAGTCCTTAAAAATGTGGTCTCAATTACCAGATGACACTATCAACCTTGATTCAATAAACTCAACATCAAACTTGACATTAATTTTGTCCAATAGACTTCTATTGGACCAAATTAATAGTCTATTGGACCAAATTCATATCAAGTTTAATGTCGACAACAAACTTGATTTTGAACAAATAAAACTTTAAACCAGAAAGATGAATTTATTACACAAAATTTTGTTTTCATTAGTAGCTTATTTTGTTTTAACAGTTTCAAAGCCGCAATAAAGTTTGTTAAGGAGAGTGAATTTGACTGCTTTGTGGCAGTAGGTGGTGGATCAGTTATGGATACCTGTAAGGCAGCTAATTTGTACTACTGTGACCCTGATGCTGACTTCTTGGACTATGTCAATGCACCTATTGGAAAAGGGAAGCCTGTTAATATACAACTGAAGCCGATGATTGCAAGTAAATTCAGATTTGTAACAATCACAATCTAAATTATGCTGTCTCTTTTTATGTTATGAACTTATGAAGATAAAAGGGTATGCATGTATTGAAATGCAGTCCAGATAAAATGTAATTCCAGTATATTGGTCAACATCAGACAAGATTGATAAATGTTGGTACACCCTGTATGCTCTGAAAATTAATTTGGACATTTATAGCAGTGAATTTGGGAAAAGGTTTGGGGATAAATAGGGAAAGGAGTAGGAGATTTAGTAAAGAAATGAGTCTTCATTATCCTATTACATTTCCGATGCTTCCTTACAGAATTTTTGTTATAGAAAGACGTAGACAGATGAGCATTTATGGGATTGGCGTATATTGGGGGAATAGCATAAAGTGTAAAATGCAGTACATTTGACAGTACTTTTCTGTGAGACAGGGGTGACGTGGTTAATTGAGTGCTCCCAGCAGCTGTGAGATTGCAAGTGTAGTGTGGAAGACTTGGGATTTTTGCATTTTTTATGGTTAAAATTATACCTAGCCTAGTGTGTTATTTCCAGTACCAACTACCAGCGGAACGGGAAGCGAAACGACAGGCGTCAGCATATTCGACTATGAATCCATCCACACCAAGACTGGCATTTCCCATGCAGCTTTACGTCCAATTCTCGCTATTATAGACCCTCTTCACACACTGACTATACCAGAAAGAGTGTCAAATTATTCCGGTTTTGATATATTTTGCCATGCTTTGGAGAGTTTTACGGCGATACCGTATAATGAAAGGAGTCCTGCACCATCAAACCCTGCGTTGAGACCTTCGTATCAAGGGAGCAATCCTATATCGGATGTATGGGCTCGATTTTGTTTCCAGGTAATTTACTAATTGTTTAACATAAACAAAATTTTACATAAGGACTATATTAGGTTACCTAATCCACCTTCGACATCATGGCAATAAAAAAATTATCTGCAGGTCTTCCCAAATAATCAGTGCAGCTCAGTGTGGATTGATATTTATTGCACGGAGATAAATATCCACTTGCACTGAAGTAAATATCATACCATCAGCCTGAAGTCTGTCTACTGCTGAATATAGGCCTCTTCCAAAGTGTTACTCAAATAAATACAAGTAACCGTAACCAGCCCCTTTTTTCGTCCAAAGTCCCGGGAAAAGCTAGTGAATTATAAATTGTACAAGATGTGATGTATTGATATTATCAAGTTGATCCAGTATAAAGATAATTTATCTGTGTGGTATTCAATCATTTTCATAGGTGTGATGAATGATTAAAGGCTTTTGTGATTAAAACTTTCTGGGAAGGGACTCCTCATGCATAAGACAATGTATGGCCTTAAAATGGTACGCTGCCCAAGTGGTTTGGCGACTCCACTCTTCTATGGGTGGTGTAGTTCCTTAGGACTTGTCCATTTACTACAGCCACGGGAGGAGATGAGGTGATGCTATTCTAAAGCCGACAGATACCACACGGCACCACACATAACTTGTATTTATACACGTATTTACCGCGTAATACTTGTATTACTCGGTAAATAAGAGTATTGCTCTGTAATTATAAGTATTTACTGAGCATTTACTCTTTTACACCGCGCAGGCTTTAAATATAGCGTGAATTCACATCATGAGTGTAGAATGGACTTTCTAATGGTTTTCTTTAACTGCAATTCAAGCATAAGTTCTATTTCTACCCAAAGGAATGTATATGTTTTGTACTGAACAGTAGAAATCTTTTCGGAACTACATGTTTCTTCCTCACCTCTTTCTAGGTACTACAAAAGTACTTCGCCCGTTCTGTTTACAACTCTGACGATATAGAAGCCCGTTCAAGTATGCACCTTGCAGCGACCATGGCCGGTGTTGGTATAGGCAATGCTGGCGTACATTTATGTCATGGGCTTGCTTATCCCATTGCTGGGAATGTTAAGACGTTTACGCCTAAGGACTATGGGTAAGACTCAGTAGCTTCGAATGTGTTCTTAATAGTCGTTCTGTTTACAGGGCTAACAAATGGCTTGGTTAAGTATGTACAATTGTACATTCTAGCACAATGTTGGCATAGGCAACACTGGCTTACATTTGTGTCACCATCCCGCTTACCATCCTTATCGAGCTTTTGAATTCTCCTTAATTTTACAGTATTTTTTATTTTCATTAGTTGTAACCATTCTGTGTTTATTTATATTCATCTCTCAGCGTTCAATCACGGTCGAAAGTACGAATATGGGAGGTGATGTAGTTCCTCATGCCTTCATTTCTTTTTATCTCTTAGTCGCCTTTTACGACACCCGTGGCAAGAGTGCTATTCTAAAGGCGACCATTCAATTAATTAACCCCACCCGCTTAATTGGTTTTTATAACTTTTTTGCAGGAATAACCCAATAATACCCCATGGGCTTTCTGTAGTGGTCACAGCTCCAGCAGTGTTCCGTTTCACGGCTGCCAGTGACCCTGAAAAACACTTGGAAGCAGCCACTTTATTAGGAGCTAACACCACGGGAGTCAAACAGGCTGATGCTGGCAAACTCCTGTCTGACACGATCCTGAAATACATGGATACAATGAAGATAGAGAATGGGTTGCAAGATCTAGGCTATACAAGGGATGATATCTCTGATTTGGTCAAAGGAGCTTTGCCACAGGTTTTTTCCACATCTTTTTATATGTTATATCTAGAGATCGATATTCGGATGCATATTTACCTACAAGGTATAAATTATGGAAGCGGCTTCTTAAAATAATTTATTTGAAAACCGAAATCCCGGGATTTCACAACTAATAGGATACTTATTTATGAAACTCCTCAGCAGTTTTGGAGGTCTGATGGTGACCAGGACAGAGTCGATAGGATCTAAGGCACTATTGAAGATATAAACTTCGGATTTGGACTCAAATTCAGTTCTAATGGCAATTTGTAGGCATGCAGTTCCGAGGGTCTTAGGGATTAGCTTTACAACATTAGGTATATGCATCGTAATTCTATAGTCGGAACATAAAATTTGTCGAATCCGGGATTGCCGCATACGCCCTATACAAAAGTGCAGTCCATACTTATCCAACACCTCAACTTTAGGTAAATATGCAGCCGAATATCCGATCTTTAGTTATTATAACCCTATATATGAAATTATCATATACACCTACTATAAGGCTTTGATGTGCAATAAAGCATTTCATTTATCTATTTTATTTTTGTATTATTTATTTAAAGAAAGCTACATATTTATCCATCTATGTTTACTAGGAGCTACTCTGAATTATGATGACTAAGTATATCTCAAGCGTTTTATGTTAACTTCCAGCATTAATTGTTTCTTACTATCGAGTACTGGCAGACCTATATGGTGTGCCTGTTATTTGGATCCTAGGAATAAATGTTTTCACATTGATTTTATAGTTTTTATTCATGATAATTTCGGAACAAGACATATGTTGTAATTATTAACATTATGGTGTTTTATTCCAGGATCGCTTATTGAAAATGGCCCCTATACAACAAAATAAAGACGACTTATTCAAATTGCTAGAAGAATCGCTTTCTATTTATTGAAATAAGAAGTACAAAATTGTTATGTTATTTGTAAGTGTTTAAAGTTTTATATAATATATTGTTATATTTTACTACAATAAATACACGTATAATTGTATATTGGTAATTTGTTCATGCACCATTTGGCAAGCACTTTTTTAATGCATTCGTTTTCTCATTCACATGTTAGGCTTTATATTAAACTATAAATGAAACGACACTGTTTAGTGTTTAATTTTTAATAATTTTAAGTACATAAAATAAACCTAACAACTAATTTGTATAATATATAATATGTATATCTTAAATTAATTTGTTGTAAAAATTTGACTTCATTTGTTACTTTTATAAAATTAAGATAAGCGCTAGGTGATTGTAATTATTGTTCAAGGGTTCAAAGGCACTGAACTATGTGCGTAATGTTCAATGTTAGGTTTGTGGGGACTAGCGCTTGCAACTATCACTTACTGCTTACAGTTATCGCAGTTGTTAATTTTGTGTTTAATTCTACATTAAATGTTGTACCGCGTGACTCACACCGCCTCGGGGACAATGTTGTTATGGTGAAATTGACTGCTCTCGTACGACTGCACGTTAGAGGCCTTCACGGTGACGTTGTGTAGCGGCTGGTAGCGGCTGAGCTTCGGCGTTTTAGGGCCCGTCAGGTCCTCCGACAACTGCTGATACACCAGACCGCAGTCCTTCTTTGTGCGGCCTGGGTTAGCCATGGCGGCGATAATGGCACTGTTATATCTAACCTGCTTAGTTTTCCTACTGCACATGACCATGACGACCTTAGCGATTATAATAAGCAGCAGCAGTGCTCCCAGAATGGCGATCAAAATTGGCCACAAGTATTCGTAGTGACCATGGCTAATCTCTTTGATAGATTCCTGAACATACTCGTTCTGTTCCAAATCGTCGAATATGTTATCCTTTTCAATTAACTTAATGCCTATTCTAACATTGTCATTTTCGGGTGCTTTCATGATCTTAGGCAAGAGTTTGACATTGTCCATGAGTTTGACCTTAATATCCACGTCAGTGTCGTCGTAATCCTCTCCGGAGTCGTCCTCTTCGTCATCTTCGTCTTCGTCACCTTCCTCATCATCGTCACCATCGTCTTTGTCATCATCAATAATACCGTCCAATACGTCATCTCCAAACGTAGTGGGACCTTTCCCTTTGATAACATCATTATCACTACTTTGTGTAGTTGGTGTAACCTTTGTGACTTTTTCCTCCTTGTTATCTGATAGCGAATTATTTGGCCTTTCTTCATCCTTATCATAATCGTCTTCGCTATAGTCATTTTCGTGAATCTTCTCCCACGTTTCCTCATCAGAAAGAGTTGGCAAAGGTTCTACTGGGTGTATAATAGAAGCCCCACATACCTTACGTGTTAGGGACTCCCAACTATAGGTCGTATCTTCGTCTTTAGCGTCCTTAGCTAAGTTTGCGATGCTTGCCATTTTGCTGCTAGACGACACGTTATGCTTGTTTAACCACGTCATAAGATCTTCAAACTGACGGCTGCAAGCCAGTGGGTTGTTACTGATATCTAAAGTGCGCAACTTAACTAAGGTATTTAACTCATTTTGCTTGACCTCATTGATGCGGTTATGTGAAATGTTAAGGAAAGTCAAGTTGCTAAGAATTGTCGTGGATTTGTTCTTGCGTTGTCCCCAAAGCGAAGTCAATTCAGCATGACTGATATCTAGCCATGTTAAGGCCGGTGTGTAGAAGAATATTTTCGCTGACAGCACTTTCAATGGATTGCCCTGAAGGTCTAATTTACCAAGTTCTGAGTTTTTCTCAAATACTTTAACGTCTAAAGTTGTCAACATGTTATTGGCCAGATTGATTTCTACTAGTTTTGGACACCTTGAAAATACTTTATTGCTAATAGATTTGATTTTGTTGCCAGATAAATTAACTTGAGACAAAGCTGTGAAGGTTTTCAGTGAATTGTCATAGATTTCTTCCAGGCCACAGTTTGAAGCATCAAAGTAATAAATGTTAAATTGATCAACGGAGCTGTTGAAACCTTGTTCCGGCAGATGTTTCAGCAAAGGATTATGTGAAATTTTGAATATGTCCAGTTCAATGTTTTCTTTAATGAGAACCTCAGAAATGAAGTCCAATTTATTGTATGAGAGATCTAGATAATTGAGTTCAACAAGTTTGTGGAATGCCTGGTTGTGAATTTTCTCAATGTGGTTACCGCTAAGGTTAAGGTTAGCAATATAAGTCATGCCATTGAACATCGATGGTCCCACAAACCTAATGCTAGTTTGTCCGGCGTTGAGTGTTAATAAGTCTGAGATCTGTAAACCGTATACTGTGTCGATAGGATTTCTTTGAATGTGAAGCGTGGCAAGCTCACTGTTTTCAGAAAAGATATCGTTAGGTAGCAAGTTAATGTTATTATCACTCAAATCGAGCTCTTCTAAGTCCAGCAGTGTCTTGAACGTATCAATGTCCATGTTAGACAGATTGTTTCCAGCTACGTTCAGGTACATGAGGCCAGGCATGTTCTTGAAAGTATTAGCAGTGATGTATTGCATGTTACAGTATGAGATGTCAAGCTCTTGCACAGAGGAAGCATTTAAGAAATATTCTTCAGAACCCGCTGCGGGGAATTTCAATGGATTGTTTGAAAGAGTCAGCAAAAGTAACTTTTTGTTTGTTGCAAAAGTTTCAGGATGTAAGCTCCTCAACTTGTTATTGGATAGATTCACTGCATAAAGTTCATTCAGGCCGTGGAAGGCATTTGGGCCGACCGAACCGATAGTGCTGTTTACGATCTTCACGGTAGCGATCTGATGCAGACCGAGTTTCTTAAAGATGAAGTCGTCCAGCTGAATCGGATAGTTGGGATCGGCATTCTCGATTACAAGATCAGTGATATCGTCGCTGAACTTCTGCGTACCGACTTCGAGACGGTTGCACTTGGCTATTCTGTATCCCTGGGATACAATGCATATGCAGTCTCTGGGGCATGGTTTGTCTTCATTGTAGAGAATTTCTTCGTCATCGTAGACTACATCTTGGAAGTTTTCAGCGTCGGGGTGTTTGCCTTCTTTCTTCACTGTTTTGTTGAGAGGCTCGCTGATTGCAAGCGCACATACTGCCAGGAGCAGGATTAACTCCCGGGACCTCGCCCCCATGTCGCAGCGAACTCTGTAACGATACAAAACCTAACATTACTAACTGTACTATGACAACGTCACGGAATATTACATGGATTATGAAATACGCAGCGGGCCACGCGACCAGTGGGTAAATCACGAATTGCAGTTCAGAACAATGACTGTGTATGTACTTATTTTTTGTTTTGTGAAATTGCGTTATATTGCCTAACAATGGGTCCAAACGTTTAATCTAATTTAAAATGCAAAACAAGTTTTTGAATAGTGTTTTTGTCGTTGAAACAATGCTAGATATACATTTTGCACGTACTAAGTATAATGAGTGGTATACATTGTATGTATACGAGTATTCTGCATTTGTGCATTTGGTTCTAATGGGCTTAACGTATTTGTATAATGCACACATAGTGAATCTAACTGGTACATGTTAACACTATTCAAGGTACGTAACTGACGCGTAGTTTATGTATGTTGTTTGTCATTGTTCGAGTGAAATCTTATCTGCACATTGTCCATCTCGGCTGCGCCATATCAAAACCTAGTAAGTGATACTTAAATTTTACAGCAGAACGCAAAAAACATCTGTCAGTATGTACTTACTAAGTTTCTTCTTTAACATATTGCAGGATAGATTCTCCATTAGAGGACTGTTCATGACATTATTTTTATTACATTTAACAAAAAAATGTGCAAAATTGCCTTAACATAAAGGATTAAAATTGTCTAGAAACTGCATCAATTGACCTCAAATTTATTTTTATTTGATTATAATTCGAATGGCATTACGTCTTTGCTTGCCCAATAAATTAATAAATCGCAGAACTTACGATTATTGATGTAAAGTTTACAAGATAAAAAATGAAAGTTTATTCATACTTGGATATTACCTACACTCGTATTTATCACATTTTTTAAAGATTATTCGATACACAAGTTTTCCTCTTTATAGGTTCGAGCTACCTGCGTAAAGGAAAAGTTAACTAAGCAAATTAAAAAAATAGTAGTGTATAATCCGGGGAATCACCAGATCTACATTCGCTATGATTTTTAAAAGACCAAGTTTTTCCTTATGTATTTTCCGAGAATTATCGTCACACAATGTAGGATAAAAGGCAACGATTGTATAATGAATCCTGTTTCTTGGACTGTTCCAATGTCTTACTTTCTCTATATTTATCGGTTTAAGTAAACAACGCTGGACTACAAGAAGTATTTTTTCAGTAGGTGTGAGTAAGTACAGTCAAACATACTCGATTAAGTAGAGACACTGTATGCCAAACGAAATCAATGGACATTACCGAATGAAGATATTCATTGTAGCTGATATGATATGCTGTTAAGAAAAACGGTAATAGCTCATCCCCGACATATTCTTCGTGAGGACGTGAGTTCGAACATTAAACCCATACCAATAAGTTTCTCCATAAGTACTGATTTTTTTCAATAACCACTAGCTCGGTGGCGAAGGAAAACATCTTAAAAAAATCTCCATACGCGGGAAAGTCGCTTTACTGTAGTGGGACAAAGATAAACCAATATCGATGATAATTTTGAAAAAAGGTACGATTACAGTATACACATCAATTTATTTACAGTACCTATCAATTTATTATAGACTCTGCGGTACGCCTATAACGCATTCATGGTCTGTAAACACATGCATGTTAAAAGTGAGGTAAGAATCACAATCACATTTAAGCATACTAATGTCTTATTTTAACGCAGTGTGCCTATCTGTGTTCCAAATCTTATCTAAACTTAGAAACCATGAGTTCAATTTATTATAGTTTCTCTATTATATGCACTTGCAACGATTTTATTACAATATTTTCAGTCAAAATTATTTTTTTGAAAAACAGATTTTCTGAGATTTCATATCTCATATATTCTTTAAAGACGCCTCGTAATACGGAATGAAAATGGGGGTATACACCACTGGGGGAAGCTTTCGGATGAACGCCCTCCATTTTATCGGACTACAGTTTTGAAAGTAATGTGTTTCAGCTAACCAGGTACGTAACGTTGTACACAACCGACACACCGCCGCCGCCGGTATAGACAATGTCAATTGATAAGATTAGATAGCGTTCCCGAGGCGCCGATCCTCATACAAACACTCACTATCAACACACGCTTAACTGTGTATTGTGGAAAATTATAGACTACTAGCTGTTGCCCGCGAAATCGTTCGCGTGGTCTTTAAGTACTACTTCAGAAACCTTCGCGGGCGACCTTTGCGCACAACAACTCGCCAAAGTTTCATCGCAATCGGATGAATGGTATAAGAACGCAAACGGGACAAACGAAGAAACATTTTTTTTATATATATAGATATGCAGAACTATTTCCGAATGGAGTCTGGCCAAGGAAACTTGGGCCAACGGTATATTCAAATATTCTTACATGATAACTGAAAAAACGAGGCAAATTAAAAAAAAATGTTATCACTAAAAATATTTGGAAAAATAATTTTGATACTTGAATTCAATGATAATCTAATTTTAATAGTGAATCCAAGTATCAAAATTATATTTACAACAAAAAAAATGTTCTCTCCGGCTATAGGGATCTGTCTTCCTCTGCCTATTTGTTCGCGCTAATTTTACGATCTAGGTTCGTGCCCGATTTTCTTGTTTGATAATTTGGGTATGATAATTATTATGGATATATTTATTATTTTTTTAAAACACAACCTGTGGCAATTCTTGAACAATGTCCCATGTTCAAAGCTTATCGTCGATCGATTGCTAATGTAACCTACATTAAGTGGCATGAACTTTAAAGAATGATTAATATGTAGCGGTAGGAACTTTGGCACGAATACGAGGACTGCACAGCTGCACAACTTAATTATGCACACTAATTATGCAGAATGCGCATAGATAATGAAGTTTAACAGGCAGCCGTTATGAGAGCACCCAGCGCTACTCACAAGAATGCTGACTAAAATATGTTGAAAAATAACTTTAACCTCATTTTTAAAGATACTGTAGCTAATTAGGAACCCTTTTAGTTTGATCGTGTCATCTATCTGCATAATTCAGCCCTAATACTCTAATGTTGCATCTATTGAGTTAAAGGGTGTTGTAAATCGTATATTCATAACTTTATGTTAATTTTTTTTAAAAAGTGAAGACAAAAAATCAGTTGTCACTAATTTTTCTAGTGGTTACTAAGTTGTTACATACATAACTTTATTGCGACACCACAATACACAGTAAAAGGTAAGTAAGTACAAATAGATTACAATAAATAGAACAAAATAATGAACATAAAAGAAAGAAACTCATTTCAAAGATTTATTTAATAGTTAAGATGTGTATTGATTAAAATTCTAAAAAATAATGTTGAACGTGTAAAATACAATAATGTTGCAGTGTGTGACAAGTACTTAATTGTAGTTAGCAAAAACAAGGAAACAATACACCACTAATTTATCTCTTAATTACCGACATCGTTCTACTGTTTATTGAATCGTCTAACTACTTGTTTAACTTACTTGTATCGTCAATTAATAAGGTCGAGTGATGTAATTGAAAAAATAAAAACCGATTTCAATGCTATCCATGAATGAATTTAATAATATTTTAAGTTTTAGTATCAAATACAGATTAAATTGGACTACATTATACACTTCGAACTGTCTTGATAAATCTGTTATTAATGGTACCATGGTAACTACGGTTACGTGTTACGCTGCCCTTTACTGCGTGAATTAAAAAGATTTTCTACATTTTGACTGATATAGGTATTTTGACCGTGATATCAAGTTTTACTACAGAAAAATTACTGAAAATTCCACAAACTTTTTTAAGTCCGCTTGTGACCACGGGTTGTAATCAAGCCGAAATGTCGAAAGTAAAAAACGCGTTTAGGACTCGTTTGATAAATAAATGTTTAAAAAACGCGGAAATCTTAAAAGTTATAAAATGTCTGAGATTATAGATATCAATATTTACTTTTTTCTATGTATCATCTATGTTTTCTATATATGTAGCTGTAATCAAGCTACGTATGATCTTTGAATAGTTCTATATAGTAAATTGAAACGATCTCTATGCAACGGCTAAACCTAATTCTGAAAGCCTACCATTGTATTAATATCTGATTAATAGCGGAGAGATCACCTCTATAAGGTCAGCTTTCTATTGCGAATATAGAATATCCAGATACAAGACGAAGTAGCTACGAAAGCGTCGCACGACTCACCGCCGAGTATGGACTCATTTGATAACAATTTATTTCTATTGAGCACAGGAATTCCAACCTCGACCTCATATAGGCTTTGGTATGTTTATGAGAGTCGATGTAGGAACATTACCGTATGTATTTATTCACCCATTAATTTTAAGAGATTTTCTTTTGTTTGATGTAGTCTGACTTGTGTTTATATGTAATCTAACAAAATTGCTAATTGGAATAATTCATTTATTGTTTATAACATTAATATAACCAGAGAGAGCTGTGAATATGATTTTGCAAGGTCGGCGGCGCGCCCGCATACCCCCTCGTGTTGCAGGTGTCCATGGGCGGCGGTAACATTTACCATCACGTGGGACCGTTTTCTCGTCCGGCCACTAGTCTATAAAAATAAAAAAGTTACAATATGAACATCCACGTTTTTTAAACAGTTTTTATATTCCGCTTTTGTCCTTCCTCTAGTTGAAATCCCTTGTTCGTATCCGAACATTACTTGACGTGTATTCGAATATATGAAGTCTCTAATGTCTATTTCTTTCTTTTCTGAATATTCTGGGACCATATTCACAGGTATCCGAATTCATTCTATAAGCGGCCTCAATAAGTCAGCGTCGGTTGTTTATCACAACCTAAGTTTATAATTACATAGTTGTGTGCGTACAATGTTTTTTGTTGAGAATATAATACATAGGAGTTACATCAGAGTTTTACATATTCATCTATTCGGCGAACTTTCAACACAATCCTACAGATTACCTTCTAATCAGTAAGGAGATCCTCGTTAGCCTGCTAAACAAACACGTGTTAAATTTGGAACTAAAAATTTCAAAACCTACAGATTTATTTTCAGAATAGAACGAAACACCAATGCACCTCTGCTTTGCGAATTTTGGCGTTTGATGGTTGAAACATATTAGGCATTAGAGCACTCACGTGTTAGACACGGAACAGGTCTAACAATTCGTTGCTAAAGCTATCCTGCGATTCAGCAGCTTATAGGCATTAGTCGCAGTAATACAAGTCTTTATTGACTTGCAGAGCCCTTAATCTTAAAATGATGACTATTGATGACACATAAATAGGGCATTATCTACGAGACTAATAATGAACATGCTCATCAACATATCTAATAATTATTCTTTTGTCCATTACGTCCACATGAGTTTATATATATGACGTATGAACACCCAATACAGCATACTAATTGCACCGAAAGTGAACCTTTAGTTGACGGCTTTGCATATTAAACGTTTAGTTAAATAAATGTATTGTTTTGCATACAATTGACTACTAAACTGGCAACACTGGTGAGCTGACGCGTGCAAAAATGCACTAAAGCCAGCCGGAACAGTCGACATATAATTGCATTTCTATAATCCGACCCGATTCAATACGATGACGCACTTTACTTTCTATATTGTCTAACAGTATTCTTATGTCTGTTGATTTAGAGGTCGTTTGAATTTGAATGGTAGTACTCATATGAATAAGTATGTAGTGTGTATACGAAGTAGGCTTGTTTGTGTTGTATTAGGTGGCTTCTGTTCGAATATAAATAGTATTGCTGCAATTTATAGTACATACGAGTATTTATACGTACAAAAATATGTGATGCTCCGTAAATCTACGAAACAGTAAATGTATAAATTAACGCTTTCATTGGAGCACAAAATGGCATTTTTTGTTAATCAGACCAAACTTTCAGCACACTGATAAAATTTTGGTAATAGGTAGGTATCTGGATACTTAAATTGCTTTCCTCTTTTATTTGACGTAACATTTCAGGTTTCGGATACTCTTCTAACAGCTACAACTTTTATTGTTCTTGTCAATGGTACAACTAGGATACTGATCAACCCTTTTTGTTTAGAAGCCAACAAATATTCTACTTTTGATACTACTTATTTCCTAACGGAGGTTGGCGAACAGCGTGGCTATTCTCATTATTTTCACGCGAGAGACTGCTGCCCCGTACAAAGACCTGGTGCTCATCCCCATTCCATTCTCAAGATTTCTGAGCCGGGATGTCTGTCTTCTGCCAGGTTTACGGCGACCACGTATCCTACCCTGCATTATTAATTGCAAAAGGTGGTATCTGCCATTGCGCATGACGTGACCAAAATATGACAATTTTCTTATCTTAAACTGTTTTAATATTCGTGGGTAATTATTGTCATAATGATACGAAGCTTACAGGTAGATGTCATGTTTGTTTACTTTTTTGTGCATAGGGTACCTAAGTGATTACCGCAAATATCAAATATTATTAACAAAATCAAATAGAGATGCATACATACCAATGACCTTGTTCAGACAATCAACGACTCCTGATGACAACCTGAAACAACAAAACATTTTTTTTAGAAACTGCAAATAACTACCAAATCTAATAATAGTATGGTGAGTATACAATTGAAGCACCAAATAAAAGTGAAAAGGTTGAATAAAACAGATGGTGCGGTCAACGGCCTAATGATGAATGTTCCTCGTTCACGTTCCAATTGCCGTATCGATTCTGCATTCGTATAATGTAACGATAATCGAGTACACGCAGATCATATCGGCACAACGATTCGCCGAGGCACAGGATAGGCGTGGTTACAATTGCAAGTACCAAGACTGGTTTATCTAGCTCACGGCGCGACGCAGGCGTCATGTCGTAAATAGGAAGATATATAAAACAATATTTTATTAGATATTACTCGGAAATGTATGCTTGGGATTATGTTAAGTTTATCATTGTAAAGAGCAAATGTTACTTTTCAATGTTTACAAGAGAAGTGAATAGCAAACTTGCCATTTTAAATTTATTTAAGATTATTGTGAACGTAAAAATGACTATTGATTAAATGTGAGATAAGTTCAGTAAAGATCACGAGTCTTAAGTGAAAACTTAAAAAAATAAGATGATATCTATTATTATTTTAATCTACAAACTAGATGTTAGAGCATGTTTCTAATTAAATAATATAGAATCTAGAAACAAGATTTATTTATGTTAGAAATTTTTAACCAAAGCTAATAAACTACCTACAAACTTTTCGAAATAAGAAAGTTAATCGTTAATTGTCTGTTTATTGTCACTCTAGTGTTATAATAACCTATATTTATACATTTATCCAACATTTACCTACCTATATTTATACATTTATCGCACACTTAATCCAAAATGCGCCAAACTTACCTACACATTTGTGTACAACACACTCACACATTGACATACGCTAGATATTATACAAACGAAATAATCAGAACATACGAGTACTACAACACTATTTAAGCATATAAAAATAATTATTGAAATGGACATTGCCTAGCGCTGGATGGGCAGTGTCGACATTGCACTGATTAAACCGGACAAAGTCTGTATATTATCGCCCTTTGCGGACCGTGGGCCAGTGTTTGCTCTGTAGGTACACCCTGGGAACTTCTCTTGTACGAGTAACACACATTCAAAACATATTTTATTTATATCTACAATATATGGTCATCAGTTAATAACATCAATAGCATAATACATTTATTCATAGGGGAGGTGTGGTATTTCTGTGGTTTCATGACCACATTAAACCACCAATTCATGGTCGGAAGTTCTGTGGTTTGGCTCAGTTTGTGGTCAGCTGTTATTTCCGTGCCATTCAAATGGAATTCCCATTTGTTTCGTTGTTGAAACAATACAACTTTTTTTATGGAATAGCCATATTTTGTCATATTTTATAATAACTTACCATAAACAAGTATTACGCATAGATAATGATAAAAAACATGGAAAACAACATTTTTGTTCACTTCTATCAACCTTTAATGGTCCCACTGCAAGGCACAGGACTCCCCTAGTAAATTACTGAGGGGCTTCGGGCCATAATCTACCACCCAGGCCTAGTGCGGATTGGTGGATACACATACTCCAGTTTTCTTTTTTCTACCACCCAGGCCTAGTGCGGATTGGTGGATACACATACTCCAGTTTTCTTTTTCCTCAATGTTTTCCCTCACCGCCGAGTTAGTGACAATTTTTAAAATTCCCTACTTAAGTAGAAACTCAGTGGTACGGGCCGAAAATTTGAACTCACATCACACGAATGCGAGTCGAGTATGGATAATCTTTATCTTTATTCACTTAGTTCATTAAAATTGTTTTTAACAAAATAAATTTATTCACCATTATGAGGACCACAATGAATGGTCTCTAAAAATCTGTGATTTTTGTATGTAATTGAAGATACATCGATATTCGTTGAATTACCTTGAATGGAGGTCATTATATCTGTCCACAGTTTGAATATTAACACAGTCGCCACTGTGAGGCAATGTTACACGTTGCCACTAAAATGGTGAGGATTTTTGTAAATGAGAAATTTAAAAAATAAACGACAATTGCAATAATATTAGCTAATATCGAGGGATTCGGGTCAAAAGTCACCACGCAGGCTCTATGCGGATCAGTTGATGACTAGGTTACTTGGTTTAAATTATAGTAACCGTCACCAACCCGTTTAGCATCTACTGCTGTAACATGGGCCTCATGGCATGCTGAAGACAATGTACCTGAGGGATGTATGGACTTTAAATGCCAAGCTGGCCAAGCGCGTTGCAGAGTCCACTCTTTTAGAGATAGTATGAACAAAGCCACTACCCGCTACCACAAGCCATAAGTAACTACACAACATCTAGTGGATTCGCCAGCCCACCTGCCTGCATGCCACGTGCTCAAGTGGATGATAAAAGGCCTTCTCATACTCTAATCCAGGATCATGTTCGATAACTGCATAGTTATTATTCAGTGTTGAACTGATAAGGAGTAAATTCTGTTTAATTATAGCAGTGTTAATAAGTTGTCTTCTGCGATGAGTTCAGTCGGCACGACGACCACGTGAAAATCACACCGATCTAGATCCTTTGGAGATAATGTTCGTCAAATGCGCTCTATTCGTATAAATAAATTATGTGCATTCATTTGGTAGTGGCTATGAAATAAAGGTTTTCTCTAAACGGTTATTTAAAAATTGGTTAAATTTATAAATAGCTTAGTTTAAGGTATATCGTGGGCAAATTTCTTCTTTGTTTGCAACGTTTATGTCTACTTTTTGTTTACTTATTTTTCTGTAGGCGAAGCGACAATCTATTTGACCCTCGACCATTCTAGATGCTCCTTCTACCTACTTTTAGTTCTGAATCGATGTCTAATATGGATATGCAACCTACGTAGGTAGGTACTGTTCACGAGGGACGTAAATGGTTAACATTTAATAAATCTATACGCATGTGCTGATTGCATAAAATGAATAAATTATTAGACATATTTTCTTTATATTTCGTTACAACAAACATAAGTCATTGAACCCACGTAAAATCGATAAATCGCATAACATTTTACTTACTTATTTGTTGCGAGCAAAAATTAGCGTTTTCTACTCGTAATTTCAAAGTTACGGATATAAACCATCAGTTATGTAATTACTAATCATTCAACAGAATTAAACTAGAAGTTACTTGGTTCTCGAACTTAAATTGACTTACTTAATTAAATGATAAGTAATTAAATTTTCCAAAAACATATTTCGGAAAATAAATCTTATACGTGCGCAAAGTTTTATTTGTATAGATATTGGCAGTGCTTAATTCAATTCTCCCGTAATATCCCTTTCAATGTACGAGTAGATCGTCATATATACAGTAAATAAGTATTTAACTGCTTACTGATTTCACAAACAGTTTAGTAAACTACTATACTTATAAGTATAAGTAATATAAAATCTAAGTAAGTAATATAATTCTAAGTAATGTGCAATTTGTGTAATATAAAAATCTTGTCGATTTTTTTATGTACGTTAAATATAAATCACATGACAACAAGACGGGCCTTGAAGGAAATGACCGACAAGTTTCCTACGGTGACGCAGCGGGAAAAAACTGTATTCTGTCCGGAACTTAAATCTTTTTAGTCGAGAGAACAGCGACGGCTTCAGGCTTTTGTGAATAGCAGATGAATTGTGAAGCCGACGCTCTGTCGAGGGTGGAATTCTGTCTGTGAATGCGGAAGTGGGAACCGCATGTTCGTGAACAAAAACGCACTTACAGAGTACCTATCTTCTAGCGTAAGTAGAACATACGATGCAACTGACATAGTCGTAAGCATAGTTTCGGTCAGTAAAGACTATTTGGAAGCCGAATAAGTGTGTGGTATAAATGTTATGTTCCTATTCACTTACAGATTTGATAAATTGTGGTTATAATATAGAAAAGCTGGTCTACCATTTTGTACAAATATAAAGGCTTTTTGACAGATAATTGATAATTTGCAAAACATAATGAATATCGAATATCATTCAGAAGCTGCATAATTGTGTTATAAAAAGGTTTTTTTTTCACTTATTTGTTAATTCGTGAATACCGACAATTTTGAAAAAAACTATGATCAAGACAATTTAACTAATTACGCGAATCTACCTGTCATTTGTGTCAATTTGTTGCTATTTATAATATTCTCGAAAGGGTCGTTCGGGGGTTTTCAAGGTAATAATAATAATAAAGCCACTATAACACCGCATTAGAATATACGGATATAATACATAATCATCACAGATATAACGTATGTAAGTAATAGTCAGAGATATAATACATTCAAAGATGAACATAGTGGTATGTTCATCTAAACCAAACATTATGTCCAGACAAAATAATGTTCGTTACTGGGGATCGAACCCGGGCACTACCAGCTGGGCTAATCGGACGTCAATAATATTATATTCACTTGCAATTGACAATATTCACTTGCAAGTGTTGTAACGATTCCTTTGCACTTTCTCCTTGCTACATCGAGTGGGTGACTGGGTGTTGTGGACAACGATAGTGAGCTCTCCTATCACAAAACAATATTTGTATTGATATTTCGAGATCATTGCTATCGAGAAACGTAAAGTGATAATGTTTATAATGTATCTATGTTGTAAACAGATGATAATACAGTAATAGAAATAAGATTTCACTTCAAATTTGTATAATTATAGGTATTCGTAAAATTTACATCTATTCAGGGTTTATTTTTCGTGACATTCTTATTAGGTACAAGTACGGTTATGGTTTCAGTGGAAAAGGTAGGTACTTTAAGTGTTAACCTAATGAACGTTTATGAAATTGTGTTGCAGATATTACAAGTATGTACTGTTTAATTTTGATCTCATATTTATTTCTATTTCGTATTTAAAGTTATGTAATCATTTGATAGTCCCAGATTTATTGTATTTTCTGTAGATATAAAAATTTTTGCTCCTCGTAAAGATTACCAAAGTGTGTGAACGAGAAATCGAAATAAGTGAGAAAGAGTCAGAATCAACTGTTAAATGAATGTTTGGAAGACAGTCGGAAAGGACCGGTGTCCGACAAATATCTTACGAAGTAAGTTAAGGAGAAGTGGCATATCACATGCACTTTAGTGGGTCCGATTTAACACTGTAACGTCATAGTTCATAGTTTGTCTATAGGTATATGTTTTTTCATGGGCATTATATTAAAGGAAGATTTTTTTTTTTATAGAGAAGAGGGCGGACGAGCAAGCGGTCTCACGTGATGGTAAGTGTTACCGCCGCCCATGGACACCTGCAACACCAGGGGGTATGCGGGCGCGCCGCCGACCTTGCAAAATCCTATTTACAGCTCTCTTGAAGAACCCCATGTCGTAGTTTAATGGGAAGACCTCTTGAGGCAGTTCGTTCCACAGCCTACGGGTTCGCGATATAAAATAATTTTTGGACCGAACAGTACGCGACACCTCCGTATCTAGGAAATGCGGATGGACCGCACTTCTGTGACGGGAGGTGCGGTTGTAGAAACCCGAGGTGGGAATTATATTGAACAATTCTTCAGAGCATTCCCCATTATACAGGCGATAGAACACACAGAGAGACGCAACGTCCCTCCGAACGCTGAGGGGTTCTAAACTGCCCGTGAGAGTGGGATCGTTGACAATACGAACAGCACGTCGTTGGATGGAGTCAAATGGGTCCAATTGGTATTTCGGTGCGCCGGCCCAGAGATGTGAGCAATACTCCATATGGGGTCTCACCTGAGCTTTGTAAAGCATTAGGAGTTGCCCAGGGGTGAAGTACCGCTTCGCTCTGTTCAGCACACCGAGCTTAATAACACTCAATAAGTTTTTTTACCCGTGCAAACGTAATAAGTCTGTTTTAATGTGTTTTTTTAATCATCGTCTATGGTGATTCAGTTTCCAAAGGAAATTTATTGACGTATTTCATATAGATAAAATATCAATATGAAATACGTCAATGAATTTCCTTAACATCTCGACTGTTTGTATCAGCCTAATACATTCTACTGCATAGTCCAGATGATACATATTAAAAGTTTGCCAGGCCATGAATTGTTGTGGGTCTCGTTACCATTTGCTAGCTTGTTTCTAGTGAGCTTATAATATGAAATTGTAAGGCAGTTCATTTTACGCCGTAAAGTTACTGGAAATAAGAGCTCATAATAGGCCCCCAGGTCTCTCCTACTAAATCACTCTGGGGTTTCGGGCCATAATCCACCACGCGGGTCCAGTGCCGATTGGTGGATACACATACTCCAGATTTTTTTTAATTTCTCGACCACGCGGGTTTCTTAGCGATGTTTTCTTTCGCCGCTGAGCGAGTGACAATTTAAAAAAAATCAGTATTTAAAAGTAAAAATTCAGTGGTAAGAGCCGAGGATGTGACGATACGATCATATGAATGCGCGTCGAGTATAGACGTCTCTAGGCTATGACCGCTGTAAAGCCTACAATTTAAAAACTCTAGTTTTTGCAGCAATAAAAATCACTTTATTTTCTTCCATTGAGTTACCAGTCTTGTAGTTTGTGGGTGCTATCAAATTACGTTCGCCGACCACCTGGCCTGTGTGTATTAATATGTAAATTTATGTTTGGACGATCTCTTTTGTCGTTTGCCGGTGCTCGTTGGTAGGTATGAGACCCCATTTTTTACCGACCAGGGACATTACAATGACGTGAATATACAACTACATTATACGCAGTTATTTTGACGTATTTTTGTAACGTTTTCCGTACACTGTATTTTCCGCTTCTTTGTATCTTTCGTCAAAGTGGTTTGTCATGGATAATATTTTTCTTTAGTACTCATTGAATTTCATTTTAATAAAAAAATCCACTCAGGAATTACAGTTAGGAATACCTACTTATGTATTAGATGAATATTTCCCAATATAATGACATCATAACTTAATTAAAACATGCCATTAATTTTTTTGTCTGATATCTTGTCATTTGTAGTTCTCGTATTACATACTTTGACACTTAATTGGTCTATTACTTGAGGACGTTTTTAGTACAACTGTGAGTCATCTAGCTACCTAACATCACTGTCGCCAAACCTCTTTACAGCTCTTTGTAAACTTATCTAATATGCAGTTAAGTGAAGCTAAATGCAAAGTTAATTTTATAAAACAAACCTGTTTGTTTCAGTTAAAATAATGTACTGATAATACTATTATCGTTACTTGTAAAAAAAACAGCAAAAGAAATTGTAGGTAATTGTTTGCAATTTAGATCAGCCCGGTTTGTACCTACCTACATACTTTGTTTGAGTTATTTTGAGTCTGAGTGAATGCATTGTTCTTGTATAGACTAGGAAGTACGAGTACCTCCTTCGAGTTTATAACCAATTACCTAGTTTCTAGGTTTTCCACAGATCTGTTCCCACTGTGGATTGGCATGCCACGGGTATACCATACCATCTTCTTATATCGATGAAGGGAAGGAACGTGCACCATGATAATACTAGATGGTATAAAAAACTATAATTTCAGTAAGATTTTCAGGTGTAATTTTCTTTAATTCATTTTCTTTAACTTATTTTACACGTTCTTTTTTATTATTATAATGACGTTTAGGTCTTTTATATAAATACTTAAATGCATATTTGTGGAGATTTTAAAAGGCATGTCTATACCGAATACCGATATACCGAGTAACTTCTTTTACTCGGTATATTGGTTCAATCAACAATATTTTTAACATGGCTGTAATCTTCCTTAAAAATAGATGATATTAAACATTAGAATAAATCAAAATTGGACAAGTATATTATAATAACAGTAAAGAAATTTATTTCCATAATACGTTTTTGATTTCGTTTTAAAGATAATCATGTAAATAGCAAAAGACACCTAAGACAGGTTAATACACTAGTAAGGAAAATTACTATAGAGTTAGAATACGTTTAATTAACGATTACTATTAATCGCCATTCGATTACAGAGACGAACAAATGTGTTTTTGATCTTATTAGTTTCTATAAAGTGTGAATGTGATTTTACGCATTAAACTGGACTCTTACGTTACGGCGTGTTGTGGCAAAGATGCGAGCGAACTGGTTTGTCAGGTAAGTACGTAGGAGTACTTACAGATGTCAGACTGTCATGTGCAGCTACTTTCGAGCCACCTGGCTCTCGCGGTTTTATATTTTTTTGCGCAACACCAATATTCCTAAATAGAAATGAGGTTGGTACAGTAACTTTCACCTTTTCACGATAGCCAATTAGTGCAATGTGCCATCTTCGTTTAGATTGAGTCTTGGGGTAGTAGTGAATGTTTCTGTTGTTCTGCTTCTCAAACATTAGATTAGTACAAGCAGTATTTCTAGTGGAAGTGTGCGAATTCTGTCGAAAGTTACATCATAGTTTTATATCTTATAATAATAACTACGTACAATTTTAAGATGTATTTTCTTAAAAAAGTATGTGTAATAAATACAATCTTGTTTTTCGTAAATATTTTGTTATTTACTAAAATAAATAAATCACACTTCGCAACACTAACGTCATAAGATGTAGACAAATTGATATACTTTCCTTTCTTATCCTTCATCAAATACAATTACGTCTCTAACGATATCATTCAGAATAAATATTTCTCAGAAAGATACAATAATTTCTAGGAAACATATCTGTAAAGAATAAATATTTCAAAAAGTAGTAAGTAAGTACGAGTACTATACGAATACAATTCGCTTTGATTATATTTAATAAATATGTGGGTAGATTGATAGTTACAAAACTCCCAGACCCAAATTATACAGAAAATAACAAGATGTAAATATTGATTTATTGGACAAACTCTACCTAATAAGATTTCTGCAATAAATTTACTATAGTTAGGTACTGATTTACACGCGATAATTTTTAATCCAAATTCTACGCATGCGAAGTGATGGAAAGCGGCTAGTATACCTATTATATATTGTATTCTATAGCAAAACAATATAGCACCATCAAACATATTGTGAAGGCGGGAAGTGGGAGCCGCTGTTCTCGTAATACTAATACTCAGATAATAAAATCTAAATAAACTTAAGATTACGGTTTTCGAGATAAAACTTTTACCTAGAGCCAAATTCCACTCCAAATTAAATGAATATAAATTCCACATCATCATAAGGAAAACAAATAGTTATTTAAATCGGTTGTTGATTACAAATATTGCACGTTCCTTTAACATTCGTTGCACATTCTGGATTCGTGAGTTTTTAGGCGCCGCGCCGCCGGGCACACGGTAACAAATTAGTGTCAGCGAGATGACCGGATACGTGATCTCGCCGTTGGTCGCTAAGCACGCGACTACACGAGCTATCATAACTGATATATAAAATCACAGAGGAAATAGCTGTACTGTCATACATCATACGTCAACTTTTATAAAATGCATAGTGACATTACGGACGACTGGTCGCTTAGTGGTGCGACTTAGCTGTCAAGTAGACTTGGGGACCTCGCACACTACGCGGCCACAGCCACGACTCGTGGACGCACCGACCAACTAATGTATGTTAAACACGATGCTGATACACATATGAACGCAACGGCCTATTGACCGTACTATAGTTAGTACGTCTACTGGTCGTGGTCGTGGCCACGTACTACGCTGTGTACGTATAACAGTTGGTCATGCAAGCGCCTAACGCTTCAGACACATATGATTTTTGTATGCATGGAGTTCGGTTACATAAAGGCTTTAAAGGGAGTCAAAAGAACGTTTTATATTCAACAAAGCCTAAAGTCATATGCATCATATACGTAGGACAATCGGTACCTCATTCATACGAACGGACGGACACGTCCCATAAAAGTATCGAATATGTTGATGAATAAATTACAACGATCCGATTATTGGCCACCTACTGGATGTTAGACGTCATCTAATATTCATAAATGCACTATAATATATGATACGAGTACATTATGACGTCTGTCCTGCCCCTTCGTTATCGATATCGGTCTTGTAATCGCAAAGAGGTTTCGAGTCATAACTCATAATCCACTACACGGCTCTATTGCGGAGCGATGTTTGTCTTCAATGAGCAGTTCACGGGCGCAATGGTTTCATCATAATATTTTCCATCACCAACGAGTTTGTGATGATATTCGTACTAAGTAGAAAATCAAGTGCTTGGTCTCGAACTTATGATCTCACGAATATGAATCAATAATATCACCCGGGTGATATTATCACCTCTTCGGTTTTTAATGGTCGAGACTTTTCGGGAGTTGTAAAGCTGCGGTTAGTTCATAACATTTTTTTATGATAATGGTCGTATTGTTATCAGATAATATTGAAACATTGATGTTATTACAAATATTATCATCATTTTTTATTTAGTATTAATTATGACGGGGTTTTAAGTAAAAAAATCCGGAGTTTCTAGAATTGATTATCGTAGTTTAGTAGTTCAGTAGATGATAGCTCTACATACTTACAGGTATTTTTCTAGGTTGGTTTCAAGGTATTTATATACTTTTATTATACACAAATGATAAAAATAGTTAAAAAAGAAAATACATACAAAAGGCATGCTTATCCCCTTAGGAGATTTCTACCAACAAACCTGCGAGAGCAATCGGTGACCAATGAAATGAGTGAATTTATTTTATTATTTATTTATTAATGAATAGCAAAGAATAGTAAGCGATATGCGTTTCTTTTTATATGGGTTGTATATTATACTTATGCGATATAGTTCATACGGTGTATAGTTCGTTACGAAAGACGCAATTTAGTGTAACAATATGTATTTAATACACGCTACGCAGACAGTCTACTTAGATACTGCAAATTCTAATGCAAGTGAGGGCATAATCAGCTGAGTTTGCCAGTTAGTAGCGGAAAGTATCAGTAAGTCGTTGACCAGAGCCTGCCCAAATTAAAGGCATATAGCAGTAAGCCGTTGACCAATTAGCAAATGGCTTACACTGAGCCGTCGACCAAAGTCAATTACCCCGCGAAATAGCTTATAGTGAGCCGTTGACCAAAGTTAATAAGCCTGCGTAATGATGACATATATTAATTTAAAGTTCATTGCTTAAGGATATGTACAACAGGCGGACTTAATGCCTACCAGGCATTCTCTACCCGTCAACCACCAGATTATACAGAAAAAGGACCTGCTCTATTCTGTAATTGAAAATTGCACACCTAGCACTTTTAAATTACAGAATAGAGCACCAAACAAAAAGTAGTACTAATAGATTATTAGTATACTAGTACCAGTATACTAATACTAGTATTATTGGTAATTCGTTATAAATACAAATAAATATACATTCATATAGTAAGCCGTTGACCAAAATCAATGAACCTGCGAAATGGCTTCCATTCGTTGATGACCAAAATCAGTAACCGTGCGAAAAGAATAACAATAAGCCGTTGAGCAAAGGCAATCAACCTGCTTGCTTGTGCACAATAAACCTATTACTCGTTGTCGATATGTGAATATGGTTCTAAGAGTCTTAGTTACAGTAAAGCTACTCTCTGCTATCTGAAACTTAATTAATCTGTGTTACTAAATCCAGTACAATTTCATGTTTCCATAACAATGCAGTTCAAGATCGTGCATTATTAGTAACTAATAATTTGGAGCGGACGTGATTTACGCGCTTAGTGGGTAAACCGCAATCTCATTGTTATTGAATTGGGTTACCTATGTACTGGAAACATAATTCGCTTGTTTACACCAAACACTATGTAACTTCTACGTTGTGGATTCTGGGGCAGTGGGATCGGTTTACAGATGGAAATATAAAACAGTCTTACGTTTAAGAAAAGGCATGCAGTTCAAAAGCGCAGAGCAGTGTGGTTTGTAAACTGTTTTCGATATAGTGCATATCACGCATATTGGGCAGATTTATAAATATTATTATTTCTAGACTGAAATCTATCAAAATTTCATATACTGAAAATCATCCCTAATGCCGCAAAATCCTTTGTGAGTTGTTTTTAACTATACATAGAAAAGTAGTGATTTACCATCACCAGCACACTGGACATGGGCCTGCCCATACACATTGTCTTGTGTATGAAGAGTGTACGGCTTTAAAACGCCACGCTGGTCACCGGCTTGGCGAGTCCAGTCTTTTAGAGGTGGTGTAGTTCCTCGGGGTTTGTGGTAGCGGCTTCGTTATCCCTTACCACGACACGACACTCACGGGAAGAGATAGGGTTGTGGATATTCTAAAGCCCCCCAGAAACCACACGGCCATGTAGTGATTTACTTATAAATTTAAGATCGTACGTCACCGATTATAAAGGAACTCGTATAATAATAATTTGTATGTCAGCACCCTTATAAAGTTGTTTACTACTTAAGTTTAATATCTTGTAAAGCTCAATAAACTTATCAGGTGTCAGATGTTTTCGCATAGACGTAAATTAAGATAATCTCTATTTCTTTTCAGAAATTCATTGAAATATAACAGACTAGCTGTGCCCGGCATGCGTTCCATGCCCATCAATTTTTTTGCCCATAATATATATACATAATATATAGCCTATATCCATCTTGAATAATGTACCTTTCAAATGGTGAAAGAATTTTTGAAATCGGATTAGTAGTTTCTGAGATTACCTCCTACATCCAAACTTACAAACTTTACCTCTATATAATATCAGTGTAGATATACCTACCTACGTATAATAAAAAATAAATGTTTTATTCGCGTAAATACAAGCGTCATCACATCAGCTTCTAACTTCAACTGCGTATGGTAAATGATGGCAAATCATCAAACCTGATGACGAATTAAATAAAAAGGAATTTTTCATGACTTTACACTGATATATTATGTGTGTTTACGCAAATAATTAAAAAGATTTTAATAACATTTAGTCAATTTTGCTATTTATGCCCAGATTTAATTCATGCCAACGTAATAGACTATCCCGTTCTACCTTGATTTATTTCTGTGGTAGGTGGGTAGATGCCCACAATGTGATGTATTATTGCCCGTGATATAGCTGTCGTTAAAGTAGGTATTTCCGTCAATTTGAAGGTATATTTACGAGCTCAGTTGGAAAGGCATTGTGTATAAATGCCATGGCGCCATAAATCGTGAGCCATGGAGCGAGGAAATTATAAAGACATGTACAGACTTGCGGCAAGTCCCTTGTTAGTACCAACACGATAATAAATAATTTAATAAACTATAATAGTAGTAAGAATACTGTAGATTTTTATAGAGGCGAGGCATCAAGTTTCATCAGCAAACGAGATTTCAAAACGAACAAAACGAACGAGATCGAAACAAAAACAAGTCCAAATAAAGCCTAAGTAAAAACAAATTAAACTTATGTCAGTACATATCTCATTTTCCTAAGAATTTAAATAATGTAAATACATATTGCAAAACAAGGGAAAACAAATAGAATTGTTTCATTAAAATGTAAAACTGTTTAACAGAGAAACGTATTAAATAATTATAGCTGTTTAGAAATATCTCTGTTTCTCAAAATTCAAAGTCCATTAATTAATGTACAGAAATATGTTACATATAAATTTTTAATCTTGCAAGAATTCTGCGATATATCTTATAAATACTATGAAAATTTTGAAATATTAATAACAAAGTATCTATGCTTGAAAAAGCCTTTAACAGCGCTGAGGGCGGTCGGGATATTGACCTATTTCGAATAGGTCATCGTATAAGGGAAATAAAGATGTTAGATTTTTTATATTCCGCTATATGATATCGTTAGCGATCACAAAATAAAATTGATATCGAAAAACCACTATTTCCGTGCATAGCGGGAATAACTTGATAACTTAAGGGTGTAGATCGTGAAAATCACCGAAAAGAGTGTTACGATTTTTCATATTTAACCTATTTACATATGATTGATATCAATGATAATTTGTATATATTACAATCAAAGACCAATAAGTATGTTCATGCTTATATTAAACTCTTAAACCTAATAGTTGTTATATAATAAACGTCAACAAACGCACAAAATTGAGTAAAAATGCAAAAACATGACTTCGTATTTTTCAGATTTAACCCCATAAATCAACACAAATTGATAAAAAGAAACACTTTTTGAACACTGAAGAAACCAATAAGTATAGCTGTATACTTCTTTTTATACCTTTACAAACAAAGACTTCCTCTTTTAAAGCCCTAAAATCTAGATATATTTTAAGGTAAATTTTTCATACACAAATGTATGGGATAAAACGTTCGTTTCATTCGTGCAATCTCGGTGGTCTGCAGCGGCAGTTCCTTTCTGTAAGTGAACGCGACACCACGCTTGTCGGCTGCAGACAGCAGAATTACGTATTGTGAATTTGTGTTTTTTGTAAAAAACTGTAAGTATAACATTTTTATAATTAATTTATTTTCAGTTAGTAGAAAGTATCGATATAATGAATGTCTGAAAGAAAACCATGATGGAACTAGATATAAATCGTAAAAAATACAATATCTACACTAATAGGTATTATAAAGAGGAAAGATTTGGATTTTTGTATGTAACGAATAAACTCAAAAAGTACTGGACTGATTTTAATAATTCTTTTATCATTCGAAAGCTACATTATCACTGAGTAACATAGGCTATTTTTTTCGCAGGACTGATTGAATTTGAGTGGCATGCCAGGGAAAAGAAAGTTTTGTACGCATTATAAAAATATGAAAGCCAAAAGATCTCGGAATAAAATGTAAGTTCCTCCCTACTTATTTATTATCGCATTTGAACAGGGTACATTACAAAGCTAATACAATATGTCATATGATTTAGATCGCCCGATTCAGACATATACCTACAATAACATGTAAATATTGGTTTGTATTATCTATATCTATACTGATAAATAAAATTGAAGTATCTGTATGTAATATCAAAATAATAGGATTTTTAAAAAAAAAAAGGCGATACGGAGTTCGCCGGGTCGGCTAGTATTGTCTAAATATCAAATTGTGGAAGTAGGTAGGCGACAGCGCAACTTTGTCGACATACCTATACCGCCAAACAGACGCGAGGCGCCTAGCGTCTGGCTTAGGGTTGTACAAAATAAATAAAAAGTGGATAATATTGATGAATAATATTTCCAGTATTGAAAATAAAGAAAACCTTGGGGCCGAGACTCTGAGCAACAATGCTACGCGCTGTATAGAGGTAAGTTGTTATACGTAATTCTTGTAGACTTGTTACATAAATAAACAAACTACTTAGTTAGTGATGGGCGAAGACAAAATCTCAATACCTACCTATAGATTTTTCTTGCAATATTTATTATTTTCATCGAGAGACAAACACCTTAGTACCGAAATACTTCTCAATTACTTTCTCAAAAGAAAATTTACGTTCAAATAGGTGACGTCATAAAAAAACAATACCTAATGCGTAAAGAAATTATAATTTCTATTCATCAGGAACCTAATATTGTATTAATTCTTTTGCATTTTTTTAAATTTTTAATTATTTTTTATAAAAAAAATCAAGCCATTATCTTTCTTTACAGGAACTAGTTATTGAAAACGACCAAGAGGGAAAGGTGGATGAAATGGAAGTTGGGCGTAGAGTTGTAGACGTTTCTTTTTTTTTTAAAGCTCTTCAGGCCATAGGGGACCACGGTCCAATGGATTGTAAGTTAAGTTACCTCAGTATAATAGGTGAAGTAAAAGTTGGTCTGGACTCAAAACTCATCATGAAATGTAGTATGTGTAGTATGAAATTTACTGTGTGTTTGATTGAAAAGAAAGAAGATAGAATGGAAGTGAATCATCAAATTGTATCTGGTATCATATCATCTGGTGGGAGCTACTATCAGTTAAAAACATTAACTGCCGCAGTAGCCCTACCAATCATGTCACCTTCATTATACAATGAAATTAATAATACGGTTTGCGATTGGTGGGAAAAGACAGCAGCACATTCCATGGCAGAAGCTGTCAAGGAAGAAGCGGAGTACGCAGTGTCTATAGGTAGTGTTGATAAAAATGGTACACCATTAATATCTGTTGCTGTTGACGGTTGTTGGAGCAAGAGATCTTATGGTAAGAATTTTTCCGCCTTGTCCGGCGCAGCTGCGATAATTGGCATTAAAACTAATAAAGTATTGTTTTTTGGAGTTAAAAATAAATACTGCGTAGTTTGTGCACGAGCCGCAAAGAACGACAGTCAGCCCTCGGAACACCGTTGTTTCAAGAATTATTCGGGATCATCTACCGGTATGGAATCGACCATAATAGTTGAGGGGTTTAAACGTTCCATTGTTGATCACGGTGTAATTTATAATAAATTTGTAGCAGACGGCGATTCCAGTACTTATAAAAAAATATTAGATTCGCGACCGTACGGTAATTTAACAGTAGAGAAAATTGAATGCAAAAATCATCTTTTACGAAACTACTGCAATAGCTTGGAGAAACTGTCGAAAGACACTAAGTATCCTTGCGAATTGCGGAAATTCCTAAAAGAAAGGTATTTGCGTTTAAGAACGGGTGTAAAATGCGCTATTAAATATTGGGGCGATCAAAATCAGTCACTCGAAGAAAAAATAAAAAATCTTAGTGAAGATATCCTAAATGGTCCACAACACGTATTTGGTAATCACCAATATTGCAAGGAGTATTTCTGTAGACCTGATACTCGTCGAATAGAACCTGTTGGGTTGCTTCCAGCAATTGTTGGATGCGGATTAATGGACGCGGTACACATTTTAAGTAAAAGACTGTCATATCATTCTAGAAGTTTAATTCATAATTGTACAAGTAATATAGTTGAAAGTTTTAACGCAGTGATTGCCAAATTAGTAGGGGGTAAGCGTGTAAATTATTCTTCCCGTGGTTCTTATGCGGGCCGATGCGCAGCTGCTGTTGTGTCTTTTAATACAGGATCGATTCATAGTAAAACTCATGAAGTAATATTTAAATCTAGTCCTAATCCTTTGATCGCGAAAGTGGAAAATTGTAATCGTAGAATCCGTTTAATTGCTAAACCTAAATTAAGATTGAAAAAGAGCCACAGCGCTGTATCGAAAGACGCTCACTATGGACCAAACTGCGAAAAACCTGATCTGAGTCCAGAATTATATGAGAAAGCCAAGTCATCTTTTTTAGCCGATTTAAAGTTGTCTTGTGCTGAAAGAGAGGAGCTTGAAAGGTCGACCCATTTGCAAAGAAGTAGTTCTGAGTGGATGAGTACAAGGAGAAAATTACTAACCTCATCATCGTTCGGGGAAGTTTGTAAAAAACGAGAGAGCACAAGTTGTGCTGTTCTTGTTCGTAAAATCGTTTATGGTAGTAATATCTCCAGTTTGCCTGCTGTACGGTACGGTATCGAAAACGAAGAAACCGCAATTAAACAGTTAGAAATTCAAGAGAATATTAGTATACAAGGTTGCGGTTTGTTCGTCGACGATCAATATGAATTTCTTGGTACTACACCAGATGGCATTTATGCAAACGGTTTAATTGAAATTAAGTGCCCACATTCTTTAGCTGGCATGACTCTTGATGAAGCAATGGCCAAACATACCTTTTGGGTTAAGGACAAGGCTTCCAAGGGTTATGTCATAAATAAAAATCATAACTGGTATTTCCAAATTCAGGGACAGGTACATATTACTAAAAGAAACGTTTGCATGCTTGGCATCTGGTTTGGTGCTACTGTACCTATGAAAGTTTATATTATAGAAAAGGACGACAAATTTTGGGAGGAGAAAATGGAGATGAAATTAGTTAGGTTTTATTACGATTGCCTACTTCCAGAATTAGTTGATCCTCGGCAGTCACGAAGCATGCCCATTCGTGACGCGCCCAGTATCATAGAGGCTATGAAAGAGAGGAAAGAAAGAGCTTTACGTGTTATGAAAGAGAAGAACGCCTAATGATTTTGAAAGATACAGGTAACTTAACTACCCAGCCAGTCGATTCACGTAAACACGCCAGTCCAAAAGTCGTTTTCACTTAGGAACTTAGAAATCGCCTTTTGGTTTTCTGTTTTAAACGCACTTACTTATCTAGTCTTGGATTGTCATAAATCTTCCAATAGCTCAATTACTATACAATTTCTGAGTTACCTGGTGTAAAGAATCATAAAAATTGGTTCAAAAATACAGCGAATTGAGAATTCTCCTTTTTTTAAGTCGGTTAAAAGGGCTAAATTTGCAAAAAACGAAGTGACGTCACTGCGCTACGGTTTTTATTACTTACGTGAATCGGGCAGCTGGTAACGTTTTCATTCTGATAGGTTTTGTGATAGCCATTGATTTTATCATCAAATTAGCAGAAATCAGAACTTGATCCGTAATCGAATGAAAAACCATTAGAATTTTGAACTCATATTTCGTTATTGTTTAATTACATACTTTTAATTAGTATATTAATAATTTACAAACTTCTGTTAAAATTAGTAAATAAATGAATTATTTACTAATTTTTGTACAACCCTAGCACGCTTTTGAGATAGCGAGTAATGGCGACTCATATTTGTTATTGTGTAGTAAATAAATCATTTTTATACTTGTGTTTCATTTATTGACATTTTTTTTAAAACCCTAGGATTTTTTTTAGATATCGACGAGGTGATCGTAAACAAAAAGTAAGTATTTGAGTTTACGCAATAGGCACATTTCCTTGCGTAGAGATAAACACACTTCCTACTGAATTTGCAATTATTTTATTGAATGAATATTTTACGAATTAGAATAAATTTTGGTAGTGAAATTACAAATAAATAAATAGTTGGAATTTTAGGTAAGTAGAATACAAAAATGTCAGATGTCAAATGATAGAAAAACATAAAAATTGTGTCTCAACTACTCTTATTAATCTATTAAAAAGAATCAACAGCTAGTTTCCAAAAATTCAACGTTATTGTTATGCTGTAAATATTCAAGTTCAATAACAATTTCTCAACGTGGAACGTTTGTTGCAAAACATTTTGAAAATCGCGCTCTCTAGGTCATTCATCCGCCCCGTCGGATGTTACATTAAACTTTGGCGCTGCGGTCGCTCGAAATCGAGATCTCAGGCCAACAATCTACACCCTTAAAACCAACTGTTGTTCAAGGGCACAGTTTAAAAATTTAATGTTTATGTTTTTGCTTTGTATCTTGAGATATCACTTTAATGCTGAAATCAAGTTCTCATGAACATTAAAGGAATTGTAAATCCAAAGTAATATAACTTGATAGATCCTCTTATTTTAATATTTTGTACATCTCCGAGTTATCAACTTATTCCTGCCGTGCAAGGATCTCATCGTATATTTTCTGCATCATTGAATGCAACCTGTATCAGTCATTATTACTCATTACATTAGAGATTGATGCACTTTCTGCATTATTGAAAGGTGTCTATTAAGAAAGGTGTATAAACCACTAAATTAGGAAAAAACTCGTGAGCAATAACGATTTTAAAGAAATGAGAAAAATATTGATATCTCTCATTGTCTTTTATTCTATATGTACAGTTAGCAACAGGTCAACGTATACCCATCGGTACCTTAATACGCTAGTAGTGAGGGCTAGAATCTAATGGTTTTGGGTATATTAGCGCGTTGCTGAGAGTACAACAGAATCGTCTCAAAAGATTAATGAGAGTTAAGATATTCCTATTAATATTACCTACATAAGATAATCTTCTTTACATACTCATTCCTACATATTATATTTAACATGGCAACCATAGGCTTGTTACAGTCGTATTAGCACTTACGCGATGTGACCTCGTTGAAATCCGTGATTTACATAGATCGTATCTGTCTGAATGATCAATTACCTATGTCTATATACAAGTCGTGTTGAGCATTCCTAAGAAATTATTTACATATTTATAATAGTTGAAGAATTATCAGAGACATTTCGTGATAATGTCAATAATGATAGAGATAAAAATTAAAACGAACGATTCAGTTATAGGAGAAACTGTGTTTGGGAGAACAACGGGAGATAGAATCGCGGTTAAATCTGCATTTATTTGAGTGATATCATATTCATAGATTCAAAACCCCGGCCCGTGATGGGACGGTTTTTCAAACGAAGTTATTTATTATGTGCAACCTGAACTTTAACTGTGTAAATGAGACTGTAGTGAAATCTTAAAAAATATTTTTTTTATTGCTTTATCATAAACCTCCGATGTTTGGCCATTTTATTTAAACACTAGCTGTGCCCGGCATGCGATGTATGTCCGTCAATTTGTTTGCACATAATATATAGCCTATGTCCATCTGGAATAATGTACCTTTCAAATGGTGAAAGAATTTTTGAAATCGGATTAGTAGTTTCGGAGATTAGCTCCTACACCCAAACTTACAAACTTTATCTCTTTATAATATTAGTGTATATAATCTTGAAACAATAAAGTTTTAAGTTAGGACATCTTAACCAAAGTCAGTAAGGCAATTCATGCCGAAAATAAAGTACTTTTAACGTCACGATATACCTACTAAATAACTTCGATTTTAAAGAGAATTTTAACGTGTGGAGAAATATTCTCCACACTTGACCCAGAACATAGGCTCTATAGCAGCAGCTCTAATGGCAAATTATGGCTTAAACTTCTCTATATCACTTAATGCGAGCGAAGTCACTGGCAAAAGCTAGTAGTAATGTAACAGAAATTTTATATCAGAGTTAGAACGTATACGAACTTGTTATTTATTTTTAAGCCGAAGCGAAGACGGAAAGAGAAGCAGAAGTGCACGAAAAAATGTTGTTTTAGAAAACAGATACACTTATTAAGTTATTCAACATTTATAACACGCTAAGTTATTAAATAAACTGTAATAAACTCAATCTGAGCGAATCATATAATATAATGATTATACTATAGTTAATCAAAACTCAATATAATCAATATTCAGAACTTAATAACAGTAAGTTATATTTAAAAAAAGAAGTAGCTACTTCTCCCTCCAATTTTTTCCTTGTTTCGACGTAATTTTTTGGAGCTACTCAGATCAGTTAAACTTTCGTCATTAAATATCGAGAAGCGGAACCAGTAACGGGGGTCTTGCGGAGCTTCCTCAATTGCAGAAGCAAAAAATGAGGTCGATTACATCACCGAAAGCTAGTCTTTATACAACATATGACGTCTTTTTACAAGCGTCTGTCTCCAATGTGGGCCATAAGTCTGCCAATTAATGGCGAAACGGGCACATAATGGTGTCATGTGTTTGCGTTCCAGACATAAAGGTCCGATCATCGGTTAATTGAGAATCGACAGAGTTGCTTCAGTAATTTGTAACACTATATTGGTCGTGTGGTGTAGGCTGGCTTTAGAATCTTCCCGCGGTTACAAGGTGATAAATGCTGCTACGACAAGCCATGAAGAACTACACCACCTCTAAAAGAGTGGACTCGCCAACACGCTTGGCCAGCGTGGCGTTTTTAAGTCCCACATCACTCAATGCCAGTACAACGCACATGGTGTGCGTGAGGATGCTGGTTACGGTATTGGAACAATTAATTACGCTGTAAGGTAGCCAAGTACCATAAATGGAAACAGCTAGTTATGCCGGCTGAAAGTAATGAAATCACAGCAAAGTTTTTACTGAGTGTAAAGGCACATATACACAAGGAGAGTTTTTCGAACGGTTCTGGCGGGAATATTGTGATCCTTGTATGCGACCAAACTACATACCTACTATTCTCGCCTACAACTGTTCACATGAATAAAAACTCCACGATAAAAGGGATAAAAAGTGATCAGATGATGATAACAGCTGTTTATACTAGCTTTTGACCGATGTTTTAGAAACTGGTGTTCGAGAAACTCTTTAATGAGTCATAATGCTGGAAACTCATTACAAAAAAACTCAAGATACGACGGTTAGATAATCCTGTTGTAATTTGTCTCAAATGACTTGCATTAATGTGTAAAATTCCATGCAAGTTTTCCGTGTGAATACAATGATAGTAGACTTTTTTGTGTCTAAATCTTTATAGACGAAAACAAAATGTCATTGTTGGAAACTGGTAAGGCAGTTTCTAAGACTTTTAAATTACATTTTTAGCAAATACGCGATCTAATTTGCTATTGCAAGTAAATAAACATTTCAGGAATGTTTAAGATTTTCCTTTCATATTTTATTACGTAGATACTATTATTTTATTACCGGCTTAATAAATTTCAGTTATTAAGTGGGTAATAAAAATAAATGCATAATAAATCTAATTAGTTAATATTTGATACTATGTGACTATAATTAAGAGTATTTTACCTATATTAATTCAATGCGATAAATGTTTTTTGAGGTTTATAATGTATTTATTAAAAGATACTAACGGGCGCTACGTTAATCAATAATGTATGTAGCGCTAAACATAAATGATAATTTAATTTAACTATGTACAATATTATTAATTAGAGCGTTAATAGCATGTCCAACCTCAACTCTCATTCGTGAGATCGTTAGTTCGAGCCCCGGCATGAACCACTGGTTTTACTTAACTACAGATTTCTCAATTATCTCTAGCTCGGCGGTGAAGGAAAACATAGATCGATTATTTACTATTTTATCACTTTGTTTAAGTTCTAGTTGTGATAGGATAAAGAATGATTCACGTTACACCGTGCCGGGGGCGGGCCGTCCCCGTGCCGTGACTTTTCCACCGTGCGTCGGCCGGGCCAGTCAATCATGCACCGTGCACGACCGTGTCCGGGTATGTACCGAGTGTTGTCAAGTGTCGATCTATTCGATGTCCATTCGATAATAAGATATTGTTATTTTCAGTTTTTTATTATTTTCCTTTTTTAGCTTGAGTGATAATAAGACGTGTATTTTTATAATGCAATTTTCACAACTTGCACAGCTTTTTCACAGTTAGTAGCTATTGCAATTGCTATTGATGACGAAGTATTGGAAACACGAATTCGAACTACAAAAAGAAGATATCCAAAAAGAAGATACATATGATGAGTCATATCATAAACCACAGGGTACTTGCGCACACATTCTAGCAATTTATCGTCGTCCATTGTGCGGTTGCGCTGCTCACCTCACTATAGTCCGTCGTCGATTGTCCTCCGGGCGCCCGGCGAACACATTCATGTTACGACGTGCCGTGGCCGGGCCGGGGCGGGACAGGGAAATGAATACCCACCGACATTTTGACGCCGTGCCCCGGCCGGGACACGGGCCCGGCCCGGTCTAGCATGACATGTTTCATACAAAAGTATATTATAGATCTTTGACCGTGCCCCGTCCGTGACACGGCCCGGCCCCGGCACGGTGTAACGTAAATCATCCTTTATACGTCGAATGATCTTAGAAAACAATATGAAACAATTATGAAGGGAAAAACCTAAAGGAAAATCACCCCGGTTGTTGTCCTGTTCCATATTACTACAATACATAAAATTTTAACGTTTTAATTAAAATTTTAATTAATTTATCTATCATATACTTATAAGTTTTCTTATAAGAAAACCTAACAATTGCTGAAGCCGCGGACAGTTAAAGGAAAATACGGCAAAGGGTGTTTCCAAATCTACCACATGTGTTATTTTTTATTTAGTAAAACCCAGTTTATAAAAATATACACGAAATAATAACTTATCGAACGTCAATAGACACTAATGATAATGAGTGAAGTCTAGGCTCGTGCTCAGCAAACGGTATGCGGTCGCACACTGGTGTGCACTGTGCTGTGAGACAATGCAGAGTGTGCCGCGGTGTAACCCGAATCACCCAATAGAAAGGTACAAGCCACGAAGGATAACTAACTAAGGATACATAACTAAGGACACAAGCAAAGGTTTTACACGCTCAATGATTTTTTTACTTTTTAATTAGTAAATTAGGAGCATGCACGTATTTTTATTATTGCTTTTTAATGTCTATAGTTTTAATTAAATATTTGAGGTGTGCCGCCATTAATGTTGCGGCACACTGGTCTGGACATAGTAAAACGTCACCAAGTAAGTCAAAAAAATAAAGACGCGCAAGAAACAGTCCTACTTAACACAAAACTTTGCACAAATACAAAATAACGGTACATTGTTCTTCGACATCTTAAAACCTTGATTCGAATATAAAATGTAGCCATGATGTCTGAAAAAAAATGTATTACTCTGTGGAGGCAGTAACGTACAAGTATTGTTAATGATATGATTCTGACCACGCTGTGGGTATCTACTTGGAAGGGACTCCGATACAACAAAAGGACCTTTTTATAATTCAGGACAGACATGATTTAGGAAGAGTATTACGATTTTCCTGCTAAAGATTACATGCTAACACAGTTTTTCCATGATAATTGTTATATATAATAAATAATTGTTAGATTTTTTTTTTAATTGACGTGGTCTATCTCACCCCCACGGCTGAGGTGTTCATACACTTGCAACGCCAGGGAGATGCGGATGCACTGCCAACCTTGCAGAATCCTATTCACTTATGAATTATAAAGTAACACTTCATTACTAACTTAATGTAATCAATTTAATTGAAGGTATTAATCATAGCTTAAATTAGCGTAAAACTTAAGGTAAATGATTACGATAAACTTACGGTGTTGATCAAATAAGTTGTAAATAAGTTTTTGAAAACGAACAAATTATGTATTATATGAATCGTCTTATAAAAGACAGAAAATTTACCATTTGGTTTAATATAAGGCTAATTTTTCACATTTGCTTCTGATTAACGCAACAAGGACATGGAGGTATCTTTAACATAATAATAGACTGCAGATCAAAGAATATCATTGAAACAAATTTGAAGAAGGTCAAAACAATTACGTTTCGCATCACGCCCCCGGCGCAGGCGCCGCGTCAATCGAAGGCGCCAAAAACTGACGCTAATAAGTCTTCCCCTTAATAAATTTTCGGAACACGAATTGAATACGATATAGTGCTGTTTAATAAACATAAAGTAGATAACATAATATGGCATTACTTGAGAAAAGGGTTTGTCGATTCTAGATATTGAGACTAAAAAAAAATCGGGTACTATAGCATCTTTCTCTTTGAAGAGAAATAGTTCATGAAGATTTGACGACTATAAAGAAATAAGCGTACTCTAACGACTTCGTGATAACATCCACAGTCATCAGTTGTTCAAAATTAGGTTGTTTTGTTGATCACGATTTGCTGCTCATTCAGTATTTTTTTAAAACAATGAGTCCTGTCATATCCTTGTCTGATTTATTTTCAAATTATTACTTTTTAATATTTTATATTGATATGTACAATAATAATAATAGTATTATTGATTGATTATTAATTAACTATTTGTTACTATTAATTCGTTATTAATCGATTAAAATCAATCATCACTTCTGTTTTTGAAAGAATGATCTTAAGAAACAATTAATAGTATCAATTGCTTCAACCTAAAAGAACTGTATATATGCATATCAAGCGACCGAGAAGACCATATCTGTCTCTACGCATGGTGGTTCAATTGTCATCAAGTAGTAAGTATTTTCCTCTCACTCCTGCACATTCATAGGCAGTTGTTTCCTTCTGTAATATTTTATCAAAAATCTTTCTCTTTTTTGGTCTCTGTCTCTTTATAGTGTTCTTTTTCTTGATGTTACATTGGATTGCAAAAAATCTTGGTTATCTTCTACTGTGGATGTATTAGCTTCAATTTGAATAGCTCTAGTGCAGTTTTAGCATTTTTATTATCATCTTTAACAATTGTCCTCTACGCAGACGCACGTTCGCGCTATGTTTTTACTAATTAGCGGGATCCGCATAGTTGTTGCTGGTTCCCGCAGACCCCCAAATAATGCGGAATCCCGCGGGGTTGCAGAATCCTGCTTTGCGGGATTATAATCCCTAGTCCAAAGACATACAAAGACTAACACACGCCCCAGAGCCGAACAAACATTTGTCTTAACAAATGAATGTTCGATCGGGAATCGAACCCAGGACCCTCTGCAAGGCCGATTTCACAATTTTACATGCATATCTACTTTTATTTAGTATTTCATTAATTAATTTAATATTTTAATGTATTTTAAGTATTTAATGTGTTACTCTAACAGCTATAAAATGAACAATGTAGTAGCTCTCTGTTTATAAATTAAAATCAATGGCCTTAACGCTATTCACAGACTCTTTAAATTTCCGGATTCGTAAAATCAATTCCTTAAATGATCTGACGTAATTACATTTGACAAGAATTCTTAATAACGTTGACGTTATGAAATAATGATGTTAATAATAGTGTCTTATTATTAAATATTTAAGATTTTTTCTGTTAGTATTCCAGAAAATCGTGTTAGGTAAACTTCATGAATTAATATAATTTATAAAAGTATTCCTTCACTAGACACTAAACAGTCTTCTCAAACTGCTACGTACACGAAGTATAGAAATAAAAGTTATCCCTTACTACTCGTAGCTCCACCAAACTGCAGTTGGCTCGCGTGGTGGATTGGCGGCCTGTGTAGCCCAAAAACCTTTACGCGATTACTAGGCGAAGCCCTGCAGTGGGACGTTTATAGGCTGGTATCGAATCGAATATAACTACGAGTAGCTGTTATCATTGACATCGCCCATGTGGAACAAAAAATAAAAACTGTTTACAAAGGACGATGGGTACCTATATGTCTCCAAAACATCAACATGTAGGTAGCAACACACTTGAGATATACCTCAAATGAAAGCTTTTATTTCATAGATCTTTTAAGGCAGTTAATTTAAAAACCGTGGCCGAATCACGATATAAACCGCTTTTATATTCTTATCTCTTATTTGATAAAATCTTTTCACACCTTTTTATTAATAATACTCCATCGCTTTAGCAGGTACAATTATTATGGTATTATGGCAGATCAACAAATACATTGTCACTAATTTTAAGTTTGTTGGTGGGTTAGGACGATATCAATATTTTTTCCTATTGTCCTTTGGTAGAGATTATAATTGATTTATTGGCAAACTACTGACAAACGAACAGACAAACAAACCTTCGCATTTCCGCATTTATAATATTAATTTATGATTACTGGTGGGCCAATTTTAAGCATAACGTCAGAAAAATCAGGAGACTAAAGGTTTTTACTAATTACTAATGTACCAAGTACCAGTTTTTACCTGCTCATTAATTAATTTATTTGTGTTGTTAATTGTAAATTAAATATTATAACATTCTACATCCTTGAACCATTGAAAAACAAGCTTATTTGCTGTGGTCGCCGCCACTCGTCATCGACTAAAATAAATCTTTATGGTTACTGTGACTGACGTTGAATCACAAGTACACACAAAGTATACACATACATTACAATACAGAGTTACCAGTAACCACTCCGTGTTGTGTAATATATTCTTATATGGATCAGACACCGAGGAATGACGCCACGACCACATTAGGCTAATAGTTAACAGCTAAAAGATTTCCGGCGTTATACCAAATAATAAATTAAAATATGGAAATATTAATTTCATACTCATCTTGCTTCGGCTCAATTAGCCGCTTACTCGCAGAACGTGTTAGATGAACCTGCGTAATGGCTTACAGTAAGTCGCTAAGCGAAACCAAGAAAAAGGCTTTGAATTTTATTTCTTAAAGTAAGTCGCTTACTCTGCAAATGTGATTACGGCGCGCATGAATTCGCAGTGGAAGTGAGAGAAAAGGGGTCTTTTATTGTTCGTTCGTTAACTACTCATCTATGTTAGATATTAGTTTTTTACCTGTGGTGAACTTTATGACATTGACTTTTGACTTCTAAATCTTTTAAATATCGTTTACCTTTCCCTCTCTAAGCACAATAATATTGTGAATTAGAGGAATTATGTTGAATATTGTCCTATGTTTTTCATACAAACATGGGGCGCTGGCTTAACTTTCCCCTCGCAAAATATTTACAGCTTACTTTGTTATGGTAACGGCGACAATGTACTTAATTCTATGGAAACAGACACAGAAAGATAGATTATGTATTCTCTACTAAGAGTTTTTATCCTTAAAAGAAGTATCTTCTTCTTCTTCTTCTCAGCCCTTGGACGTCCACTGGACATAGGCCTCCCCCATTGTCCGCCATTTAGACCTATCGGCAGCGACCTGCATCCAGCGGGTGCCCGCAACCTTTATGAGGTCGTCTGTCCATCTAGCAGATGGACGTCCTCGGCTTCGTCCGCCGGTACGTGGTCTCCATTCGAGAACCCGTCTGCCCCATCGGCCATCGGTTCTTCGAGCTATGTGCCCTGCCCACTGCCACTTCAATCATTAACAACTAAATTATGTTCCAAAACCACATCTAACACCAGTGTTAGTGGTAACCACACTTCTGTAATGTGAAACTTCGCACCAACAGGTGTCCGATTTCACTTAACAGACTAGTACGATAAAAAAATTCAAGCATACTTTGCCCATTATACATATATAAATTAAGATCAGAATAGCACAACCTAAATAATGTGAACTCATACATACTTTTTAATATCACACTAGGTGATAGAAATTAATGGCACACCTGTATCATTATTAGAATCGACGTATCTCGAGATTTGTCTGAAGAATATTATTGGGCCGTTTGTATTTGATTAAATTCATTTATTGTGCAATCATTCATACTCACTGGATTCACACATATTCACATACACACACACACATTTATTGAAAAGGCACTAGTACAAAGTTAGCATAATTATATGCAAAATCACTTTTTATAGGCAGGTGTTTGAAGATTGTTTACAATGTAATTATTATGTTATTGTCATTATTATTATGCCGTTGTTTCATGTAAAATATAAAAAAAGTTTATGATTCGGACATACTTATATATCAAACTTATTTTATGATATACTAGCGAGAATACTGTTAACCATAGTTTGTTATATAATATGTACCTACCCCAAAACTACGAACACACTATCTGAATATTCCTTATCTGTTAAAAAGTCTAAATAAATTATAAATAATTATAAGTAATGTCCATAGTTCACGGTATTTTTATCCTATATGTTAAAGACATGTTTATATGAAAAATGTCGAATATTCGTTTGCATTATCATTTTATCAGGCGTCAAACAGGACAGGTGTAGTTTTTGCAACTCACAAATGCATGTCTGCCTCGCTTGTAGTACCTAGTGAGTGTTTGTAAGCTTAAAAAGAAACCTCCGCCTGACGCTACTATGACTGGATCTCCCACCATCCCAACCCCCTAGTATTTAACAGCCTAACCTATGTCCCCGATAGGAATGACCCGTCCCCGTTGCCGTCGTCGTCGTCGTCCTCGGCACGTCTTAGACGACCCCGATGACCCAATTACTGCTGCCAATGCGGTTCTTATACTACACTCACAGACTACACCCTACATATACCAGACTACAGACCACAGACCACATATACCGTCCCTCGCTATATCATGAACACACACCGGCCTTCAGCCGGAGCTTCTTACCGACTCGCGATTCCACGGTAACCTCCCATAGCAACGCCCTAAGCCGAGGTCCGTTCCTTCCGCCGGTCTACCGGCGGGGGAGCCCTTAGGCTCGATTGCTGCACACACCTGAGCGTCTTCTGCGCTCGCCCTAAACCATACATGTGCGGTGACTCTTGAAAGGCCATTAGGGCCACACGAATTTAGCCATTCCCCAAAAAAAAAGTAAAAAGAAACGGCAGGTATACCTATAAATATATTGACGCGAAAGTTTGTTTCGCGTATACGGACACTTATCTACAAGCAAGGTTGTCTATTATATCAATTAAGGATTTTCCTATACGAATTGTGCAGTTTATTCAGTTAAAGATACGTCATACTCGTATTTATATTTATACCTGTTATTAATTTTAGACTCGCCTTCGTCTACGCGTCTGCCAAAGTCAGAAAACGTCATCAGGTCGTGTCTATATCCGTAGATTAATCCATTCTTGATTGTTATTTATATTATCTTGTGGCGATATTCTAACAGTATAAAATTAACAAATGTTTTTGTGTTTTCGAAAGGTCAGTCGATGGTCTAGAGTCTAGAGTGACTCCAAAATATTTGGTCTTCATAACCCAAGAGATAGTTTGTCCACAAAGGGATATAAGGAGTGGGGAGAGACGGGCCTAGAGTAACGAGTGCCACCCATGGGAAAGGGAAGCACTTGGCTGCACTTTTCTTCGGGTCGACTTCTATCCTTCACCTCACAAACCACTCGCCTAAGGCGGTGACTGCGCGTTGGAGGCATAGAGAGACACTTCGTATGTTCCCATCTGAGGCGTAGAGGGCTGTGTCATCCACGAAGGGGGCAAGTTCTATTCCAGGGGTGAGGAGGATGTCATTGGAGTAGAGGAGATAGAGCGTGGGTGCTAGAGCGGAGCCCTGAGGGACTCCAGCTCTAATTGGGCGGGGCTGGACAAAGTGGTTTCGACTCTGTAGCGAAAAGTGCAATTGGTAATGTCGGTAGGTAGGTAATTGGTAATGCGATTGTCTCTTATGATGAGTATGATACTTTCAGACACCTCCAGTTATTACAGTTTATACATTAAACCGTTGTGCCACACCTTATCAAAAGCCTTCGCCACCTCGAAGAAGACAACTAGGGCCTTGAAAGGTCTCCTTTGGTTGAGACCTGTGAGGATGTACTCCGTTATTCGGTGCACCTGTTGGACACAAGAGTGTTTGGCTCCAAAGCCGAACTGTTCATCGATGAGTAGCCCTTTTGGGTTGATGTGACTTAGTAGGCAAGAAAGGGGAATTCTTTCGTAGATTTTAGGCATTGGTTTGGGGATGCCGATGACGACGACTTCTTTCCAAACAGATGGAAGGAGGTGATGTTTCATTGCAGCATTGTAAATAGCTACAAGAAGTGCGATCAGGTTGATCGGGAGGCTTTTAAACACCTTAGGAATTCCATAGATGCCAGATGATTTTTAATTTTAAGACTTTGGCTAATATCCTGGATTTCAGTTACCGTAACAGGTAAAAAGGGGTCTGATATATCTACAAATGTATCCTTCGCGGATACTTATATCCGAGGTGGCTTACAATTAACCATACTTGAACAAAATATTAGAGTGGCTTAGAATTCATTAGAATAGACCTGTGACTAGAATTTTGAGAAATAAGATAAAATTTCGACTCAATAAGAGTAGTCAGTCGAAAGTTCCTTACATCCAAATACGTTTCGGTGATTAGGTTCCGTTATTGATGGCGTGCCACCCAATAAAATCCGCACAGATAATTTGTATAATTTCGTTTATCAAATTTTGGTTGTATTTTATCGATAATTTTGCAAACAATATCTAATATATTCGTCTACGGATCTCCTCATTCCTGATTCGATCACGTAGGGAAACCCCGAGCATAGCCCTCTCCATAGCTCAACGGACTAAAGTCACCGACATAGCCTCTCGGGTTAGCAAGCTGAAGTGGCAGTGGGCAGGGCACATAGCTCGAAGAACCGATGGCCGATGGGGCAGAGGGGTTCTCGAATGGAGACCACGTACCGGCGGACGAAGCCGAGGACGTCCATCTGCTAGATGGACAGACGACCTCATAAAGGTTGCGGGCACCCGCTGGATGCAGGTCGCTGCCGATAGGTCTAAATGGCGGACAATGGGGGAGGCCTATGTCCAGCAGTGGACGTCCAAGGGCTGAGATGATGATGATGATGATGATGATCTAATATATTATATATCATAGTCTGCTACTGTGTTTTAATATCCTAAGTAGATATAAATGAGTGTTGAAGGCGAAAGAAATTTAAGAAAAAAACCATCTTCCATAAATAAACCACATTAAAGAAAATATAACAACAAAATTACTGTACCTACTTCTTACTCTTAAGTAGGTATTTCTTTGACTCTGTATATCACAACTCGGTATCATCAATCATCATTATCAGCAACTAACATGTTTAGTACCTATCTAATTTTAAATCCAAAATGGATATGTATAATTCTCGTTTATTTCATTAGCAAAATGAAAATTGTACACCGATAAGTTTAGTAGGATTGTAAATAAATTTAAATTATTCGGTATGAATATTGTACCCCGAGGGCCCGAATAGTAGTGTATGAATGTATAAGAGAATCTTTCACGATTCTTTTAAAATTGTTAATAAATGGATTTGGATATTCTAATTGCAATTTCAAACTATCAAGCCTATGATAAATGTAGTCGAAAAATTGATTTTACAAATATGTATTTATTATTACAAATGTGTATTTCAACTAGGTAGGAACATTTGGTCTGTTTTGATTTTATCTAATTGTCTGGTACATACTAATCTGTTTTGATTTATTTGTCTCGTTTCTAAGTAATGATAAGGGGAATCTGTTTTTAGATATTAAACAATGAGTTAGATCTGTTGGGTGGCATTTACCTTCAAAGACAGATAACCATTTTGATTGAGATTGATAACCATTTTATCAGAGATAAAAAAAATCCGATACTAAACATGACGTTGACCGTTTCAAGTAAAATTATAGTTCAGTATATCCAATATTAAACTGTTGCCTAAAACATCTTAGTTAAAGCTACTAGAGCCGCGTTTAACACTTGCTTAGGTAATGTTTACCTTATTACTTGCCACCGACGCGAACAGAAATAAAAACATACGCCCACACACATAATACTGCCAAGTTAAAACAGCCCAACTCTAAATAAGAAGCAAAACGTTGAAAGAAGTTTTCAATTTGGTCGGAGAAATAAATCTGGGAACGCAGGCACCGAGACAACAATGTCTATGAACGGAATACTTCTGTCTTGCTCACGCTTTTAATGATAGAGACGAATAGGCTAACTAAAGAATTTTTAAACTTAATTTCACGGGGAACATGCGAGAAATGACTTAAAGAAACTTCTATACAAGTGAAACATTTAAATTCTACCAAGTCGTTTTTAACATATACAACGCTTCTGTAGTATTATAAAACGAAGTATACGAGTACAAAAGGCTTTCAAGATAAAGACTTAAACTATAAAAAGTAACCAATCATAAAACTCTACAAAAATATTTCAGTCTTTGACGTCATAATGATTTAACTAAACAGTCAGACATGGCATTGTGAAGGATTTCTTGAACTTGAAACTCATTGCGAATCATTGAAGTGTTAAACTACGTCATTGATCGAAACTATTGAAAGGCCTACGTTTTTGTAAGCGGATCTGTTATTATAAGAAATTACAAGTACACTTCCATCGCGATCGTTGGCAATGTCGATATTTTGAAAACAAATAAGACCAGAAAAGTAGCTAATGAAGTGAATTAACAGACGTTTCTTTTATTTCATATAATCAATATTATAATTAGAAATATCTATATTTGGTGGATTCGTTTTCAAATAATAAATATAGGTGTGAAGTTTCAAATTGTAATACTCAAGAAGCAGGTTGTCTATCTAGTTTTCACTTATATTGATAGAAAGGGATAGAAGAACAAATTTTATCACCAGAAAGATATGCTTTTGTTTGAATTAAGCATATCTCTGAGAAATGCCGTAAGGTTCGAATTACGTCGTTTTAGTGCGTTATTGTTTGAACTAGAAATTCCTTAGCGATAAGAGCTCGAATTAATAAAACACCATACTTCTGTATGGTGTGATCATACCACGCAGGAATTCAAAATAATAACTATGTATTTGGATCGTATTTTGGAGCGAAACACAACTTTAGATCATAAACATTATCTGAAGTAAATTAAACATTGAATACTTGTTGTAAGTTTTGACTAAACCAAATATTATCTATGACTGAACAGAGTTCAAACGAGATTGAAAATAATAAAAGCATAAATATTGATTGTATTAGGTAAGTGGAAGCATATTTAAGAGGAGGTTTGTGCAAAACGGCTGTAGGGGTAGGTTCCTACCGATCCCAATAAACAGGCATAGCCAAAGGCCGTCGGCCTTAAAGACATTCCAGGGGGAAAATTATTCTCTAATAGTTACTTAGTTATGAGTAATTTATCCACACTCGAGTAAATAGGGAGGTCAATGACATCAGCTTTCCTATGGTCAACAAGCTCATTGAGGTTATCAGGAAAATGACCCGATAGCAACAGATGCAGTTGAAAATAACACTGTAAAACCACGGACAAGTCTAGGGAATATTTGTCAACGTCATTGTGATGCAAAAATTTAATAAGTTAATTTGTTTGTTGCAGATAACAGACAAATCGACCTTGTGACATGATAAAAAGCAATTAACAGTAAAATCCCTGGTAATTAATTCCAGAGAATGTTTATCAAAATCTTTGTGATATAAGTAGTTATTTGATTTATTTGTTGGCTATAGCACATGAAATCGGTCTTTCCTAACATTGATAATATGGGATCAATCTTTGTTTCTCAAGGGGATAGTTAGTTAATCAACTTAGTTAATCAAGGGTCGCTATTCTGAACTTTGCAAAATTTGGTGGATGATTATCGTTTTTTCTGTAAATTTGTCATATTTCATTCAATAAATTGCAATAAATTCCATTCAATAAATAATATTCGAATCGACTGATTCATTATCGCGATTATTTCTTCACAGAGTCACAGAATATATCCTCCTTTATCGGCTGTTTTATCCAATAGGTCAGAAAGTAGAACCAGATATTACCGAAGTACCTAATGATATACATATTCCGTTTCAATTACTACTTAGCTGCAGTGTCATAAAAATCAAAGATAAACAAAGTGCTGGTATCGCAGCTAGAAATGCTGTATAAACGGGTTTTATTAACATTCCGTTAGATTATAAATTTTACTGATAAGCAACTTAAGATGCTTATATACGTATAAATAATTTGTAATACATACATAGGTATGCAAGTATGTAATTACGTTGATTACTGATTACAAGTAATTGCGTATATGAAAAAACATAAGCTTTTTATTTATTTACACTTCATTGTTTGAATAAAAGGCGGACTTAGTTCTAAAAAGCATTTTCTCCCAGCCAAGCGTGGGGAAATATTGTGATGGTATGGTAGTTACAAGTGAACAACAATGTATCAAATAAAATTTGAAATTACGAGTAATAAAATATACAAACATAATAAACGCTTAAATATACATAAAATACACATACATATATATATATCAAATAACATGAAATATTATATATATTCAAATAAATTATTAATACATAGATACCACTAATCAGATACACTATGCAAAGAAAAACAACTAAACGGTGTCTATTTGGAGAATTTCTTATTTCCTTTCTGATTTCGACGGGAAGTTCGTTCCAGAGTCTTGTGGCCTGCACGGCGAGAGATTTTGCGAAGAAACCTGTACGGTGCGTCTGCAGCAGCAGCTTATCCCCAGAACGAAGATTTTATTGACGAAAGTCACAAAAATAGTGAAAATCACTTTTAAGATAATGAGCAGTGGTAGCTTCCATAAGAATAGAGAAAAGATAATTACAGATATAGATAGAGTAATAGAGAAAGATAATATAAGTAAACGGAAATGTCTACGTCTACTTAATGGATGGTAAGCCATTTAAGCTTAGAACGATATTGGGAGAAATAATCGTACTTGCGACGTCCGAAGATGAACCTAATACAGTTATTGAGAAAACGCTCAAGTTTATGGAGAAGGTGTTCAGTGAGATCCGAGTAACACACATCAGCATAGTCAATCATAGGCATTATAAGTGTTTGCACCAAGAGTTGTGTTTGAGGGTAGAACATTTTTAAATTTGTAGAGGGAACGCAATATGCCAGTAACTCGACTGCATATGTCAGTAACTTGTACTTTCCAACTAAAATTGCTATCAACATATAATCCAAGATTTATAGCATGATTACAATACAGAATGTTCATGCCATTGTAAACGATGGGAGCGATAGATAATATATCTAGTTTAGTCAATTGTTTTTGCTACCAATGATAATTGCCTGGCATTTGTTGGGATTCCATAACTATTTCACCAGATGTATACTTTAGCTAGATCTCTATTTAATTGAGACACGGTTGCGTTCACATCACTAATATTAACTGCAAGTCATCAGAATACAGGTGATGCGAACTGACAAGATTGGAAGTGATAAGTAGTATTAATAAATATAGATAAGAGTAGTGGAGAGAGATTACCTTGCTTTGCGGTACATCAGCTATAAGATCATACCAGTCAGAGAATGACTGCTCGAGGCTTACACACTGTTGGCGAACACGAAGATAATTGGAAAACCAGTCAACAGCTGTGGTTGAGAATTTCAGCAGATGTAATAAAATCAACAGAATATCGTGATTAACCACATTGAATACATTAGATAAATCTATTATTATTAAAACGGTGACTTTAATATTTTCCATTCCAGCTCTAATGTCGGCAGTAACTTTTAAAAGAGCACAGGTCATGGTGTGTCCATGACGAAAGTCGGACTGAAATGAACTAAGTATCTGATTACCAGATATGAAACTTGAAATTTGTTTATGGACGGCAGCATCAATGAACCTTTGAAAGAAAAGAAAGAATAGAAGTAGCTCGAAACTAAGAAAGAATGGTTCAGCAAAGTCGGATTATTGTTTTTTGGAAGCGGTCGTACGTAAGCCCTTCGCCAAATGAAAGGGAATTGACCTGTACGCATAGAAAAATATATTACATGTCGCAATATGTGCAATAAATAGTCCAAAATGAGAGTGATCATTAGACGACTGACATCGTCACATCCAACAGATTTGAATTAATGGACATAATAATTTTTCTGATCTCATCTATAGTAATTGTGATTAAAGTCATTATGTGATTAAAAAATTAAAGACATCATGATTGTAGGGGGTCAGGGTGTCTATGAAGGCGATAGTGTTACGTTTAGTTTGATAAGTTACGTTTAGTCAAGTTTAGTTTACTTTTTGTACTTGAATGATATGCTTATATTGTATTGTTTACTTAATATTTATGAAGTTTTAAAGGAATTTATGTTTTAGGAAAATCGAATGAAAACTAAATGAATGCTGTTGGCAAGACACGAGAAAGGTATTGAAGGGATTGAGGAAAGATCTGATCGAATTTTGTGTGGCACGGATTTGAAAAAAAAAATGGACAGGTCTGTAACGACTTGAATCAATAGTAGCAGAAACGTAGTTTTTATACCATTAGCACAAAACTGAGTTACAAAGCGTGAAGGAGTGGTAGCATAAGGCTGAAGTTTATGAAAACTACAGTGGGCGGAATAACAGAAAATATTAATTGAAAATCTGCATGCTGTAGGTATATCATAATGGGCTTATAAAAATATGTGCGGCGGTCGCGTCGGTGACTGTTTCGTAACATATTTCCAAAAATGATGAAAGAATGACATCATCCAGCCAGTTTGCGATAAGAGCGAATATTTGAACTACAAACTTTGATATAATAAAATTATTACAAAAAATGTAACCAATGAATATTTATGAAAACCAAAAGTCAATAACTTCTATGGAAAAAGATACCTGATAATAATATGGATCAATACTAGTCACAAAAGATAAAAAATAAAATAATACATAAAAACAACATCTATTTTAAAACAACATTATCAAGAAACACGGAATCATTAATAAGAAAAGAATAAATACAGTTTGAAGTAAATACATATATACGAGTACATGTGAGTGAATACGTAGTTATAAGAATTTCCCTTTAAAAAAAGCACTTGCTATATACTTTTGTAATGTTAGAAATGTGAATAGCAAAAAAATAAATAATGTCATGTTCAGTTTTTTTTTTTTTTTTTAATCTAAATGATCTACTGTTTACTCTAGACTGACTACCTCTACTACTCGTATATACGGTTGTTACAAAATTAGTTTATCTTTACTAATACAGTATTGGCCGGCTTTGGAAGAGCATCAGCCCGTCACTTTCCGTGGGAGTCGTAAAAGACGAGACTAAAGGATAATCATGATAACAAGCGCTGAGGAACTAGACCACTATATAAGAGTGGACTCGCCAATCCGCTAACGGCGTGGCGTTTTATTGTCATGCATCCCTCGTGCTCAAGACAATGTACATGAGCAGGTCCATGTCCAATATTGTATATAATAGTAATAATAATAATATATTGTATCACCCTATAACGTTCCCCTACAGGGCACAGGCCTCCCCTAGTAAATAGCTGGGAGGTTTCAGGTCTTAATCCACCACGCATTGGTGGGATCACATTCTCCACATTTTTTTAATATTTCAGCATGCGAATTTCCTCACGATGTTTTGTTTCACCGCCGACTGACAATTTTTAAAAATCCGTACTTAAGTGGAAACTTAATGGTACGGGCCGGGGATTTGAACTCACGATCGCACGAATGTGTCTCATCCACTTTTAGACATGGAGACATGAATTTTGGCCACGACATATATGTATATTAGACACTATATATGTGTCGTGTTATCAACCGATAGGCATTCACGATAAGGCTTCGAGAGTGAAATTTTCCATCTATGATCGATACATGGTCTCGTTGCAACTACGACTAGTTGCACAACAGCTGATTCATCGGTGCAATATCCGTCGTTTTACACCTCGTTTCATGCTAATATAATTAACCTGATTTACGACTCATACTTTAGTGTGTGAAAGAACTATCACATGTATAGTTCGTAAACCTTAGGCAACATATATTTGCATTTTGCAAAATAAGACGATTTTGCAAAAAACGATCTAGAATCGAGTTAAAAGTCAGTCATGTGATCACTGTCACGTGATCATGTGGGCGCTTATGAATCTATCAAATAAAACTTTTTTTAATAAATAAATCATTGTTATTTAACAATAAATAAATATTGAAAATGAACGCGTTTCAATTGCATTAGTTTTCAAAAGAGACGTCTAGAATGAAATCCGTAGTTGAAAATGTTTGAGCCAATTTTATCAGATTATCTTACCTGTCTATGCTAAGTGACGTGACCAATAATAAATCCAAGAATGATGGAAAAAATGATAAAATTTTTATTTTTTCCACTAAAAACCTGACTCACCTATATTTAAAAAAAATACTAGGATTTGCTGTCATTTTACCTAAGTATAACTTGTGATTTGTATGTATTTTATGTATCATTATATTTTAATGTAAACTTTAATATGAACTTTAGACCTAGGTTATAAAAAAACTTTACCACTTCTTCAAGGCTGTATAGATGTAATTATCACATTCTTCATAAAAAATCTTCATATCGGAAAGGTAAATTATTAAATTAAAGTAAATATATTAGTAACTTTACAGAAACGAAACACGTTATTTGTTTTTTAAGAAAAATAACTTTTCTTCAATTCTCATGAGAACCCGAAATGTTAAAATTCATTATCGTCTTATAATTTAATTTCCATGAAAATATTTTTAGTGATTTAGGAGATAGTGGCATTAGTCAAAATTAACTGTTTTTGTAATAAAACAGTGAATTGTAATAAAATGTTATTGCGCCTAATATGTTATATCATAGGTATTAGGATATTGCATATTAGGATGCATATGCATATTAATTATGTTTACGCGACATAAACTCATAGTAACAAAATACAACATAATATTGAAAAAATAATCGCTGCAACTAATAAAAATAGGTCCTAATTTTGAAATGCAAAATCACCAAAAATTACTCGTAGTGTAGGAACGTCATAGTGGTCCAGCACACTGCATTCGCTTGGTGATAATAACCAATTACAAAACTACAATTAGCTGCAGCGGAACGGGGATGGAAACTTCAAAATATCTTAATACCCAATCCAACGAACCAGCCACCTGTTCCAGAACAAATACTAAAAATAACACCCTGCAGATGCAAATCTAGCTGCGGAGAAAGTAGTGGATGTTGAAAAACTAGGTTCTTCTACACGCAAGTTTGCACGAAATTAAATGGTGAACTTGCACTAATTGCCAACCAGCTTTAATTTTAGATGATAATGAAATTGAAGAGGAAGGAACAGTAAAAAGCACTTAAACAATATTTTTAGTGTATTTTAAAAAAAAAGAATTGATGTAGGTGTATAATTACTTCGTTGTTTTTTTTAACCATAAGCCTCACCCATCTCTATTTTGGCGATTGTTTTAAATATAAAACGTGTGTAAAAACTATTAATTATAAACTTTTAAAATATATATTATTTGATTTTTTAAATAAAATTATAACTAAAATTTTAAAATATGTATATACATATACGTTTATTCATTTTTGTTTACACGTTTTCACATATTACCTGATTAGAGCGTCAATTTTTAATATATACCTAAAGGTTTTAATATGTATTTAAAATTACCGATATGTATTTTTTTATGGATGAAGGCGGCAGGCGAGCATACAGTCCACTTGATGGTAAGTGGATACTGTCACCCATAGACATTCGCGATAAATACCAACATTAGTTCAAAATGACAAACGTTGGCACGCCTCCGGATGCGTTGCCTATTTTTGAAGATATAGGAATGGATTTGGAGAAAGACTTCGGAAAATGGGGAGGGATAAGATGGGAATGGGCTCTGGCACATCTCACTCACTACCGACACACGTACGTACATTAGGGAAATAAAATAAAGTGGGAATGCAGTACATTTCAAAGTAGTCTTCTGTGAAAGAGGGGTAACGTGGCCAGGCGAGCGTGCCCAATAGCGGTTGGATTGCAACGTGCACTTTCCACCTCAACAAATAACATATAAAAATATATTTTTTTTTGCCTAGCGCTCCTCCATTATCGGGTCGTCACTATAATTTGACAGATAAAAAATTAGTGTTTATAAGTTTTTTCTGCATGTATGTATAAATTAATAAATTAAATGTATGTATGTATGTATGTATGTCGTGTATATAAATGTATAAATTAATATGGATAGATATATAAATTTATAGAAATATCAGTTAGGTCTATTTCTTTATATTGATGGCCAATGATTACCTACTGATTAGTAACGTAATATTGTATATCTGTATAACCAATAGATTCGTTCTGATATGAATATTGGTTAACAAAATAACGAGGAAATACTTTCCAGGACATAAATAATGTACACGATATTATTTCTTTTCTATATGAAAATATATTAACTAGCTGTCTTTGTTTTCAGCATAGAAATACATGAGTTTTCATTATTAATACTTTATTTCTTTAGGGCAGCTTAGGAGTATCTACTCTCGATTCACATTCGTGAATTGAAATCCTCGGATCACACCACTAAGTTTCTACACCGCTGAGTTCGTGAGTTTCCTCCAGGAAAAATCCTGTGTAGAAACTCGCATCTTCGAGAATTAAAAAAGAAACTGGAGCATGTGTATCCACCGATCCGCACTGGAACCAATCGGTGGATTACGGCCCGAAACCCCTTAGTGATTTAGTAGGGGAGGCCTGTGTTCTGCAGTGTGATATCACATTAAATACTGCCATGGATTAGGTGACTAAGACTTTTACTACTTTAGGAATTTGATTTTGATCTTTTTGCTTTGTTTTTAAATACACAAATATAAAAAACATAGATGACGACATCGTTACAGCATGGAAAAAGCCGGTTGCGCACCCGCACCAACTTGTGTGGAAGGAAGAATGAATTTAATTGCAATCATTACCACGATTGTTTAACACTAGATGATACACATGGTTTTGCTTGTCTGAATTAAGTGGAAAGACAATTTTGAACGTACTGTAATCGTATAATTTTATTTGACCTTTAAACAGCTTTTTATGTAACCGGTTTATATGCCAAGTTGTCTCAAATATACATACAGACTTATTTAATAATTTATAGATCAATATTAGATTAATTATAGATTAATGCCTACTTTATATTATTCTAGACTAATTCAGTAAGTCTTTTGCTAATAATATTAAAATAAAAACAGAAAATTATAATAGCCCCAAAATATACACGTGCAGTGATTTGAAAGAATAAAATGTCAATTTTGTAGCGCTGTTTGATATCATTTCATTAATTCTTAATAAACGTTTATCAGTACTTATTTACTTTTATATCATATAAAAACAATAAATAAAAATAAATAGTTAAATAAATTCTAAAATGGTATGTATTTTATAATATGAAGTGGATAAACAGTCAGTTTTCCTTTCGGTCCCTCGGATGATGGTCACGCAACTATCTTAATTTCGTCAAATATTCTTATGAAATAGAAACAATCCATATTCCACGAATAGTTAACTGAGTTTCGGGACGTGATAAGTAAAATCTCATAACGTTTCATTAGATGTTTACGTCATGTGTGCAGGATGCAAATATGTAGTTTGATGACTAAATTCTTCGTGAAGTTCCGCTACGTATCAGTTAGTCTCGAAATGAATTGAGCATTGCATATATATCTAGCCGGATACTTACATGTCTTTGTGACACTTCATAGAAAATCATTAAATCAGGGCAACGGTCAACTTGTTATCCAGGAGTCACTTTGACACGAAACAACTTGCACGTGAGACGACCTTATCGAATGATACCATCTGCTGAGTTTGCGATATGGACGTGAAAAGACTTATATGAAGGTGACGGTTTATCGAATTGCAATGTGTTTTTTTTAATATCAACACTACTTAGAAGCGTATATCTGTGATGGATATAGTTCAAGATGCGATTTTACATAAAATAATGTTAGGGGAAATGAAAGACTTCCATATGGGGTCTAAATATACGTAATAAGAATACAAATAGAGCAACCGATGAAATCATGATTTAGAATACTAAAAAAGGTTCATAAATCTCTAAGTATTACCTTTCTCATTATTTTTTAGTAATAATCTTACAAATTACTTCCTTAAAATGCAAATAAAACTATCAGAAGGTTAGCGGCATCTACTATAAAGGTTCGTTGGCATGCGAGCGATCTGTAGCATGTTTGGAATGTGCTTCATGGTTCTGGGAACAAGATTGGTCGTCCATTCTTGGCCCGAGGTAGCAACGTTTTGCACCATTAGGCCGTTCTTTAGTTTCACCATTCTTCGGTTTCAATTACCCGCCTGCATTATTGTTGATTTTTCCTTTTAAAATTCTGCGTCATTAATGAACAAACTTGTTGCTGGCGGCTGTTTTTGTACGTAATTGAGAGATGGATATAACTGTTCAGCTGTCGCAGTTTTTATTCATATCGTTGAGGAGTTATATTTCTTAGCTTTATATTTTACTAAATTTCGTTTACTTTGTGTCCTTCTGTACTATAAATTCTACAGCGCAATAAGTGCTATAATATATCACTGTTAACAATGTCCTGCACTTCCAATTTTGTACAATGGTGTGTGGTGATTGCGTCATTCGCTATAAAATAAAAGGAACATTTATGAAGCCCGTAAAAGTCCGATGACTCTTGAAAGGCCACTAGGGCCACAAGAATTTAGCCATTCCGAAAAAAAAAAGAAGCCCGTAAACTCTAACACTATATTCGTATTTAATTATCTTAATGATCTCAATAAAATTTCATTAACAGCAGAAAAAATGCTTAGTGATTAATTATGATTCAGTTAAAGTTTTAAAACTGTATTTTCATAAATATCACTGACCCAATCTTTTTTTAGCCTCGGTCAAAGTTGACTTCAAGTTAAGAGGCCCCGATTCCTTTAATGAACGATCAATGATTCGCAAAGATACAATCAACTGATTAAAATGAAACGAGTCATTGGTAATTCACTTACAAAATTACAGTGCAAGTTATTGTTGTAAGGTCCAATTGAGGACAGCACAACGCTTAGAAGCATCGACATCAATTGTTGAAGAAATAATTACACGCACATTTTTAAACTCATAGATATTTTCAATTATACACCTGTTGAAAAGGAACAAGGCAGCAAGCACAGATCACTGCTGAAGTCTTGAAAGCGCTAGGAGACCTGGGTTAAACCAGACTTCACAAGATCTGCAATGCTGTGTGGAGAACTTATAAGTGGGCTGCGGATTGGGTTCACTCCTTTATTGTACCGCAACACAAAAAAGGTTCGACGAGGGAGTGCAATAATTACAGAGCACTGGCTCTAACGTCGCACGCAAGTAAGGTGCTGCTGCACATTATAAACAACCACCTCAGATACTTTCTAGAATGGCAAATTCCTTCAGTGCAGGCCGGTTTTGTTAAAGGCAAAGAGACTACACAGCAAATCTTGAATCTTAGGCCAATCATAGAAAGACGTTACGAAAACAATACATCTGTGATAATGTGTTTCGTAGATCATCAAAAGACATTCGATTGTGTTCGGTGGAGCCAGCTATGGAAAGTCCTCGATGAACACAATATGCCGAAGCGTATTGTATTACTCTTCCGAAATCTATATTACAACGGTCGTGGCTCTGTTAAACTGGGAAATACAACATTCGACCACACAATTTGAGAAAGGAGTGCGACAAGGCTGTGTAATATCGGCTATCCTCTTTAACATATATGGCGAATACATCATGCGCAAGATCCTAGATGATTGGGAGGGAGATGTTAAGATTTGGGGCGCCACTATCTCTAATCTAAGATATACTGACGACACAACTTTGTTTGCATCTCCCGAGGCTGAATTGGTAGAACTATTGAAAGGTCTGGATTCTAGAACATTCAAGCCAGGAATTTGGCATTGCAATTAACAAAAGAAAACCCAAAATAAAGTCAATAAACCGCTTCAATATACAACAACGTAGCACCGTACTGAATTAGTGTGAATCTGTGGACGAATTCATTGGAATTGTTCACAGCTTCCTTTATTAATTAGTTATGACAGAACAAAAGTAGCAAAACAAAAACAGAAGCTGTCAACAAGAAATGCGGTGACGGATTGGGATGGCCAAAACAGCAATGTCGCAGCTCTATAAAATATGGAGAGACAATAAAATCTCGAAAGGAACGAATGTTCACATAGTCTGCACGTTAGTCTTCTCTATATTTTTGTACGATTGGGTAGCATGGGCCCTGACAGCTGCTGAAAAACAGAGGATTGATGCTTTTGAGATGTGATGCTAGAGACGTATGCTCGGGATTCCTTGGACGGTCAGACGAACGAATGTATCCATCTTAAAGGAACTAAAAATGAATAACGAACACAGACTCATCTATGCCTACGCCGGATGTTTCAATACTTTGGCCATATAGCACGAAGAGGCCCAGAAAATCTTAGAAAAGTTGTTGATAACGGGCAAAGCAGAAGGCAAGAGACCAAAAAGGCGATACGCTATGCGATGGAATGCCCAAGTATCCAGGTACTCTAAATATTTCGGTGAACCAGGCGTCAAAGATCGTAACACATGGAGGACGATCGTCGACAGGCTTCGTCGGCAGAGTCACGATCCTCAACATTGAGGGAACGACAAGAAAGAGAGATACCTGTTTAATGAACCAATAAATTATATACCTCTAGTATGTAATGTTTGCAAATAATTGTAAGCTATTTATAATGCAAAAATGATCACTAGAAGCGTAAAATTGGTTTTGTATAAAACGCCTGAGTGGTTTTTAAAAGCCCAAGAAATTGTGGAAGGTGGACGGTCTTTTTAAAGTATAATTCGATCTTAATACAAGCGTTAGCCGCAAAGGATCACATGAGCAAGTTTTTGCGACGCGTCGGCGGCGCGAGCGCAGCAACCTTGTCCGACGATTGGCCACTAGATCCACTCAATTGTGTCGATTGATTATAATTAAGTATATATATATACATATATTATATATATATCTGTCTGTCTGTCATGTCGTCTATCTCCCGTTAAGAACTTATAATGAAACTAGATCTATTAAGCCAATCAAGAAACTAGATCATTTAAATTAAAGGTAAATTCTGCACCTTCCACAAAGCCGCTTGAAACTCAGAGATTGACAGATTTGCAACGATTGGAATGTTATATCAATTTTAATTTTTTTCTCTTAAAAATCATTTTCTTGGGAGAATTCGAAATCTGCGTAGTATAAATAAGTATGTATATAATATATTGGTATGTATTGTACCACTATGAAATATATTGGGAACTATGAAGTGGATTCACAGGAAGCGATCGAACAGTTGGAATTTCTGCTAGAGCGAGACGAACATATTCCATTCTCCATGTGAATAGAATTAATTCAATAGGGAAGCACAAAGTGCAGCTACAATTGTACTAGTTACTATAGTTCCATTTAAAGGGCTCCCGGAGCGTATATAATCGCATTCATACATAAAAACGTGTACAAATGTTGGTGGTGTTCTACCTTCAGCAACAGTGAAATATACCAATAAGAAAACAATGCAAACTTGAAACTGACGAGCCATAAATTTAGTTTACAGAAGTGGCTTTAAACTGAATTTATTTGTGAGAGAAGACGAGAGAACAATAGCATTTTTATTGGTTATTGGAAATTGTAGTTGTAAACAAGTGCCGAAGACAGGAGAGATTAAAGAAACTGAGACAAACTCCGACATTATCTCAATAGTCGAAGGTTGTGAAGTTTTTTGATTAATCACTAATGTTCCTGAATTAGTGCCTCATGAAAGGCCGGGTCACATTATGTCGCTTTTTTTCAATAGCGGTCCCCTTCATCAATCATAAGGCTTTGATAATGGTCAGTGGAGTGTAGACGGTCAGAGACTGCCCGCTAGTCACGTATCTTTGAGTAAAGGTCACACTTTAGTTACGTTCGTTATTCGTAAGATATTTTATTATGGCATCATTATCGACTGAAATGACATTGATTCTGATGCGTGAAGTTTAGGAAACGGTATTTGGAAATTAGCCGCTAGTAATTCGTAATATCTTTTAGTATGGCATCAGCTTCAACTGAAATTTAATAATTAAATTTATTTTCACTTTACGTGGGGGTAGTGTTTTGTAATTATCTTGATGTCGAATAACAACAATCTCTTGCGAAAGATTTCTAGGTTTTGGTAAAGTAGATGCAAGTTACATGAGATGTTGCGTTTACAATTTGATTACGTTTATTTTAAACTCATATAAGCAGATTCTATTTTCTACTGTAATTTTAGAAGCATAATTGTGATGTACTCAGGGTTTGTTCTAAATCGAAGACGTCTTTGTGAACGTACAAATCGTAATAATACGGCATTGTGGGCGTGAAATAACCTTTGCATTCAATGTTTTGATTATTATTTATTCATTGTCTCTTTGAACCTCTTTTGACATGCATTATGTGCTGTTGCCGTAACATTTATCAAGATATTGCATATATACGATGTAGTGATTAAAAACTCTTGTAGTTACCAAATGTATGCATTCGTACCATGAGTCACAACAAAACGGCATTCTAACGGTATCTATTTTGTGACATTATTCTGGTCGACTTAATTTAATACGCTTTGATGCCATTCAATAGATCCAACTGGAATACAATTTGTAGGTACCTAACAATTCATTTGACGTACCTGCACGTGATTGCTCGCACAGGTGTAATGCACATTAGGGTTAATTACCTCGTATTTAGCTTATCTTTATCAGTAGTATAATTACTACAATATATAAAATTTGACAATGAGTCAATATTATCAACTTCTATTTCAAAGTGTGACAACAAAACAATATTTATAATACACATAGTTAGTAATCTCGTGACTATCTCTACATTTCTAAAGAGCAAGATAACATAGTCCACCTTGAAGAGGATTACTAAAATTGGTCAATATTAAATGTTTCAGGGCAATATTAAAGACAAACATGTATAGCACAAAGACAGAGACACTTAATCTTCTTTCATGCGGCGTCATAAATAAAACACAACTCAAGACAAAGAGCACTAAGTCACGGAAACGGCACAGAACTCTCACGTAATTTACAAAAATTGTCACATGTTATAGAAGTACGACGACGGCAGCGCTCGCGCACGGAGGCAGCGCCGCTCGCCGCGCCTTGCCCGCGAGCCTCCGACTCACCTATATGCACAGACGCCCTCAGTAAATTCTTTGCATAAATAAGCGAGAATGCTCTTTCAGCCCACGTTTCCTTCACATTCACTTCACGAAACAGTAACACTTGTTGAAACAATATACTAAACTATCTTTCTTACCTTCTAATGCGCAGTAATGATGTAGTAACACGATCGATGAAGGGAAAACAAGCGAAAAGCAGACACAGTCACGTTCGTACGGATACGTCGAGAGTAATGGCGCCGGTCGGTTCGTTCCAACCCGTCGGCTGCTACACACAGACTCGGAAGGCGAAGCCTTGTTTGCTTAGTGACGTGAGGCCCGCCTCGTCCGTCCCTCTCTATACCTCACAATCTGTCACATGTGAGTTGAGACAGCAACAGTACCATCAGTTCCTCGTCATATACCTGTGGTGCAGCAACCTACATCACCGGAGCCTCGAACAATGTCAGGCCCTGTGTAGTGTGTTTGCTGTTCGTCTCAAAAATGCTGCAAAATATTTACATTGAACCGATGTCAAAACGTTACTAATTACTGTGACCTAAAATCTAATCTCATATGGTTTGCGTGAACAACCTTCGAAAAATGAGGCGAAGTATGTCTTGAAAAACATACCTACCTGATGATTAATGATTTAATCATAGATTTTCTTCTTGAAAATCATGTTTTCTGAGTTGAAAATTTAACAAAGAGGTTCTAGAACAAGAGTGAATCAAATATCTCTTAAAATGTCTTACTATAAAAAGGCTATATTTTATGAGTTCAGGAAGGTGTAGTCGTATGGATGACGGATTTACTCATATACCTACCTACCTACGCTTGAATCTTGAGGAAACTACTGTGCTTACTCTAATGAAAGAGTTCTGTTAATGTACAATAACAGTAATTATGTTAATTAGTTCCTACTTTTAATAACGTTTGAATACACGAAGGAATTTAGTAATGAGACTAATGAGTAAACATAGCAGACAAAGGAAATAAAAACTATTTTGGTTTCAATGTAAACAAAGTTTTGAACGTTTGTGAATTCTACTTATACTGCCATCTAGTAGTTTAGATGGAAACTATTAACTCAACTGGTCCTCACGAAACAACATAGGTTGGTGGCGAGTGATGTGATGAACCTCACTAGTTGGTACAAGTTATTACCATAATTGGATAGATGACGTGGTAACTGAAAAAAATAAAATATATGTTGTGAAAAATTGACATGAGTAAGTTTCTTAACTAAATTAACTCGCCTATAAATCAATACGTCATTATGTGCAAGGCATATTTTGTATAGGTACTTTGAAATTCGAGATCACGGACGTTTTTAATACAAGTAGATTAAAAATGTATAGTTACCACTGATGTGCGTGGTGCACTAGTGGGCAAACACTTTGGTCTCCATATTATTTTTAGACATATGATTATATTATGCATTTACATATTTGCATATGCAAAATGTCAATTTCTCGGTTTTCACACTATTGCATAATTCTATGATTTTTCGTTTATAGTGCACAATTCGACATAAAAACGAGTCAATTTAAAATATAACGCTAGAAATTTTTATTGGATGTCGGAAGGGGGTCGTTGAAGAAAAACAAAAATCTTCCTCTGTGTAATTAAATCACAATTTTAGAAAATATGGTGGAGTTAGTCCAGACACTTCCGGACTTATTTCCGGAAAAGATCCGAAACGTGTTAGACGCCGTTCTTTTTAAAAATCAGTGGTCCTGACGTAAACAAATGCGTACATTAATGCCACAGGTCAAAGCATGCCTGATTTTATTTCCAGTGTTGCCAGCAACGCAGGGCCTAATGTCGCCATTTTTCACAGCTTAAGTAGCCTAATGTAGCCGAATTTCAGCTGCGGTAGCCTAAAGTAGCCCAAACGCCAAAATATCGATAAGAATAAAATAAAAATATACTAGTTTATATCAATTTATTTATACCTACTTTAAAAAACACTAGAACCTTATATGTAGCTTAAATTATAGAACAGTATTCTTAGGGCGTCCGCTACGTTAGACGTGTGTGTACCCGCGCCGTGCACCCACGCGCGGGCTTGTTTCTTCAAATCAATAGCGTAAATCAATAGCGTTGCTACGTCACATTTGCAGAAACAGACACGCGCGTGGGTGCTCGCGGTTTCCACTCCATGCAGCGGATACCTAAAATAATACTAAAATTTAAAATAAATTAAGCAGAATCAAATTAATTTATTAAAAATTAATAAATCAACTCGATTCTGCTTCGTCTGCTGCTAGCAATGCTAAGGCATCAACAAGACTTTCGTCGTCGACGTCATCAGTGGCAGCTGTTGTTGTTGTAGCTGCTGTGCTAGTACTGGCGCAAGCTCCGCTGGAGACGAACATTTTTCTGCCAGCATGTAAACTAACCATGTGATTACTTGGTTGAAAGCTGTTGCAGCAATTACTTCTTACATTCATATGGGTACGAATTCTAAGAATGGCGATCAGCATGGGTAGTTGCATTCGGTTCCTTAATTTTGTCTTTATCGTAGCCATCACACTGAAAATTCTTTCAACTACGGCATTACTCAAAGGTAATAAAAGAGAACGTAAGGAAAACTCCGCTAAATCTTTGAACATGGGATTCCCTCCTGCATTCTGCATTTTCAACACCTGTACCCAAAAATTTACAATATTATTTTGAGAAGCTGTACCAATTATTTCCTCGATGCGCATTGTACTTAATACGCGCCATTGGTTCATAATAGCTTCCCGGTCAATATTGGGTTCACCCAACTGCCAGGGAAAATCTTCAATGTTGGGTCTGCTGGTTGAAAGACACACGTGGCTTGGTGACAAGAGTTCAATTTTTTCCACCACTGACACATTAAGTGGTAGCCTGTCAACTAATTCCCTTACTAAACGCACTAGGAAAGCAGTGCATCGCTGTTTGACTTCTTTGGCTTTGTTGGCAGAAACAGTCTCTTTTGCAAGTAAATCATTGAACTTTTCTCCAAAATCGATTGAGTTCAGTGGAAGTAACGAATTTTCAAATGATGCTTCGGCTTTTTCTAAAGCTCGCTTAACGGCTGCTATATCTGCTTCATGAAGCATTGTTAATGAGGCGTTTTCAGATAGACTTCGACCTCTAAGGAATACTGGTTTGAAAACACGTCTAGCAGTGGAAATAAGAAGAATCCGAAGGTCGTTGTATATTTTTGTGATATTTGCATCACTTGCTTGAAATATAACATTTACGTTTGTTACTTCTTTTAATATCGGAGACAGAAACAACAAATATAATAAATTTGTGTCATCATTATACATGCCAGCAAGCTCCCTTGCTGTATAACATCTCTCTCCTGATGATTTCACCATATTAAAGTGAGTTTTTAGCTCAAGCCACTGGTTAATGTTTGTATTAACAGCTGCATAAAACGCCAACCATCTGGTTGTGGATAGTTGAGTTAGTTTCAAGGGTTTTTTGCCATCATTAATAGTTTCAAATAAGGTCTGATAGACTTTCATTCGCAGTGGACTGTGGGCAAACCAATTTCTGGTTTCTCTAAGTAAATATTCCAGAGAACACGGTAATTCAGTGCAAGCTTTGGATGCACATAAACTAAGAGAGTGGCACACACACTTCAATAGCTGTAAATGGGGTATATCTGCTTGCAAAAGAGTGAAAAGGGAATGATGTTTGCCACAGAGGTTACTTGCTCCATCAGTTCCTATTGCAATTATATTTTGAAGATTTAAACCCATTTTTGACAAAAAGTTCTTGAATGATTTATAAAGGGCATCAGCTGTAGCTTCGAACACTTCTTGAAAGCCTAAAAAATCAACAACAATTTTTTCCAGTTTTGAATTGTAATATCGGATGCAATATGCCATGTACTTTTCTATTGTCACATCGGTGGATTCATCCAGTATTATAGAATAACTTTGGTTACCAACTTCTTCTAAAAGTTCTTTAAGCATGGCTGGTTCCAGGACATTCTTTATAATGGCAGAACACTTTGTTCTATGTAATCGAATGTTTTCAAGAGGACTTCCTGTCCCAAAGGTTTTTAACACTACTGTCAGATGATCAATACTGCGGATGGAGCTATGAGCAGCGATATAAGCAGAAATTTTTATGTCCATTTCTTTTTCTTTTGAACTGTCACTAGCTAAAGAGTAGCCAAATGATGTAAGCTTGGGTTGCTTTTTTGAAAACCTCAATTCCTTGTCTCTATGTCTTTTAGTTTTCATGTGCTTTTCCAAATCGGTTTTGTGCGCACGGAGTGGTGTGATACATAATTTACAAAACGCCTCACCTTTACCATTATCCGTCATTTCAACAGGTGCTCGAGTAAGCCAATCTGTAAAAGAAATATGCGAAATAAAATAAATAACCTACCTCACTGGACAAGTGCGAGTTAGTTGGTGATCATATTTCTTGACAGTTGTCTAGGTGATCAGCCTGCCTACTACATCCTAATCGGACTGGGACAAATCTAAAAAAATATTGTCCCATGCGGGACTCGAACCCGCGCGCGACCCCTGCGTTATGTCCAGAAGTGTTAATCCCTAGACAACAGCAGTCGTCATACCTACCTACATAGGTATCATAAAAGCAATTATTTGTTCGTACTCGATGCTCTCTCTATTAGTTTTACTTACTTTTAAATACTGGTATTTTTTCCCATTCATCGCGATAATATTTCACATATTTTCCGTGTTTTCCCATGTTTTTGTCACAGAAATAATGCCTTGGAATTGAATTTTGGAACTAATTTAATATGATCATGCACTTACGAAGAAGTCACAAAGCGAAAGTGACAAAAATTAACCCGAATTTACGCGAACTATTTAGTCAGTATAATATAGATAATTGTGGTAGTCATTAACAGCAAAATGAATACATATCACTTTATTGTATACTGAATTTGGTTACATAATAGTTGTATACAAATTTGGGGTATTTCCCGAAACTAACCAACCATAAACAAATAGTGAGGCCCTCTTTTTTCTTAATGTCACAGACCTTTTACATTTGCGTGGGCGTTGCTTTTTTCTTCAGCTCATTAGTGATTCGGTTAATTTAAATACCTTGTCCCTGCTGCCATCAATTCTGACGATTATAAGTAGCCTAATAGGCGACCAGTCGCCTTTCAGATTTTTTCGTCGCCGATTTTCGTCCTGAGTAGCCTAAATGGCGATAAATCGCCTACGTTGGCAACAGTGTTTATTTCTGCGGTCATGGCACCAATTTTCAAATTTTGCCATCACGTCGCGTTCGGTCGAAATGGAGCGATAATTTTCGGCCTAGAAATTAATTCTAACTGACAAAAGTCACAACTCCGAAATTGATAATTTAGAGAAGTGCACATTATTTGTGATATATAAATAATGTATAATGTAAGTGTAATATATTGTCATAAAACTATATATAATTGATTGTGTAAATTTATGTCAGAGTTTTTATTTTGTGCAATAAAAAAATTATCTCACATCAAGTTATTTCTTTTCTGAGAGTGCATTGTATAATAGATAGTTAGACCTTTTTTCGGGCATATTTGCTTGCATATTTTGGCACTTTGATAGTGCAAATCCTATGTGTATTTATTACTTATTGAAATACATATAGGTAGGTATATTGAAAGATACTATTACCCACTCATTCGAGGAGGACTTTAAAATGCTGGACTGGAATCCAATGGTATCAGTGTGATCGGCGAGCAAATCTCCCACAATTTTTGAAGACGAAAGTATTCAACCAGGGTTAGTATAGTGTCGAATTGGAGACTGACAGTTGGTGTGATTCAGAAGTTCAAACTCTCTCAACAAGCTTTGAGATTTATTCGATGAATATAATATGAAACGAAGAAGTTCGTACGAGGCATATTCGTAAAGTAAGGGCCGTTTGGTCATTAAAAACAAAGTCTTCGTTAGAAAATTTTTTTATAGACAGTTTTAGTTTCCCATGTTATCCCATCCTGTTTCCTTTCAAATACTGACGACTTCAAAATTGAAAGTGTTTACCCAAAGATAAGAGTAACCAGTGCACTTTGGATGTACCAGCAACACTTTTGAGTGATGTGGGCATGTACGAGTAACGCATACGTCTAGGGCCCAACATTACGCGGACTGTTTTCCCCTTTGCCCTCCTGTTTCTGTACAAATACAAATAGACATTCTCTACATAGATATTATTCATAAGAAAGGTAGATTCTGCACAGGGTCTTATAACACTACATCATTTCCTGAAGCCCAAAATCATAGATTCCGTTCATAATTCGGAGTTATTTTGCCATGATTTTTTTAATTTTATTGATATTAATTTAATTTTTATACAGGATTTTATATTATTGCTAAATTTTTTATACACGTAAATTTACTAAATATACAGTCGCAAGAGAATTTAATAAAATTGTTTTAAGTTTCACCTCAATCTTTTCTTCTTCTTTACGAGTATATTAGTATAATTTTAATATAACTTTTCTTTCCTGTAAGTGTAAGTGTATGGCGCATCGATTTAAGCAAAAGTTGCTCCACTTGAATGATAAAATTAATTGATTCACATTATTCTTAACGACGCGAAAGTCACAATTAATAATATAATTAGCGAAGTGACAGTGTTATCCTCGCTCTTTCGCCACATGTTTTTACGTACCTTTTTTTATAAGAAGCGTATAACTAATGATGACTAATGGATATACGCTTACTTACCTGTATACCAATTAATGTAACCGATGGATTCCTGATGCTTAAACCATGGAGTCCGTTCGTTAATAGATATAGAAATGTTAAGATTTTTTTTGCTAAATGTTTTATGTAACATACATATTTACTGAATACACAGGTCAAAAATTTATATTTTACAAACATATGTGTCACATTTTATTAATTGAAATGAATTGGTCATTCATTTGCTTGGGATTTTGGGTAGATACATTAGGTAGTAATTCCCTTCAAAATCTGATGAAAGCCAGCAAATATTTATGTAATATAAATGCCATCAAATTATTTTAGTTTACATTTCAATTTTAACAAAACCTCTTCAATATTAACAATTTCAATCATTTACAGTCAATGTTTTTAGTTAAATTATGATATATCAATTATATCTGAATCGTGAGCATAATCCATGGTAGTTACTGCATATAAATGGAGCATATAAAAAATAGCTACTGCGACAAATTCGGATGCCAAATGATTTTAATTCGGTTAAACTTAAAACGCAATAATTCAAATCGAAACTCACTAGTTGGAACACAATATCTATATATCTATACATATAATAAAAATGTAACTGACCGCTGTCTGTACATGGAAGATATATGAGAAAAACTATTATTGGGGGTCTTTATCAACGCAATAGAACCCAAAACAATTATTGTTAAAATTTTTGTCTGTTTATCTGTTTGTCTGTGCGTTTGTGCGCGCTAATCTTAGAAACGGCTTAACGGATTTGGGTGCGGTTTTCACTAATGTATTGTGGTAAGCTTCACATAAAATTTAGTGTTCTAAATTTTATTTCAATTTTATTTGTTGTTTTATTTCAATCAGTTCATAAATAAAAAAGTTATATCAATTTAAAGACGGTGTTTATAAACTAAAGTCCACGCGGACGAAGTCGCGGGCAACAGCTAATAGTAAATATGATGTTCATATAATTACTAATGATATTATTAGATAACTAAGATATATAATCATAATAAATAATAAATAAACTTACATTCAATGACTCACATTAGGGTTCCAGGGGCACAAAAATGAACACAATTTGCCCACTTACACAATTTATCTTTAAATAAATATTTCTTCAAACGGGAACCGAATCCGGGATTTCACACGCAAGTACGCAAGAGCAGAGCAGTAACTAGGGATGTTATGGCGTTCCTTACGCAACTCTGTAACTCAAACTATCGGATATCAGAAATAAAAAAATATTAGTAACCGAAATCGAATCGGAAATAAAAGTTTCGGATATTATATTGTATTACAAGTAATTTTATGATTATTCCTGAATCTTAACCCAGAGCTGAAGCTTACTAAGACCGCTGGGTACTATCATAAATTATACTACGTTAGAAATTAAATTAATTGACGCGTAATCAAAATATATTGCTACTCGTAAATGTCAGATTTTCGTTCCTAACAAATAGACGTTTATGAAGGCACACATTTATAGACATAAAACATAGTTGGCAGAGGACATAATTTAATGCTATGTATACAGTTGCTTTCTATATCTAGTAATAACAACTTGGTAACATATTGTTATGAAAACTACTTTTCCATATTATTATATATATCAGTTCATGGACAGTACTACTTTGATAGTCTTAGGGTCGGATGAATATATTTTTTATTTATTAATGTACTCTTTTTTTGCACTTTTTTGTACAGAGGCGGACTTAATAAAATAGACTTAACGGAACAGAACTGAAGAGAACAGAAGAGAAGATAACAAAGGATAAGAGAACGGGACGAAAAGGGACGGGACGGGAAGTGACGTGAAGGGACGGGACGTGAATAAACGGAACGGACGGGACAAGGCGGGGCGGGACGGTACGGGTCGGTACTTGACGGGATGAGACAGAATGGGACGGGATGGGACGGGACGGTATGGAATAGAATATTTGTTCTAAGTACGGTACATCAGTTAGTAAGTCAGTAAAAACATGCATGGTCCACGTACTCCGCCTCCGGTAGGTATACAAATTAACAATTTATCACTTAATTATTATTATTATTTACAAATTACAATTACAATTGTCATTCATTATTATTATTTACATTATTATGATTTTAAAATTAGTCAGATGTGTTTTTTACGACGTTATTTAGGTTAGAACCTTTTGATCTATTATCAATCTGAGACATAGGTCTTAGAAACGTGTATTACTTTAAACACAACTTGCACTAATATTTATAAAATTCTTAAGACTTCATTTTAGGCTATGAGTTCATATAGAGACTATGGTCTTAAAAGTTCAGTTACCCATTTATTTATACGTGAAAAATTAATGTCATTTAAAAAAAAGATGTCAAGGGTCACACTTTAAATAATTATTCAAAATGTCATCAGCGATCCTATTTTGTAAAAACTGACAGGTGCTTAACTTATGAAGCTAATTCTTATTTATATGTTTATTTAATTTTTTACTTGAAGCCTGCTTTCTACTAGAAAGTACCCACTTAAGAACTTGCAAAAACATTGTGCGAATTTTCACGCAGAGCTGTTTGATATTATAAGTATTTGTTGACTTTTTACCGAAAATTAATGTTGTGAAGTTTCACATTATTATTATAATGCATTGACAGATTTACAGGCAATCCTCGATTTTACGGCAGGTATCTATTAATTAAAAGAGCGATGTAAAACGAGACACATTTTTCCATATATTTCTATGTAAATGCAAGTAGGTTCTCAGATAGAAAAGAGAATATTCATTTTCAAAAATAAACCACTTTTATAGTAATGAAAATGCATACACTAGTTATTGTAACGTTCTTTTTATAAGCTTTTGTATAGCTTCTTTCTTTTTATTCTAATGAATTTCTCTGTGAGATGTATAAGCGAAAGAAATGGTAACTTTAAAAGTCCGTCTAAAGATGCGAATCATTTAATTCAAATATTTGCATTGCAGCGTGGGAGTAGTTAAAAGCTTCGATTAATTTCTTTGAAGTCAATTGTTTACTTTCTATGCTGGAAGAAATTCCTAAATCCTCATTACATAATTCTTGAGAATGTAAAATTAAACAATGCAGTAACGTCACGTCATTACTATTGATTTCCATTCTCGGTAAATTGTTTGCAATGTTCTTGATATTTTCATTATACTCGACTCTCGACCTCCGCGTGATGCAAACTTGCATGTTCAAATAGTGATTTTGGTATAAGATGCTGATGTTTCTGGAGACGTAATACGAATCAAGCAACGTTATGCGAGGAATGGTATCAAAATGTTGTCTGACGTAAAACGCAAGGAATTTTTCAGATCGTAATCCTTGCCCGAAACTTTTTGGCGGGAAACTCGAGAAGTGAAGTTGAGTTTTTGTTTGATTATTGTAAAAATTGTGTATTAGGCGTTTTGTGGTGTAATAGTGATAGTTTATTCGTTCAAAGATTTTTTCGTTCCTGCTGTTTATGATAAAAGCGTGGGATTGCGGTTTTCGTGTACTTCCAAGGATTCTTCTCCTGTCCTCAGTAAATCTACTATCGCTTTACTTTGCGACTCCTGACTTGTTCCGACAGGACTAGACATTGACAGGACACGTTTTAAACTTTGAAATTGTATATTACGAAGTAAACTAGACAAAAATTAAAGCGGGTGCAGAAGAAATTAAAAAGTCAAACTTAATCCATCTGTATAACTAATATATATAATAACAATACAATGATAGTTTACTTATACCACAAAATATATAGATATACATATGTACTAAAAAACTAGATAAGTACCTATTAAATAATAATAATATAATACATATATATATATATATAATACTTATTTGTACATATATCTAATATAAGTATAGAGAAAACAGGGGAAGAATACCATTCACTAGGTGGTGTTATTGGCCGAGCGGCGAGGGAATTAGTCATGAAACCAGTGCGGTGAGAAAAGTCTTAGAGCATATTTTATTTCATTCATAAATAAAAACTTGCTTTTAACAAACACCATACAAGATGAAAGCACCGTCGTCGCTACCGTTTTAATAAAATCATCGTATCTCTTTTGATTTATCGTATTTTTTGATGTTTAGAATGTGAGATAGCTGGACGAAAACTTTCGCACACATAACGGTTCTTAATTACACACATATGCATAAATACTGGTAAATTGAAGGCTCCGGTCGATCGGACCCTGTGTTTGATAAATGCATACACATCTATACTAATCGCAGTTAACGGGTTGATAACGATCTATAATAACAGAAAATTGTCAGCTCCAAATATGTGGACTTAGATGTTCGGTCAGATTTTGGATGGACGACTAGCTGTGATTGAACCTGTTCTCGTAAATGTCCTGATTGCTATAACAGTTCCTGTAATTATGTTGATGAGAGATCCTAGATACGAGTAATGCAGAAAAACTTTATTAGATTTTTTTGTGGTGAACGTTCGCAAGGGGTGTTTCACACTAAACGTGCTATCGGCGCGTTTTAGGCGAGCGCCGAATAGTAAATCTTTTCCAATTTCACCCAAAATGTTAAAACTCATGTATGGACAGTAAAGCGAGTTTGTGAGGGACGATACTTGCTTCTCCAGGAGTCACCATTTTGTACCCTAGACATGTCGTTGAAATAACCATCTCAGCTTGCCAGGCCGACGACCACGGCTAGCACTATTAACGAATAGTCCCAAAAAAGTGGACTCGCTAAATTGCAATTGACCAGCTCGGCACTTTAAGACGTTTATCGATGCGTTCATCGTGTCGAGAAGATGAGCCAGCGACTGCAGTCTATAAATAATTATTATTCCATTCATTATAAATATTTGTAAATTCGTGCTGACAAAAACGCGCTGTAGTAACGATTAGTATGAAAACAATCGAGTCCGTATTGAAACAGTGTCAATTTCTTTTTTTACTTTTCCAGTTCCAATAAAATTATTTTCTTTTTTCCTTGAAAGAGCATACAAAATGAACCGTGGGATTCGAGGATATGAAAATATGAAGCAATAAAGTTCTTAATAATGGTAAAAGTTGAGATCATTTTCAAGGTCTCGGTACAACGGAGGTGGCAGATGTTAAACTCTGGTGATTTTATTATTTAGATATTTATGCTTTTTAATAACATGCATACACAATGGCACGTCATAGATTTTATTTTTACAATTTACAGCCCTTTTAATGATAAATATGTTACTCAACAGTCAAAAATTTGAGAGAAAGGAACAGTTGCACTTCTAGCTGATAATTAATATCTATAATAAGTTTCTTATTCCCCTGTTTCCTCTTACAAAAATGGATCGATATTCTTTTTTCTGATCTGCATCTGAGTTTAGGGAGAAAACAAGGGAATACATTTGTATTGTAAGATGGCTGCTGTCGCGTCATCCCGCTTCCGTTCATCCTCACCTTTTATGCTTCAGCTCTCTATCACTAGCATAACTATCGCTATGTTGGGCAGGCGAGCAGGTTCACATGCAGAATCTTCAAAGACGCCGTTGATGGCTTTCTCTTGCGAATCGAATAGTATTAATTTATCATTTACTGCTTTGATGCTGAATTACTGTTTGAATTGCTAATTTAGTATATTTATCTATTTATACGAGTGTTACGCGCGCTCACATTAGGAAAACTGCTGACGCCTCAATACCTACCGCGTGTTACCAACTGGACTTGGAAACGGGGACATTGCTGACGGTGCGGCACGTGTAACTGTAGAAAGACTTCATCGCACCGAAGCATGGAAAATTCCGGGCACTTATAATCCAACCTCGATTAGGGTCGCACGCTAGCTTGTAGTTAGAATTAATATTAGTTGTAATATCTTTGTATTACTTAATTAAAGTTTAGTATTAGTAAATTGGTTTTTTTTCGCTCCTCCGACGGCGGTCTACATAATTGGCGCAGTCGGTAGGATATTCGGTCGGTTCGCGTTCGCGTACGTTCCAGATTCGATCGTCCCGCAGCGCGCCCGGTGGCATCCTTGCCTTAGCCGAATATCTGAACAGAGGACCACGTCGCCGGAGAGGAATCCAGACTTCGATTGGGCGGAAGAAGACCATGCTCATGTAAGTACACTGAATTGTTCTGTGTAGTTGCTTCCCTAATTTTAGTCCTTATCCATAATCAAAATTTTCCACCCCAAAAAATCGGGTTCCCGCGAGACTACTTCACCTAGGCAGTCTCGTCGGCATAGTGTCTTAGACATAGGTAGGAATATAGTTTCCGATTTAGATATCGATAGCAGTAGATTAATATTAGGAAATAAAATGGCTTCCTTTGATCCTGACACCATTTTTAAGGTATTATGCCTGGTGCCAGAATTCGACGGAAACCCGCACATTTTAACTAGATTTATTAGGATTTGCGATCTGCTCGCTATTCAATACCTATCAGACGCCCCTGAAAATTAATTAAGTAATTTATGTCAACTGAGTGGAATATTGAATAAAATCACTGGCTCAGCAGCTCGAACTATAAACTCGCAAAAGTATACACTCAGTTAGATAGTTTAGAACCCAAGCGAACCAAAAAGGTCTTATAGATGAGCTAGGCTCCGTAATTAAAAGCATAACAGGCAATCTGGACTACCAAGATGCCATCAAGTATAATCACGCGATTAAGGTATTGGAAAATAGTCAAAATGTGATTTCTTCTGAATTAAATAATCATATTAGTCTCAGTAAGGAATGGATGACGCAAGGAAATCATATCATAACCCAGTTAATTGAAAATCAAAAGAGAATTAATGCAACATTACTTTGTTAGTAGACAGCAATGCTTACGAAGAATCTAGTTTAATAAAATACGCTAAGTTTGCTCAACTATTGGCAATAATTAGCGAAAATGTCGACGACTTATTTCTAGAATTAGTTAGAATCGAGGACATACTAGCGTTTATTCGAGTTTCAATTACTCATCATTCTATGTTAAGTTTGAATATAATTAATAGTATGTTAGTCAAACTTAAGAAAACTTATAACGAGACCCAACTATTAGACATAGAGCCTAGGGAACATTATAATGTTATTAAAACTGGGTCTTATTACATAGATAGGCAATTAGTAATAGTTTTCCAAATACCCATAGTTTCCCCAGACATGTACGATCTTTATAAATTATCCATATTTCCGAATAAGTATAATCAAACCCTCGTCCCTCCATATCCTTTCATAGCAACTAACAGGTATACATTCATGTACATGGAGGCTGAATGCCCGAAGGTAAATCTACACTACCTATGCGAGGAGAAGATCAGCCATCAGCTACACACTCAAGCAGACTGCATTCAAAACCTCATCATCAACCAAGCACTGGACAAGAGATGCACCCCAACCACAATAGTTCTCTCCAGAGAAGCAATGGAAAAACTCGACGCCCGGTACTACGTGATCGCCTTCCCACATCCAATAAAAGTTAAACTCTCATGCGGCCGGGAAGATTTCATGACATTACAAGGCAGTTATTTGGCTACCGTACCCACCAGTTGCATCATACGTACATCTGAGTTCACGATCATCAATACCAACGACCGAATAGAAGGCAATCCCATGAAAATAACGAAGATTTCGTTCGACACCAGCGCCCACAACACCATTTCATCTAACATCGGGTTAAACTCCATCAATCTAAACGGACTTCAGAACACCCAAGAAAAAATTATGTTGCAAACACCCGTGACTTTGGGAGCCTCAATATCCGAAGCATTGTACCACACCACAATCCCTCTCTACATACTCATATTAGGTGCACTTGCACTTGGGACGCTGCTACTAATAAAACACTGCAGAACGAACAACGCAAATAAGGAAGAGTCTACACCGGAAAATCATACTTATGCGGACATTGGAAAAATCCCGAGAGCGAAACAGGCTCCAGCAACATTTTCGCTCAACGTTCTCAAATAGTTGCTGTTCTCACGGGGGAGGTGTTACGCGCGCTCACATTAGGAAAACTGCTGACGCCTCAATACCTACCGCGTGTTACCAACTGGACTTGGAAACGGGGACATTGCTGACGGTGCGGCACGTGTAACTGTAGAAAGACTTCATCGCACCGAAGCATGGAAAATTCCGGGCACTTATAATCCAACCTCGATTAGGGTCGCACGCTAGCTTGTAGTTAGAATTAATATTAGTTGTAATATCTTTGTATTACTTAATTAAAGTTTAGTATTAGTAAATTGGTTTTTTTTCGCTCCTCCGACGGCGGTCTACATAATTCGAGTCTTAACGCGAATGTTTACCTTATTTATTTAGTTGTTGTGTTTTGAGAGCTGTGTGCCTCAACTTTCCGCACTAAGACGACCAAATGATGAAATTACTCGCATCTCTCGACATGGACTACCCGCCTCTTCAGTCAACTCGTGATCATGGTTGGTACAACCCAACCGAAACGTCGTGGTTGAGTAAAATAAATAAGGTAAACATTTGCGTTAAGACCCGTTTAAATAGATAAATATGCGTGAAAACGCGAAAATCTCAAATATTAAAATATAATGCCAACTTAGTGTTTTTTTTTATTTCTTAATATAAAATAATGTTATATAATTTAGTTTCTTAGCGCTTGGTAACCATTACTGGTAACCATTATGAGTAGTTCGATTGATAAGTAGTAAAATGGTAATTGGTATCACTGACTATAAAATTAAAACCATTGAGTTAGTTTCTTAGTTTTGATAAAACAATAGTGAATACAATAAAATCTTTCTAGTTAAAGATAGATTGGTATCTATTGATGAAAGAGTCAACAAAATCCATTTGTACTTCACTTGAGTCATAAACGCAACGCACAAATAGACCATGGATTTCACGATATGCAAAAAATATAAATTCTGTATATCTCTTTGCATCTTATTGTTATCTATAGCGCATAATATTCTTCTTCGTTATGATGAAAAAGAGTGAACCCTGGGCATGGGGCATTCTTATGCTCAATTTCTCGTGCAATTAGGGATGTCTACTATACATTGTATAGCCTCAAAACGGCACGCTCGTCGTGCGGGATGTCGAGGCCACTGTTTAGAGAGCTTAATGGGAAGACCTCTTGAAGCAGTTGGTTCCACAGCCTACGGGTTCGCGATATAAAATAATTTTTGGACCGAACAGTACGCGACACCTTCGTATCTAGGAAATGCGGATGGACCGCACTTCTGTGACGGGAGGTGCGGTTGTAGAAACCCGAGGTGGGAATTATATTGAGCAATTCTTCAGAGCATTCCCCCATTATACAGGCGATAGAACACACAGAGAGATGCAACGTCTCTCCGAATGCTGAGGGGTTCTAAACTACCCGTGAGAGTGGGATCGTTGACAATACGAACAGCACGTCGTTGGATGGAGTCAAATGGGTCTAATTGGTATTTCGGTGCGCCGGCCCAGAGATGTGAGCAATACTCCATATGGGGCCTCACCTGAGCTTTGTGAAGCATTAGGAGTTGCCCAGTTGCTTTGTTATCCCTCAGTCGTCTTTTACGAAACCCAGGTACAGAGGTAGGGTGATGCTATTTTAAAGGTATCCGACACTATACTGCCAAATGAAAAGAGTGAAGCACCAAACAGTGTAATGCAGAAACACAGATAATATAATTAGTTGACGGTATTTCTGCTCCAATAATTCTTGCAGTCGTCAAAGCAGTCGCAGTTTGCAGTCGTCTGTATAATATACGAGTATATTGAAGATTTAAGATAAAAAGCATGTTCGTGAGAAAAATGTTTTAACGTTACTGCATTGCGAATACTTATACCTATCACTTCTATCGTCCTCAAAGTTGTTTTGCAACTCTGAAACTTCTATTATTGAAATGTTTACAAAAATTCTTCAATTTATTCTTCAAAGTAAAGTATTTCATATTACCTATCTTTTAGTTCATTATACGATTGCCAGGGCTTGTAACCCTGCGGCCATCTGAAATTGCCTGTCTAGAGTGTAGTGAGTTTCGAAAGGCGGTACTCGTGAGTGGTAGAGAAGTCCTTAGCTCGCGGCTTCTGTAATGTTAAGTAGTCAAGTTTTTGTAGAGAAAGAAGACAATTACTATGGGCACTTTATAAATGGGTAGTTAATTTTATTTTCTCCTAGTTGCTCAGAAATGGCTTCATTATTTTAAAAAAAGAATACGTCAATCGGCTCTTTTCTATACGCACGCCAGCAATTTCGAACACGACAATAATAGAGATTGCTGGACAGTAGCGAAGTTATTTTTAGTGCACACTGAATAAATTAGGTTTTTTTAGGTACACGATATTTATTATTATAGAGGCTGAATGTGCATTTCTTTTCAAAAGTTTAAAAAAAGAACAATGACCGCGCGCAGTCAAATTGGCAGGAATGAAACTTCTGTTTCTTGAATTAATTTGTTTATTGTTTCCTCGCAAATTAGAGAAAAGTACTAAAAGTACTAAACAAGTCTCGGCCGAAATAGCAATTAACGGCCTCGTTTATCTTAAAAGGACTCGGCTTCGCCTCGTCCTTCCAATATTACTCGGCCGTCAATTGCTTTATTTCGGGCCTGGACAATAATGTACTATTAAGTGTTTTTAAAGTTTCCAGATATCAATCTATAATAATATTACAATATATAGTAATACTGTTTACTACGTTATTCTTTTTGCTTATTGTCATGTAAGAGGTTAAACTCAAAAACTACGGGATAGATTTTGAAATAATTCATTCACTTTAAAGAAGCCAAATTGACATTAAGTTTGGGTTCCGTAGGAAATAATTATGTCGCCTGAGCATAATGATCAAATCAAAACGAAACAAAAATGTAAACGTCGCCATCAGTATTACAATATCAGTATTACATCAGTATAAAATAATAACCATATCATTCCGACAGCCTGTGTCTCTCCACTGCTCGATATAGGCTACTCTCAAGGACTACCACCACTTCTCACTGCTCTACTCACCCAGCCGCTGTCGGCGGCTTTTTTTGGTCGTCAGTCCACCTGACCGAAGGGCGTTCCACGCTACGTTTCTTGGAACGTGGTCTCTATTCAAGCGTCTCCCCCACAGAACATAAAAAACAATTTAGTTTTTTAGTTTCTGTGGTCTTCCCCATTGGTAATCGGTCCTGCGGCATATATGGCCTAACCAGTGCCACTTCAGCTTGCTGATTATTTGAGCTATGTCGGCAACTTCACTTCTTTGTAGAATTTCCTCGTTTCGTATATAATAATAAAGCAACCTTATATTTGATTGTAAACATTGAACAGATTTTAAATAGTCAGTTTTTAATTACACCAGTTTTTATTACATTTAAAAAGCGTAATGACCAAATTAACAGCTATAAAGAGACCTAAATGACTATAGATACGCTAATAAGTCGTGGCGTGTTTTACCCAATTTTTTGTACTCTTGCCTTGACTTTAATCAATTTGAACGGTATCTGAACAATTTTCATGGTCTGACATAACTGAGTTAAATGTCTGAAGGTGACATAATTAGAATAAAAACATAATTTGCAACTTTTCGCGCAATATTCGCTATGGTTGGTATCTAATTATCTCAGCCAACTGGTATATAGTATATTGTTGGCCACGTTCTTGGTATACACAGATCATTTTTGATCCGCTTTTCAATGTGGTATAAAACTAAATTTAATAAATAAACAAATAATGCTACGCTCAACTACAACTACGCTACACTAGGATTCGTTGTGTCGTGGGTCCAGAGACACATACAAGACAGACACACCACCCGGACAAGAACAAATATTTGTCTTTAAATAAATAGTAAATGAATGTCCGGCCGGGAATGAAGTCGGGACCTTTTATAGAGCCGACAGCAGCACAACCAACTGTGCTAATCGGTGATCTAAACATTAAATAAATTTCTAACAAAACAAAATCTCAATTCATACCTTTTGAAAAAAGTTTATTACATCTACTATAATATATTATAGTTTATTAAATTTATAAATAAAGACCAAAACCTACGCAGACATATAGTAAATATAGACATATAGTAACATATATTCGTAAATATAGTAGAATAAAATTATTTCTCCTGAGAATCTAAAGGTTATATCCAAATATTTTGGTATAGAAATTAAAAATGAATACAAAACTATTCAATGCACTATTCAATATTCAAATATTCAATGCACAAAATGCATATGATTTAATACCTGTGCACAGAACATTCTAGCTTCTTCAATGGAATGCTAATCACAAAAACAAACATTGAACTGGCGAGGTACAATCACATACATAATGATATTAATGATAAATGGCGAATTGCACCTAGTATGCATGTCATTCTGCCGTAGTCTTTGTTTCTAATGAGTTACGATTTGTACGATTAATTAATAAATTTGAAATGCATTTTTTTCCCAATGTATAGAGCTAAATAAAAAATAGCATACCCTCTTAACACTGAAATCTTTTCGTGAAGGCTAACGTTTGATCTATTACTTTTAGATTGTTAATGATAGTTTACATTAATTTTAATGATAGAAATTCAGTGTTAACAGAGTGCATGTATTCTTATTTAAGCCTGTATAAATATGTATAGGAATTTGATTTACTATAATGTAATTTCAATTATCATCATTATCTACTGAACAGAACTCTCTGCAAGGCGCACCCTGTTCGTTACTCAGTTTAATTTCTAGTCCTAAATACTTTATTTAAAAACTCCTGCTTTGTTAAATACTGCATACTAGTTTATCGTGAAATATTGAAGTCATATTTTATTTTCAGAAGTTACATCCACATAAAATTGACTGTTTTAATAATGATAGAGTTTTGTACATGAGTGTACAGTGCATGTGCACACGGCACGCGCACATCCCGCTTGCCGCACTGTGTGGTAAATAACAGTTGAACTCGATGACCTCAGCTAAACGACATTAGTCTTAACTGTAGTACTATAAAGACTATAAACTACTAATTCCTATAAAGACAATTACATAGTTTGAGTCTTTACTCTAGTTACTGTATCGGTTTGAGTCTTCACTGTAGTTGCTGTATCAGTTTGAGTCTTCACTGTAGTTACTGTATCAGCTTAAGTCTTTACTGTAGTTTCTGTATCAGTTTGAGTCTTCACTGTAGTTACTGTATCAGTTTGAGTCTTCACTGTAGTTACTGTATCAGCTTGAGTCTTTACTGTAGTTTCTGTATCAGTTTGAGTCTTTACTGAAGTTACTGTATCAGTTTGAGTCTTCACTGTAGTTACTGTATCTGTTTGAGTCTTCACTGTAGTTGCTGTATCAGTTTGAGTCTTCACTGTAGTTACTGTATCAGTTTGAGTCTTCACTGTAGTTACTGTATCAGCTTGAGTCTTTACTGTAGTTTCAGTATCAGTTTGAGTCTTTACTGTAGTTACTGTATCAGTTTGAGTCTTCACTGTAGTTACTGTATTAGTTGAGTCTTTACTGTAGTTTTTGTATCAGTTTGAGTCTTTACTATAGTTACAGTATCAGCTTGAGTCTTTCTTTACTGTAGTTACTGTATCAGTTTGAGTCTTTACTGTAGTTATTGTATCAGCTTCAGTGTTTACTGTAGTTACTGTATCAGCTCGAGTCTTTACTATAGTTACTGTATCAGATAGAGTCTTTATTGTAGTTATTGTATTAGCTTGAGTCTTTCGCTGCTGAATATAGACTTTTCTTAAAGACTGCCACCATATGCGATTTTCTAATAACATACTCGTATAATAGTACGGCTCTGTTCGTCAGTCATTCATGCGGCCGCAACTGAAAATCAGCGCTGCGATTTTTGTTGTAGCATATGCTGAGGTACCGCCTTTTGGTATAGTAGCAACTACTTGTAATTCGTATTCTTATTTATTCTAATGTTTGTATAAGTGTAGTGTGTTGTTATTACCTCAATGACTTATTCATTCATTCATTCATAACATCACTTCTGTCGGTTTACCGTTAAGGCATCGGTTCTCTTAGAGTACATTCATTCAAGTCTATTTTTTCTTTAAATTTATGAAATATTCTGCAAGGTCGACAGCGTACACAGCGTAGCCTACGTAGTGTAACTCCAGGCCTGGCGATTAGAAGGACTACGGGTACAACTGATCCAGGCGCTGGACTTTAATGGGAGCCATGTAATATCTCTAATACCTATATAATCATACCATACTACCAGCTTGTCTCTATCCACTGCTGGATACAGGTCTCTCCTAAGGAACGCTACCACACATGGTCTTCAGCTCTTCTCATCCAGCCACTACCGGCGGCGACTGTTCGTCAGTCGTCAAGTCGCCAGTCCAGCTGACTGGGGGGCGCCCCACGTTATGTTTCTTACGTTACTATAATCAGTCCGTAAAAATTGCATTTGTTTATAAGACTAGGTACCTAATTACTAATAACTCAGAGTAATGGACTCCAACATTTCTGTGGCCGGGCCTGTTAGCCTCTTACCGCCGCTCGCTTTCCCGTCTGCGTCCTCTGCTATATAGAAAATGATATTATCGGCCATGGTCACCTGTGAGTTTTAGGGATAATGTGTATCCGCAATCAACCTTATAACGTATACATAACTTTGATAGCTCCGTATTGACATTTTGTAGCACAGTGAGAAAATTACAGTTCTTATTCCGACCTTACTTAAGTTTTACTACCCTTAGTTATTTGTAATTTACTGCCTTTCTTTACTTCATATTTATGATGAAGCATTATTCGCGTATGTCATGAGAATTAATGAATTGTCTGTACGTGTATGTCTATGTCCTGTATCTATGTCTGTATATATCAAAAGTAGTATGTCTGTTAGGTAATGTGGTATCTACGTATCATAAAAATTTACATATCTCAACACCTCGTCTTCTCTCAATCGGTTAAAGCAAAATATTTGTACACTTTCACGCAAGCAAAGCGAAATTAAAGATCCTACTTTCTATTAGTTGTTTAGGTAGTTAAGGAGTGGGAAATTCGCGAATAGACGCTATCAATCAGCTAAACGATAGTTAATGATCGGCGGTACGAAGACATAGCTGATGTATGGTGACTGGAAGAGTCATTAATAAGATGTGTTAGTAGATTGTCAGTAATTTGCAGTTGTTAATGTTAAAAACAATCCGTTTCCTTTTTTGATAAAAAGTAAAATATTGACGGTTATTAATTCCAACCCATTAATCATGGTTTAATTGGGTATTATCGTTTTATTTTATTGCTCTAGAAGACCGCACCGTGTTCATGTAAAATGACATTTTGAGGACATCTTAAGCAATAGTAGAACGTTTATTCAAAATAATACAAGCCAACAGAAATAATTATAAATAGATGAAAGAAATATTTCTTATTTGTCATAAGTTACGACCCTGCGGTATATTAAAGGGCCACTCACAGTGATCGGTTGCACATTATAATTGATATGACATTTCCAACCACAAACATAGTTTCACGTAATATTAATTACTTCACACGAAACTGGGCTATCCGCTATGTTTGGTTAAAATTGTTAAGTCATTTGTCGATGTTAAACAGCGACGGCCCGCGGCGCCTAGATTGCGAAAACTAATGTGTTTTATGTGTTTTTGAACGAGTTTATTAATTATAGAATTAAAATAAAACTTTATGGCAAGTTTTCTTTGAACTGGAACAATTGAATCGTTGATTTTGATCACGTTGTTTTAAAAAGTCAATATTTCCATAACTTTTGGATATTTAAAAGGAACGTAGGACTTTATTAAACCTTTTATTAATAATCTAGGGTAGGAGTATCTCATAAGTATATGAATCATGATAACTCGTGCCGTCGAATCTAAAATCTACAATGTAGAGAAAAGAAATGATTATAATAATGATGGATTGGTACTTCATGAATGGGACTTCATTCATGGATATTTATACAAATGGTGGGTTGCAGCGAAACAACTAGATCATGTTCTTCCTGTATTAGCTAACTTTTTATAATTAATAACTTAATAATTATAATTAATGTCCATATTTCTTCCAGTGATTGAGTTACAACAATAAATATTAGTACCCAAGTGGGTGGGCTCTTTTGAAGAAAGACTTTATCCCCAAAAATTTTTGTTTATTGTTAATCTGATTAATATCTAATTTTTAAAACCCGTTGTCACTCCTGTCATGGCGGGCCGACCACCCGTACGTCGAAAATTGGTTCTGGCTTTGATTTGATTTGAGAACTTTAAAAATAAAATTTAATAAGTCTTAAAGAATATTTTTATTGTCCCAATGCATGCTGCCGCTAAAGAAGGCTTATTATTTAGAAGAATATAAGAATTTAGAAGAATAAATAATAAGATTTATAAACAAGTTCAAGATTAACATGAGAAGCTTTTTCTAAACATTTGATTTGAAGATGATTATTTTTAATATCACATGTCACAATTTTATGAAAAAATACTATTTTATGGCCCTATCAAATCGAAATGTGGTATAAATTTTAATATTCTTCAATACAAAGGTTTTACTATTATTCTACCAGTAGTACACGCTGCAATCCAACAGCCGCTGGACGCACTCCACTGGCCACGTTACCCCTCTCTCACGGAAGACTCCCTTTACATGTACTGAATTTCACAATTTATCATATTCCCCAATGTACGTACATGTTTCGGTAGTGAGTGAAATATGCCAGAGCCCATTCCCATCCTATCCCAACCTATCATATCCCTTCCAATTGTACCAAACCCTTTCTCCAAATCCATTCTTTAATTAACAAACCGCGGGTGTCCATGGGCGACAGGTGGACTGTATGCTCAATTGTCACCTTCTTTCTATAACAAAAATATCAAAATTGTGTCGTCAAATTTACTATGGAATCACAAATAAGTAGGTACATACACGCGTGCAAAACCGTGGGCAACAGCTACAGACAAATATAAATAATACAGCTCTGTTGTTAGTGTGATTATAAAACGTGCTATAGAAATGCGACTGAACAATATCTTGTCGACTGTCACTTCTTAGGAAACTAACAACAGTATTGTGCGTACCCCACCCATCCAACTAAACTATCAGACGAGCCGATGACGCGAAACGTTATTGATAACTTGGTGGCTGCTTTGACGACATACAAACTCGATTGTCGACCGGAATCAAGTATTAACAATCGAGACGAACTAATGGAGTATTGAATTCAACATGTGAATGGGTTTGAAGAAAGTTTAACGCCAGTACACGGAATGCAGTGGTTTCGATTCACAGGAAATGTATCGGCTCAGATTACGAGTTGGCAACCGCTCTAATGTATAATGGATGTATAATGTTCTTCATGTAGATAGGTTGTAAAATTATAATTGTTTACATCGATTTTAGTATACGATAGGTTAGAATTGGCTACGGAACAATACGATAGAAAAAAAAAACAAATTCGTATTTTGAAAATGGAACGCTTTGCTTGTCAACCGCCATTAAATTTTCAAAGCCGTCATTCGTTTTTTTATTTCTGGCGGCAACTGGAAAATTAAGTGTTTGCGGAAAAATTAATTTAACAAGAGAACATTTTTGTTCAATGATTTTTTATGACTTTCGTTGCGGTCTAAACCAGAAACAAAGTTATGAAAGAATTAAGTTAGCATTTAGTGATGAAGCTCGATCCAGTGCCACTGTTTATAACTGGTTCATTGAATTTAAATGTCTCATATCCACCTCAGTGACGATTTTAGAGAAGGGCGTCCTGCGTCGGCGGTGACGGAGGAAAACATCAAAACTGTGCGGATCATGATTGAAGCAGACAAACGAACGACATATCAGCAGATACGGGCATCATTGGGTATTGATATGAGTCAAGTTCAAATTATTTTACACGATCAACTAACCGGCACAGGAACCACCAAACTGATACCAGTAGCTTTTTCTTAGTTATCTTGCGTTTGGGCTGCGAGTCCTGGATCCGCCACTGATTCGAACGTTTACGGTTATCGTACAGGATCCTTCGTTTTTGTGATAACACAGTGCACACTTGGACGCGTTGTTGTCGTTGACGTCCGTTCAGTTCAGTTCCTACGGTACCCACTTTTCGAGCTTCATTATTTTGCCAATTTGACGCAGATGATCCAACATTGTTTTGTCACTAACATCAAACCCTGCTGCTAACTCAGCTGTACTTGTGGCGTTTGGCCCTCATACACTATTGATATTGTGAGCTGTCTGACTTGCGTTGGTGCCGCGACGAAACACATATTCAAAAATATGATATGAAATGTGTTTGCAAATGAAATATTTTTGAAAAAAATCATTACAGTGTACTCTACCAAATGCAGAGCTCAAAACAACATTTTTTGGTATGTCTGTCTGAACGCGCATCACGCAAAAAACACTGGACATAATTTAATGAAACTTGACATATTATAGCTTATGACCTGGGTTAACATTTAGGGTATATTTTATCCCGATCCGCTAAAAAGTTCCCACGGGAATTACTAAAGTTCACGTTAACGAATCCGCTGGCACCAAAAAGATTTAAAACCGCATACAATAATGTCATTACTGTCTTGCTATAATGCTTAAACAAATACATTAACGTTTCTCGTGATGTCAACGAAAATGACGTCGTGTTTGTTGATCGTGATAAAAAAAACAAAGAAATTGAAATGTTGTAGGATCGACCGCATCAGGAATACCATCCTACAAATCTGTATATACCATTTTAGACTTTATTAAATCTTCTAAAAGGTACCACATTGACTATAACGTTACTTAAGAGAAGGTAGTTCAACGAAGTACTATCATGCCCTTTTTATTGTTGTCTAAGTTTTGAACAATGAGGTTGTTGCGCATCCTGTCTTTTTAATATTCAAACAGACAAGACATCAACATTTCCTGACCCACACTTAACAAAGCTTAAAAGATGCATTATAAAAATTGTGTGCATTGAATATTTTTTGTTCAAATCGTTATCACAATAAATTTTGGTTTCTGCCTTGTAATTCCCTTGATTTCACTGCTTCGTTCACTAGAGTTTTTTGATGTGTCACAAATAACAAGAAATATTTCTATATACTTTAACCAGCTCTTTTAGTATCCACTGCTGAACATGGGCCTCCTCATGGACATTGTTTTGCGCATGCGGAATGTATGACCTCAAAACGCCACGCTAGCCAAACGCGTTGACGAATTCACTCTTTTTAGGGGTGGTATTTTCCCAGAACTTGAGGTTGAGGTTTTAGTACCTATATTATTATCTTAGTCGCCGTTTACGGCAATAGACCGTGTGGGGCTATTTTAAAACCGACTGACACCACACGGCCATAATAATATAAGCACATTTAGTAAGTTGACATCAGACAAAATCGATATAAATATTATAACAATATCGTTTATAAATTTGTAACAATGAACAGCTCTGATAAAGCGCTCTCTATGAACATCCAATGCTTTGTCATGCCTGTTTATTTTTATTTATTACGATAAAGTAACAAAAGACAATTTTATATTACGAGCACTTTATCGCATTATAAAAAAGGCTTTGTGAAGAGAGGTTTTGGGTCATAGAGGAGCGGTGTAAATAATATCCGGTGACGAACAAGCAAATGAAACATACCACTTAATCATTTAAACTTTATAAATAGCTATATTAATTACATTACTATTTTTATATTAATTATACTATATTAATATACCTGACGTGCTGTGATATTTTTGTTATTACGTTATTACGTAATAACAATTTTTGTACGTGTTATTACGTATTATGGTGGTATTTTTGTTCGTAAACTTATATAAATAAACCAGTTTATATTTAAATACGTTGGTTTATAAATTTATGAATGACAAGAAAGCTGTGAATATTATTCTACAAAGATGGTAGCGTTCAAGACTAAGGAAGACGACGTGCATCTTCCTTAGTGTTGAAAGTGTCAAAGGGCGGGCTTACAGTCTTCTAAATCTAACTTGAGTAGAATAACAGCTGTCAAAGTGTCTCGAATAGTATTGGAACAATAATAGTCAAATCGAGGCAATGTATTTATTTATCGACTGAGTGTTATGCACCATAAATAAAAAATTACAAGATTTTATAGAATAATTATTTTTATAGGGCACTATTCGAGGCACTTTGACAGCTGTCATTCTACTCAAGCTAGATTTAGAAGATTGTATACTCCGGTTATTAAAGCATGAGCTCTGACAGCTGAATGCTGATAGTTGAAAAAACCACAGTGATGAGACTTTGTTAATCGATAGTCTAGTTAATCGATTTTATTTAAATTATTATTGTTTATAACTATGAAATACATGGTTTTTCGATCCTCGATAAGGCAGTTCTATTCGACTGTCTTTTCTGTTCAATTTATTATTAAAATAAAACCAAATTATAAACTAAAACTAGAAAGTTAGAAGCCAGGAAATATAAATGGGTATAATGATTTGCATGATTATATAAATATAATAAAACGGGATCAAAAGCATCAAAATAAAAACCGGACTTTTTTAATTTAAATACAATACTTTAATAAAATTAATATTATATGAAACATTAATTATATTACTTAATTAATTATAATCGATCTTCAATAATCGAAAAAAAAACGGTTGTAAGCTCTAGCATAATTTACATTCCCTTACACGATAATGTGAATTTACATATTAATCGAGGAAAATGAAATTACCTTTAAATATATATTGAAAAAACAATAAACACTTGACATTTGATTATTATAATTTTGCGACTCGCGTATGTAACATAAAAATATTTTTTTAAATTTTCGTTGGATGGAAATAAAAATATTTTTCATAAAATAGACAACGCCCCAATCTGTGAGAGCTCATGCCATATTAACCGGACTATGGCTGGCAACTGGCCGCTAGTGTAAGTAATGTAAATAAATTATGGACTTATTAATGAAAAAAAAACAGACAAAAAAATAAGTGCAATAATTTCATTTATTGTTTAATTTATTATTATTTCTTTCCTTATTTTATATTTATTTCGTAATTTCAAGTTAAATATTAAGAAGTAGTGATTTATTAACAAAAAATCTGCCTAAATAAAATTTACATTTTGCCTCTTCTCGTAATATTCTCACAATATAACTACATATTTTTATCACAAATGCGTTTTTTATGTAACTATAGCATAAAAAATACAATTCGGAAAAGTAGATACCACTATCGCATGAGTAATGTCCGGTTTAGCAACACACGCGCATAGAAGTTCGTTGTTCGCCAACTTACGAGCTTTTTATGTGAATCATCCACTTTGTTTGCGGTGCGTTTTATCCTTAAACACTGAGAATTTATGTTGGTTGAAGTCTGCGGTAATTAATTACTTTATATTTTATTTATAAATTAGGTGAAGGATAAATTAAGGAAAGTAGAAAGTAAATAAGCACTAAGTTAACATACAATTTAAGTAGTATTATACGGGATCAATATTCGTATTCACAATAATATTTTTTTTAAAGTGATAGACAAGCAGACAGTTCTCGTGAGGATAGTGGATACTGTCGCCGATAGACATCCACAATACATGTCATTAATGACATTACGAACATTATCTCCAACTTACATGCTTTAAATCTGTATGACTCTGCGAGTATAGCCAGCGTTCGTTCACTGACAATAAAGAACTTACTTGACGCATAACCAGTGGCTGATGGGAATCGAGTTTTCTTCGGAGAATCATAATTGCAGCTCAGTCTTTTTCAGATTACAAGAAAAGGCCTGAGAAGCTATAATTTTATTGCAAGACTGAAGGTGAACGTACCAATCAACATTGAGTTACCTAATGCTCTTTAGTTTTATACAGTAATAGCAAAACCCCGCAGACATTATCATGCCATAGAAGTTGATGTGCTGCAGCGCCATCTAGTGGCGAGTTAACAAAGTCGATAACTCGAAAATATTCTCTGTACTCAAATACCTATTTAGACCAATTTTCATGGCGATTGGTTGAACGGTATAGAAGTTGATGTGCTGCATCGCCATCTAGTGGCAAGTTACAACAAATTCGATAGCATAAAAACCTTCTCCATGAAAAAATACATATATGTGCCAACTTTCATAGTGATCGGTCAAACGATGTCGAAGTCTATTAACATCAGATATACCAACCTCCATTTTTGTATATATAGAATACTACATTTTACTATACCATACCATACCATCAGCCTGTGTCTCTCCACTGCTGGATATAGGCCTCTCCTAATGACCGCCACTACACACGGTCTTCCGCTCTTCTCTTCTAGCCACTACCGGCGACTTTCTTCAAGTCGTCAGTCCACCTGGCCAAAGGGCGTCCACCCTATGTCGGTTATCGGTAACATATTATTCACTAAAATACCTAATTATTATAATTTTTCCATGTTTACAGCCTTTCTGAGAAATGATAAAAGCTTTTATTGTGGCTGCATTTTAACATTTTATGAGTATTGACATGACATCACACAATACACAGCCGTAAATAAAACAAAGTAGATATAACAAAGTTACAGTTATTGCACGGAGTTTTCGAATTTTTGTAGTATTTAACATTATAATCTTTACATGTACCTATTTTATAACCTACAATTCAGTAAGATTTGTAAAAGTAAGGTAACATTTTAATGAAATGACAATGTTGCAACTAAACGGAAAAACTTTAGTTAGCAATTCATTCGCAATTTTTGGGTTCGTAGTCTTGAAGACCGCATAGTACGCAGTCACTCTGTCAATGAAGTGCGGATGAACCGCACGTCGATGATGGGAGGTACGATAAAAACTAGAAATTGGCGAGCCGTTCAATCTAATGATTAAACGGCTCGTCAGAACATTCCCAAAACGCATTGAGATGTTACATCTCTTCGGTCGCTGGGCGATTAAGTGATTAAAATTGCATTGTCCATGTGTCTGAACTTCGTCACACATTACGTATAAAGTTGGCCCACAATACAGTTTCAACTAAGCTACAGTCGTGACATAATATCGCGTCATTAGTCGTAAAGAGGGTTAACGACCTGATATCTGGCCGGTAGACCGTGACGATGTGGTTCTGTATCCGATCTGACTCAGCCATAAAGGGAATAAGTAGAAAAATTAAACTGATTTGATTTTTTTGGAAATAGTTGATGGCGACTGGTCTACCGGTCTGTAACGCATCTCTTTAAATTACTCAGTATTCAATATTTAGTCATTATTTTTACAGAAAAGGGACCAAACGGACATGTAGTGATGGTAAATGGCTACCGCCGTCCCCATGGAAACCTGCAAAACCAGGGTTAATATTATTTAATCTGTGACTAGGGATGTAATTTAGACCTATTTTTAAATACTAATTAGTCACAATATCCTACTACGAATATTAGGTATAATCTCTTTAAAAAACTTAATACTATTTTAACTGATATTAATTCAATAAAAAAAATACAGAACAGCATAATACATATATTTCCACGTCGAATAGTTTTGGATCATGACATTAAGGAAAAGTTATTAAAAAGTTAAATTGATTACATTGCACGCTGCATTCTCCCAGCCACTGAGCGCACTCGACTGGCCACGATACCCCTCTCTCACAGAAGACTACCTTGAAATGTACTGCATTTTCTACTTTATCGTATTTCCTCAATGTACGTACGTGTTTCGGTAGTGAGTGAGATATGCCAGAGCCCATTCCCATCTATCCTTCCCTATCCCCTCCCTGGGCCTATCCCTCCCCATTTTCCCAATCCATTCCTTAATCTGCAAAGGTAGGCAGCGCATCCTTAGGCGTGCCAACGTTTGCCATTCTGGACTGATGACGACAGTATCCACTTACCATCAGATGGACTGTATGCCCGTCTGTCGCATTTTTCTACAAAAAAAAATGCGAATAAACCACATTTTTAGATAACCAGAGAACATTGAAAGTTATAAATGATTCATAATAAATTAATAGGAAAAATAAAATATGTTAAAAACTAAATGGTTAGAACTTACTAAAGTAGGTACATTTAATTGCTATTTTGTATGTCAATTGGGATGACATATTGACACAAAATATTTGAGATAAAGACAATAAAAATATTACAAGAATTTAGTCATATAATTTACAAAGTACAAGGAACAAAAATTAAGAACTCTAGTCCCGCCCAGAGCCCCAGGTCCACCTCGGACAAAGAATCAGTTCAAGGAAAGAGTTTCACAACACAAACAGCAACACACAGCACACCCACAACAAGGTTTAGGTCATATACTTATTCGAAAACCGACAGCCGATGGGATAGATGAGTCTTCTGATGTTGACTACGTATCAAGAAACTTCGCGTGGGACGCTCATGCCAGGTGGACTGACGCTAACTTCTCAAAGAAAGCCGTCGGGTAGCGGCTGGATGAGAGGAGACGAAGATTTTGTGTTGTTACAGGTCTTGGGAAGGATTTAGATATTCGTGTACGGCAGGAATAAGTTTAAAACCGAATTTTTTATTAAAAAGTTCTAGCACCATGTATAAATTTGGATTTACAATAAAAAATTTAGAAGCTTTAAATTAATATGTACAATTACAAATAGCTCATTAGGGAGTTTTGAACAATTCTGCACAAGGCCAGGGTAATTTTGGAAATAAAACAAATTGTTTATTTAATGTAACTAAAAGACGCAGCACAAGTCAATTACGTAACACATTTTTATTAGTGGGTGGAAACATTTTGCTCGTTATACTATAATGTTTATGACTGGGCCAGGATCCTGTCCCGTTATTACATTGCATTGCACGCCAGGACACATTTTGTGTTATGGCATGTGACCACAGTTAATGGTCACGAGTGGGTGCCTTGCGGTAACGATCATAAGATCACAATCACGGGCTATTAGCGGTGACCCGCTCTATGAACTATTGATACTATTATGTCGATACTCTTTTTGTAAGCACACGTGTTCACACATTTTTCCAATTGATATTGGTTTCATTAATATATATTAATTTAATTTAAAACTTATATTAGGTATAAATTACTTTACGCGAGTCCTAATGCAGTGCAATAATGGCACATTTCTGATTTTGCTCTATTTTTCGCTTGTTACGGTTTTATGCCTAGTCTCTCTCAAATTTGTATTTTAATCAGTGACTAAAACTTGTAGCAAAATAAATATACCGATGATCCAGAGTTGCCATTAACCAATAGCGAACAGGAGTATGTAAGTAATGTAGTGTGGATCCACTTCACCATCCCATTCTAGGGACATTCTGATTAATTCGATGCACATATACAATTACTAAATAAAATGCCGTGTGTGCAACAACCATTGCTAATAAAATAAAACTACGTGAAGTAATACAAATAGCTGATGTCAAAGCTGGATAATGAGATTTATGGTAACAGTTGTTGGGTAACGTTGGATGCATATACTTACACATATATACCCTATATATGCTTTTAAAGTTGTCAGTGATTCTGTTATGTAAAACTAATCTAATCTAATATTTATAATCCAACATACAAATTATAAGGAAATCGTAATGAAATCGTTTGGTTTTATTATTAAACAATTTTAAAAAGTCGTGTGTATTGTTAAAATGCTTGTCTGATTCTGTTTCAACTCGCATCACGTAAAATCAGTTGAACGAATTTCAATCACTTGTGTGTATATAGCTAAGATAATTTTATCCATATCAGTTACAATATTCCCGCGGGAATCATCAGTCGTGACGCGAAAACCGCTGGTTAGATTTTATTGCAACTTAGTGACAGTTTTAAGTCAAGTTCTGAATCGACGTAGTTCTGAAACACCACTAACAGAATTTTAATTTCTAATTTACGATTTGTGTATATTTCATTTGTGTCAACGCAACAATTTTATCTTTCCATGACCGTAACTAGCCTCGACAACAATGATATGTAGTTAATCACTACTAAGTCTGTTCAAGCATTTTTATTGTTTATGCAAATTAATTATTTCTCTAAATTGCATTTGTTGACAATGAAATAGGGTGAATGTCCTTATGATGTGGTCAAATACCATTAAATATCTTATCTACCATTTACGATATTTGACAACAGGCGGACTTAATTAAGTCCTTAAATAATTAGTCCTTACGGCAATATCTACCGGTGGACCGCCAGATCAAACATAAAATATGTAATTACTCGTATATTGTTTAACGATTGGTAATGTATTTTCTTGATTTCTTCCAATCAAATCAGAGGGGGGGGGGGGGGGGGGAATTTATAGTGGGACGGTGCACGACGTGACATATGCCAGAGCTCATTCCCATCTCATCAAATCCTACCCATCCCTATTTTCCCAACCTTTTCCCCAAATTTATTCCTAAGTCTCCAAGGTGAGTAGGCAGCGCATAACTAGTCAATGTTTCTGAACTGATATTAGCATGTAGGTATCGCGGATGTCTATGGGCGACAGTATCCACTTACCATCAGTTGAACTGTCTGTTCGTCTGCCGCTATCTTTCTATAAAAAAATTACTTAAAAAATCAGATACATGATTTAAAAAAAAATCTTGAAACAACGAAATTTTAAGTTAGAAAATACCGAAAATACGGTCCCTTTCTTCAGTTAACGTCACTTATAAATATCTACTTATAACGTTGATGCAATGCAAACAGGTATATATGTACGCATATATGCATTTGGTGTCCATTTTATCCATAGTACATGACCTAGAATAGAAAAAGTGAAGTGTTCAATTACAAATATTCCTTAGCATAACATTATTTCATACGATTTCATAACACAAGCCTCGTATCATGTAAATGTCGTAACATTTATTTTACACTAACTGCAATATCTAGGCACTTGATGCCGTCCAGTCCATCAGCGCCGGTCTCGTTGCACGCTACTGTCTCTATGCCGCTATACTGACGACTAAGAAAACTGGTTGCTTCTAACGTTCATGTTACAGATTTTTAAATATACATAACTAAAGTACTACACCCCGGAGCGTCGCTTGTTGCTCTGTCCGAGTTAGACCGTACAAGCCAACTGTCCGGTAACTTTTGAAAGGCCATTAGTGCCACAAGAATTTAGCCATTCCAAGAAAAAAAACCGTACAAGCCTGTATGCAGATGGGGAGAGACAGCCAGATGGTATCATACACATCCCTTTGAATTGGTGCACTGAAATACCATCTGAATTTATTTGACTTCGTTCAACCGAGCGCTATCTAAATAATAATAGTGAAACCATCATATTTCTAGTGACTGGTAGAAACATTGATCTAGACAACTTTTAGATAAAACTGTGGGGTGGGTCACGTGGGTGTCTTGATCTAAGTACAATATTGAATACATGCAGTAAGTTCAAATAGGTCAAAGTTTTAAGTATAATCTATCCGATTTTCATTAAATTATTACTCGATGGTAATCGAGTAGTATAACTAAAAATCGATTTATCATGTAGTTAAGATCCTAAGATCCTTTCCTGCAGTTGCATTCTGTATCTATCCAACTAGTATAATCTTGACTACAAATATACAATTTAGGTACCAATACGTGACAGTAGTACTAGTAAGTGACGATTAGTTCTAATGGTAGCGGTCACTAATTGTGATAATACTCTTACGTGTACGCAGTCTGTCGGACTCCCACGTTGATCGGTATTATGATGCAACTTAATTCGTAGCACACTTCAATGTTAATATTATCTATATTGATATATTGATAACGGGGTAACTATTATTTGTGGTATAGTCTTCGTTTAAATGATACACTTAGGTATATGTATTTTATTATAGACATAATTAGCTTGTGCAGTGGTGCAGGTAGGTGGCCCGTAGCCCGGGTCAAATTCGGAGAGTTATGGTACCGTTGCCTTCACTGACAATCTCCACAGGTGGAGACAACGGGAATTGTAGACAAAAATATTTCCGTTGAAATATTTTTGTCATCAGATAACGGAGTTTGTGTTCATGAATTCTAAAATATTTACTCCATTCCTCGAAGCTTTACATGAAGGTAGTTACATAAAATTTGAGATTTTTGCGTTTTTCACACATAGCATTTACCCTTTTTTAAACGGTTCTCACATTGCACGAGCTGGCGGTTGGTGCAAGCCAACCGAAATCTCGAGTAAAATAAATAAGTTAACCAACCATACGCGTTGAGACGCGTTTAAGCAGATAAATATATAGCTACATTTTCATTACTTTACCGTTCTTGTTTAATAGGCTTATTATATTTAATAGGCTTGTTATATTTCTACACAACAAAATATTTTTTTGTTAAAATTAGATCAAAGCCGCTGTTTGAAGCCGATCAAAACGATGTCTATAAAAATTTAAACGCCACGAAAACAACTGAGCGAATAATTTATTACCGTTTATTCTATTTTAAAGTGGAAAGACCCTTTTTTATATTTATCTACCGGTTATTGCAAGTACATGATGTCTCTATATCTATAATAAAATCGCAACATCTATCTCTATGTAAGATTTTAAACTATTGTTATCGTGTAACTATTTAAACTTTCGCGTTTTGTACACATTTTACATTCTAAATCGGGTCTGAACGCATATAATAAAGGTACGGCCGTGGTCACGAGTCGACCTGTGTCAACTAGTTACGGGTTACAGCTGGTGTCATCTGTGCGCCGGCGCCGAAACGTCGAGTAGGAATAAAAGGTAAACAAATACCTTTATTATACGCGTTCAGACCCAATTTAATATATAAAATGTTGTTATCGTAGTTGAACATAATAATTGTTATGTAAACAAACGGGTTCCTCACGATTTATTATTTATTTATTATAGGCGATATTTCGGTGCAGTTACATGAACCGTGGCCGCGGCCAGACTGCGGAGGCGGGTTTGTTGCTATTGACAGACAAATCTGTCTACCCTCCGTCGCGTTGGTTTTTGATTGATTCAAAAACATATTCATGTGGGTAGACCACATGAATATGTTTTTGTTGATTATGTTCCTTGCATTGCACACTATACTAACAACATTACCACACACACGCGAGTTTGAAAACGCATATAAAAATTATATTTGTGAATAAGGAAGAACACATTGTTATAATTATGCAATGAAGAATTGGTAAATTATCTTAATTGTTATGGATGACACACTTAAACCTAATTAAACCTAACTTAAACTTAGTGACTACACCGATGACTATACTTAAACCGGTGTGATTATAGGGAATAATTTGCTTGTCTTCAATAAGGCAAAACAAGGCTCAATTTAACTAATTATATTCGCCTATATTATGTACCTGTTTTCTGCAACTGAATATTTTCCAGATTGACGCAAAGCACTGACTTAAACAGAACTGAGTTATTTCATCTCGAGAAAATGTAAGAGTAACTCTAATTACTATATCAATACCAAGTTATATCTCTCCACTGCAGGTTAGATGCCTTTCTCAAGATTTGAGTAAATCTTAAAATGTTCTAAAAACTCAGTGAACTCTTTCTTTTAAGGATAGTTCACGGTGACCCAGTTTATACCTATCCCACCGGAACGGATCGATAGTTAAGTATAAATTCGAAATTCATTATCTTGAATTCGTTGGGCGTTAAGCAAGATCTGTTGATACATTATACATTATACACCCAGCTGGGTACAATTTTCTAGTACTACATTGCGGTCATATACAATAATTGTGACCAAACATACAAGATGTGTACGTAAGGTAGGTATCAGAAAGATCCCGGCACTCCTATGTTCCCACATCATCCCACGTTTTTTGTCACCGTCATTTGCTATTATGTTCCTCAAGGTATGGATACGTTGTGTGCGGTGACTTCAGTAATACTACTCTTCTGGTATAAATATCATATATATTGTTCTCGTGTGTTTACAAATTGAAATAGATAAGAAGCCATGTAAGTGCACTGGACGTTGATGCCTTGTCGGTCGCGTGAGAGAGAATAACATGTTGTGCCTTGTTGGCAGCTCGAGACGGACTGCCCTCCCTTGTCGGTGTTTTTTCTAAGTTTCATCTTCCCTTTTACTAAGTTACTAGCAGCACAATTTAAGTAAATAAAGAATAGGGCTATTTATCGAGGGCCGTTTGCAAAAACAAGAAAATCCCTATTATAAAATGTCGTCACCTCGTAGGAACACCAAAAACCATTTTGAACAATATAAAAGTAAGTATATACTTATACTCGTAGATAAAAGATGACTAATTAAACTCCAATCACAATTCAAATTGGCATTAAATTGGCATCTTTCAAATTTTCAAAGGAGTAAAATAGTGTTTCTGCACACGTGTAAGGACCAATGACGTCTAAATACATAGAAGTCATTGGTAAGGATAAAGGTTTTGACTTACAAAATTAAATAATGAAACGATTCTAAAACTATTATCTTACGTTGGGTGCTTGGGATTTAGTCAGCAACGCACCCTTAAAATAAAATAACAAAAAAATTCGAGAACTTGTCTTTAACTTTACGAATGTGTGTCGGAAATAGTCACCACAAAGGCCATGTTTTGCAACCCTCTTAAGACATCTGAAGTTATTGAAGGGTGCACAGACAGTTTCAGCAAAACTTTTGTCACACCTTGTGAATTATTTATATTTTCATATAAGCTCTGTGTTTGTATTTTTTAAGTGAACGAAGTCAAAAAATAAAAAACAATTTGTAAAACAATAAATCAGGCTAGAAGTAAAGTAAACACAATAAATAGGATACTTAAATTTGTCCCCATTAGTGTAATGTTACCATAAAATTTATACATAAATTAAATAAATTTCTTAAATGTGGGACGGACAATCCAAATACTTCTCGACTCTATAATAATAAGTTTACGCACTAAGTAAGTTACTGAAGCGATTGCGATTGACGCTGTTGAGAAGAGTTCTATTTTGTCAGATTATTTTGTTTTATAAAAATAGTCCTGTTATTTTTAATTTTTTTTTCTTTAAGATGATTACATAATGGTAATATTTTTATAACAATAAAATTCTATTAAGATATAGTTGATAAGATATTCAATATAATCGTTAATGCCTAAATGATTAATAAAAAAAATGATATGTACCTATAGTTAGGTACATGCTAACAAATGGACTCATTTGCTCATGGCCAAACTAATAAAATTAATTAATGTGGGGTTTCTTTTAAGAAATCACTACCCCATTGTAACTCTATTTTATTCAAAATAGAAAATTTAATATTATCGCTTGAATAGTTTACAGTAGTTCATTTAATTGTAAGTAGTCATAACACTTATAATAACAATTATAACAATCACAATAACAGCCATAATAATTTATTCCTACTTAAGTAAAACAGTAATGGGTTAGATAAACAATTTTCTTCAACATGCTGTCATCACATCATAATTATTATGTTGCTCGTGATTTTTATTAATTTTTAAGTATAGGTAGGCGATATTCTGTAATTTCGCAGTGACCTCGATTCGTGTTCATGGATCGTATTTCCGGCTATATAAAATAAATAAACAACTCATTTACATAACAATTATTACGTTCAATCATGAAAATTAAAGTCAAAAATCGCACGCTACAGTCAATCGCCGAGTTTAAACAGTTAGTGAGTTGTGTAGCTTAAACCTTTGATAAATGTGTGATCGCTATTAACATTCCAGAGGGACACCGGTGATACGATTTTATTCTAAAATGTGATCGCACCTTTTCTTACACGTGATATTAGAAAGGGAAGGGTTTATTATGTGAACGATGGTTTGTGGCAATTCTATAAGTCAATATATCTGGTGGGATATTGTCTGTTTGTCTTCTTTACGCGGGATTATTTAATACTTTATTGTAACAGATACAGTGGGTCGCTAGAAGACTGAACAGTAAGTACCACCGACATATACTTTCACTATGAGTGACTTGTATAATTAATTATTTCAAAGGCGAAAGGTAGTTTAATGTTATATGTAACATCGATTAGAAATATTAGTTCGATTTTTAAAAAGTATTTGTCGTGAAATCAAATAAGACTTTACTAATGACTAGAACAATGTTTTAGCCATGTCATGCTAAAATATTCCAGTCATGTTTAGATTGTGAGACCATGAGTCTTTGAACTACTGAATGTTCTTATATCTAAACTCTGTTGCTTTATTATTTTTTATTTTTATAGACAAGTGGGCGGACGAACAAGCGGTCCCACGTGATGGTAAGTGTCACCGCCGCCCATGGACACCTGCAACGGGTGCAGGTATGGCACAAATCGCTGCTTTCCAATATTTCGGGATACCCGAGGGACTATGCGAATGGGTTGCAAGTTTCCTGACTGGACGGAGCATCAGAGTCGTTATCGATGGTAGCTGCTCCGACACCATGTCTATTAACGCTGGCGTCCCGCAAGGCTCCGTGCTGTCTCCAACTCTGTTCCTTCTGCATATCAACGCATAACAACAAATTGGTGACATACGTTGCTATGCGGATGACAGCACTGGAGACGCCTTGTACAGGGGCCGCGCCAACATCCCTCGAGTCGGAGTGGAAGAGAGTCGCGCCAGGCTTGTGTCTGAAATCGAAGACTCTCTAAATCTAGTCTCGATTTAGGGTTCCCTGAATCTAGTGGATTTCAACCCTAGTAAAACGCAAGTCTGTGCATTCACTGCTAAAAAACCCTTTTGTCGTAGCACATCGCTTTCAGAGCATACCTCTTAAGATCTCGGAGAGTATTGGGATCCTTGGTGTCGACATTTCCAGCAAAGTCGAATTTAGGGGTCATCTGGAAAGTAAGGCTAAAATGGCCTCCAAAAAGCTCGGTGTGCTGAACAGAGCGAAGCGGTACTTCACCCCTGGGCAACTCCTAATGCTTTACAAAGCTCAGGTGAGGCCCCATATGGAGTATTGCTCACATCTCTGGGCCCGCGCACCGAAATACTAATTGGACCCATTTGACTTCATCCAACAACGTGCTGTTCGTATTGTCAACGATCCCACTCCCACGGGCAGTTTAGAACCCCTCAGCGTTCGGAGAGACGTTGCATCTCTCTGTGTGTTCTACCGTCTGTACAATGGGGAATGCTCTGAAGAATTGTTCAATATAATTCCCACCTCGGGTTTCTACAACCGCACCTCCTGTCACAGAAGTGCGGTCCATCCGCATTTCCTAGATACGGAGGTGTCGCGCACTGTTCGGTCCAAAAATTATTTTATATCGCGAACCCGAAGGCTGTGGAACGAACTGCCTCAAGAGGTCTTCCCATTAAACTACGACATGGGGTTCTTCAAGAAAGCTGTGAATAGGATTTTGCAAGGTCGGCGGCGCGCCCGCATACCCCCTGGTGTTGCAGGTGTCCATGGGCGGCGGTAACACTTAACATTACGTGAGACCGCTTGCTCGTCCGCCTTCTTCTCTATAAAAAAAAAAAGGTATGCGGGTGCGCCGCCGACCTTGCAAAATCCTATTCACAGCTTTCTTGAAGAACCCCAAATTTTAGCTTGAGGTAGCCTCTTGAGGAAAGACCTCTTGAGGCAGTTCGTTCCACGTACTACGCGGTATAAAATGATAGGGAAATCGCACATCTGCTTATAACTTATAAGTAACACGTTACGTTACTTAATAGTGTTCCTAACTGTTTTCGCTTCGAAATACGTTAATAATGATTTTCGATTTATATTTCTATTATCTATTGTCGTGAGGTCGCAACACTGAGTTTATACTTAAGTACGGATTTATAAAAATTATCACCAGCATGTTCTAAGAATAAAAAATATAAATCTAGAACATGTGTATCCACCGTTCCACACTGGGCCCGCGTGGTGATTTACGGTCTGAAACCTCCTACTAGAAAAGCCTTGTACTTTGTAGTGGGAAGTTGAAAATGAGTAAAAAAAAGTGAGTATTTGCCAGAGTGCAAAATAAATAGCTTTAGAAAAGAAAATTGTAGTATTGGATTGATCGTGATGCATATCGATATAAAATGGGTGCAGGTGGGTCTAAATTTTTAACCATAATTTTATTTCTAAATTAAAATTACAATGCATATAAACACTTAAGAGTATTATGAATAAATTCAATCAATTTGTTTTGACATACCCGCTCAACAGGCGGCGACTTTATAAAACGCGCAAGAATGTTAACTGTAATCACTTTTTACGCTTCACATATTTACTTTTTAAAGAAAATTGAACCGTATTAAAATCAGCATAAAGTCTTTCAAATATTTTTTCAGCAGTAAAAATATTGTTGCTTTAATTCTATAGACGACCATAAAATGTCTAGTTACAAGAAACGATAGAAAAATTTCTCCCGTAATTTCGATAAGTTATTTATGTGGACGAGTATTTATGGTCTATTATAAAGCTGCGTATACACATAATAACAAGAGATTAAGCTTGTATTAACGTTAAAATTAAAGAGAGTATGAAAAGTCTTCTGAAAAATGTCTGAAATTCAATACATTTTAAATACTAAAGCTATTTTGCACCTAAAGAACAGCTAGTCCTCACTTCAGCAATTTATACAAACGTAAATGTAAATTGCACAAAAAACACTGAAAGAACAAATAATAATTATCAAAGTAATTATTAAAAAGATAAACTGTGTGCATAACTGGTCTATTAAAAAAACTACGTACCCTATTAAAGTTTTTTTTTATATACGTGTACAGACAGACTGAAATGGCAAGCTGAAGTGGCAGTGGGCGGGCTTCATATGCCGCAGGACCGATAACCTATGGGGGAGATGAGTCCTTGAATGGAGACCGAGTACCTCCGGAGACGCCCTCCGGCCAGCTGGACTGACGACTTGAAGGAAGTCGCCGGTGGTGGCTGGAAGAGAAGAACGGAAGACCGTGTGCGATGGCGGTCATTAGGAGAGGCCTATATCCAGCAGTGGAGAGACACACGCTGATGGTATGGTATGTGTACGTACGGAAAGTTGAATAACATGCACAACAGTTGTACCAGACGAAGTTGAGATATGTTGAGATTAACAAGATGTGTTTTAAATTATTTTGACTTTAATTACAAAGAAAAGTTGACACTGGCAGAATGTCCTTATTTCGCTATTGGCAAATATGAAGAGAAAAAGAAGATAATACTCTAAAGAGTAGTGTAGTGTACTTAGAAGCTCACTGAGTATTACAATGTGGATATCAGATCATATCGAGGGAGAAGATTTTAAACTTTTGTTATCGTGGTTGAACATAATAACCACGGTTCATGTAACTGGACCGAAATATCGGCTATAATAAATCGTGAGTAACCTGTTTCCAAATAATAAATAATATATTGACGGATGTCTCAAAATTTACCAGCAACTGACAGAATTTTAGGTAAATGGTGCATGCATGCCAGTTCTGTTCTACATTAACTCTACAATAAAATAAATTACTTTTTTATGAAGTTGATTGCAAAAAGAAAAATAACAAAACATCCGTCAGACCAAACCACAGAGCTGCGGTTTCATTGCACGTCTGGCTCTGTTTTGCTAAATATAAAAGCTGTTTGGAGGAAAGTAGTCTTTTGGTACCTCCGTAGCTCCTCAGATGCTGTTGATCATGATCACGTATCAATGACCGGAATGAGGAAATCGCAATTCCACTTGAAGACAATCTTTCATTTGTGCCATCTTTCCTGGTCCATATTTCCTGTTTCAATTCATGTATTTTCATTGATTCATTTTATTGATTTTCATTCAATATCATTGACGCATGTTGCTTCCAGTAGGTAACTTGCGTTCAGAAAGCTTAAGTGTATGATGTCCTCGTATATAAAAACAGATTTAAGGCTCATTATCATCGAGGTTTTATCAATATGCATGAACAGTTGCAGCTGAAAATTGTATGAAGTTTGGTTAGATACAATCGTATTTAATATTCTCAACTGAACAGTTCGAGAAACTCTCCTTGTGAACCGCAAAAATCAACATAGCATGCGACTGAGAATTAAAACCTTATTACGATCACTATAACCGAGAAAGAGAAAGAAGCAACTATGAAATGGCACATATTTTCAAATAGTACCTATTCAGTAAAGTAATTCAGTTGTAGCTGAGAGGTAAAGTGCTAAAAATTTACTTTATATGCTGTTTAAATGTCTGTACAGAAATTATTATTCCATATCAAATCATCAACCTGTCTGTCCACTGTAGGCGTTTTTCAAGGCCCGCCACCACACATGATCATCGACTCTTCACATCCAGCTACCACCGGCTAACTTCTTCAAGTGGTCGGTCCACCTGGCCGGAGGGTGTCCCACGCGGCACTTCCTCCCTCTCCAGAAAAAGTAAAAAATATTTATACAAATGCGACAGTAGCAATTACAAACGAGAAAAACTTACGAAAGAAAAACTCCAGAGAGAGTTGCTAAAATACGAAACAAAGTAATCCAAGAATATTCCAATTAAAACAAAGAATGTGAATTTATAGTTAATAATGATTTCAAAAATAAGTAGAATTTCATTAATAATTGGGATTAATCAGTAAATTCAAGAATAGTGCTTTCTTTCCTCCTGTTATCAGAATTAGTATTTGCTGAGAAATAACGTTAAAAACTCGTTACATTAAAATAAATAGGTAACTATAATAGGTATAAAATAGAAGCTATCGTATTTATTGCCGTTAAAACGGTTATTGACTTTATATTGTTTTATTAGTGACAGTATAACGAGGGTCAATAACAATGTTTTAGATAATTTTAACACTCGAGTGTTGAACATTATTCTTTACAACAATCATTAGATCAAACTCAGACAGAAATATAGATAATTTTATAACACAGCTTTTAGTAGATATATGTACTACAGGCCATAATCGTTAAATCTTGCTCTGATTGCAATAAGAAATAAAAAACAATACAAATCAATCCACGTTACGCAACAAATTATTAAATCCGCCCCATCGATCAACCAAAATAGTGAGATGTATCATTATGGCTTAAAAACAAGGTATTTGCGACGAGGCGGTAAAACTGACCTCATGGCAATTCAGTAAATCATTTGGTGGCAACAAGATATCCATTATTGAACATATCATTGATAACTTTCCTTTTTTAAAATAACTGCAATACTTTTCACTTAATGGTGACGCGAATGTAAAGAGATAAAATAAAAAGAATCATTTAGATTTTACGATTTTCTGCAAGTCCGTTGCTTGATGGGCTATCTATTGCATTCATGAAAATGAACTTTGAATATTTGTTAAAATAAATACATTACATATTTGAAATACATTATTTTTCACTTTATGCTAGACACAAGATTAATTAGCAAGATTTATTCCTTACAACCTACACTATCAATTAACCCAATAAAATAACTTACGATTTCTTATAGGAAAATTAACGGGTGCGATTCCCGGTTGTCTGTGAGTTTTTTGAAATTTGTATACAGTTTTTCATATCTCTAAAATAGACGTCATGATTCATTAGAATAATTTTCTCTATTTCTAATAGTTACAGACATTTCCATAATAAAATAAAATACTTTTCTCGATAAAATACCCTGTGTAGTTTCATACAGTAAGATATTAATAAAATATAAATAAATAATAAATAGAACTCAATCTGGGAAAAGACCTAAGAATACTAAGAGACACAATTCGCCAAAAACGGTGACGTCTATTGTCTTGAGCGATGAGTCACTGGATTCTTAACGCGAACAGACAATGGTGACCAGACAATTTCGAGGAACGTCCAAAAGATCACCAGCAGCCGCCAGTGTGAATAGAAAGTGTAATAATACCAATTCAATTATGCATTTCCTCTACCACTAATGAAACTACGAAATGTGGAATGATTTTCGCGTTCCTCTACACGCAATGACGGATAACACTTAGATTATAGGTAATCTTGTGATCTACTCCTCCGTATTAGAAGTTGTTTACTTTAAACCGACGACTTAGAACTAATCGCACCGGTTACAGTAATGTAAAGTTTGGTACACACAAGCAGGCTAATTGTACAGGACAATTGGCAGGCTATAACTGAGATTTAAAAATATATGTGTTATCAATATCAGGAATTGATATCACATATTTTTAGATCTCAAAAATATTGGGAAATAAAATTGAGTTTGGACAAAATTCCATAGACACATTGCATTTTATTTCATATTGTATTTATCTTTAATAAATTTACAAATGATAGGTACAATGATAGGTCACTAAAATCTACGAGTACATCTGTATCTGTACATCTACAATAGATAGATGGATAGATAGATGGATAGCTAGATAGATACACTTTATTGTACACCAAAAACATACAAAGTAATACAAAGTACAAGTTATTAGAAGTACAACCGGTGGCCTTATCGCTGAAACGATTTCTTCCAGGCAACCTTTGGGTGGTGAAATACACGATATACAGGGTTAGTGGTAATTCGACCTATTCTCGTTAAAGGCTTATTAAAAAGGTTGATGGATTTTTTAAAATAAATGGTGACATACAACTTTAAAAAATAATAAAGAAAACTATTAGCATGTAATGAAACATTTTTATTATTTTTTTAACGTTGTACATCACTTTTTATTTCAATAAATCATAAATTCTAATTATTATTCTATTCTAAGTGGGCATTACCGGGCTAAATTAATTGCTAAGAACCAAATTATAATTACCAGTAATCCTGTGTACAAAAATTTAAATAAGAAATTCTAATACGTTGTTTTACGGTAGTCTTCTGTGAGGGTGTAACTCTGACAGTTGGATGTACGCGTACCGATGTATATATAAGATACAAACTAAAGTAAATTAAAATTGTACACGCAGCATGGATTTTCTTAGAATTTTTGTTTTTTTTTTTAAAGTAGACGATGGAAATAAAATAAGTATTTTTTTTAACAAAAAATCTTGTTAGCGGTCTGTGCTAAATACTGCCATTATAAAAGTGTAAACTATTTTTATGCAGTCCATAGAAGTCTATGAAAGAAGATGAATTTCTATGATGAAAGGCTATGTCTAATAAAGTTATTATTCTACTATAAAGCGACTTCGTTCGCGGGAACTTGTGATTCCCGTGGGAACTCTATAATGGATCTGGATAAAAAGTACCCTAAATATTAACTTGGCACATAAGCTATAATTATGATTAGTTAAAATCCGTCCAATAGTTTTCAAGTGATGCGCGTTCAGATATACAGACGGACAAAAATTAAAAAAAAAAAGTTTTGGGCTCTGTATTACTCGTACTTTACATTACAGTTCTTTTCTTCATATATGGCAATGATGTAATTAGCACATTCTGCCAGTGTCAAGTTTTGTTGTTAATAAAACGTCTCAAACGTATCCTGTCAATGTCCAATCCCGTCGAAGTAAGTCAAGGGTCGCTCAGTAAAGCAATAGTTGGTTTAGTGACAATAAAAGAGGACTCCTTGGAAGCACAAGAAAAAGGCAGTCCCGCGATTTTATTTGATTATAAGTTTATAACAAACACCACGCAAGAAAAACTCTTTGAAGTTTAATAAACTATCACTATTAAACCACAAAACACCTAATACACAATTTTTACAATAATCAAACAAAACTCAACTTCATTTCTCGAGTTCCCGCCAAAACGTCCTAGACTTTAGTTACTTTTTTTAAATATTGAATGTACAGACACGGCTCTGTACGATTTTATTATATGTATAGATTGTCTGTGATTTAATTTAAAAAATAACCAATATTTTATAATCTGTGGGTCTATCCCAGCCCTAACACAGGTAGCGGCATCACAGAAAGCGGTCTATAGACTATCCCGAAGCAGTGATTAGCCACAGTGATTGTGTACAGTGACCGCGAAAGTTGTCCATTAAAGAATCTGACTTTATCATAAATAATGGTTGATTGATGAGAGACCTCCGCGGGCGAGCTGCCGTCAGAGAAACGATACGAAAGTGATTTTATAATTACTCATACAAAAACCTTAAGTATTAATATCTGAGATATGATGATGTTAGGACCAGGGGCCCTACCATAAACTTTTACAAAACAATATTGTTGCAGGAACATTTTATTTCAGGCCTAAAACAATATTACTCATATTCGTACCATGACCTCCACCAAAATATTAATGCTTAGTGCTGCGAAAGAACGAATGATTTTAATTATTTGTCTATTCCCTGCTAAAAAACAAAACGAAATAACGCTATATGAACTGTATAACGCCATTTCTTTCATACAACGTTCCAATTTGCACTACAGTTGACAGTTGACGTCACCAAAACTTCTTAGTAAAACATTACTAATATAAGCTTACATTAAGGACGCTGTGGTACGAAATTGAGAAATAAGGTTACAATAATACTGCTATAAGGACTTGTGGTAAGGCCCCAGTCTGAAAGTGATAATGTCGTGTACACTAATATTGCTCTTAATCCAAATATTTTTGGATTAAATCTAGTTTTAAAATTTATAACATATCATATACTATATATAAACAAACAGTATATGTATCATCTTTGTATATGTATTGTCTAATTTTAATAAGTATTCAAAATGACTCTGGAATGGTGATATTGATAATGAAAATATTTTTGTGTACGAACGATTTTTTGATTGTAATTGAAAAAAACTCTCATATTAAAAAACATGAACTTTTTATTTTTCAGAATGTTTTTTCATACTATTTTATAATTAAATTATATTAAAAAATGCGTCCTGCACATTCAAGAGGTCGATTGCTAAGTTCTTACGTACCCTCTTGTAACGCCCACACCAAGAGGTAGTTATATTATTTTATATGTATTTATTAATAGGTAAATATTAATATAATTCTGCCCCCTTTTCCATAAAAAAAACATTCTAAAAGGTTTTAGAGGGTATGTTAAATACAAAAAGAAGTCGCAAAACAAAAGTTTATTGTTTCAACGTTAGAAATTTAGATATTAACATTGTAATAATAAACAGGATTACTGTAAAAATACCCTACAATCTCTCAATATTGCAGGGTATTTTAACAATAATCCTGTACCTATAATTGATTTATTTGTATCAAACTACGTATATTTTTATTCATTGTGATATTACAGGTGAAGATATGTTACAAGTACAATGGTATATGTTCCTCTGTAATATACCCAATGGACGTATAATGACTTGTCATGCCTTGTCATCAGTCCTACTAACAGCTAACTAATTACAAAATTATAATTACAGTACTAATTACAAAATTATTAAATTTATGTGATAGGAATGTGACTGCAAAATATTATATATTATTTATCGTCACTGCTACCAATTTTTGAGGGGGAGAGTGCACGCTACAATCCAACAGCCGCTGGGCGTACTCGACTGGCCACATTACCCCTCTCTCACAGAAGACTACCTTGAAATGTACTGCATTTCCCACTTTATCTTATTTCCCTAATATACGTACGTGTTTCGGTAGTGCGTGAGATGTGGCAGAGCTCATTCCCATCCTATCCCTCCCCATTTTCCCAAGCTCTTCTCCAAATCCATTCCTATAGGCAAGGTAGGCAGCGCAACCGGGGGCGTGCCAACGTTTGTCATTTTGGATTAATGTTGGCATGTATCGCGGATAGCTATGGGCGACAGTCATGCTCGTCTGCCGCCGTTCGTCTATAAAAAAGAGACATCTCCTGTCTATGCACAGAATATTTCTATGATTTAAACAATGTTGTCTTCTGCAAACTGTTCAATCTTGCTGCTAAATGTGCAAGGCACATGTCACTGCTACGTTCGCATATGCGTCAATCGCATAATGCTTCAATTGTTCCTTTTAACGTATTGTACTTGTATAACGAAACATGTGTTTTGAATTCATTAGTCTCTTTTATTGACTTTCAAGTAATTCATGATGATTGTAGGTTTGAAATAAATAGCTTGGTAATACTTTGAATATTGGTCGTCTCGTATCTTAATACTTTGAAAACCGATGTGTTTCTTTTCACTTTAGAGAATTTACAAAAACAAAATAACCAGTTAATATAACAGAGTCTATTAACAATGTCGTTGTCAAACTTTCAATTGAAATTAAATAAAAATGTTTATTCAGAAAGCTAAATGGCGTTAAACAAACACACGGTACCGTTTACCAATAGCGTCAAATGGTTTGCAAGTGATAGCTTGAAAGTGTACAGACTGGGCCTAGACCAGCAATTCTGTGTACCCTACGCCTTGCATGCCGTCTTGTGTAGTAGGTATAAAATGGCTGGTGGTATAAAATAACGTGCACTCACCCCCTGAAGTATGTAAAGTCAAACTATGGGTATGTAAAGCCAACGATTTATAATTATATGTTGGAAGAGGACGTTCATAAGAAGATGTAGAGCCTGCATCAGGGCAGGAGGCAAATAATTTGAGCTACTTTAATTTTCATAATAAATGAAATGTATTAATATTTTTTATGTTTCTCAGTCTTTCCTTAGTCCCAAATATGCCTTGATGAATAAATTGTGACTTAAAATCAATTTAGTGTACCTACATTATTAAAAAAATTGAAAAAAAAATTGTTGATAATTCTAATTTTGGTAAAAATAGCTCCTTTGATATTTTAATAGCAATATCATCATTTCTGAAACAGGAAACCTCATGTATAAATACCATTTTAGAATCTACATTAGCTAATTAGGCATTTTTAGAAATGGTAGTCCACTATTGGTGTGATACATTTTTTTTTGGTAGGTGACTGAAGTTCATATTCAAACTAGTAGACGAAAGTTGAAACCTTAACTTTACACAAACGTAAACTTTTCGAAAATACCATAACAGTAAATGAAATATACTGATTTTTCTTTAACAAAACAACTCTTCGAGAATAATAAATATAATACAGCATTTTCTTTCATTTGTAGCTGCAGCACGCGAATTACTGACAAAGGTTGCTAATTATACAAAAAATAAAAAAAGGGCCAATATATCGAAACCTGTGCGATTTTTCACTAAGATTAATTGCGGTCATCCGATAGCTCATGAGCTGGGCGGGTTACCGATAATTTCAAGCTAGGCCACTATTATGTATACCTATGCAAGAAAGTGACATCTGAATAAATCTGAGCATTGAATAAATCTGAGTATTTTTTAAATGAGTATAAATCTGGTATTATACCTAAGCATAATAAAATCAGACCAACTTAAAAATGCTCTCCATGTAACCTCTCTTGAATGTAATCTGTTGGAGCTATATGATAAAGGTCCATTCATTATAACGATCATAATTAACCTTATAACCGTAATGAAATCGCTGCATACACGTCTACGCCCCTCAGTAATCTCCAAGTTTATTAATTATAATAACAAACTGACCTCCGACTGATACAGATGACCTATTTATTTCCAGTGAGTGATATCGGGTTATTTCTATAAAAAGTCGTTTTAATGATTGGTTTTAATTATTTATCAAGCGTAGTACAATTGTTAAAGCAACGACTTGGCTAGTTCGCATCTGAGAATCCTCAAGTTGCGTTATAAATTGAATGGGGTAACAGTATATTTTAATTGTACCTACTTGTTTAAACGGCGCTCAAATCATACCTTTACGATGTAACAGCAACGTCTTGTACATACAAACGTATGACAACACTCAGTAAATTGATTGAGAATTCTGTAGATATATGAAAACAATCTATTTAAGTATGCGTTGAACATAAGTTTAATTATATTTTCATTATACGATCCATTCGACACTTGCTTGTAACTTCTGTCAGTAATCAAATCACGTAGAATCTTTTACTTTAAACATTATTTTAATTATTGACATTATTTCATAAAACTTTTACAACATATTTTTTCTGTAATAAATAAGAAAAACCATAGTGAATAAATTAGGATTCTCTGTTTTTAACCACATTTGTCAATCTAGAAAAGTGACGCATCTGGAGTTGACGTCCTAGAAGCGAGGTAATTCACAGAGAAGCAAGGTGTTCATAACAGGATTCTGCAAGGCCGGCAAGCTCCCCAGTGTTGTAGGTGTCCATGGGCGGCGGTGACCACTTACCATTACGTGGTCCGCCCGCTCTTCTGCCATTAAATTTATGAAAAAAAATGGGTCGTCGAGCTTTAATGCTTACGTATTTTTATTACTGTATAATTTAGTTGTAACACATTAAAAGTAGTCATAGCAAGGGCGGTGTGATCAAGAAGAAATCACCTTAACAAGTGATCAGATTAACGAAAGTTGCAAAGAGAAGGCATGTTTCCATTATACAATTTGTTTGAAGACAATGACGGTCTCGTATATTTGATTACCGACTACGTATTCCTTTACTCATCGATTACGTAATAAAATTACAGCAGATAGTAATTAGAATCACTTAGATCCTTAGATAAAAGGCACAAGTGCATTTTGATTACATTCGAGAAAAATGAAAAAAAAAATTGGTAGTTTTCATTAATTTCAAGCTAGAAACTTGGACTTTTGGACAAAACGAAAAGAATATCAATTATATATTCTCTTTGTTTATTTTGAATTTCCGATTATAATGTTAATTATGTTTTCGTTAAAAATGTTATTAATGCTCTTTCTTCTTAGGAGGGCGGGCAGTGTAGGTTTAAATATATCTATATTTAGATTTTAATAAATAATAGTATTTTAATAAATAAATAAACTTATAAACAGTTACAATTTATTAAAATTGCTGCTTATCGTATATTAGAGAAATCACGTGTTTCAAAAATAAACTTTGTTACCAGACATTAGACAAGTTACAAATTCGACATGGTTTTGAGAACACCCGTAAAAAACTGGAAATTAAAGAGAATTTATCAATCGTCTGTATAGTTTTAAAACAAATCACTAAAATCAAATTAAGCAATGGAAACACACGAACAGAAGTCGTCGACCAATTAATTCTTGAAAGCCTGCTCTGAGCCCTTATTGATGTGTCAACGACTCGTCTACAACAATATTATGTACTCACGTGTATTGTCGCAAGCAGTTTAGGTTGGCGAAAACTTCAGTTTATAATTTGTCCCTTTTTGGCTTTGCAAATTTTTTTAAGTACCTTATAGTTTGAAATTAATTGGAATTTTAATCTTTCGTCAACAGACGTTTATAGTTGTATAACTTGTGTTCTATATCGGAATATAATGTATTGATGTACGAGTAGGGATTCGACAAAAAAATTGACATTTAAAGTTATTCCTCTTCCTACCGTACAAGATTCTGGAGATTTCTTAATAATTCGTTTAGATTACTGTACCTCTTTCAAAGGCAATTTGCCCTTGTCTACCTTTCTCTTACAGTTCAAAAATCGCCTTAGTCTATGCTTGTAGTGCATGACCGGGGCATAGTTCCGTTCACACTTAGGTCGACGAGACTGGGCGCCGAAGCGGAATAACACTAGATACGGTTACCGGTCACCGTCATCGGGTTACTAATCCACCAACATAAAATTATAATCACCAAACGATCTCCACAGACTAAATTAGTGCTTATGAAATTGAAATAAAGATTCAAGGTAATTTAGGTAACTGTAAAAATTTAGTTTCAATATAAGATCGTGTTGGCGCTATGCCAGCACAATTTTACTAGATGGTCAATAACTGACGAATACAATTGCCGCCGCGTCAAATCTATTATAGGACATTGACAAAGCGCGTGTTGAATTGCGTGGTATTAAATATTATGTTGAAGAAACGGTATTCTTATTGGCTGTGGTTTTTTATACGTCAACTTTCATGCTTAAATAGAGTTGACAGACGCTCAAGTTCAGAAGATTAGTGTTATTATTTGAGTTGTTTTTAACACATGGTTTGTAATTATTAAGGTCACAAAATTTGTTATAGCTGACTGCTTGTATGTCGTCATATATATCTCAATGTTACTCGGCGTTATTTCTCAAATGTAAAATGTATCCTATAGAGAATACAAGCAATTTTATTTTTATGAGAAGCATAACACGCTTTTCAAATTCTATGAAAGTTTCGCTTTTGAATTTAACATCAATATTCCTATCCGTGAAATCACTACTTGACATTTTAAAGGAGTCGTTATACGTGAAAACAACTAGAGAAAGGCAAATACTGACGAGCGAGCCCTGTCGCTTTGGCTCAAATTGGCTAAGTCACGAACTTGACGAGACGCGGTTCACAGCTTTCCATATATGAATATCAAAATCTTTCTATCTCAGATCTTGTCGTATATAATCTTTAATACCACACACAGATATTATCCAAACGTTTAATCTATGGCCCGGAAACTTATGATTATGAAAGATCTTCTCTAAATGCAGTTGTACAACAAGGATTTGTGCGAAACACAGAAGAGCTAGTTATGAAGTAACACTTGAATCATTTCCTTGATATAGTTCTTCAATTTGAACTAACATCTATGATAGAAAGCATCTATGATAGGAGTCACTGATATTATTAATAGCATAGACGACGATAAACCACATATTATATTCTAGGCTGTCATATTTTGTAGCAGATAAATATAATATCTACAGTTTAAACTTTTACCAAAATGACTTCAATTAATCCAAAGTTATGGATGTGTCAGGAACGGGCGAAACGCTGGCAGATCGCTAGTCTATATAATTTTATATCTAGAAGTGAAACTTGTATGATTCATGTACTGGGCAATCAGACCACCCAGAGAGTTTCCGAACAGCCAGTCATTTATCACTTGGAGACACAATCAATTTAACTTCATAGATATTGAAACATTTTTCGTACGAGTTGGATTTTATGGCAATGATATTGAAGATGAAATTAGTTAAGATCGTAGATTTTAAGTAAACGTTAAGTTTGTGGAAAATAAGTCGTCATAAACATTGATGAGGGGATTAGAAATCAAGAGTATCGAATTGAACACGGAACATTTGATGCCGTGACTCTTGACACTATTAGACCTATAAGCGGTATTCTTCATTGTATTAAACATTATGAATAGGGATTACGTGTATAGAATATAAGGTATAAATATATATCTAAGTCGTTTAAGTTATATATTTATACCTTTCATCGCATCTCTCAATGTAACTTTCTGTTTAACCCAAAGGATAGCTAGTAGAGAATGCCTTAAGGTATTAAGCTCGCCTTTTGTACCATAAAGTTTTTAAATAAATAAGAATAAAATAAACATGCAACATCAGTCAAAACATGCAATTCGCAATATGAATTTTAAATGAATTCAGTCCACCAAAATAAACACACCACATCAAATGATACAATCTGCATATTAAATTTAATTGTCGTTTAAGATATGTAAATCTCAGATAAGCTTCTTTTGCACATAAAGAAATACGAGTACTTTTACTGGAAGGTAACCCGGTTTCCTATGTGGCGATTGTAGAATTTCGTCTTGACAATCTCTGATTATAATTACCAAATACATATAAATAAGGTTATAAGATTAGTTAAGCACAACAATCGTTGAAATTGAGGATGATTATTTATTTAACTTTAACTCCATGTACAATTGTGATCTAAAAATGTTTACCACCTTAAGGCCTATAATTGCGTGTATACGTCTATGTGTAATAACCAAATGTGTAATATTAACCACATGGCAATGTCAAAAATTTGGTTGTTCAAAGATACAACATACTAAACTCTGATTTTTAATTTCATGCAATTCTGACGTTTCTTGGTGTTACCAGATGACAAAAATGTTTCCCACAAAAAAAGTTAGCAATTCCAATAGAATAAAAATATTTGGCTAGTTTCCAAGGTTTAACTATGTAAAATCGTAATTGTATAATTAAATCTTAATTATTATAAAGTTGGCTTATATATTACAATTTTTATAATTGATATAAAATACTAGCTAGATATAATGGCACAAAAAAGAACGGAATCATTTTCTCAAGTAAATTTAATGGAATTAGTTTTAATAACAATCTTATCTTTTTTAGCATTTTATGTATCCTCCGTTAGCGGGTATGACGCCATACGTGCCGACTACGGTCTATTTGGCATACAGGCGACAAGGCCCACACGCGAAGTCAGTGTAGAAGAAGGGTTTGGGTGTTGGTATCATGTTGACAGCCTCAGCGCTGAATTATTAAGCCCCATAGGTTTTCTATTGGGTTCAAGTCAGCAGACCGGACAGGTCATAGTGATTAAATCACTGCATAAGGGCTCGGGGCTTGTGGATAGGTGCGTAATCTTGAACATCATACTAAGTAGCAAAATGAGGGGTAAAGCCGTTCTCCTCGTATTGACGTATAATAGCAGTGATTAATATCTGCCATCGACCTAAATTGCTTCGATGATGTATTAACTGCCTTCCGTCTTCATGTTGCCGGATCCAAAATCTTGCTATGAACCGAAATATGACTTTTGGCGGGAACTCGAGAAGCAAAGTTGGGTTTTTATTTGTTTATTACAGAACATGTGTATTATAAAAAAATGTGCGTAATGTTTGTGATATTCAAAAGCATAGAAAAGCATCCTATACAGTCCTATCCTAGGAGTCCTCTTGTGTCCTATACTGAGCGATACTCGACTTACTTCAACGGGACTGGACATTGATAGAATACGTTTTAGACTTTAAAATTGTTTATTACGAACAATGTCTTCTGGCAGAAGGCATAGAGGTCATTGATTACGAAGAAAACTTGATACTGGCAGAATGTGCTAATTGCACCATTGCCATATACATATAAAAAGAAAAATAAGCGAGGTATATTTAATTCTTGTGGTATAGCACTAATATTTAATCCCTTTTCCTTCGTGCGAATATATTATTTGTGCCCTTTACTGCAGTGATAAATTTCCCCTATTTCAGCATTTAGAAATAATTTTACACCGTAAACTGACAATTGTGACAAAATAAAACAGCAATACAGTGAAAAGAATTATATTTATTTATATTTTTACACATCGACACTTCACTTGATAACAAGTGTTAGTTTGTTACAGGCATTCCTTAAATAACTAATATAACAAGTGTCGCAATAATAGTTATTAAAATATTAAAAAAATATGAATTATTAAAATGGTTTGTGACATCAAAAACTTTTTAGTATAATCTTTTTGATATGATTGCAGGTTCTTACGTGCTAAAAAGTAATACCTAGAGTACGTTGATATGATGAAATAGACCTTATTGAGCGCGATGTCAGAATGGAATGAATTTTAAAACTGGTAAACACTTTTAGATCGCGATTGCACATCTTCCATAAACTAATAAGTATTAAGACTTATTTTATAATGCGAATAATTTACAATAAGGAGATGTTCGTTGGCACCCGTGCTAAGAGAATATTATGTGGCAAACGCCAACGCCTTCCACCAGGTAAAAAACAACAAAACTGAATAAAAACATGAAACTACAGAAGGAACTTTAGTAAACCAATGAAATTCAGCAGTAAGCTTATAAATACAATACCTAAAATACCTTAAATTTCCAGATTTAAATATGCTTAATTTTATTAATTACTTTTAGAGTTAATGGGATTTACAGAGTTAATATAAAAAAATATAATAAGGAAACGGAAAAAGCAACCGAAGTTAATGTGGTCACTGAACCAAAATGGTTGAATCAAAATGAATTTACCGTGAAAGCAAATGGTTAATGGATTTTCAATAGTAGGCCTTCTTTGACAGTCGACTTCAAAGACCATCAATTACAATCAATTCTCAATGTTTATACAACGTTAATTAATTATACATTCATGAGTGTACTGAATGTAGCGAATGTCACGATGACATCAAAAAGAATAGATTCTTTATTTTACAAGTCGGTTTCTAATCGAATGGGGCTACTATGCAAAATCAAGTAGTACATATTGTTATTTGCTAAGATTGAATGGCAGCTTTCAAGAATGTTTACATTGTAAAACGGCTTCTCTTTTCAAAAAAATAAAGGAATAGATGTCATTGAGGTTATCTTAGTTCCACAAGATCAAAAAGCTGTGAAGAATATTCTGTTGACTACCTTTATTATTTTTTCTGTAATCATAAGAGCATATACTGTATATACTCATTTGCAGTTTGTACTGGAGATTGTTTTATTTCCACACCGAAATAGTTTATTACTTGCGGTGAATTTGAGAAGCGTAAAAACACTGGATTACTACCGAACAATTCAGATTACCGAACACCATTCCATCTGTATGTTAATATATATATATATATATATATATTATATATATATATATATATATATATATATATATATATATATTATAAGGTGCGTTAAAGCCTACTCTGCTAAAGTACGAGTTCCTGCTCCTCAAAAACAGCTAAAATAGAAAAAGTCCCAATTTTAACTTATTAAAATCCTTTGATCGCAAATAACAATATAAATAACAACGTATATATTTGTCTGCTCTATTCTCGATATCTACTGGGCTGTTTTTATTGTGGTGTATCCGCAAAGTTATAGGGTTTGAAAGTTTGAAGAATGACGATGATGAGATAGTTTTGCAAAGATAACTGTATGTAAACACTCTCACAAACCAATTTGGAAATTCTAAGCATATGAAGCCGCATTCTAGTAATTACATAAATCTGATCCATGAACCACCATACATATAATATATATTCATAGAAAGGCCTTGGTTGACAATAGCCCCCTGTCCTTTATCGGTAATGACATTACACCGGGCATTGGCCAACATTATTCAACCCTATGATCTTATTACAGGAGATTATAGCCAGTAGAGTTGAATATGTAACAGTTACATTTCCTGAACACTATTGTTTATCATTTTTTTTTTCCTTAAAAATATATTGTTGTATTATACTCGTACGTGACTAAAATGCACTTGATCTGTACGTTATATAACACATTTAGACTTGCGAAAAATGCAAGTTGCAAAATAAATATCTACAGTAGCAAATAATAGCAGTAGGTTGTAGGTTTTCTTAATCAGTAGAATCTTCATTACGAAGATTAAATTTTCATTAAAATTTAATTACATTAAACCCATTCATTTACATTAAAAATTACCCGATTTTCCGAACACATTACATAAATGCCATGTTTCCGTTTTGTGTAACTTTATAATGTTAATTACAAGTAACAGCGTTAAATGTTGATAGTAATAATATTAATAATAAGCGTGTCATTAATAATAATCCGCTGTCTGATCATGCAATCAGTCCCTCCTCTCTTCCCATGAGGCCAGGGAGTATTCATCCTGCAATTGTGGAGTGCCGTGCCTGCAGAAGTGCGTGCTATCAGACTGGGAATCGATGCGGCGAACATTTTTTGGCGTGGAGGCAGGGCGCTTCATACTCTTTGCCGAGCGGTCTCAGTTCAATCAAGTTGAGACTGGACTGAGGTTGCGTTGGCGGGAGATATGGAACGTCCCTGTCCCCGCGCTCGTGGATGTGCAGTGCAGCACATGCATCGCAGACCAACGGTCCCCTCGGGGAAATAGGCGCTCCCATTGTATATAGCCCAACCTGCAGGGTGAATGATGAACTTCAGAGACGCGAGAATGTAGTCGCTGTCTGCGGGTCACCAGGGCGCGTCCAGATCTAGCGCGAAGAGTATGGCGGCTGACTCTCAGTGAACATGCAGAAGGGGGCGCTGCTCGATGACGCGAAGATTGTCCGCCGGTTTCTTTTCCTAGGGCCCTGAACCCCGGCCGACTGTGCTTCCGCAGCTGATTATACCGTCTCTCCCTAATTTTGGCTTACCGAAGGAAAGATAAGATGGTTTAGGACCTCTTTTCATAGTAAATAATTTATTTGCAAGTAAGAAAACCACCAGGGGCACGACGTACACTATATACTCGTCTGTGGCCTTCTTTCTATAAAAAATATATTTGTACCTTAAACATATTAAAATTTACACCAGAAAGAATGTCTTTCGAAAGAACATCCTCAGAGTAAGTCCACTGGTGTTTCATATTGTACGGAATAAAACTAAAGAACTTATAGTATTTGTCTTACATATGTACATTGCATTGCATACGAAATCTTGTTTATTGTTCTATAACATACCATAACACACCATGACCATACCATAACCATGTCTTTCGCTCTTCTCATTCAACCACTATTGGCAAACTTCTTCAAATCGTTGGTCCATCTGACCGAAGTATGTCTGTTTCTCGGTGTTGTCGGTCCTGTTGTTCTATACTGCATCTCATTTAATTAAAACGTGGCTCAAACCTTACGGTTGTTGCTACATTTTCTTTAATACGACAGGCATGCGTATGAAATGACAAATATTTATGAAATCAATTATCGCCGCCTGTACTGCTCGTATATCTGACAGAGCCGAGTGCGTTCACTTTTCCTCTGAGGCAATGGAGAGTGATTACTTATGTATGGTCAGGCGGTTGTCCTACTATCAATACTATAATATTTTCTGGTGGTTTGAAATTGAATTCTTTTCTTTCAATTCCCATCACGATTCCTTTAAACGCACATCTCGGTGTATATTTTTATAACTCTGGTATTCAAATGACTATAATATAAGTAGTATCGCCAAGATTTCAAAAAGTTTCATTTCTAAATATTTATGTATTTAGAGATTAAAGTAAAGAGTTTAGAGTGCAAAGTTCCACCTTTCGCATTAAAATTGGCGTTTCTAAGCCCCTTTCTAAGAGTCATTTTGCGACGTGAGAAGTAGTGAACTATATTTCTAATAAAGTTAACATGTTTAAGAGTTTAAGCAGAATGCAGAAAATTATAAAAGTATAATTATAATTTTAAGCACATTCAACAAAAAGTAAACATATTGTATTGACTTACTTTTTTAACTTCATATTCAGAACAAGTGGCAACTGCAAGTTCTGCCAGTTTTGGTTGAATTTCGAAGTCATCGATTGTACCGAGTACAATACCCGTAAGAGTTCATTATTCAGAATGAATCATTGCATCTACTAATGACCAATCCAGACATGACTGTGGGTACAGTTTTTTAGGCAATATAAATTGGCTGCTCCACATCAAAATCCAGCAAGGAACACATTTAAATTCCAAATTTGATTTAGAATCTAATAAAATCTTTCGTGTTTATTTAATAGCTTAATTGTTTGAATGTTTTTGGGCTCTACTGTAAAAATGTTAATTTTAAAAATGTTATTTTTTTTTAATGTTAATTAGTTAAATGTTAAAAACTAGTAATTAGACTTACTAGTTTTTGATATAGGGCAGCCGATTAATGTGACATTGTCTGAGCAAAGGGACCTTATAGTCGGCATAGACTTATTGGTTTTGATAAGGATTTTCCAATTTAAAATCTCATTGTTTCAAGATTCTTTCAAGAAAGCAATAAACAATGATGTAATTTTATTAAGGAATTCACTACTTCCAAATTTTCTCAGAAAATGTCACAAATAAAATTTACAGTGATTTTAATACATTAATTTAAAAAATACAAATATTATCGCATAGTGTTGTATGAGTAGGCATATCAGTAAATACACACTGCTCCATTTCACACGAACGGCCGCTAAACTGATAACTGTGCGCACGAACAACCACGAACTGTCGGCTTACGAAATTCTCACAAGCATGCATTTGCATAGAAATTAGGTACTGGAATGTGATATTAGGAGGAAAAGGGTTTCACATTAATTTAATGTTAAACTCAACCAAAGCGAGTGCCACGAGCAGAAAGATATTAGGTCAGCTAAGACTGGACGGTAAAGAGCTTTGTATGAAATCGTCGATCGCCGACCACTTTACTAGAGCCCTCATTTATTAGGGTTCAATATTATGAGGGGGTCTAGTAAAGTGGACTTTGATCGACGATTTTATACAAATCTCTTTACGGTCCAGTCTTGGCTGACCTCATGTCAATGACCGAAAGTCCTCCTGCTCGTGGCGCGCGCTTTAGTAAAACTTAGTTCTATAAAAGTTATATATGCCGCAGTCCGTTTTATAAGTAAAAACTTTTTAAATGAAATTCATTCTATTAAATCCCTAAGATATTTCAAATTTTTATTTTTTAAATCTCGCTTCAAAAATAATTAACAGATCTAATTAACCTAATTATTAAAGAATCTAATTAACAGACGTACTTTTTCACAAATTATCCTCATGAAATGTAGTGATTTAATTAAAATTCAGGCTTACAATATAGTACCCGGGTAAAAAGCTAGTAAACAGATAATTTATTAAATTTCTATTAGTTTAATTCATAGTGTAGTTATAGAGTTGGCATTAATCATAGGGTTTGGAATAATAATTAAACCTTACACATAATTAAAGAAAATTTAAATGCGTCTATGTCCCACCTAGGACACAATTAAGTAAAAAATAATAACAAATATTTTTATTATGAATCCACTATCTCCTGAAGAACGAAATCGGGTAGGTATGTAGGTACTTATTATAAGAGTTAGTATATTATTATATGAGTATCTACTTTAAAAAATACTCCTATATAAAAGGTACTCGATTATTTTAAAAACAAATATTAAACTTAAGATATTAGAATAAATAACATTAAACTATCGTAAAAAATACTGATAAAGGCTCAGAATAATGAAATTTTTAAATATTCTATTAATTGGTAAATTGAATAATATGGACTTCATTAATAGCTCTGGACAATTGATCATCTTACTTATTTTCGTATCGAAACACAGAAGTGATAATTATGAATGTGAGATTTATTTGAAACTGGAGCGCATTGGTTACATTCTTGCATTATGCGTCTAGCTACTCGTCAATACATGTATTTTCTCACTTATTTTTGTTGAGAACTTCATGTGAATGATTTATCGAATGCGACTTTATCGAAAGAACGAAACTCACCTTAGAAATCGAATGTCGACAGCGCGTTCGCTGCCACTAGACAAAACTTGTCACCTCTGGGAACAAATGTATCATTTGTCCACCACTGGGAACAATTGGGAGTTTTTGTGCAAAAACCAATGCACTGACTTTAAAAATCTTAGGTTTTTAATTTTTATGTTTAGGACGCTAAATAAATATAGATAGGTATACGAAGAATATGTTTGGACTTCTAAAGAAATAGTTATGCCACTTGGACGAAGTCAGGGCTCATCGTCAGTATATGAAAAACCGCTTTGTGCTACATTATATACATACACTACTTAATACCCCCAATTCTGTAAAAGTTCGGGTTATAGCCCGAAATCAATGTGTAAATACTCTTAGCAACCGGTTTTATGTACTGTAAAATAATTTAATAAATCTGATCCAATTTTTGATTAGACTTCGCTCCATAACCTATTAACGGAATAATTTCTCTCTCACCACCCATGTAATCATCTGTATCCAATCACTGGACCGTCAGTTTCAATCCACAATTATAATTACAGTTAATATAGCCTCTGTAATTCGATTTACTTTGTGTTGGAACAAAAAGTGTTGATTATACCAACATCTAATTATTATACCTATCTCGACCATTAGAAGTATCTCCCTATTCATTGCTGTGAAACTAGAGAAGATATATGAAGCGTGCCTCAAGATAGCAGCAGTGTACGGTGTTCTACAGTTAAAGTAAAAGGTGAAAGAGAATCGTGGTGTTGGGAATTGTCTAGCGGCAGTCTAGTCTGTGGTGAAGTCAACGACAGACCTACTTTCGCAGCTGAATTCGCGGCATATAGTTTTTTATAAAGGCCATACTACACTCGCAAAGCCGAACTCGAGCAACATCGCATGCCCGATAAGGTAGTTAAATTGACTGTACTTGATATGTTTTATTTAAAAACTACAGAAAATAATAAACCCATATTAAAAATAATTCAAATTCCTTGGACAATACGTTGATATGAGCCTGAGAATATTTAAAGTGCAGTGCTAGAGCTATGTTACAATTTTTTAAATCTAGCTTAATTACAATGACAGCTGTCAAAGTGCCTAGAATAGTGCTCTATAAAAATAATTATTCCTTAAAAACCTAAAAATCATTGAAGGTTTTTGCCATAGGTATATATATGCATGTATATTTTTATTTCAAGTACATTACACTTAATCGATAAATAAACACTACCTCGATTTGATAATTATTGTCCCAGTACTATTCCAGGCACTTTGACAGCTTTCTTCTAATCTAAAGCTAAATTAAAAGACTGTAGTGACGTCATTAACAGATAAGCGCAGTCCTTTTCTAAACTTTGATTTCTAGTAATTCAGTAATTTTTTACGACATTTTTATTTTTATTTCTCTGATCGAATTCTAGTAGGTATCTTCAATTATTTTAGTTAAATTAATGATTTTAAGATGTTTAATTAGTTTTGCGTTACTTACTAGCTGGCCGACTTTTTCAACACAGACGAGAGTGTAGACCCGACTTTAAGTTGATAGCAACTGCTGTTGGATACTTCAATTATTTTGTTAATTATATTCTTCTGAGATTTGCTCTCGTTCGGTGTGGGCTTGTCGTGACATGGCCGTGGGCATGGGTTGTATACGATTATTGCGGTGTCACAAATTGTTGCGTAGGTTTTGAGGGAAAGTTAATATAAATTAGCTTTATAGAAGGAAGGCGGCAAACAACCTAACAGTCTGAATGATGGTAAGCGGTTCCTGTAGTCTACGGATAACTGTTGCGTGCAAACATTAGTCAACTTTGACCCATCAGAAAATCCATTGTCTACGTTTCGTGATTGATGTATGTAGAAACAAGGATTTAGAAAAAAAATAATGAGAAGATAAGGAATAGAAATCATTATGGAATTTCACACCACTCCGCCATGTTTACCTCATGAGGACAACGGATACAACGGAATGACTAAAGTGGGATGTAAGGGAATGGCATGAGAGTGAATTCATGCTACATCATCTCTTTCTGTTCCCACGGGATGAGGTACATGATCTGTGATAATATATTATAGAACGGGAAGGATTGGGATGAAAAAGAGAAAGAGAATTCGGCAACTTTCACCCACATCTACTACATATGCCAAATGTAGTACCAGCATATGTAGTACTACCTAAAGATAGTACTACCTACATATGCTATAAAGTGGGTGCAACTGGTAGCAGTAGCAGGTCAATCTCTATCCACGACCACCTTAACGAGCTAGTAATAAGTACTAGAATGCACTAGAAAGCTGGGATTTAGGTACCTATACATAAACGAGCGTATATATACGTACTTATACATAAACGTATCTACTGTACTTAATACTGAAAAAGAAATGGACCGTGATAATCTCAGTTGATTGCTAGGTTCATTTATTTAATGCCCGTATCACAATAAGATATAGATATTATGATAGCAGATATTGAGAGTACCTATGGTATGTACTTACTAAATCTAGGCTGTAGTGTTTCGTGGAAATCAACAAATGACATTGAGACCGTACAAAAATGGCCATCACCGTATATGGCATCCCTCCACTACCCTAAAGGGTCTGCGGAAGTACTACTAACCTTAAAATAAAAAGTACTAGAAGACATACTATCGCCATGATATAAATGTATGATTGATGGGGAGGGCGACTATGAAGGGGAGGACGTTTGCTTCATCTAACACTAACAACTGTTGGGCGCGGCCGACTGGCCAAGTTAAGGCTCATTTATACAAGGAGAGTTTTTCGAACGCGTACAGGCGAGAAACTCAATAAAATCTAGTATACACAACTGTTATCAACGTGTGATCGTTGTTATCTCCGGTATTATCGAGTTTTTATCACCATATAAACAGTTGCAGGCGAGAATCGTATGAAGTTTGGTCGTATATGAAAATCGTATAAAATATTCTCACACAGACCGTTCGAGAAACTCTTATTGTGTAAATGAGCCTTACTCCTGTCTGCCTCAGAGAAGATGAGTCGTGAAATATACCAGCATGTTTCGGTTGATATTCTAATTTCCATTTGTATTTCCAAATTCTATTCCATATCCAATGATGAATTGGTGCACTCGCAGAGCGTGCCGATGGTTGTCATTTTTGACTCACATTGGCACGTGTTCTATAGACGACAGTATGCACTTATCACCAGATGGACTGTCTGCTAGTTTGCTACAGTCTTTCCTTCGAAAAAAAAAATTTCTTTAAATGAAGTGTAGACAATCGTTTGAAGAAAATACAATCGTTTGAAGAGCAGAACTGTATAGATCTAATTTTATGTTCAAGCAATTTAAACTAAACTAGCGGTGCCCGTGACTTCGTGTGCGTAGACGTTAGAATGTGTGTGGTTAGTTTCATTCCCGTGGGAACTTTATAATTGGGACGTGGGAATCTGGATAAAAAGTGCCCTAAATGTTAACCCGGTGCGTAAGTTATAACTTACGCACCGGGTTAACACTTATAACTATGCCAAGTTTTATTAAAATCCGACCAGTGGCTTTTGCGTGACGCGCGTTCAGACAGACGAACAGGAAGACAGACAAAAAATATTATTAGAAAAAGTACCTACTGTAGTAAGTACCTACACTGCAATGATTTTTTTCGAAAAATATTTAAATCACAGACCAGATACTGCTTTCTTACGATTTTATTATATGTATGGATTTATTATACCTATATGTATACCTAGATGGAGAAGGAAGTTATTTTGGTGAATATACCTACGAGTAGTTACTTCACTGGTTTTAGAAAGGTCGTCCTATTACGAAGGTATTGATCAAAGCGACCCCTGCTCCAGACACGGAGAAAACACATAAACCTAATGTTGTTTTCCTAGCGCACCCTCCGAATATTCCATCCAAGGACGCTCCATTTTTCCACTAGATATGTTCTATTTTTGGGTTAAGAATATATTGCGCTGCTTTTTTTGCGCTATATAAGTGAATTATTTGAAATACCATACCATCAGCTCCACTGCTGACTATTGGCCTCTCCCAAGGCTCGACGCTTTCGGACACACGATCTTCGGCTCATCTTATCCAGCTTTTCATCATTGAAAGAGCTATTGTATATGCTCGAAGTTTCTTTGCGGTATAAGATCCGTAACTTGAAATATATTACAAGTAATATCTGTGAAACAGAATATGTATCTTGAAAAAATACTGAAATATGAAGTTTAACGTCATTCTTTCATATTGTCATTACTACCACACATTATGACAATGGTAGCAACGGCTTCCCACCAAGTCTCTCATCGAAATATTCACTAACTTATGACTATGTTATTTACTTATGAATTTTGAAAATTCTTATTCTCTGGTTGTAGAATAAACCATAAAACGTCGATTTCAGGAACAGTACTACTCATACATTACCGTTGCATTCATGTCCTTCATCGTTTATAATTTCAACCAATCGATAAAAAAATCTAATTAAATAGTGTTGGAAACAGTTCCATAATAATATTGTACTAATTGTTCGTATCTTGTAAACTTATATACTGGTAGAGATTCCGTATAAGTGGAGAATAGGTATCCTTAGAATATAGGTTTTGTTATCTAAATGCGGAAATCACTGCTTCAGTTACCTAATTCAAGACGTTCGGTTCCATGTCTCCTTTAATACGGTTACATTATTAGTACCACGAATACTTTCACTTATGATGTTACACTTTTTATCATTGTTCAATATCGTGATCTTTGCCGCTCCGTTGGTTTGAACTAGTGTTAGCATAGCAGAAATCTGTCTACGTACATTACGTAAAACGGGCTAAAAGGCATAGGAGCTGTAAGTAGTCTGTGTTTTATAGAATTATTGGAACGAAGTTCCTTTACGCGGCTTGCGGTAGGTGTGATTCGAGAGAAAATGTAAAACGTCACGTAAGATTTTTACCCCCTTCATACGCCTTTCTCTTTCTCTTGCTGTGTGTGCGTGCAAGTATCGAGAGCGAGGCTCAAGCAGAATAATAGACGTGCAGACTAGTGCGTGGCCGGTTGTATAACCTAAAAATACTAAACACGAAAAAAATATTTTTTTATTTTTGATTTGATTCCTTATTTTAAATTATTTGCATTGAAAATATGATAAAAAATTTAAAAAAAATACGTGAACTATACAGATTTTATTTCGAATTACATTCGGAGTTTAAAAAAAAAGCGTGAGTATCTTCGTTCCTGACGGGGGGTCCCCTGACTGCACAGGTTTTTTTTTTCTTATGAATACGCGTCAATCAGACGGTCGATCGAGTGTATCAAGCAATATGACCTTTTGTTACCCATCATGTCATCATGTACCCATCTGTACATTAATAAAATCATAAGAATGCCGTGTCTGTACATGAAATACTTAAAAAGAAAGTGGTTGCAATGTAAAGTTATGATTTAGAATAAAAATATGTTTTTTAGAATTTTTGTCTATCTTTATGTCTGAATGCACATTATGAAAACTATAGGGCGATATTTGGGGTACATTTTAACCAGACCTATTATAGTGTTCCCGCGGGAATCATTCTTATGTTCACACGAACGAAGTAGCGGACACTGCGTACACATAATATAATTAAGCAATACCCTACATATGTCTTCTATTATATTAGTCTCAGTGGGATAAGAATAGCTCAATATGTTAATTGTGATTAATAGGCGTTTATGCCATATGCTATCTCGAGTTGCGAATGAGACTATCAGCTGCAAATGATGCATAGTTTCAGTTAATTAGGCAGGTGATCGTTTCATAGGAACATTGATCAGCACGGAAACATAAAAGAAAGGTTAATTAAAGGAAAAAGACAATAATAGTATAATAATTAATATAAGAAAATATATAAAGAGGTAAAATTGTGTGTGGGGGTAATCTCTGGAATTACTGAACCGATTTCAAATTTTTTTTCATAAATAGGAAGCTAAATTATCCGTATCCATAGGCTATATTTTATTTCGAAATTTAAAAAAAAAATAGAAACAATACAAACTTGTAAACCGAAGCAAAGCGATGGCGGGTCGCTAGTAATTAATATAAGAACGCCTTTGCAGCCAGATCAGATGGGACAGTCCAATACTGCGCCGCTTGATACTTAATATAATGCTAACGCTAACGTTAAGGGACCATCCATAAATTACGTCACACGAATTTCATGATTTTTGGAGTCCCCCTCCCGTCCTTGTCACAGGTGGTCACCTCCCCTGTTGTGATGTCACACCGGGGGCACTTCCAAAATTATAATATATTAAAGTTTTTCGTTAGAGTTGAAGTTTAGAGTTTTAATACTTTAGATTTATACATGTGACGTCACGAAGCTTATGACCCCCCCCCCCCCCCCCCCATTGTCACACGATGTCACACTTTGTTGACCCCCTCCCTCCCTCTTAACGTGTGACGTAATTTATGAATGACCCCTAAGATGTACGGTTACTAACGTATATTATGGACATTTGTCTGAAAATAAATGATATTTTCAATTTGGAGTCTGAATAAAGAATGTCACCTGTAATCTAAAGTCACCGAGTCCATATTATAGAAAAATATTGTCTGAATAATGATAATAGTAGAAAAATAATGAAATAAGAAATAAATAACAGATATTAAATGGAACCCTGGCCCCTACACTAGGACAACCTACATCGTGAATAATGTACATTATTAAATGAAAATAATGTACAAGTACTAATGTTTTAGCTAGTTAATATGTATGAAATATTGTAATACAATTATTAAAGATATAATATATGAAGATATTATAGTAATCTCTTCTTATATTTTCAAGAAAACACCGGACAATAATGGTCTTTTCACTTGTGAAATTGAAACCTACATTCGCACAGGCAACCATATATTACCTTGGCGTTCGGGCCCTTAGGGATTTTATGAGGATAAACGTCTGCATTGAACATAGATTCAAGTTCTTATCTGCGATAAATCTCATATCGATAGATCACTTTCACTTATGATACTAGAGTAAAATAACTACTTCTACTAGTATTGATTCAACTTTCAACGAAGACCAATGTCGCAAACATTTACTGTATTTAATGCGAGAAAAAGTTTATTTATTTTCTTATCTACATTTATTTAAATTGAGATAGAATCCGTCATCAAAGAAAGAAGCCATTCCTAAAAAACAACCCAAAATTACATAACTCTTGGTACTATGCAAAACTTATAATTTGGTTCAGTTTAATTTGGTTAACAGTTATTTAATTTAATTAATTTTCCTAACATATCCAATCATTTTATAATGCCTTGGTCTAGGTACTGGATCGTTTTTTCCGTAATCGAATCGGTTAATAGCTCTATTCTCCAACAAGAATTGTAAGTAATTACAGCGACCGGTAGGCCTGGATTATTCTAGAAAGCTTTGGAAGTACCTATATTAGTTATTAAAAGTGTGTCGCGTCACTTTTAATATTTTTCTACTCGATGTACTGGATGACCCTTGAGATATAATTATGAACTCTATTATCTGTATGAAAAACCTAATGTCATCAAGGATATTAAGACATTAAGTTCAGCGTATGAATGAATTTAGAACGCTGAAACAACTTGTGTAAAGCAAACTGGAGGGACGGAGAGCTTGGGGAAGACCTGAGGTCAGAAGTCAGATGGTTAGATGGCATAAACTCAGATACGATAGTTATTTGCATAGGCAACTGGAAAGAGAAGACGACCTACAGGTCCGAATGGAAGAGAATATTGGGCTAGAAGGCATAGATAGATAGATTATTTTTCTATCGCAAGTTACATTTCCTATTATTTACCTGTGAATGAAGTATACAGCCGATAGTCTATTATTGAACCTTGTCGCCGCTGAGATTGTTCCGGTACAACCCAGGGGTAGTATGCCTTTTCTGCGATAGAATTTCTACTTACATCGAAGAAGCACGTAAAATGTGAAACTGAAGCTTGAGCCTGCCTGCCCAGTGTACCCTGGCCAAGAAGAAGCGCTACCAAGCCTCACAGCGATCGTGAAAGGTACCTTAGGCCGGTAACCGGTACCTCAAGCGTCCAGGTCTCTCACATTGTTTTCCGCTTTATCCTACGATGATAATCATAAGATCTTGGCATCAATCAGATATCTTTGTCATCTGTGTTACCAGTGTGCATAAAAATGGAAAAAAAACATCTGCTTACTAGAGGAGAGGCGGTTTGTAATAGATAAATGTTTATTTACTTAGCGAGGAACTTTTATAATACTAACTCGTTTTCTGATGCGAATGAGGTTTCTGAACTCTCTCTAGTTAGGTATATTTCAATTTCTGATATCTGTCAATGTACATAACATGCGCCGTTGCCGAAAATACAGAAAACAGTAACAATATATGCCAACCTGAAATTGTAATACGTAGAATGGTCCAAAGGACCTATCCAAAGGTTCATTCATGTTTCAAGAGTACGCAGAGTCCGAAACCGTATTGCAATTAATCTGTTAATCAGTAGTTTGGTAACAATAACATAAAAACAGATAATAATTAGTATAGGTGACAGTCGTAGCGTAGTCAAAGGTTTACTAAATTGATTACTAAACAACAATGATCCTTTCAATTTAGCCACACCTACTTTATCTGTGAGGAAAAAAGTGTCTGATACAAATTTTATATGAACAGCATTATAGAATAACTCCTCTACGTTCTAAAACTTGGGTTCAAATTCATAATAATTGGCGTTTCCGAGTACACTGACCTCGCGGCCAAATTTTTCTCCTGTCTAGGTTTGTGTACACAGCAATTAGTCGGTACAGTTAAATGACTAATGGTCTAGGCTTGAACTTATTTCTACTGGTAGTTTTATAAATACTGCAATTTTCTCCTTTGTTTTAGTTGATGAGAGATTTTGATATCAGCTAATGTTATTTTAATATTTTTCATTATTATCAATACCAATTACCTTTAATCGAAATGACTATCTCATTAGAATTTATATTCATCGAACAAGTCTCGTCTCTAACATTTTTAGTTTCATTTATATTATTTAAATCAACATTATTACGGTCAGACGTAGTCAGTGCAATCATTGCCTCTTTTATTGTCATTTTCTTCTTTATAGTTAAGATAACATTGGGACAAACAAAAGTATTTTGTACAGAGAGATGGCAGACGAGTAGACAGTACAGGTAAGTGGATACTATCGTGCTCGAGTATTCGCGATATAACCCAACATCAGTCAAGAATGCCAACAAACGTTGGATCGCCTCTTTATGCGGATGGCTATTTGGAGATTTATCAGTAGATTTAGAAAAAGATTTTAAGGATGACTAGCGGAGAATATCCCGTTGCTGAGAAGTATTATTCATGTCATTGCACTTCTCATACTGCTTTCGGCGAGGGGGGATGGGGCATTAAGATTATAATAGAAATTGAAGTCCTATTTATCTCATTATAACCTGTACTTGATGTAACGAGATGGGATAGGAAGTAGAAAGTGAAATGGAGTCACATTATACTTCCCACTTTATTGGACGGATGGAAGAACGTTTCTGCCATATTCCACTCATTCACAAAACACTCTAGTATATTTCATGGAAGTCACGTATGAGAGAAGTGTATGTCGGGGCCACTCAGCCGAATGTGCATACAGAATACGCCCTCGTAATTCTTCTTTTAAATCATAACTTTTTTATCAGTAACATATTCATTTGGATTATTTAGTCTGTTATACTTTGAGATCATTGCATTTCTTCATTAATGAAACCTACTAAGTCTTGTATACATAATTAGACACATTAAAAATTGTTTATTATTGTGATATTCCTCGTACTTTGCAAATTTTATTTCAGGATGCGCCGAAGGACCTAAACCGGCAGCATCGCATGTGCCGGTCTTCCTGCGCAGACAGCGAGACGGAACACTTGGAATTGTGTCCTAGATGCAAGGTCACGTCGGACCGTTAACAATACCAATGCGAAGATTGGCGTTGAAATGCGGGTGACAGAAGGAGCGACGGCAAGTTAAGGATTTACTTTAAACTTTTTGTTCTTTATTGAAGTAGATGCATTACTGGCAAATTCGGGAATAATTATATTATTTGATCTATCTAATAGAAAGGCGCTTTAGGGCTGGATGAGTGAAAGAGAAAAGTCAAAAATCGTGTGTGGTGGCGACCCTTGGGAGAGGTCTAGTCCAAGCAGTGGAGAGATATCAGGATGATGGTATGGTATGGTAATTGTGTACTGAATACAAGCCCACATTAACAACAGTAATGCGAATATTGTCTGTGAAGTTAACAGACGAATCAACATCAAGTTTACGGATATAAATTATAAGATATTGTTTTCTTGGTATTAGCCGAAAGGAAAAACGGCCAGTTTGATGGCAAGTAATTGTGGCTTTATATGCTACACCAAAGGGCTGCAGTAATAGTTATCTCAGATAGCAGTCTATTAAAAATTATAAATAAACCTCCTAGCCGGATAAAGATAAACTAGTAATCAGACATCTAGTAATTCGGTGAAACAGTTAAAGTTATGATAATCAACTAGTCAGAGTGGAGGCTTACATACTTGCCATCTGACAATGACGTTAATTTTTCTTAGGAAACTTTTCAGCAGACGGTGCCGCGATGCCGAAACCCTTTGCCATTTTCTTCATTACCACTCTTGATATTCTTTTACCACTCATAATTGTAAGGAACAGGTTAAACATGTTTGTTCTTCTTCTGTTGTCGGTACTAACTGAGATGAAGGCCCGTTTCATTTGGATATGTTACTTACGTATGAAGATTGATGGCGGCCACCCTAGGATTATTTTGTCAACAATAAATAGTCGGGTGACGTCACGATGCACCGGCTGGTCAGGACGTCCTTATTTTGTTGATCATTTCCAAGCAGTTTAAAGTTACTTTTAGAATATATAGGACTATTTGGTTAAGGATCTTTCATTATGGATAAAACTGTGATCTGTACCGCTAAAGGCCACCTAAAAATACATTTGAAACGTTTGCACGCTATGAAACGTAGTTTTGAGAATGACGTTATATCTCGTAAATGGATTTTTCTACATTCATATATTCCCTGGTTTTTATAGTACGAATTTTATTTGACGTTTGATTTATCGGAAGCTCGTTTCCGAGAAATTTGTAATGTGTAAACAAACTTAGTTGTTCATTGTACAGATTTTAGAAATATGGAGAGGGCGAGGAAACAAATTGTAAAAATTTGTGAGAGACAGTATGATCGAAAATTCGAATATTTGAAAGTATATATACATTCGCAGGAAGCGCAGTGGGGCACGGCCCTCCAGCCAAGTGAACTAAAGACTTAAAGAAGATCGCCGGTGCCATTAGGTGCGAAGAACCGTCTGTGGTGGCGAGCCTCGAGGGAGGCTTATATCCAGCAGTGGTGAGATATAAGCTGATGGTATGGTATACACAGAATTACCTAGCTAATGTTCACAATTGGCTGTATCGTGGATTATAGCTGAAGTAGTCCATTTTATAAGGGTCACTTTGTATGAACCACTACTGAACTGTGCCTTTCCACTATGATAAGGTATATAGATTGGCACTTCCTAAGCTTGCCTATAATAATATTTATTTATAGGTGTGACTGCAAACTTGTTAAGAATAGATAATAATTGTAACTTTACCACTCTTGGCACGTTCATATCACTTAAAAGAAAAAAATTAAGGTCCATTAATGGGCTCCGTTGTTAAATTAAATTAAAATTAAATGTAATTTGTGAAAGTTTCCGTAGTTAATGGGCGTATCACGTCGACAGTAGCCACAGGTACATGGTTTTAGTGCTTTCTGTTATGTCTCTACTTTCAGTTTAGCCACAGGCTTGTGTAAAATGTTCTTAGTGCAACAGGACAAGATATATCGCTACTTGTATCGTACTTTAGTAGTTGTCTTATAGAGGAGCGACTTTGCTATTTCATTTTATAGTGGCGTGAATGGTAGCTGTGTTCTTTGTGGTAGTGGATTAATTTTACCCCTCGCAGGACCGAGAACTGATGGGGTAAAGGCTGCCTCATATGGACGTCACATACTCGTATGAGAAAGAGATGCTGGGCACACTCGGCTGGCCACGTTACCCCTCGCTCACAGAAGACTACCTCGAAATGTACTGCATTTTCCACTTTATCCTATTCCCTCAATGTACGTACGTATTTCAGTAGTGAGTCAGATATGCCACCCTGAGGGCGACACCGGCGACAGTCAATCTGATGAACACCTGTTAACTATGATATGGGGCTCTTCAAGAGAGCTCTGAACATAATTCTGCAAGATCGGCAGCGCACCCGCAAGGCCCCTGATGTTGCAAGTGTCCATGGGCGGCGGTGACCACTTACCATCATGTGGCCCGCCCGTTCGTCTGCCATCTATTCTATAAAAAAAACTACATTATGTTTCTCAAATCGACTATTCGATTTTGGTGATTTACGACGACATTTTCAAAGAAACTCTTGAAGAATTTATGAAACATTTGCAAACATAATGCATAATGACTGATGTGCCCTTAATAGCTTGTAACACTCCTCTCGAAATTTACTTGAAGCGAACTGGTATTTTGGAAGGGAGCCTCGTTTTGTAATGTCCGATTTACATTCACTGCTGGACACATGTACATAATTAGCCTTTGTCATCTATTACTTTCATACGTGGACAGACTAATACTGGAGCGGCTGACTGAAGTGGATGGTCGTGACATGGTAGTATAAGCTTAAAAAGTCTTAAATTTGCCAGTAGCCCTGGACAAAATCGTAAACAGAACCATTCCTACGTAGATATAACGCAAATTGATTCCAGTACTTGTTCTAGTTCGCCCACGGCAGCCTCGATTGTTATTTATTCGCCACACCAGACCTACACTCTGTTATAGAAATGTAGATACGACGCTCGGGAACGTCAGGTTCGCCCGTGGCCCAAGGCCTACGCCTACGACTCTACGCGCAATATGATAAGAGGGCACAGTAAATAAGCTCGATGTTATTTTTAAAAATAAAGATTCACATAATAAACGCACTATCTTCCAATAGGACAAAGGAGTCGATATTGTTATGGTTACCAGTATAGATAAGTATAAAAACGTTTTTGGTGCTCTTTACAATAGAAAAGAAAGAATAAAGAAAGAAAGGAAAATATATTCAGGACAATACACCACACACAAAACTTAAAAGAAGAAACACGAGAACAATGAAAATCATACAGTGAATTGCAGTATCGCACCATATGGTTCTTGGTGTACCGATGCCAAAATATTACCGATCTTTGCCAGTCTGACGCTTGGCTGCGAAAGGCTGCAACATCACCGGTTGCTGCATAGTAACAAGTAATAGAAATAGGCGTCACTACGCGGACATAATATTGTTTATGGGGACTCCGTATCCTCTCGCTGCACAGAGAGATTGAAACCAAAATTCTTGCATCTGGCAACCAGAATTTTAGTTATATTACGGACAATCAGACTTGTAGTTGAAATTAGAAGTTGTTTTTTTTTCGATTAAGTCCATTTTTATTATCAAAATTGCATTTATTTGTAGTATAAATACTTTTAATTTCAACGGAAGAACTCCTCGACAAGCCCAGCTTGTTACAGGCGCCAGGCAGTTTCTTTCAATGTACGGTGTAGTGTAACCCCATGAATAGAGCATTGATAATACGAGTAGAGGTACTACTTCATATGAACAACGTATCTGTGTGCGTAAAGTATATTTCAGGTGTGTACAAAGAGATATAATACTGTCCCTTGTGTACATAGTGTATCTTGGGGACTAGTTTACGAGTACGATTGTAGGTACTGCATTTATTGTCGCCGACATCCGTTGATTTACGGGTATAGTCGCTCGTATCCCAAACAATTTCCCGTTAAAGGTGCGGCGTGAATTATAATTTCAGTGTCACTCCGGGGCTGTTAATCGGGTAAACTATCATGATTATACGAACAAGTATGAATGTCCGTATGCATGCTTAAATTCATATTGCACTTCTTTACAAAGGGGAAGCAGACGATGCGTTAAAAATCAGCCTCAATTAATTGAATTAAATATAAGTATAATCAAATTATCTAGTGCCTTGTCTCTTTCCAAGTCATTTAGTGTCAAAGGATAGAATTTGAAAACCAATGTGTAAGATATTCCTCGGTTTGGTTTTTAGCAAAGTTTAGGATATATCGTTCCTTTATTTTGAATTTTGTATCACAATGGTCATCATCCCATGAATGTAACGATTAATCTTAATAATTTTATTGATTGTTACTAATAATTACATGTACAACTTATACCTACTAAATTATTTTATTGACGGGCTTACATGTATCCATCTAGAATATAATTAAGGTACTTTGTTTTAGTGTTCCTATTAATTTAATCTGTGTTCCAAAGCAAATTTAAATAATAACTAATAGTTGTGATGTAGGTAAGTGAATTCAGTTTAAAAACACTACAAAAAAAATCTAAAACTTCTGTCTAGTCAGGGAAATTTAATATTTTGTAAATCTTTGTAAATGACGGATCAGTTCTTCAATAAAATAAAACAAAATAAAATGGAAATCAATAAAATTTGTGGCGCATTTAATCCCCTTGCTGAAGACAGGTACAATAAATGGAGAGTCAATAATATACATAATTAATTACGCACCTTCAAATTGAACCTCTCTGATCAATCTAAAGGTTGACTGGTAGAGAATGCCCAAGTCATTAAGCTCGCCTTTTGTACGATAATGTGCAAAAGAATGTACAAATTAATTAATAATAATTATAAACTAATGAGGAATTACAACACAATAAATATAATAAATATTTTTAAACTGAACCTCAGTTATTTGTACGTAAAACGACTCATTATAACTCTATAATGAGTTTCTAAGTACATAAAATTATATTATCGCGGGAAATCTAGTTGCAAATACTGTTTTATGATTTCTAAACGTTTCCAACGGGTCATTTATTTAGCCCGCTTTGGAAATGTCGTGGTGATCACAGTTTGCCTTATAATAAGGATTGGAAAGTGGGCAATGATATGTGAAGTTAGTTTAATTGGATACAGTTGGGACGGTGTTTCACTTAAAACTCTGACTTAACTAGGTTGTTTGAGTGGTGGGCCCTTTTTTCAGTTTCTTTTCGTTTGCAAAATATGATATAATATACACATTTTGCTACAATCATTTATAGTAATAATATACTTCCCCACTAAATAAATTAATTAATAATGAAATATCTCTACTACATTAAAAGGGACAATTATTACAAAATTCATACACACACCCGTGACACACACACACACAAATAGAAGTGATGTTTGTAACTTATGAAGAATGTTATATATTTATTGAGGGTGGAAGGTGGATAAAAACGCTTTGTGAGGGTAAGAGATGATATATTGGCGATCTAAAGCACAAATTCGGGATGACAGGTTTTATAAGATGACAACAGATATATTTTATAAAAACAAAAATCTAATAAAAAGACTACAAAAAAGGCGGCGGCAAGGAGTCCGCAACAATATTATATTCATTATTCATTAAATCAACTACCCGCATTTGGTCTTCATATTCCGGAAAATTGTGGCACACAGCACAACACTCACAATATCAAAAGTAGCGCCAGACGAAAAATTGCGAGGTTTTTATTAATCACTGGATTTTATGTAGAGGACAATTTGTACATGGTACAATTTCTCGATTGAAATTCCGCAAAATCCTATAGAAATAGTGGCGATCAGTGGAGACTATTTTTGGATGGAGTTTTATCCAGTGATTGATCCCGGCATTGAGTATATGGTCCACTATCGCCGCTTTATTGGTCTGGCGATTCTTCACAGCTGCGATATGTTCTTTGATCCTTTTTGCTACCGTGCGCTTTGTTAGGCCTATGTGGGAACTACCACAGCTGGAGTCTATCTTATGTGTGAAATCTTCCAATAAAATTATAATGTAAGAAACAAATATCAATGTTTTCTTTGTAACATTGTTTATGGCTAGACTAGGTAAAATAACATAATTAAATAGTTAATTATCTGCTAATAATCACTAACCTAACTGAAAGTAGCGTGAGAAAAAATACTCGAATCACAAAGGAAATAAGTACGAATGCGTTATTAAAATCGATGTTTTCACTCACATCAACATTAATCGAATGTTATCGTTAACGCACTAATAACAATTAAGAAGCTCGTACCAGTTATATGGTAACCGATACTTTCACGGTGCGACCCTTGGTAAAGTTAACTAGTTCAGTATTTATGAGCCTTATTTGGTCGAGGATATCTCTGAACTTTTAGAAAACAGTAAAATTTGTCTGCAGGGTAGTTGGTGAGGATGGAGGAAGGAAGAAGAAGGGTACACGCTGGATGAGGTAATCGTTTTCCTCTTCTTACTCCTTTATACCTATTCCTTATTCCTCAACATTACCAAACCTTTTTTTATATTATGCAAGAAATTCCCTTGATAAACGATTTTGTAGAAAAACTATCATTTTTCCGATATTAATATTTTACACATACCTTTTGTTAAAAATACTTTAAAATATCAGTTAAAAAAATATTTTAAATTTCCCCATCTACTTATTATTAATATTAATGTTTTAGTAATTAGTAGCTGCTTAACTGGTGTACAAATTAATATTTTTAAGTTTTAATGTATATCCTACTGACGTACTGTTTGTGCCAAAATAAAATAAAAAAATCCCGAGTCATAACACTCTTTGCAAAGCACCTGTGGACATGCTAACATTAGTTACTTGGACGACAGCTGGCATGTATCTTACCATCGGCCAGTGTTTGCTCATCCTCCACCTTCTTTGTACCAAAGTTATTTTAGTAAACAGAATGCAGTTCTGCAAGTTGAAATACTATTTCGTTTATAATTGTATAAAATCCGGAACGAAGAAATTCGCCAAGGAACTAAATTAAGACGCACCTTACGAGAGGACATAATTATTTAGCAGTGGACGGACACAGGCTGACAAAGAAGAAGTAAGAAGAAGTTGTTATACCAGGGTATATTTTCAAAGTGCATTGTCATGACATCTGGCTAATAGATTAATGTTTCGACGCGTTTCAAACACTTTTAGTTTATTTAATTAGCATTTTTACGACCGACTGAGTACGAGTTAAGGGGAGACGATTTATTGCTGTATGGAGTGTCCACTTCACTAATTTGAAAATTACACACCGGGGAGGAAACTAAATTGATCTAATGATAGGGGAAACGTGAATTTGATGTATACTCATGTGTACAAAATATGTGACACCTCATGTGTACGTCTTAATAAATGTGTGACAAACATGCGTGTGAAGCTTATATCAATGTATCTCGTTTTATTTCTAACTGCAGAAGTTCTCCTACTTTACCATTTATAAACTAGGAGAATTAGAGAATAATTACTTTTTTGCTATGTTTTATCTTGATGTTGACACTGATGTCCCACTGCAAGGCACAGGTGGATACGAGCCGGTTTGCGGCCATAATCTATCATAAGAATCCAATGCGGATTAGTGGATACACGTGCTTAAATTTTATTTATTTCTCGAGGTTCCTCACGCTTCGTGTAGGTTTCCTCGCGATGTTTTCCTTCACTATCGTTCACTTCACTTATAAAATTATCAGTGGTAATTTTATAAATCCGTTCTTAAGAAGAAACTCAGAGGTACAGTTTTCGAACTAGATGGCTTATTTATTATTCATAGAATTATACAGTTATTGTGATCAGGATTATGTTAGCGTTAGCTAAAGAACCCTATTTGCACCAGTTTTTTCTATTAATTCAATACCATTCATTCATTTGACATTCTCTCTACTTATAATGATAACTAAAGGTACTTATAATGATAGGTAGAAGATAACAGACTAGACGTTAAAGACATTGAGACCAAGCTTGACATTTAAGTAAATACTTAAATGTTAATCTGGTATCCCTAAAAAGTAAGTCGTAATTTTAGGACATGCGTTTACGCGGCCGACGTTTAGTGGCAAGTAGGTCACTGTAATTTTCTTTGTCGTGCTAAAAGGATTACGCACTTCCAACCACTTTTGTTATCTTACGAACGTGGCAACTGCCGCTTATCGTGCGATGACACGCTGTTAAAATCTTGTTAGGTACTGTTTTTCAATTAACCGTGGGTAAGTGAACATGCAAATAATAACCCAAACGGTATAAAGGTGATCGGAAACATTGCCGTACCTACACCTGTTTACCAAAACCAACTTACCCCCTTCGGTTTGGAAAAACTATAGCTGAAAGTAAAAAGAGAAACTTCGTCGGTATGGGAATTTCTATAATTAGGTGTTAGGATACGACCTTTTAATGTAGGTACTTATGCTTCATTTTTGGGGATTTATAATACAACTCTTGTTAGGGTAATGTCTTGAGATAGGTAATTATTACTATACCTGTATAATAAATAGTAATCGTCTGAATACAAAATCCTATTTTATAAAAATAGGTTATAATTTATATTTATATAAGACAATTTTAAAAACAATTTATCTGTTTTTCTCACTCCGTCTAGAGTAATTTATCAGTATTTGCGCTTTCTTATCTTAGTACGTGTTACTTACTATAATGCTGTTATAATCGTAAAAAGTAGTGTCAAAGGTGTTAGATAATGTACAAAATTTATCTTTCTCATTAATACTTTCAATTGAACACCGAAAAGGCAATTCATGAAAAAAACAAAAATCGAGTACTGTTGTAGTGTATATACATATACAATACAAATAAGTTAATTTTAATACCGTTTTTTTATTTATGGAAAGAAGGCGGCCAAAGAGTTGATAGTCCACATGATGGTAAGTGGATACTGTCGCCCATGAACATCCGCAATACATGTTAACATCTGTCCAGACTGACAACCGTCGGCACACTCCGGATGCTCTGCCTTCCTTTGGACATTTAGAGGAAGGGTTGGGAAAATAGGGTGGGATAAGATAGGATCGAATAGAATGGGACGAGAATGTGCTCTGGCATGTCTCACTCGCTACCGAAACACGTACTTACATTGGAGAAGTTGTATAAAGTGGGAAAAGCAGTACATTTCGAGGTAGTCTTCTGTGAGAGAGAGGTAACGTGGCCAGCCGAGTGCGCCCAGCGGCATTATTAGAGTATTTTTGAAAAGAGTCCTTTACGATGTTAATATAACAGCACTGTTAGAAATAACCCCAGCGCTGTGGTTGCAAATTCTATTCCTCAGCGTCATCCTGGGCCAGTTAACCTTTACAGTTTTCGCCGTGACACAGTCAAGCGTTGACTAGGTTAGGTTAGGTTAGCTTATGACTAGGAATACATATGAAATTCTTTTGTTTGTTGTTAACTTTATGTTTGCGTGTTGTGTTGTGTCAAATAAAACATTTTCATTCTTCCTTTCTCTAGATTTACCACATCTTCCGTGCTACTCATACATCCACAATCAGCAGCTATCTATAGTTAATAATCACTGGTTCCCCTGGCCGTCTGGTAAAAAGTGACATCTATTGTATTTTTTAAGCTTTAATAAATTATAGTAACAAACTCATTAAACTATCATCAGCAAATAACCGTCAACCAAGTCTACTCATTTGCAAATATGTATTTGGATCTTGGAGTCATTCTTAAACACTGATTACTCAGATTAGATATGAACAATGTTTTGTATGCATACACTACTTCCTCGAATAGTTATTCAACATATTTTTCCTTGTATAGTTTTCAAACTAAGAGCTTTGAAGTAGGTAATAAACAAAGATTTTTTAGAGTGTGTACACTAATGTATGTCAGGACTGTCACAATTACATCAGAGATCAGAACATGTGACTCAGTTCTATCATGCAAATCTCGTGACAAAGACATGTTCTAATGTTGTATGCTACATCTATGATACACCAGATTTTATAATAAAATGTTTTATATATTTATTTAAACTTTATCGCACAGAAATTGAATGAAAGGCAGAAACTTAATGCTTAGTGTCATTCATTCTCTGCCAGTCAACCTTTGGTTTAACAGAAATGCGTGCGTAAAAAAAGTAATAAATTAAACTAGGAACAACTTTAATTAAACTATTAATACACTATTTTATTAACTATTAAGTTACATCTAAATGTAAAAAGAAATTATTTTTTCTTACCTATTATATACATATATTACGTCCTTTCCTACACACGGTTCTGCATTCATATCTAATTACGAGAAGGATTTGGGCCATAATCCAACACGCTGGCCATTTAAAATTGATACACTAAATATGGTATGTTACTTAGGTGAATAGATTCATAAGATGCGTGTTTGTGGAATCACGGTGACGTCTCAAAAATTCAAAAAAAAATCAAGAACATTTGAACCTTGATATTGTACAAATCATTGTGAAATGAATATTAAGGGTTTCTAATAAATAGACTTGAAGACCGGGAAGTAACCAAAATCATGTATAATACAAGAATATATTTATAACTATGTATTTCATTAATATACATCTTGCAGATTTTTTAATAGTAGGTACTTCCGTTAAATTGTTCTTTTCCATTATTTTTTTTAAACAAAATTTTTTTTTAGTAGAAAATATTTTCATGTTCCTTTATTCCTCCTATATTTCTTTTTGTTTATTTTGATTTTCCATTTGCTTTCCATATTCCTTGATTGCACCGCCCATCATTATATCTTTCCTCTCTTGAAGTTTGGCTGGAAGACAATGCTCGTCTATTTGTACTTTGTGCAATAAAGTGTTAAAAAAACAGGTATAAAGACTGTTGCAATAAGAGCCTGTGTACAGAATCTTCAATATACTAATAAGTTAGTGATGCAACCTCCTTATCCCGAATGAACATTACACTAACGACCCACGTGACTGAGTTGATGTATAAAAGTCATTACAACTTTTGATAAGTTTACCGTTAGCGTTCTTAAAAGCCTTTTTACTACTAAAGATATAATGTCCTTTACTTGTTTCGTAACGGTAATGCGATTGTTTAGTTAAATTCTGAGTTTACTATTTATACTTACATGTTTTAATTAAGAAGACATTTAACTTGGCATACATTTCAGTAGTGCAATCCAACAGCCGTCGGGCGCACTCGACTGGCCTCGTTACTCTTCTCTAACAGAAGACTACCTTGAAATGTACTGCATATCCCACTTTATCCTATACCCCAATGTACGTACGTGTTTTGCTAGTGAGTCAGATAAGGCGGAGCCCATTCCCATTCCTTATTCATAAACGCTACTTAAAAATCGCTTAGAAACGTATCTATGTCATTTTCTAAGCTGTTTGAACATTATGATTCCTAAAAATGGACGAAATGATAATTATAATAATCGATTGTTGCATACAAATACTAATCTCCTTATTCATAAACAGTACTTAAAGATCACTGTTGTTAGGATCTAATTGTTAGGAAATGATTCGAGATTTTAACCGACTTAAATTATTTAAATAGCTTTTATAAATTAGCGATAAGAGTTAAAATTGTTGCACGAGTACGTACGCCTGAGCGATCCATAACATTGTTTTGAATACATATCGTGGGACATTTATTCCCTAATTGATATCTACTAGACTAATATTAATTTGAGATATTGTTCGGAATTGGTGACTTTTAAAACATATCAACGATATTTTTCGAAGACATGAATACACGTTATTATAATAGATTTAATCTAAAATTGTTACCTGATTTTTATACTTATAAAGTAGTAAATAAACCGTTTTACATTTTCATAATTTGTATTTCAAAATTACAATAAAAATTAAGTGAAATGTTTCTTGTGTTTAATTGATAATAATGACAACAAAATAACAACAATTTTATTTGTTTTTAAACAAAAGCACTTCTAAATTGAATTGGTAGCCGTTATACGTTTACATTATGTAATGTTAACGCATAATTTATTTAATCGCGATAGTATTAAAACATGTTTGAATATACAAAATCTTTTGTCTTCTCGCTTCTGTGTGAATAAAGTCTAGTTTTGTTCCATGCGCGCCACGTGTTAGGCATAAAGAGGATGAAGCATTTGACCGAAACTATTGCACGGATTATAAATACGTACGAGTATACTGTAAGATAGAGTAGATACAGAGAAATATCACGTTTTGCAGGACGAATAAACATTATCAGAGTAGGTATTTCACGGATAAAGTATTTTAAGTTATTATATGTACATATATTTCGTGTGTAACGATAGGCCCGATTCACAAGTTCAAATTCACTCAGCGAGCGGAAAGAGCTATACTCGGAGTCTCTTTACGCAGCAAAATCCCAAACGAAGCAATTCGACGAAGAACTAAAGTTGGCGACAGACTCGTAGCTCAAAGAATCATCAAGCTGAAGTGGCAAGCTGAAGCCATATATACATACCGTAAGAGCAAAACCGATGGGAGAAACGAGTCTTGAATGGAAACTATGCATCGGCAAACATAGGGTGGTAGATCCTCCAGTCAAATAAACTGACAATTTGAAGCAAGTCGCCGGCAGTGGCTGGATGAGAAGAGCAGAAGACTATGTGGTCTTTGGGAGAGGCCTATATCCAGCAGTGGGGAGACATACTAGGCTGATGGTATGTTTCGTTATCTCAACAAAGGAACCGTACGTACGTATGAACTTGTTGCCTTTGGTTACCTTAAAATTTCGTTGTTTCAAAATTCTGTTTAAATAGAAACAACATATTCTAAACATCTGATTTTTAAGATTAAGTGATTTTATTTTTGTAGTTTTATAAAAAAAATCCTAGTCTCTTCTACTTGTACCAGCTTATAATATCCCACTGCAGGGCTCAGACCTCCCCTAGTAAATTACTTGGGTTCGGGCTATAATCCGCCAAGCGGCCCCAGTGCTCAGATTTGGGGATACACATACTCCAGAGGTTTTCTTTTATCGCGCATGCGGTTTTCTACACGATGTTTCCCTAGTCTCTGAATATCTAAAATTAGAACCGACAATAATGTCCATTTTTCTCGGAAAATATCACTCATTAATATATAAATTCCTAGTGCAAGTCAGCAATGGGATAAAAGTTGCAATAAAAATGTTGAGGCACATACTAAAAATATACTGGTTCATGTCGCTAATATTGCCATAGGTTTTCCTGTTAATTTGAAGCGTTGTGAATGTACTTTTGTGAGAATGTCAATTGATTTGTTTTAGATAATTTGCTGTGTTCTACGATGTAGAAAATGTAAGCAGTTAATTTTCCTTTTACTTTAAATCCACTAAAAATATACTTGTATCTCTTTTTTACATACCATATGTATTTTAAAAATAAATAACTACGAATGTTTGCGTACCCGTGCTAATCTGTGCTAACCTATTTGCCCTTTGATTTTCACTGTTTAAGTGTTTATTCCTGAACGGTTTTAGTACTCTCTAATGATAGGGATTGGGATATACACTATAAAATTCTATTTTATATTTAGCTAGTGAATATTGGCTTTTGTTTTATTAATGATCAACAGCCGCTATCGTGTTTATGTAGTGAAATTCGAGATGGCAATTAATTTACGAAACTTGAGTTGCTTTGCGCACGAAACAATTATTGCATTTTCGTCAGCAGAAATGTTGCGACAAAGCTGTTGATTTTTTGTGTTATAAACATTCAAATGTCGATGTAAATATTATACATAATGTTGCCATGCCATGTCATCAGCCTATGTCTTTTCACTGCTGGATATAGGCCTCTCCCAAAGCTCGTCTTCACACACGATCCGCGACTCTTCTCATCCAACCACCATCGACGAACCTCTTCAAGTCGTCCGTTCACCTGGCTGGAGGGCTTCACACACTGCGCCTCCGGGTACGTGGCCTCCACTCGAGGATTCGTCTAACCCCATCGGTTATCGGACCTGCGATAAATATGACCTGCCCATTGCCACTTCGTCGTGCTGATTCTGTGAGCTATGTCACTGACTTTATTTCTTCAACGAATCTCTTCGTTTCGGGTCTTATACCGCTAACAAACGCCAAGCATAGCTCTCTCCATATCTCGCTGAGAGATTTTATACTTATGCATCAGGCCCACCGTCAGAGGCCACGTGTCTCCATCATACGTCATAACTGATAGGATCCCCCATATACCTCCCCACAGTCATAAACTTGCTAATACATAACATTACTATCGTAAAGATTATTTTTTATTTAATAAAATTAGAAACAGTCAACTTATAAATTGTTTGGTCGAACAATAACCGAAAAAACGATATGGATTATTAAACCTTTTAAAAACGTCGAATTTATAAGTTTATTTTGTAATTTATTTAACTATACAGAGGCAGTATTAAAGATTTCATTGACAATTTTCGCTTTAAGTAGGTACGCACGAAAAAACACAAAATGAATTTTAATATGTAGTATGTTTATAGTAGATAACAAACACACAAAGTTAACTGCACCTCTCAATAAGATGAAAAAAGAACAAAAAATCGTAGAAGTGCGACTGTAGCGGTGCGACTGTCGTACGATGTTTGACTATCACTGAAGTTTTGTTTTCCAGTTATAAACACGGTGTTGATTTGTGTTTATTAGTTTAACAATAATCTGCACGTCTTTTTTGAAAGTTAATTATAAAGTATTTTTTTATGAAATGCAATTATTAAATAAATCAGTTTTTTGAGGTGGAAACTGAGTGAATACGTAATTATCTGAAGAAATACGTTACTTAAATGGCGACAGATTTTTTAAAAAGTAATGAGATTCTTAATAAATGCGTATAAGTACCTACATAAGTAAGTTATTTATTAAACTTAATTTTCCAAATATAAAAGTCTATAAAAAGGTCGTTGCAAAGGAGTTTGCAGCAGAATAATCATTAAAAATGCAGGTAAATTATTGTACCTCTAATAGCTAGCTATACATATACCTAATGGTATGTAGAAGACAAAAGCAAAATAAATTAGTCTTTTAATTTAAAAAAAAAATTAATCATGATAATGTTTATTATAAGATAAGTAAAGAATTTTTTACAATATCTTTCTATTTAAATTTGCTTACATTAATAATGAAATTTTGATCACCTTAGTATTACTGATTTTTTTTAAGAAATTTATTATTGTAGGTGGAGTTTTTGCATTATTTAAAGTCACGATATAGGCGAGAAAAGAAAAAAGCTAAATTTGAAACTACTTTTCTATTTAAATCTAATTTTATTCTGATATATTATTCTGGGGAATATGTGTCATAAAATTCTCTGTCCAATTATATGAAATTTAGTAGCAAATGACAGAAAAGTATTGTTAAAAATAGTGTAGTAATTAGTGTTGCTTGTATAGTGCACTATCATTATGGGTCAAAATATAAAACTTATTGAAAAAGGAGTTGAAAACCGGCGGGCGGCGATAAGTAATCTCTGTGTGCCCGGTTCTGTGTCTGTCTACTAGATCTTGGGGTTCGATGTGACGCGACCGGCAACCGTTCGAGTGTCAGTCCGCTCCGAACCATCGACAGAGTTACTTCTCATCACGTCCCTATCGATGCACAGACCGTGGCGTGTATTTTAGGAAAAAAAGCCGGTGCAATTAACCGTGCAAAAATAAAAAAATACACAGTGACAGTGTGAGTGAGCCGATACAAAGTGAGAAATATTTTCCTGGACTATTCTCACGTTACGACAGCGAGCCGAAGATACGACGAACGATTTTTTTGTTGTTGTAAAGATTGCACAAATTCTGGGTAAGTACCTACATTTTTTCAATTAAAGACTGTTAAATTTAAATTAAAGAATTAAATTTTGATGGTTAGTTTTTGTTATAACTCAGATTATAGGTATTATTTAGTAATGATAAAAAGAAAATTAGCAGTTTTATCAGCTGCGTAGGCACTTATTTGTTTTATTTGCATTCGATACAATTTCGAAATATAAGACGTTGATTTTCAAACTAACTTTTTGAAAAAGGTTACCTACAGTTTTAGTGATCCAGCGGTTAAAATGCTTCCTACCATATAATAAGTAATATTGTACAATGTCATTGATAATGATTTTACTAACAGGTTTCCAAGGTTTATCTTTAGACACATCATTTTTATTTCTTTGGTCATTTACGACCGCTGTTGGTAATTTTTCATTGCTCTTCTGTAGGTACAATACAAGAGGGTAATAAAGAAGTTTAAACAACAATTTAATAAAGATTCCGGATTTAAAATGCAAAGTTTAAAAAATATTTTATACTTGTGTTAGATACATAATATACCTACTTTTTTGGGTTAAATAGTGTGAGCTGCATTCCTACCTAAAATTTTATAATACAGTATTTGTAATTTCTTAAGTTATTGGTAATAATGTACCAGTAGGTAAGTATTTCTATTCTTGACACATTTACTCTATTCAGATATCATATCAGTTGCTTTATCGTAGTTCATTAACTGTGCTTGTTTTATAAATTTTATAATAAAAAATAATTATTTATGTTATGTTATGACAAATTAGAGATTAAAACGCGTCAAATGATAATATATAATTCAGGTATTGTACTGACTACAAAAATAATAATTTGCACTTTTAAATTAAAGTTCTTTAAAAATAAATAAAAAGAAAAACAAATTTATTTGCAAAACTCAAGTATCAATCGGTTATTTAAACAAAAAGCCATTTAAAACTTATGGGCCAGTGTAGACCTATTAAGTTGATCAGTGTTTAAGTAAATTTTAAGTTATAAATCTATGTATTAACCAAATGTTAGCTACTTAACATTTGATTTACACATATTTTTATAACTTAAAATTTAGTTAAACACTTATCTACTTAATATATGTCTAAACCGGCCTTTAGGTACAGTAAAAATAAATAATTTACAAGAAATATCGTAACCCACATCAACTGACATGGATATTATTCTCTTTTTTCAGTAGCAAATGCCTAGCTTTGATCCTTTCTGTTTTTTGTGTGTGCCCTTTTTTGTTTTACTTTTTTACAGGATTTGATCAGGATAATGTTCCGTTCATTTTGTATGTCTAATTTGCTTATAATCAATACTAATAAATATCAGACGATTCATCAATATTTTTATCTTTATTATTGTCTATATAAATCAAGATAACGGTATCAAGATGGTAAATGTCTACGAAGAACTGTCCCTTTTAATTGGTACGTCCATATGGTACTAGTCTAGCCATAAATATTGTTACAAAGAAAACATTGATTATTGTTGTATTAGAAGAATTTGTGATATTTTAGAAATTAATAGGTAAGCATTTAAAAACTAACGTTTATTCGAAATGGTCACCATTTACTTATATACAATCTTTTAAACATTATGGCCAGTTTTCGATTGAAACACGCACCCTTTCGATGGGAAAATTGGCAACTATTATCATGGCGTTTAGAGCATGCCATACTCTCTAAAATTCTTGGTTATCTATGGAACAGGGTGTTGTTAAGAGGCTTTATGACCTTCTCAAGATCTGACCTTCTTGATACACACACTTGAGCCGACATTTTAATACTTTTTTCACAAAAATGTGATTTAGTCACTCCTTGATAGCTAACACCCTACCAAACTATCACTGAAGCCGGATAATGGCCACGTTGCACCCTATTGACCGATTGAGCAGCTTCTCTAGAGTTATGAGCAAAAGCTCGATTATTCAGCTACTTAAAATGTTCCTCAATGGTAATCATTTTCTCGTCCGTAAATAAGATTAGTGTGTGAGCTCCCTTTGCGTGCCTCCGAAGAAGTTGTTTTGATTTGACAACCCTATTTTACTTTAACTTATCACTTATCAGTTAAGAAATGACCAGTATTTCTTTTGACGCAGCAAGTCCTAAGTCATCTTTTAAAATACGTTCTGGGTGCTACATTCATCTCTTTGGGTAGAATCTTTTGCTTCCGAGCGAGATTTCTTCGGATTCTCTCCTTCACAGCTTTAATCGTCTGTTTAGTACAAATAGTGCGTGGACGGCCAGACCTTTTTCTGACACAAACAGATGACGTTTCAATGTACCTACCTACCAATAGCCCGGTACACAAACATTCGGCTAATACCAAGCGGATGGAGAGTTTTTAAAATTGTATTTGGCTCCGTTTCTACTTTGTGTAATACAATTACAGCAATACAGTTTATACAGCAATCGTTATCACCCCATTCCATTATAATATTTAATAATGATTGGCGCCAAAATGAGAATAAAACATTTATTTTTCACGTGAGAATGACAGATTCCTAATTCAAATGTAATTTATTTATTTTCCTTATTGTAACAGTATTTTTGGCCAGACTAAGTTTTTATCAATGCAATACAATCCAACCAGCCATTTCAGTATCCACTGTTGGGCATGGGCCTCCTCATGCACATCCTCTTGTGCGTGAGAGATGTATGGCCATAAAACGCCACGCTGACCAAGCGGATTGGCGAGTCCACTCTTTCAGAGGTTGTGTAGTTGCGCAGGGCTTGTGGTAGCCGCTTTGCTATCCCTTAGTCGCCTTTTACTACACCCATGGGAAGAGACAGTCAAGTGCAGCTTGACCCAATAGGACCACTAATACAAAAGAAAACAATCGAAGGTCAAAAGGTAGCTTGATAGGTTAAATATTAATTCCATGGATTATAATCATGCATTTCCTCATTAAGCGAGGGCGTGGACTATGCACGCCTCTTACGGCATAGGACGCGGGGGTCTCGGAGGCTGAACGTGCGCCTCAAAGTTGCACTGGCATTACCGTAATAGCGTGCGATTAGTGGACTTCTATTAACCCCGCGGCAACTGAGGTTACCTGTTCTATTTCCTTATTCACGCTGAAGCGTTTAGAATCATTTATGCCATTTCATTAATTCTGGCTAATTGAAATCACATTTCCTTATCACAAAAAAGGCTTGTCGTTACTTAAATAATATATTAAACGGATCATAAACGCATGTGTGTATCATTTTATTTTACTCGATGTTTCGGCTTGATTATACCAGCCGTGATCACGAGCTGTCTGCATATATTTACCTATTTATCGGCTGGTTTATACCAACCATGGTCACGAGCTAGCTACGTATGTTTACCATTTTATTTTACTCGGCGTTTCGCCTAGGCTATACCAACCGTGGTCACGAGCTGACTATGTATGTTTATCGTTTTATTTTACTTGTGTTTTCGGGTACCAGGGCAATGAGCTGACTGCGTATGTTTACCTATTTTATTTTACCAACCATACGATCAGTAACGTTCGATTGAGCCCACAGCAACCGATGTTACCTGTTTCATTTACTCGTTCAAGCTGTGCAGCGTTTATTTCCATTTAAGTCATTCGGCTTTATTAATCCAGGAACATGATCTATTCCATTTTAATATCCAATTTTATTTTAGTAAATACAGACTTTTGTGCTCTTTACATTTATTATGTATAGCGTCTGTCTTGTGTTACGTGAAACGTGCGATTAGTGGGCACTGTCTATTAAATCTGCGGTATCGAGGTTGCCCTTTCCATTTCCTTGTTTCAACTTAAGAAACATTTTACTTCATTTAAGTAATTTTCTTCGTTAACTTAGGAATATGTATGTTCTAGTTATTGGAATACTTACATCGTTTTTCTCCTTTTCGCATAGGAATAGATACTGGAGGCATATAACTTTATTTAAACGAATTTACTACGTTTCGGGGGAAATAAACTTAAGTGTTATCAAGGTTTCGTCGTGCTACATAAGTGCGTGCGATTAATGGTGTCCGATTTGTTTCGAGGGGACCAAAGTTCAGTGGTTCATTTTTGTATTCTAGCTGTTTAAGTGTTTCGACTACCTAAATGTAGTTAGGTAAACGACCAAAAAATTATTTTGGTCGTTATTGAACAGGATTGGTACCGTCACTAAAAATAGTGTTGTGTTTGCATATAATTGCTGCACTCTAGCACATCTTCGTTTATGTAAAACAGGCGTATAATTGGTTAGCGTATATAGATGGTTGCGATCCTTGTTAGGTATCAGATAGTTTCGGCATCACATGGAGGTCATCGGTTTAGAGGGTATGGTTTTAGTCATGAATAATTTGCATATAGAATATTTGTGGATTCTCATTATCAGAGAAAGTTACTTATATAAACTGCTATCGCCCTCCATTGTGATTGCTCATATACATCAATAAATTAAGTAAAAGCACACGTTTCAGTTGAACGCACGATTGAAGGATAGGTACAGAACTGGACAGTGACGATTGACCATAAATTGCTGACATTGTTGACGTTCTGTTTAGAGTGTGTCGTCACTGTACCCCTACAGTTGCAGTCAACGGGAATGCCTTCTGTTGTTCAAATTCGCTCAATCATTCCTGAAACTCGCGCTCAAGACAACCTACACGATACTTTATTCATTGTCTTCTGTCAGGCATCGGTCATATGCCGGTCGGTTACACTGTGTTTGTCCTCTGGTCGCGCGTTTCCGTACAACTCCTTCCGAGCTATTGGTCGCCTGGGAGTGGATCATGGCTGCTCAACATCTTGAGCTGCTGTATTATTATTTTATAGTTCGGTCAGCGTCCGTGCCGCCGTCCTTAAAGATGTCATGATGTAGTTGGAAGGAGTCCACCAGCATCAGTAAAAAAGCATGTGAAACTCTAGATCACGTCAAATTTAATGCAAATACTTTTGCGAAAATTCCCCAATTCCATGATCATTGATCACCGACAACAATATAAAACAACTAAAGAGAGTGAATTAGCCTTTTTCGTCTAGAAACGTCTAATTTTTGTCACATATAATAATTTTATATATCTTTCATATTGTTATAAAATGTTTTGAACATATTTTATGAATATATTTAAGTTCAATTTACGTACGTCATTTTACTCTTACATTGATACAGATATAATTGATAGATATAACGGTATTTTTCCCGTTCATCTATTTTCGTAGACGGATGTCAATAAAAAATTCGAATACGTCTGTAGCCTTTTGTTGTTGCTTAACTTTTTGGAGGTAAGTTTTTTTTGTTGTTTCTAAATGGCGAGTGGTAGTAGAGACATATGACTTCCTTTATCTACATCAGTTTCTAGTCACAATGAAGATGTTGCGCTAGTTTGTTTAACTAAATGTACGTAATTTAAGATTTCTTTTGTATATCTGTTTAGGACGATTTCGAATATAATTATTTGTTATTAGATTTTTTTTTTTAATTTTTAATGGGATCTCCTATGAGAGATACACATAGGGTTGCCAACCCCACTATATCGTATAGTATCCTACTATACCTGGAGCCTTAATACTATATATTTCTAAAAAAATCTATAGTAGGTAAACCTACTTTATTTGCATGACAAGCAAATTCATATACATCGAGTATACAAATATCGCTGAACATTTTCAACAAGTGTGATGACACATGAAGGAAATAGTGTAACAACTGTAGATATTTACAAAATTATGCAGAACTTAAAACAACAAATAATTCAAAGAGAAAATTATGTATTTTTTTGGATATGAGATAAATAAAGGCTGAAACAGTTAGAGCAACAGTTTCCTGATGTATTGCAAATCACTAAGAGGCATTTGTTGCTATTTTTGACAAAAAGTCAGAATTAAACTTTAAACAATTGGTTCGATTCTTCAGAATCACATTGGCTGAGTCTTCTAAATGACTTCAATCTAACAACAAAACTGAATATCAATTTTGACAATTTATTCTCCAAGACTATTTAGTTAAAATTCTGTATCGTATGCTTGCTGATAAAAAATTCTGTACTAAATCTACTGCTGAAAAATGGCAACAAATTTTCCCCTTCAGTGCTTCAGATTTCTCTACTATTCTAAAAATTACATCATTTCTTCTATCGATTCTGGCAACGTCAGCATTTTCAGGGCGCATATTTTCTGTAATGAATAAATCTTAATAAATTAATTTCTAATTCAATTTAACATCCAAATCAGGAATATATATTATAGTTCTAAAAATTAAAAGAAAAAAGAAAATTATTTTCGTAGAATTAGGTATAAGAAAAATTTAAAACAAAAGTAGATTTTAAAATAAATATTTTTTTTTTAAATTCTAAATGAGCGCAAGAAAGCCAACATTAATCTTATAAAATCCGAGTAATTGGTTTATTGTTATTTAAGTTTAGGGTGCAATAATAGCTGTGAAGCTGTCCTTAAAAATAAAAAAAACTATTGATGAATGCTCAAGGTAGCAAAAATATTTTTTGAAAAAAATACTCATTTAGAAATAAAATATAAATAAATACTTATCTTAAAAATAAAACATTATTTTGTAACATAGGTACTGTATAATTATTTATTTGTTCCCAATCTACTATATTTTTATGGGTGCTAGGTTTGAAAATACTACCTATATTCGGCCTAGAAAAAGTTGGCAACCCTAGATACACACGACATGAAAATCACTTAAAACTAAGAAATACCCGAAATCAATACTTTGGTATTTGAATATCCAATTCAAACACCCTTTCGAATAATTCGAATAATCTAGTAAAATAATTAAAATTCATATTAGGTTATTCAAATTTGAAGCTAAAATTTCTTAGGGGTGAACAAAATTTCTCAATAGGTTGACTGACGTTCAGTTATTCAGGTTAGGTCTTTTTAAAGGCATATGTAGTGCACAAATTTAAGCATAACATACAAAGTGTGTGTGCATGCTCCAGTTACAAGAATTATCATGTAATAATATATTCCATAATAACAAAATGTCGCCATTATTCGTCTCTGACAACAGTTATCTTATACATCTGTGACTACAAAAAACTGGTCGGTTTGTTTGACGTCAAGCAGTTGACTGATGAGGCCACCAGTTAAGAATTTCCTTGGAAGTAACATTATTTAGTTAGTGGTTTTAATATTCAAGATTTATCAATTTTGCCTTCTGGCAGAATCTCATTATTTATATTTTCTTGAACCTTGCACTCGTCTTTATCACACGCCCATCGACAGAATTAAAAAAATGAAAATGTAATACATATTATTATTTTTAATTGTTTTCTACTTATTCAATAGGAGCTTGTAACGTCCAACTCTTGTAAATCACTATGGGTTCACGACGCAGGCACAATGCGGATTGGGCCCAGATACACACATAAATATGCGTCAGATTTTTTTTACACATGCTCCAAATTTTTCCATTTCTCGAGCATGCATGTTTCCTCACAATGTTTTCCTTCACCACAGATCTAGTCATTTTTTAATCTATTTTTATATCTATTTCTATCCATTATTTCTGTATACCTACTTCTTTCATCGCATTAACATTGTTGTCTTAATCCTGCGACGATAATAACATCGAGGGTTTTCCACTTACCATGTAGATTAGTACGAGTATTTGTGTTATTTATTACCTAATAAAATGCGACGTTTTCTAAGCAGAGAGTCATTTGGTTAAGATTTTCTAACTTAACACTTTGTTGTTTCAAGATTTTGTTAAAATATAAACTAATTTTTAAGATAAAGTAATATCTAATAGTCTATCGTATTTCTCCAACATGTTTCGGTAGTGAGTGAGATATGCCAGAGCCCGTTCCCATCCCATCCTATCCCTCCCCATTTTCCCAACCCTTTCTCCCAATCCATTCCTTAATCTGCAAAGGTAGGCAGCCAACGTTTGTCATTCTGGACTGATGTTGGAATGTATTGCGGATGTCTATGGACGACAGTATCCACTTACCATTAGGTGGACTGTATGCTCATCTGCCAACTTTTTATTATAAAAAAACCTAAGTCTTATTTTTTAACTAAAGCACTAGCAAAATTTGTTATCTTTCATTATTCTCAACATTTGGGAAACTCTTTAAACAAAAAATGTATTGCTTTTTGTCACATAATTAAAGACTCTTAATTTAAGATTATGATACTCTTCAACATTTTTACCGACGTGTACGTAATACACACGGTAAAACTTGTAACATTCGCGAGTATGACCTACAGTGCCCTCTGGAATTTTAAATGCTAGTCGTATCTACGTAGGATAGTTTTGTGTAAATAGGCGACGTAAATGTGTTTATTATTTATATTTAAGCATTATTCCTAATGTGTGAACATATAGCTAGAAATTTTGTTATCACGATGTTTTTGTTAAATGCCATTTTAACAAAAACGTCGACAAAACGCTTAATTAATTTAAATTACAACTACTGTCTCTATTTATAATTCTATGATAATAACTAATATAGAGAGTCAAATATAGAGAAAACATCGTAGAAGGTGCCTCCGATGTAAGCCAAGATCTCCAGCACTGGTGCATATGACAAAAGAGAGGTTTCAACTAAACATTGACTTTCTCGACGCATCTTTAGCTTTATAGCAGATAAAAAGATTCAGCAGTTATAACTGTTTAAAATTTAAATGTATTTCTCATATATTTAACTTTAATAAATGACTCAAATTTTTTATCCAGTTTCGTTCACCTTAATGTCCGTTTCAGGTTTATCTCAGGTTGCTGTGCAAATTTTTTTACCATTTATTCACTGTAGTGAAAGTACGCCTACTTTCACCCCCACCTCGTTATAATTGGCTCGAGTATCTGTATCAAAACTTGAGCATGAGTCGTGCAAAAAATTGGTGTCATTAGGTTCTCCTTCAGTGAATAGTATCGTACGATATTGTCTGCAATTTGTTACTAGCACGGTTTCGAAATACCCATTTGTCTTGTTAATCTGATTTGCATAATGTATTATAGTACTTACGTTTGCTAATGTTTGTAGGTCATTGTACTTATTGGAATAACTATAATAAATCGTTACATAGAAAGTTGCATTCAATCCTTGGTATATTTTCTTTTAAATAATTCTCATTAAGTGTTTTAAATTTTTTTGCTTTTTAAATTATTATTAAGGGACGTCTTGATTTTTATGTTTGATTTTATATTTGCTTCTTTGCAATTAAGATTATTATAAACTTGAAAACCAATTTTATCTATAAATATAGCTATGTACCTAACTTTTCTATCAAATTACACAGAGTGAAATAAGTAATTGTGGTCGTTGTTTTCTATAGGTGTTCTGTTCTATAGGTTTTCTATTCTATAGAAAGCAGTGTTACTGCTGTTTAGCTAACCACATTGTAAGGTGGACTTTGCCTGTTTAACAAATATTGCATAAATTTGTAAGTCATCTTCCTAGTCTTTGTCACGAAAGGTCGAGTAATGTCAGTTCCGCTTTCCTGAGTGTTCTGTCATTTCGTGATATAGCGTTCTTATGTTTAAGAAATCAAATACATTATTTCTTATTAACAGACATATATACATTTACATGCAAATATAACATGTGCTCATTCCAATTTTTCATAGGTATGAACAGATAATATTCTCACTTACCTTTAAGGCTTTATACTTACACTAGCTTCTGCACGCGGCTTCTCCCGCGTACAATTCGGTTATTGCGGTAACTACCCTAATTCCGTCCCTGGAAAGTATCCTATGTCCGTCCCTGGGTTTCGATCTATCTCCGTACTAAATTTCATCAAAGTCGGTTCAGTGGTTTAGCCGTGAAAAGGTAACAGACAGAGTTACTTTTTCGCATTTATAATATTAGTATAGATAGTAGCATAAGTGCTCGTCCTTTTATGTACCTTTGTCTCTTCTTCAGTAAAACGACGTATATTTTGGTCTTCGTACAAATTTATATTGACCAAAATATCAAATGTTAACCAAATCATACGATTATTTTATGACATATTGTCAGGAGTGTCAGGCGTGACAATATGTCAGCAGTGACAATCTGTCATCATTTAATATGTTCCAATCTTATTCACGGAATGAACCGCTAGCCTTCTCTCATTGATCCTTTCTACCCGATGAAATGGTAATAACATAAGTAATTAATCTGTAATTTAATTGATTGATATATCGATAGATATATCGATCGATTGCAACTGGAACTGATTGATATGTAATGCGTGACTGCGTATAATTGATGTGCGTAAATAGGGCATCAGAAGGTGTGTCTCCGATAGTATATGGGTCAGAGGCTATTGTGTCGATGTCACAGAAGCTATTGTAAATGGCAGCCCATTGTATGGGCACAATATACAATATTACCATACGTTAAATGAAGTGGACTACACTGCGCTAGCGCATCTCTCCTGGTGGAATAAGGACCGCAGCTATTGTTTGTTAATAATGCTGGGAAATGTGAATATATTGTTGTGAGTTCGTTGCCGTATGTCGTAGGTATTACGAGTAGGTGTTTAAGAATGTCTCCTTTTCTCCTCTATAATGTCATTATAGAGTATGTATGTATAATTTGTATAATTATAAAGTAGTATGTATAATTATAGAGTATGTATAATGTCAATTATTGACGAGCATTTTCTTCATTCTTAAAAGAGTTTAAATTTAAACATATTTTATTTTACATGTAACATGGACGTATGTTTTCAATATACATATGATGTCAGGTCAATGATCGTTATAACTCTAATGAATTGAGATGAATATTTGGATCGGATATAAAATATATTTAAATATATATATAAATTTATTTAACAATGATTAAAACCTTCATTTATTTCGAAATATGGTCATTGCCAAAGGGCGGTTAATTGAATTTATATTTATATTATAGTCTTGAGAATGGTAAACTAATTAATAAAATAGTTAATGAGACAAATATGATATGAGTTTAGATAAGAGAAGTGTTGACATTTTATAGATAAACTGTAAACTAAAGGGCACTTCCTCGTTAGGAAATGATGAGAATCTTCCCGCGGTTTACGATATCATTCGAGTATAAACAACTATTGTGGAAGTTCTTATAATTGTATTGTAATATTTGTAACATAGGTACGTGATTGTTTTTATCGAAGTGGTGGTTCTTATGTCACGTATACTTACCTACTTTTGTCCATGCAAGATTTTTCGTTTTATAAACTAAACTTCATGCTCAAAACAAATTAGGGCCCTCTCTGTTTTGTACTGTAAATGGAAATAAAACAAATACAAGCTCCTCTTGTAGCGGTTTCCACCTTCCGTGTGGCGGCGAGATCCAGGCATTGTAATCGGGACTAATGTCTAATGTGACTACCAACAATAAATGCTTGCAACGAGACTCGTAACACACACATGTGGATAAGAAATTTCGCACACGGAATTTCTAACACTTTAGTTTTTTTTATCTACTCACTTGAGAATACCATAAATTTGTGGTTCAAAACATTGAGAACATGTCACTTTATGTTTAAACACTTCACTCCGCGGATGATTATGAATTCATGTTAACACACTTTGACAAAAACTCGAGGTAGTATTTGTTTTGAGTGGTTTATTTATTAATGATTATGTGATCAACATTTTGATGTTTATGATATTTTGTAGACATCTATGCAATACTTGATTTTGTCAATATCCGGTATCAAAGGATTTTCTTTAATAAGAAAATGATTCCTATGATACCAAATTCTAGATGTCTCCTAAGGAAAACATAAATTATATACAAGTTCTGAAAGGAATTTCTGTAAAACAATAAGGCCGTATTCACCTTCAACCTCCGTGATTCAACCGACAGTCACCCCGTGACCACGTCCACTGCAAAGTGTTCGAAACGTCGGGATATAAATAAATAATGTTAAATATACGCGATTTAAACCGTTCAAAGTTGTTTAATTGCCGTATTGACCTCTTAAAACATTTTCCCTTAATTTTGTTTGAATGTAATATTTATACAATAAAGAGTTTTATCTATCTAAAAAATATCAGAAACATGTTTACATGTCATAAAACACTATTGAAGCCAATAAATCTTTTTATTCAATGTCGAGGAGCTCTCTTCAAGCACTGAAAGACGTGTTTGTTCTCTGGAACAGTTTTTATCAAACATTTACCAAACTCCAAACTTTCCCAGGGTAGTAACAATGTGCTCTTTGACAGTTCAATAGCGATAGTTCACAGCACTTAAATTAGAGTTAAGACATAATCGTTATTCATTTGTGGGTTCCGTTTTGTATCTCTCAAGTTTTCAATTAAAATATAGTTTGTGTTATAAAATCGTTCGTTTTCAGAGTGTTTTGTGTTTATTCGTTGGATGAGATTTCTTCATTTTCAAATAATATACTTATTTTTTGTATATCCCATTTTTATGTTTTATGTAGGAGTCAAATTATTTAATAATGTTCAGGCAATTGTGTTAGGTTTCACACCACGGATAATTCCATCTGCCATTGTATTCCACAATACAATCATTACTCTGGTTAACTTTTTTCTATGGAACTCTAAAATTTATCTGTTAAACAATAAGTTACACACAGTTGTACAGCCAGACGCTTCCACTTTCCAAAGCAATAACATAAATTTCACTATTGCCGCTACATAGGAAATTAAATAGAATTTGATGTGTAAATAATTTTCAATGGTTAATAATCTGTTCAAACCACACTAGCTTGTTTCATTATGTTACAAGAAAAGGCTTCAAATTTTTCATTTAACATCAATAACGTATCGTTAGACTTCAGTGCAGTCATTGTAGTGTCTTAAAGAAATTAATTACTTAACGTATATCAATCAATCATGATTTAATAATCGTAATAGAAGAAACAATCGATTAGTGTATATTTCGGAACATTTCGGAACGTAATATGGGGTTAAAGTATGAAATTGCCGATTTGTACTGAAAAATTAAAACTCGTTTTTTTCTAAAATGTAACATATTTAATCAAAATATTTACCCTCATTATCTATACATTGTTGCCATCTAATCGGAAGTTCATTTATGCCTTTGCGATAGAACTCTGGGGATGTAGATTCGACAAACTGTGTGAAAGCATTTTGTACTGCCTCTTGGGAAGAAAATTTTTTACCACGTAGAAAATTGTCCAAATCACGAAAAAATGGTAGTCCGTTGGAGCAAGGTCTGGCGAGTACGGAGGATGACGTATGGTTTCTAACTGCAGCTCCTGTAGAGTTACAACGGTTTCTCGTGCAGTGTGAGGTCTTGCGTTATCATGGAGCAATAATGGTGAAGATCGATTCACAAGTCTGGGCTGTTTCACTGCTAGTTTCGCCATCATTGTTCGAAGTTCGGCACAGTAAACATCTGCTGTTATTGCTTGACCAGACCTGAGAATGCTATAGTGAATAACACCATGAATAGACCACCAAACAGTTACCATTACTTTTTTATTGGTAAGCTTTGCCTTAGGGCACTGTTGCGGCGTTTGACCTGGGGTCAGCCATTGCATTTTTCGCTTTCGGTTATCGTAAAGAATCCACTTTTCGTCACATGACACAATTCGATCCAATATTCCTTCATTTCTGTACCGATTCAACAAGGCAACGCAAGTTTCAACACGCGTTTCTTTCTGCAGATCAGTCAAATCATGAGGCACCCATTTTTCATATTTTTTTATCTTATTGATTTGATGCAAATGAGTGAATATTGTAGGTAAGGTAACTTTAAACCATGCCGCTAATTCCTGGGTAGTTTGACTCGGATCGGCTTCCACCATCTCCTTCAATTCAGCGTTATTCACCTGTGTGGGCGGTCTTCCACGTGGTTCGTTCTTCAAGTCGAAGTTTCCATTGCGAAAGCGTTTAAACCAAAAACGCACGGTTCGTTCATTAGCAGTCTCCTCTCCAAACGCAGCACTGATATTGCGAGCCGTTTCTGCCGCGTTAGTTTCGCTTCGGAACTCGTATTCAAAGATTACTCGGATTTTCGAAGTATCCATCTTTCCCGTCTAAGCTGAAAAAAAAAAACAATTGAGAGTCGAAAATCGAATGTTGCACATTTTTTAAAACAAGAACCTCATAGGTATCATGTGAAAAAAGTTTCACTCGAAAATCTCACACCATGAAGGTTTTATGTCAATTCAAAGTATCTATTACTATAAAACGGCAATTTCATACTTTAACCCCTATTATATATATATTATTTGAAAAATTTGCACCGTTGTAATTTCAAATTCCAAATTCAAAAGTAGCTTATTTAAAATTTCGCCAAAAGTCACGACTTGCGCTATGTAGAAACTTTACACTAAATTGGTGAATTTGTAATTTCTAGTTAATTAGCTTGTAGGTTATTGCCCGCGGTTAGATCCCATAAGCTATAGGCTATAACCCACTGACTATTATTATTATTCCTTTATTGTTTATTTTATTACATAATAGACAAACCAACTTTTACATATTTAATATTAGTTACATTAAACAAATGTATTGAATAATAATTATCCACTATAATAGACAGTTACGTAATGAGGTTTTTTTTTTAATTTTTTTTTTAGTTCTTTGAGCTTTTAAACATTTTTTTTTTGTTTTCCTGATGCTTTTGCTCCTAATTAATTAATCCTATGTACTGGTATGTGCAATGTTCAATTATAGAAGTAGATATTATTTACAACGATAAGTGTTAACCTTAACCTTATTCTATTTACGTCAACATAAAGTATGTTATCTCCATGATACATATGACCATTGAACATTGGGTCAAAGTCGCCAATACACGTGAATACGTGATTTATTTTATTATTATATTCATAGTTTTTCATCGGACGATCACCGGATATTACTGTGACAATTAACACTAATTCTACATTTAGTGACTCACTTAACGCATCTAGTATGTCTGAGTAGGTAAATATATGTTGTAATAAAGTAATTAAAATGCCACTAAGCGTAATTTCGTTGCTAATCGATCAGTTTAAATTGTGAGTTGCAACATAAAATATGCTATCTTTGTTAGTAAGTTGTAGTTGATCGTACATTGGGCCGCGTAAAATTAAAATTAAAAAGTGATCTATGCGTAATTAAACAAACTCGTATTTTTAAATAATGTTATTTAGAAAAAGAATCCTTTCACGTGGATTCCTCCATTTGTAGATGCGATGATGTGTCCGTCTGAACGACGACATGCGTAATCTATGGTCACTGATACCTATGGTAGTACCTACACGTTTGAGTCTCGCTAACCTTTTCTCGATTTCTTTCCCTTCCTTTTTTATTTATTGTATAGGTCTAAAATCGTTACTGCGTAGCTGTGTACAGTCGCGTACACACAATTTTGGCTTGTTAGAAATATTAATTTAGCAAACCGCCCGAGCCGTGAGTGAGATACTACTTTTATTTTTTTTTATATATGGAGTCTTTTATATTTAAAGTTTTAGTCAGCGTTGGCTCGGAAAGTCAATTTTACTGTTAACGACTGTTATAAATTACAAGTATATTGGGGTTGATGTTATTCAGACGCGCAACTAAAACAATTCGTGAAAACTACGAGTATGTTTTAGAAAAATAACCACAAAAGCCACTGTCTTCTTCTTTTGAACGCAGAATATATTTTTCACTTGTTTTTTAAGCTCGTTAGGAATTAAAAGTTTCCTCTATACCATTCTCTACGCCTGTATTAAGTACATTTTAATTTATTGAAATGGAAAATTGGGTACATTTTATTATTTTTTTGAAATTGATTATTATTTTTTTATAATTTTTTATTATTATTAATTTTGAAGTTTGCTAATATTCATGGAATATTTCTTTTAACCATTCAAATAATTAGGACTGACTAACTCTTTACTGACTTACTTATGAGTATACCTACCAGTTGCCATCCTATAATTTTCGCATGCGCAACTAGACATTGGCTACTAACGTAACATGGCATCTGTATATAGGCTGCGACCGCACGACATCGTCGTATACCATATCGCCTTAGGTACCACTTTTATCTTTCCTAGAGACCAGTTTACTAGGTACTGTATTTGTACTCCATATACGGCTTAAACAACCTCTTCCTTATTGATTAAGATTCAGTTCTGTAGAGTAACCGCTGGCAAAAAGGTCTAGCTTAAGGTTGACTGAATGCGAAATATGCCGTAATTGGCATGCAGACACCTATATCTTGAGATAGAGGTTGCTTATGACAGGTATATTTATATCTGCCGTTTTAAGAAGGAAATTTATCTATAGAAGCATAATTCCTATATATCAGACTACTTATAGAAACGAGGATATAAAAACATGGTCTAAATCAAGAAATTGTTTTAATTCGGAACGATTTAAGTTAAATTATTTTATTATAAAGAACGATAGTAGCTTGAGAAAAACGAATGTTTTTGATAGGCACTTAGAGAATAAACATTAAACTAAAATGATGCTTGACTGAAATCTATATTTTACTAACAAGAGCCTGAAATTTAGCGAAAGACTTAAAATTCAACTTTAGGGACGCGGATGAAGGAATATAAAAATTACGATCGATACCTTCTTTCCTTTTTTATTGAAGTATAATCCCGACTGATGAGGCAAGCCTTAGCTTGTTTTTTATTTTGTCATCAGCATCCGCTTGTACGTTTTAGTTAAATATTTACCCAGAACCCGCATTACGGATTAGCTGTGGGGTGGCTCGACCGATATGGTCGTGGTATTAGGCCGGTCTCGGAATACAGGCTCGGCGTAGGAACGCAACGGTCACGGTGGCTTTTTTTTACAACGGCTAGAGCAATGATTGTAAGTGACCGCGTAGTCAGTAGCATAACTTTCTTAGATCATATTATCGCGGCATGCGATCTTTGTGTACTGACATTCTCTTTATCATCGTTGTCTCAAAGGTCTTTGGTCTTTGAAAAATTATAGATGTTTCTCTAACGATACACTTGACAGATCCACTAATACTTGATTCCACAAAGGTATTTTAAAGGTATTTGTTTATTTATATTTTTATGTACTCGCAGTTAACCTGTTTTGTATGCCCTGTCTAGTAACTACAGAGATCTTTTACATTTAAAGTGTAGTTTTATGTTTCCTAAAATTCTAAGATTTATGTCTAAATAAATCTATCCCGCATTTTTTGTATGTGCCGTGTATTGTGGGCCGGCTATAGAATAAAACACTACCCTATCTCTTCCCGCGGGTGTCGTAAAAAGCAACTAGGAAATAATAAAGCGGCTGTCACCAGCCCTGAGGAACTACATCAGCTCTAAAAGAGTAGACTCATCAACCCGCTTGGCCAGCTTGTCATTTCATACATCCGTCATCATGAAAACATCGTAAGGAAACCCGCATGTTCAAGAAATAAAAAAAATCTAGAGTACCTCGTGGTAGATTATGGTGATCCACCAATCTGCGTGGTAGATTATGGTCCGAAACCCCCCAGTGATTTACTGGGGGAGGCCTGTGCTCTGCAGTGGGACGTTATAGGCCGATACAAATACAAATACGTCCATCATGCACGAGTCAATGTGCATGGAGACGCCCATGTGCAGCAGTGGATGCATTGCAATGTGTTCCAGTCCTTATTCACACAAGAATCTCTTTATTTTAACTAGACTAAATTTAGTGCAACGTTTTAGTGATAAATTAATTTATTTTCATTTACGTTTATTCTGTTCACAAAGTGAATAATAAATACGAACAATTTGGCAAATTGAACCAATAAAGTTGAAGTGTAAATGTCAACGTAAATGCGGGCATAATCCATTACTTGGTAAGTTATATTATGAGTTGACATTGCTTAGGTATACGTAAATTATTGAAACAGATAAACATTTACCAAATATACTCAACATTTTTTTTGTTATTTAAAAATTAAATCAATTCAATGAGCCTTTGAGTATCCACTGCTGGACAGGACACATTGTCTTGTGCGTGAGGAATGTATGCTCTTAAAAACACTTGCCACGCGTTTAAGGGGTCTAAGTTTGGCGAATCCACTCTTGTATATTCCTCAGTTGCCTTTTACAACGCCCGCGAGAAGTGATTAGAAATTAAACATTAGATTAGAGATTAGTAATGAAAAAATAAAAAGTTTTAGAAAATTATATTGGCTGTTTGTTATTATTATATTATTATTGATTATATTGAAGATGTAAGGGCTTACATCTTCATGATATGATGAAAAAATAAATACTTGTACTTATATAAATATAAATATTTATGCTAAAAAAATGGAGGGGGTCTGTGCGCGTTGCAATCCAACAGCCGCTGTGCTCGCTCGCCATGCCTCGTTACCCCTCTCTCACAGAAGACTACCTTGAAATGTACTACATTTACCACTTTACTCTATTCCCCAATGTACGTGTTTGTGTATGTGTTTCGGTTGTGAGTGAGATATGCCAGAGCCCATTACCATCCCATCCTGTCCTATTCCTTCTCATTTTCCTAACCTTTTCTCCAAATCCATTCCTATATCCTCCCGAGGCACACCCGAGGGCGTACCAACGTTTGTCTTTCTGGACTGAAGTTGGCATGTACCACGGATGTCCACGAGCGACAGTGTCCATTTACCACTAGGTGGACTGTATGCTCGTCTGCCGCCTACTTCCAACAAAACAGAAAATAAAATATTTCTACTGTAATTACATACCTACATGTATATTACATATTACATACCTACATATTTGTAATTTGCAATTTATTTTTCAGTTTTAAATTACGTTAATTATACTATTTTTTGTAACTTTACTGACTATTTTTATTTTTTTATATCACATTCTTCAGTTTCATTTAACGCATGACATACGAGTATAGGCAACTCTGCTTTGTGTTCCCGAATGTACCGCTATAAAATGAAATTGGATATTTTATTCCCGTTTTAAGTTGAGGATGGCGTTTTTATCAATATTTTTCATGAATATTTTTATCAAGCCTGTGGGTAAACACAATGTTTTAATCACAAAAGCCTTTAATCACTATGAAAATGATTGAATACCACACAGATAAATTATCTTTTTACCGGATCAACTTGATAATATCAATACATCACATCTTGTACAATTTATAATTCACTATCTTTCTTCTATCTTACTATCTTACTGTCTATATGAATTATATGAATAAATGGTAATCCAAATTACAATCCACCCATTTGCCAAGTTTCAACGAAATCGGTTCAGCCGTTTCGACGTGATTGAGTGACAATCATACAAACTTACGCGTTTATATTATTTCGCGATTTTAAATAATGAAAGGCATGTACTCGTAAACGTTCGATAAACAATTATGCAAAATGAAGCCACTTTATTTACCTCGAGTGAATGAAACAATTTGAGATTTTGAGTTTATGAATTTCAAGGACTGTTTACATCCACAAATTGCTCGTGTATTTTGTATAAGTAAACAATAGAATCAGTTTATACAAACTAGCTTCCCAGTATTGGTTAACCATTTATTAACCTTGGTGTTTATTATAGAGCGAACCATGTTTCCGTTGAATAACATTAGGCGTATGTAAAAACAATAAGTACTTACCACTGCGAATATTGGGCGTCTTAAAATTTATTTTTGGTTTACTAAAGATTTTCATATTCGCCTTGAATTTTTTTAGATATTTTCGAGGCATATAACCTGTATTTTTTGTATTACATATTAATTTTACATGCTGTTCTGTTTAAAATTTCATCGCATATTTTTCATAATTTGTTTTTAAAAGAAGGAAGATTATGAATGAAAAATCAGATTCTGTCCGCAATTTAACGTGATTTAAAGTTCGTTGCAATCCGATTTGCCGAAAACATAACCAAAGCCAATGAAATATCTAAACATTTAGCTTTAAATCGCAAACGCAAACTTGCAGTCTCCATGAATCAAATTATGGATATATAAATAGTAAAGTAACAGTACCTACTCGTACCTAACAGATAAAGTAAAAAACAGCGGGACATAGGCTATAAAAAATCAATTATCACCTCATTAGTAAATTTAAGGCCGTGTCAGTTACCTTAGGTCACCGTGTTTGTTGGATTGGAACAGAATACAGATTGTTTGAAAATTTTTAGATGAAAAACAAACGACAACAAGAAAAAAACATCATAATATCAGTTGTAATGTTTATCTACTGTTGGATATGAATCTCTCCGTAGGGCGTAGGATTGCTTCCCAATACGGCAACACCACACACGATTTTTCGCGTAGGATGAATACTCTTCGACCATGTGGACCAATGAAAATTGATGATAGTAACCAATGATTTGAAGAAAATTGCAGGTAGGTATGAGAATAACAGAAAGCTCTAAAAAGATCCTAAGAGAAAATTAAGTGGAAGGGAAACAGTCTGTTGTCAGTAAAAACACAAAGTATTTAGTATTAACCCCCGTCACAAAATACCTAAGACAGTGTAACCAATGATTTTATTCAACGGAATGTACTCTTAATAAATATGTAAGAAATCTAAATAAAATACACTACCAATTATTTGTATTGTTGTATGTACATTGAAAAATGAGAAACGGTTTCCGTTAGGTTTTCATGCTTAGGCCTAATGTGCATGGAGGCAATAATGACGCCTACTTAGCGTGGGTGAGCTAACCAGATTTAATAAATCTAGACCTGGCTGTAGTTCTTACGCCTTAATTACTGGACCTGCCATGTAGCTACCTACACACACACGTGTCTGTCACTTTATAAAATATCTGATGAATAAAAATTCCTAAGTCAATATTCACAGAAGTTATAGGGCATATCATCTCAGTGGACTAAGGACAGGGAAAGAAGATAGCGAGACTTAAATGGCGGTTGATAGAACATGTGGTGATGTCAGATGGAGTAAAATTCTAACTGGTGTTAAGTTTTGGCCTATCCCCAAGTGGCGACCAGAGCTGGAAAAAGAAGTCACCCAGCAGCCAGGTGGCTCGATGAGATAAAGAGAGTCTCAAATAAGACCTGGTTGCAATTAGCACATTATATAGACAAATGACGTGAAAGAAAGGAGGCTTATACCCCTCAGTGGACTAAATGAAAAAAAAAGCTGAGAATGATGAGAATGAATAGTTCTTGCAACTCACGAACGCATGTTTGTCATGCTTGTAGTGGTGAGTGTCTGTACGTGTAAAAAGAGATCTTGCATCCTTCAATATTACGCGTCTAAGGACATTTATTTACAAACACGGTTGACGTGCGTTCGTGGGTTGCGAAGAAATCTAAAACTGATCACTCGATATTTTAGTTCGGGTATTATTTAATTAAATTTGGTTTCCTGTCGGATTTTGGAGTAACAGAACTTGTCAATGTTTCCGCGCGCATTATCTGTAACTACGGATTATCATTATTCCTATTATTATATTGTAACAATAAAATAATAGTGCAGTTGATATAAAACAAGTTTCTCCCTGATTCACTAAAAAAAATTGAGATACCTATATGAATATCTGGAAATGTCTACCATAAAAAGGAAGACGTATCAAAAGCTTATAAGCGCCACAAAACGAACCATGTTAGTTGTTAGTTGGCCACGTTAGTTGGCTTTCTGTAGCTCTAACTGACATCTCAAATAATGTCCGAAGATTTAAGATTTAAGACATGAGGTATTGAGTCAAAGGTACATAATAACATTGACAGATACAAAAAGAGTCTTCCAATGGGAGGTCATCATCTCACGCACCTTAAATCACCTATAGAATCTTATAATGAACGCACTGTTACGGATGATCTTCAAAAGCAGTTTACTTCGATTTTATCTTTAACTACTTAACAGTTTACTTTAACTTTTAAATACTTATAATTGCGTATTTTATCTCTTATTAATTATAATTTGTAGGAAAATTCACATCGATTCAAAGATCATCGACCTTTCCAGATCTAGCATTTCTCTAGACTCAAGTACAGTTTAAGCCCTAGTCCTTACTTCTAACAATACAGGTCTTGCGCCCACGCTGCGTCCGTACCAATCATTCTCTATTCTTGCTTTCTATACCAGGAATAGCAAATGCTATGAACGCGATCCGTTTTTAATAGGTTTTCGATTAGATACCACGACAGTTTACTACGACATTTATGGACAAGTGTTTATTCCAAACACTAAAAGAGTATAATTAACAGATAGAAAGTCGGTACAAAACGGAGAAACTTAGTATTCCTGTTGATTTTAGTTTCGAAAGCTTTACCGGATCTTTGAACGATTCCTACAGAAATTCTTTCGACCAATAGATAGGACTAATAAAATGCATTGAAAAACCAGTAACTCCACAGTTTCAAACAATAATCAAACAAAAACACTTATGTATTTGTAGGGAATGCAGAAAATAAAGCAGCTATGCATTGATATACGTGTTTTTGAACGTAATAGTAATAGTTTTGGTAAAGATTAGTAAAGAGTAAAGAGAGTTTCATTCATATTTCGTGAAAAGTAGCCCAAATGTTACGATTTCACTCGACATACCTACTCCACATCGGCAACTAAGTGTTGAAGCATGTTAAAACAGACTAATACTTAAAGAAACGCTATATTTTTATATAATGTCTTTTAAAAGGTCAAAAATTAATGCCAATTTCGACTGGATTAAGTGTGATGTGATCAAAGGAAGTTATACATTGTTATTATTGCCTTTCATGATAGACGTCATCGTTAATGGAAATTATCTTTTTCGTTACATATCTTACAACTGTATTTCACTCTATTTATTAATAACTAGCTGTGCCCGGCCACGCGTTGCTGCGGCTGCCCAACAGATGGCGCTTACCCTGTTTTTAGGTAAAAAGCATGTTTTTACCCTGTGATAGGTATATAAAACCACGCGCGTATTCGAATGCAACGTTGTGTCTAAATTTCAAAGCAATCGGTGAAGAACTTTCGGAGATTTAAGATTTTGAACAAACGAACGTTTACATTTTTATTTATACACACACACACACACACACACACACACACACACACATATATATATATATATAGGTATATATATATGTATATAGAAGAGTACTAATTTTTTTTCGCTAAAATATCGGAATCCAACTGCCTTATGGTAAATGCCTCCCTCCAACCCCTTTCACTTTTCTCAGACCACCCTTACTATAATCCAGGCAATTAATTACGCGTATATGAAATTAATTAAAGATTTTTGACTCGAGTCTCAGGAATATCATTATACTCATATACTGTACATGTAAGTAACAGTATAAGTAGAAATTGATGTACTGTAATTATGAGAAACTAGTCGTGCCCAGAAGCCCTGCAGGCAGGAGCTTTAGCTCCGCGATGATTTTTAGATGATAATCTTACATGTTATGTTTATGCGATGTTTATGGATCAGGAAGTCGACTAACACACAGTCCGTTTACTCTATATATTCATACTTTCTGACCCTAGATTACTTAACTTCATAAGGAGTGTCACTATATAATTAACATTAATCTGAAGGTAAGACTTCTTTATAGTATAGTTTTTTTCTAGAAATATCTAGAAATTTGGAAAAATAAAAGAATTCTTAACTTATTAAAGTTAAATCTCATATTGTTATAACTTTATAGGTACATATAAAATGCCTAGAACAGATAATACAAACAGCGATGAAGTAATAAGTACGACTATGTAGATATAGCAACTTCGAATACTATTTTAGACACATGGATTAGTACTTGTACGGAACCTGAAAGTCTGGTTTGAAGTGTAACGTTGCACACGACTGGCGGTTACCCAACAAACGTATAAAAACAAACATGCATGAACGTTTGCGAGTTTAAAGCTAAAATTAAAAAGCGGTTGAAATAGCAGAAAGGACATTTAATATTGTCACCGAAAAAGTGGGTACTTTCGCTAATTAGGAAGTCAAAGGCGCCGCGAGACTGCGACTGATGTCGACCATAATTCTGAATCCATACACGGCTCGTTAAATCCCTCTGACTACCACAACCATAAAATCCCTATTACCTCACGCTAGATTATCTGTCTCCGCAAATGGGAAAGAATAAGTTTTATGAATGGTAGTGCCGGCGGCTGTTCTGAAGGCCCAGGAAGGGTGTGATGAATTGTTTGTGTAGTTTAGCTTTAGTATGTGTCATCATAAGTATGCTATGGTGATTTAAATGTAGAATGAGGTAAGCACTGACTTTCTTCTTTCTTTATTGATGGTAAAGAAGTTTATGTGATTCTTGGCAAATTGTCAAGCAGATTGTCTTTCTGAAGGTAAGTAACATAACTTCTAGATAAGTACCTGAAGGTTCTACGCACGCCTTTAATTCAATCGATTCATTTTATCCGTAACACCAGAGAACTCTAGGTGTAACGTCCATCTTTAATTTAATCGTGAATGAAACGAATACCTCATTTGGAAACCTCATCTTAATTGCTTTCTAACCATACAAAATAAAGCATATCGGTGCAGTCTGGAGTAGAAGTGAACTGATGCAGAATGCAAATATTGTATGCGATAAGATTAAGAATTTTCTATTGTGTTTGTGTCAACTTAGTATACATAGATGATTTTATCCTCGGAACGCAGAACTGTGAATCATTACGTTAGTTGCCTCATCAAATTATTTGTAATCAGATTGTATTGCTGGTATTGTAAATAACAGTTGTATTGTTTTGCATTGCATTCAATCGGTACGTGATTGACATAAATGTACAGACTCAGGACGGTCAACTTGATTGTTCGTATGTAGTTTCATCTAATTGTTTAGCTTCATGCACATAATGATGTGCTTTAATGTTTTGATTACAGTAAGTACATGTGTTATTGTATACCGGAATAAAGGTTGATTTAGATATTTGTCATTATATACACAAAATCAAATATTTAATAAAAAATATCAAAATGGAGATGTTTGTATCTATTGGTCAATCAGACTGAGACGCAGTAAGTACAGGAAAATAGATAAAATGATATTCCGTCTACGATTTTATCTCTAATATTAATGTTTACAACGGAACTGAAAAAAGTGTAAAAGCATCGTCGCGTCTGCGACAGGGTCATAAATATTTAAAAGCAACATGTATGAATACAGTTGACCCGTCTGGTCCTAAACGTATTCAAGGTCTAAATACGCAGGGTACGTCGCATTAATATTGTACAAGACCAGTGACTGTGCGTGCAGGCACCTTTTATTTAAGGACCCAGACTCGTAAAAATAAAAGTTGTGTTTTGGTCGGCAAGGACAACCCATTAAACAATACAGAAAGCATGTCAACTCACGAAACGACGGCGCTTCGTCATTCGCATGCACTAACTAACAAGTACGAACGACAACCATGATCAGGTGACTGTATAGCGTCGTGCAAAAGAATGTTCCGTTCAAACAAATATTTATAAAGATAGACTGAAATAGATTCATGTAAAACCCTATATACACACATTCATAGAACACGTAAAACAGTCACGTATGCTAGCGGTAAGGTCATCCTTATTTGTGCAAACAGTCGGCTCCAAGATAGCAATGTTTGTAGCCGTAAGTAACCGAGATAGTATCGGATAGGAGCGAGTTCTCAGCCCAGAGAAATTCCTACCTGGGTCCGTCACGCCGACGCCCTCGAAATCAACAAAAAACTGTTTCCTTTATATTTTGTTTACAAGTCCTCCGACACTGTGGTCCCTTTGACTCCACCTACCGTCTCTGTGGGCTTCCAAATGACTTTTTTTGTCCGCATGTTTCTCAATAACCCCATAAGTTTGCAAGCTTACAACTCATTAGGGATGTCAGTGACACATTACCTCGAAATGAGTTCAACGATTTAGTACGATTCGTAATACGATATCGAACGGTACGCTTGAGTTTTTATTGGTTAATTTTGGTATGTTAATGACAGTGAATCACGTGTTACACAATCGAAAGTTATCCGTGTCGAGTTGATTTGCATGGCTGAAGCAAGATGACATCATGCTTACCTGTCGACAGGAAGATGTTAAATATTTTGTCAATTTTGCGTGTAAAAATTTACGTAATAACAGGCTGTAATAATACTAAGCTGTAATAATAATAACGTAATAATACTTTAAAGTTGTCTCCTGTCGCCAACAATGTGGGAGAGTTCATTAAAAAATCCCACAAGCGAGCCTTTCAAATAATGACGCAAAGGTGTTTACGAAACTGACGATTAAAATGCTATCTATTCATAATGATACATCAAGGTCGTATGCAGATTTCTATAAGAAAGTAATTTTCTCAATACGTGATTAGATGAAGGGTAAGAAAAATCAATTTTGTGATAACGTTAATAAACTAATTCGTGAGAAGGTTTAATGATAAATTATGTCATTTTCTGGACATAACATTAAATGTGTAAATACCTATAATTTACTTACACAGTTTTGTTTACTTCGGCAGTTTTGTTACTTATCACTACATAATTTCATTTGCATTAAAACAATTTCATATCAAGAACCACATCCGGCAAAACAATAAAGTATTTTTTTGCTTTTCCAACCTTTCTGATAACATTTTTATCAATAATCGTTTGTTTGTAAAAACGAATGTAACACTTACCTATATGTATAATAGAAGTAGTTGCATCCCAATAAATTTATAACAAACTGTTTAATCTATTTTTACACTCACATTAGACATTTCACATTAGACAAGAAAATGTTATAGGATTAAGCAGTTACGGAATGTTGTGTGTATTAATAGCCATTAGGGGAGGACAGGTCTACAGAAATTAAAAGCAAACGCTGAGCCTTTTCGGACTGTTGCGTGTCGGTTTTAAATATCTTTAACCAAATTGAGATCATCAAGACCGCGTGACAGTTTTAACGTGATCCCTTAATAACAAAAAGTTAATGCCTTTTTAACTTTCATAGAATTGTTACAGAATATGCTCCACATGACGTTACTACTTTTAGCATTAGTGCATTCGTTAGTTCCCACGACAGGCTGTCGACTTGCGTGCTACCTAATAAGTATTAGCCAGATGAGATTACATGTACTCGCTTGCAATTTACGCACTAATGCATAACTACAGACCACAAACATTGCTAATTTTCCACAGATCGCATGCCTCGAGGAATTTAAAAGAAGCTATAAACATTAGATGTTGTTACGGTCTTCTTGCGATACTACTGAAACAGAGGCGATAAGCAATACTTATAGCGAAAACATCAACACTGGAATGCTCTATAAGTAATGGATAGGCTCTCACATTTTTTTAATCGTGCATTATGAGGCCTCAATAAATCTTAATCACTCTTCATCTCTTCCGATGACAGGGCATTAAAAGCAAATGACGTAAAACTAATTTATTATCCTAAAACATTAAAAGCGGCTTACAGTTTTCATTAGGGCTGTTTGCTGTCTAACTTCTTATCGGGCCTGTAAATTAGACCATAAAATTTTAATTAGTAACATGTTAATGGTTAGTTCATCGGACATTTGCCTATTGTTTGTCGTTGCATCTAACTGGTACATCCGCGTTTCTCGATTTGGTTGTCAAGTATAGTTGTATAGATGACCTTATCAGCTTTAAGTTTTGTCTATGAGAAGATGCGTTACACATATTTGCATTCTTAATGTGTGGTCTTAAATTGTCTAGCTCGCCTTAAAATGTCATATCAATAGCGACCATTGAATGCGAATTATTGTCATTATTCTCCTCGTCTATATTGTTACATCACGGACTTATTTTAATTCACATTGAATTTGTCAGATGCATCATTTATATCACTGTACAATGGCTAGTGAAATCTAGTTTTATTAATATCTTTCGACATTACATTCATTAGCTCAAGACTGACATTTGCATGATCTGTTTGGCAGAAAGTTTTGCAAATGCCACCCACACTCTTGTTATTTGCTAAGTCGTCTACTTTCTCCTTTACTCGTGCTTCCAGGTCTGTCATTGACCACCAGACTATAGTCAATTGACCGCTTGGCCTAACTGTGTCAGACGTGAGCGTATTTTCTTGTACCATTCATAGTTAATTTATACTTTTTATCATCTTAATCGCCTTTTATGCCGAACTAAATGTTATCATCAGTATTTGCCAATACCGTTTTAATATCTTATTTAGCTCACTACACCCGGTATATCTTAAAGACTTTCATACGATCAACGTTTGTCTATTTTCAAAACGAACTCGCTTGATGTCCGATAAAATCTATACATAATATATAATAAAATCATAACAAAGCTATATATTTATTTTAACACTTCATTCATTGCACAACGTCGTACAAAAGGCAAGCTTAATGCCGTAAGGAATTCTGTACCAGCTATGTCTCTACATTAAATATTAAAAAAAAAAATCACACTACGAATGAATGAATTTTTTTGCTGTTTGTCTGTTTGTTTGTAACTTATATTCCGGGTTAATATTTAAGGTCCTCTTTATATAATTCCATTACAGATAACGCATTGCTAGTATTAAATAAATAACGTCACACTCAATGGCCCACACTAGGATCCCCTGTATCGTGGGTCCAAAGACACACCAAGACAAACACACACCCAAACCAGAACAAACATTTGTCTTTAAATAAATGGATGTCCGACCGGGACCTTTTGCACTGCAAGCAACTACCAACCAACTGCGCCAATTGATCTCTAAATTATAAACTTCGTCGCCAAATATTAATCGAATTATTTTTCCTGCCCAAACAAAATAAAAAGCTGCAGGGAGATTCTGTTTTGGATTGCAATGTACAGTGTACACGTGTAGCTCATACATACGACTGCTCAATCAGATAGTTCATGCCATGACATATTGAATGGAGTGTTGACAAAGATTAGTTCTACACTTGGAGTAGATTAACTTTAAACATTTCAAATACATAATATATGTGGGAACAGATGATCTTTCTAAAATAAAATAAAATAAAAATATTTCTTCGCATTTTTATCTTACATTGTGCGTCAGAAACTTGTTTCGGTCCTTTATAGTAAGGGCCAGATGTGAGCTCTTATGTTTGTATAATGAACAAGTTATCCTTGAGTCTGGTCAGTACTTTCAATTTCTTTTACCCATTTCTGTGCAGGACTAATTTAATAAACATGCACTACCTGTTTGTTCTTCAGGTAATCCGAAGACCTATTGCGCTAATTTTCAATGGTAATGTAAAACGGGAAACGTTTGTGCTCACGTAAAGGATGATTTCATCTGACAAAGGAAATTGTCGTTTTGTTCTTAAAAACGAAACCTTTTGTCAAGGCTGCAAATTTTGTAGCAATGTAGCAATCATGTAGAGAAGCCGCAGCTTGTCTATTGATATGGGTAATGAGGTCACACATGTTACTTGAAATAATTTCAATGTTTACACTACTGTAAAGCGAATGTCTTTAGTAATGCGGCGTCCGAATTTGGCAATAAAAGACTGGTGCAAGTCCAAAGCCACTTTTGGTTTATATCCCGTACGGTATTTGCAGCGGTTGGTGTTACCGTTATTCTAACTACCAGCAGATCACGTTGCATACTTTTAATACCTTTTAGAATACAAGCAAATTATTTGACATATTTAAATATGTTTAGACGGCAAAGGGTATTAAAGATCATGTATTAGTTATTAGTATATATTATAGCACCGCAAAGGATATAAAGATGTCAAGTAACTAAAATGAAAAAAATTAACGGGAAAGAAACCTGTTTTTACATCGGTTACCTATTTTTTAAGCGTAAGTGTGTTACGTTAAAGGCGTTGCCGTAGTTTGCTTTGCCAATAAACAACATGGGTGAAGTCAGCGCTTCTAATACTAAGAAGATAAAATAGTTAGTCATCTAGTTTACGTAGGAGTACATAATTATCATGTAAGTAAATATTATCAGCTAAGAAACCCTATTTCAAATTTTGAAATGTTGTTTAATATAAAATAAAACGACGGTTCCAAATTTCTTTGTTTTTTACAGTAAACAAAAAATAATGATATCGTGTTTTGCCAAGTATCTACATTATAAATTAACAGTGTCTCTTCAAGTTGCATAGACTTGCAAAGAGAGTTTAAATAAAGCAGAATTAGTTTGATAATTATTATCTTTCATGAACGTCAATATTACAAGAATTTTATGTACTTAACTGGAAATTTTGTTTTAATAAAACAGAGTCAAAATAAAGTCGTGTCCTGTTGTCACAACGATGTCTATCTGTAACCTTGTCAAAGTAAATATGACGGACATTATGACGTGAAGTTTGCTCAATTCATTTACGTCATACTAAAATATATTCTGTTGAACTGACTTGCATTTAACATTTACTTAAATGTGAATTTTGGGAAGACAGGAAAACCAGTATCGATAAGGCCTTAATAAGAAATTGTACTGTCTGACCTTAAGGTTTCTTGGCCTATTTTATCATCGTGAATTACTCAGTGCCATTGTGTAAAGACAGCAGACACCGGTAGTTGTTTTACCGATTCCAACAAAAAGTCTTGTTCGATCCCATTTTTTTTTGATGGAAGTATATGCCCTTATCTTTAAGGAAGCCGGGACACTTGCTTGTTTAATGGACAATGAGGATCTTTATTCCCTTTCCGAGAAATGTTGCTATAATTTACGTAGGTCCATGTGCCCTCCTAGTGATACACCGCTGGCAGATGGCTGCAGGCAAGTAATAAAGTTCGTGCAATCTCCTCGATAACCTATGATCCGGTATTGTGGACTGAATGGCAAACTGCGATTGTAAATTGTATATTTTATTAATGTTATGATGATAGTTACCGACTACATCAACTGTGTCATTGGGGTTCTCAGATACAGATGTCATGTATGTTGTTTTCAACAAATAATAATCTTTAATTGTGAGCATACTTGGTAATTTTTGAAGAAAATGCATTTAAAAAGTAATGATTTTTTTTATTAGTTTATTTTGCGTATGTGTTTTAGGGCAGTTATTAATCTTAAACATAATAAAAAATATAGATGTTCTAAAAAAATATAGATTTAGCCTGTATGTATCTGTCTCAATTCGGTTACGTTAATTTGAATATCGGACCGTAGCAATGATTTTAATTATCATTACCTGGGGCCTTACCACCATCTTTTACAAAACAATATTGTTGCAGGAACGTTTTATTTCAGGCCTAAAATAACATTACTCATATTCGTACCATGACCTCCACCAAAATATTAATGTTTAGTGCTGCGAAAGAACGAATGATTTTAATTATTTGTCTATTCCCTGCTAAAAAACAAAACGAGATAACGCTATATGAACTGTATAACGCCATTTCTTTCATACAACGTTCCAATTTGCACTACAGTAAGCTACGTGACGTCACCAAAACTTCTTAGTAAAACATTACTAATATAAGCTTACATTAAGGACGCCGTAAGGCGGCGGTGGTGATACTGCTATAAGGACTTGTGGTAAGGCCCGGCGGGCCTTACCACAAGTCCTTATAGCAGTATTATTTTAACCTTATTTCTCAATTTCGTACCACGGCGTCCTTAATGTAAGCTTATATTAGTAATGTTTTACTAAGAAGTTTTGGTGACGTCAACTGTCAACTGTAGTGCAAATTGGAACGTTGTATGAAAGAAATGGCGTTATACAGTTCATATAGCGTTATCTCGTTTTGTTTTTTAGCAGGGAATAGACAAATAATTAAAATCATTCGTTCTTTCGCAGCACTAAGCATTAATATTTTGGTGGAGGTCATGGTACGAATATGAGTAATATTGTTTTAGGCCTGAAATAAAATGTTCCTGCAACAATATTGTTTTGTAAAAGTTTATGGTAGGGCCCCTGGACGGTGAAGTAAAATATTGTGGAGAAATCAATCCACCAATTCGCATTGGGTTCACGCCATCCACTATAGCGCAAAAACCCTTTGTAATTGTAAGATGAGGCTGTGCCCTACAGTGGGACGTCACAGATTGAAATCAAATATTTTTTTTGGTAAGCAAAAAATTCACCTGGCCAATCTAGGGTTCTTTGATCCACGCGACCGTTATCCCTGAATTGCAATTCGAACGTACGATATTTTTTACCTGTAACCCAATAATAGATCGCGAACAGCTGTTTAGGGGCCGGTCATTGTATTTCTTATACGTATTATTCGGCGTCTGTGAGATCTCGAAGCGAATAATTTTCTCCTCCATGTACATATCTGTAATAAATAATCCATGTGCAGCTGTAATGTGCACGTGTGTCATCATCGAATTACTGTATGGATTGTTATTTTCGTGTAGTTTCTGGTATCAAACACTGCACCGTTTTTTGTTCCTTTTGTTTTTTATCAAACACTTTAATTTTTTTTTATTTGTTACAGAAGTGCAAGTGGTGGGATGTCTCAACTGCTGACGTCTATTCTCTGAAGGTGAGTCTGAAATAATATTCTTTCAATAAAACGGTGGGTAAATAGAATTTCATTTTAAGCTGACAATAACAACCGAATACTGCAATGAGATGGATCGAGAACGAATATTTAAAGATCATATCAGTTCCGTGAAATGAGATTGCATTTACTTTTGGTGTTTTTGATTTATAACGTGCTATAAAACGTATGCAAATGTTGAAGTTAACTGTTCAATTATGATAATAATCTTTCTTTTTGTTTTAATTTTGTCTTGACTTTAATTGGTCACTGTTAATTGTAGAATTTTAAAATACGTTTAAATATTACTCTGCTGTTTCGTGGTCGTCTGCAGGTCAAGAACTTTAGGCATTTTCACGTGTGATGTCGTGAATGAAGGTCGATTGGTTTTATGCAATAATGTGAATCATATATCAGTATTTTCTACATAATAAGAATGTTCTTGGTACAAATTGCATGTATTTGTAGAAGCTAGTTGTATGTGGTCAATTATAGATTAATTACAACTTAACGATAAAAGTTACATTCAAAACACTGAAAAATTAAATTATTATTTACTTTATTCCATATTTATGATTTGTTTAATTTTTTATTTATAAAATGATTTTGACACTTAACGTGGTCAACATCACTTCACTGCTGTTAGTACCAACAGACTAGAACTCTGTGTTTCGTACTTATTCTCTCCTAATATTCTTACGTCATTTATTTAATAGAATCATTAAGATATTCTCTGATGGTAATGCTATCTAATTTATTGATTTTTTAACAGAAATGTTATTATTATATCTACGTCATTTATTATTATTTGCGCCTGTTCATAGTTCATAGTACAGTTTGGTTTAAAGTTCACGTGTTGGCTGCATCACGAAGTATTGTTTGCGTATTACGTTTTGTTTCGACATAACAAAGGACTTCGTGTAAGGATGTAACAATTGATTTTAATTAAACTGTACCACAATAATCGAAGCGCAATTGTAAGCTATTACCCTGAATTGGAGGTTGTTAACGTATTTTTAGGAATCGAAGGACCGTTTTCTATTTTAGGCTCATTTATCTTTCTTTTAGCAAAAACTGAACCTCTTATAAAATTTTACCTTTCTGGAGATATTGAAACCAGAGGATTATTTAAAATTATATATGTATATATATATTCGATTATGTATTTAAGTTATTAATTATTATAAATGAACTGTTGGTTTATAAATATTCCAGTAATTAGTTAAAAGGACCACTTGGTGTTATCTGTACTTATTTAATATAATAAAGAGGTAATATTGCGTGTTTGTAGGTATGTTGGGGGTAATATCTGGAACTACCGAACCGATTCCAAAAAATCTTTTACAAATAGGAAGCTACATTATCCGTGTCTAATATAAGCTATATTTTATTTTGAAATTTTGAAAAAAAAAAAAATAAAAAAAATAAAGTTATAATACGAAGCGAAGCGAGAGCGGGTCGCTATACATAATATTTTAATCTTAATGTCGGAATGATTATAATGCAAATAATACGAGTATATTTTACGATGGTGGTATAGTTTTACAAAAGCGTTGCTAATGCTGTATTTGTAAAATGATAATAAAGTGTGTAATTATTATATTCCAATATCTAATTCGTATTATACTACGGAAATAGCATGAATTTTATGATTTTTTATCACTCACGTTTGTTGTATTCTCTTCTAAATTTAGATTATGTTTAGATTCTCCTTAAAGGTTTGACTTCAACTGATATTCTCATATTTTCTTCATTTTAAGCCGATCAACATTTCGAATTATAACTAATCAGGTATATTATCAAACATTTTTGTATATGTGTAAAACATAATGTGCGCCCATGAAAAATATTTTCGCTCTTTGCTGGAACTGCTTTTCGTACACGCGATTCTTCAGTTTTTCTCTGTCCTATCTCTTCAAGTGCCAATGTATCAGTAGCTGGTATTGAGTGTCGACAATTCTGAATCTAGATTACCTCAATTTATATTTTGTTAATTTATACAAGGGGGTATGCGGGTGCGCCGCCGACCGTGCAAAATCCTATTTCACTTAGTTTGTTTGACATTACCGTTACTTATATAAATTCTTATTTATTACATTTATCTACTTGTAGATCTACCGTTATTCTTACGGTACCATCAATATGGACAAATATATTCCAATAAGGATATCTATATAAAGCTCTAGGTAATGTAAAATCTCAGGTAATGACCTGTGACAGTTATTTGCTGTGATATATTATTTTCATAGCATCTATTAAGATACCTAGGCGCTTAGACTCAAATATACGATACAACTAGAAAGAGGACTTTCTATATTTCAAGGTTCTATATTCTTTCTATATTCTAGAAACTATATTTCTAGCTGTTCGGGCTTTTTGGAGACTAGCATTGCTATCATTTTTTTAAATTAAGGAAAACAAATAGATAAAGTTTCGTTGTGCCTGCATTATTTATAATGTGGATCAGTGTTTATAAGCGTACGTTATGTACATTACTTACTTCGAAATCATTAGATTCAAAACGCTTAAAATGAAAGATTTTGTCACTATCATTCTAACCTGGGTAATGTTTTACCTATTATTAGAATTATTAGAACATAAACACATTTCTCGTTTAGTGTGTCGCAGATTAACAGATTTTGTATGAGACCCATCTGTACAATAGGTATATTTATAAACGTATATTAAGTTTAATTATTGTATCAACTTTAATTTGTGTTAAATATTAGTTATTATTAGTTTATTAAAGTGGATAATTATAGGGCTTATTTGTATATAACATGCGATTATTTGTATAACCTATTTGTATTTAATAATTGATAAGTCTATCATATGAGAATGTCAACTTAAATGTCTAGAAAAAAAATCAATTTTTTTGGGTTTTTGAAATATTTTACGGCTTATAAAGAGTAAGATAGATGAGCCGGATTACCGAAGTATAGTCAAGATTAGTTTAAGGAACATTTACACGGGCGATAGTAGTGACACCAAATATGCATATCGGTTTAATTCTGATAATGTTACTAGTACAGCAGCAGCGCAGCTACTTGTACTATTGGTGCCAACTGTAGTATGTAATTCTTTCATGTTTTTATCACCTGGTGAGAAAATAATCTTTAGAGGCGTGAACGGCATAAATTTGTATATCTACTAAACATGTACTATATTCGATTGTAGTTGCTTGTTTTTATTCTTAAAGAAGTCTAATTGTGTTTCATTTAGAAAAATATCAAATAAATCGTCTTTTAATTATGTAATATTCAAGTTAGGCACTTTGATACGGACTCTTATAATATTGTGTGTTTACATCTTCTTGACGACTTGAAGAAAGTCGCGGGTAGTGGCTGGATGAGAAGAGCTAAAGACCGTGTGTGGTGGCGCTCCTTGGCAGAGACCTTTAACCAGCAATGGAGAGACACAGGCTGATGGTATGGCATATCTTCTTGCTAACATAATTGTTAATAGCATAATTAGCCTCTCGGTGGTTTTTCTTTTTTACTTTATTACTTTCATTACTATCTCTTAATAAATGACCATAATATTAGAATCTTTGACCGATTTATCGTTTGCCAATTATCTCGCTAGCCTTTGCTCTGGCTTTACTTGCGCTCTGTGCACTGCTATTCATATTTAACAGGATGTCCACAATACAAGCATGGCGTCAGAGAGATTAACAAATCTTATCTATCACAGATAACACTACTAACAAATTCCAATAGGTACTTTCAGAGCCACTCACGCAAAAAATCGAGTGTTGCTCGATCAAATATTTGTCCTCGTCGTATATTTCGTCACATTCAAATATATCGTTTACAATAAATATGATTTGCTGTACCAACTTGATCTATTTTTTGTGCTAGTATGTCCGAGATATGGTTTTGGAATTGACACACTGTTTTGATATTTAATAAAGTGTTCTTTTTAGTAAACTATCGAGATTCTTTAACCCTGTTTATCAGATAAACCGTGGTAATTGTAAGTATTTATAGCAATATCATTTGAGTAGGTTATTCGAGTTCACGAAAATAAAGATAGCTGGTATAAAATTTACATAAATAATTGTGTAGGTATCTTAATACCAGTGTAATGGGTATCAAATTAAAGCTATGTATATAATTTCTATGTATGTATATAATTAAACTATTATGTATATAATTATGAATTAAATGGGGGAGGCCTATGTCCAGCAATGGGGGAGGCCTATGTCCAGCAGTGAACGTCCAAGGGCTGAGATGATGATATAATTTCAATGTCATTCCCGTAGCAGCGTGATAATATAGACTTCGGAAAATCACATTCTTTTACATTTAATTCATGTCATCAGCTTCATTGTCATTGAAAATAGAAAAATCCCTTTTCCAGAAAAAAAATCCGTTGCAACCCTTTTCCAGCCTTTTGGTTGGGTTTTAACTAAGAGTTAATACCTGGATTTACGTCACATTAGGAACTGTTTGTAGATCTGAAATCACGTCACTATTTAACCGCAACAATTAAAACTACAAAATTAGTGATGCGACGATTCGATTTTTTTAACAATCGAATCAATTCGAATACTAAAAGAATCGGGTCTCTCGTTCTCGAAATAGAAGTAGAAACAGACCGATTTTATAAGCGATAATATCAGAATGTTTATTTTAATGTATGTATTAGTTATGTAAAAAGCCTAATCATATCATGTTTTCAATTTGTCATATTTTTTTAAATCCAATTTCAAAGTATTTCAGTGTATATTCACATGTGTATGCTTAGTATTTAATAAATCCTTTACCTATAATACCCATCATTCGATTTCATTGCAATAACTAATAGAACGAGTACCGATCAGTATCGAGTAATCTATAGTGAGTCTACTCGACTCGTCGCATCCCTAATTATAGTAATTATAATTCGAAATTTTTCGTACCTAGGTAAAATACCACTACTTCGTCACATTCGCGTCAAATCTTCTTAGTAAAAAAATTGATGAATGATGTTTACTCACAAGTTTTTTACAAACGGAATATATAGCGGCAAACATTAGTTGTAATGCCAGTTTGCTTTTTGTGCTTGCGAAAAAAGTGTCGGTGTATAGAAATAAAGTTGAAGTTCGGCGCCAATCGCAAAGAATCGTGTTTGGATACCTGTACGACCCATAGGTACGTAGTTAACATTAACTTGATCTGACACAATAGAATTAGACAACACACAACACATGTTAGGGGGAGAGTGCACGCTGCATTCCCACAGCCGCTAGGCGCACTCGAATGGCAACGTTACCCCTCTCTCACAGAAGACTACCTTGAAATGTACTGCATTTCCCACTTTATCTTATTTCCCTAATGTACGTACTTGTTTCGGTAGTGAGTGAGATGTACCAGAGCCCATTCCCATCCCATCCTATCCCTCCCCATTTTCCCAACCCTTTCGCCAAATTCATTCCTTAATCTGCATAGGTGGGCAGCGCATCCGGTGGTATGCCTAAGAAAGAATTAGAATTAGAATTAGAAAAATCATATAGCTCTTTTTTCCACTGCTATAGCCATATAACAGTGGAAAGCACGGTTATAGACGGAAAAGTTTAAAACGAAGTTAATCAAAATATGTAGTATACACAAGTGCAGTTTATTTGAATAAATGTAGTAATTTTAACATTTGTTTTACGATTAGCAAAAATGTATGTGGCATACATGCAGTTAGTTGTTATTATATTGTAGTTACATAGACGTCAAGTGTCAATCATCAAATACTTTTTATGTAAATTTGATTAGATTTTGAATTTTAATTACTTGTGTATGTATATTTTTAACTTTTGCATTTGACAGTGCACGATTATTGATATTGTTTAAAACTTATGCAGGTTGTAATTATTGTAATAAACTAATAATACAATTATGGTACACTGAGTGCCGAAAGTGTATACACTTTTTACTCGGTAATTATTTTTCTACTATGTAATGGCTGATGATAACGGGGGCGGGTCACGTATACGTACTCGTAATAAGTAACTTTTTTTGTGATATTTTGATGACATGAACATGAACATGATTACATGAAATGAAACAGTATCTTATTTAGAACAAAATCACTTGCAATAGGACCTAGACTAAAACAATAAGGAACTGCATCTTGTTCTAAGTTAATTTGTTTTTAAACTCTAATTTGATTACCTGACTTTTTATTATATTTGCAAAAAACACACTTATGTTTGTAATTATAATTTTTATAGCGTAATTCGAGATTATAAAAAGTCATAAAGGATTTCGTAATATACCTACGCTAGATGCATAGTAAAAAAAGGTTTAGTAGATTATCTTCACAGAGACACAAATCACGACTTATTCTCGACGTATTCTACGAACAAATCTCTGTTTTACACAGTAAACCACACAGAGTTGCCTCGTTTCGTCAAATCTGTAGACGAGTGTAGTACGTACGTACGCATATGAAAATGGCATATACACAAGCAAGCCGTGACCTTTGAATCGTTCATTTCTATGAAGATAACTTACTTGCCTTTTTTACTATGCTAGAAAATACCCATGTCATACTTTTCAGTACGATTATATAAGTAACTATATAAGATAATCCATAACTTTATCTATCGTTTAGACACTAAATTCCATTTTTTTAATTACGTATTATTATTTTATTTACATTAACATACTTGTAAGAATTTTAAAATTATGAATATATGTAATGTCTATAATATAATTGTTTAAAATGTTAAAAATTAGGCCTAAAAGAACAAAATTTTAATGACAATTTTAAATAGATACTTATACAAACAATATTTTAAGGCAGAAAAGTCATTTACATGACGGTTTCAAAATGCACACATGCAGTTCAAAAACACTTGCGACATCCGACAACTATTCATCCTAGAAATGGACACATGAATAATTCCAGAACTAAGCTGAGCCTGCATTGACGACGATCCGACTCTCACGGGCGGTTTAGAACCCCTCAGCATTCGTAGAGACGTTGCATCTCTCTGTGTGTTCTACCGCCTGTACAATGGAGAGTGCTCTGAAGAATTGTTCAATATAATTCCCATCTCGGGTTTCTACAACCGCACCTCCCGTCACAGAAGTGCGGTCCATCCGCATTTCCTAGATACGGAGATGCCGCGTACTATTCGGTCCAAAAATTATTTTATATCGCGAACCCGTAGGCTGTAGAATGAACTGCCTCAAGAGGTCTTCCCATTAATCTACGACATGGGGTTCTTCAAGAAAGCTGTGAATAGGATTTTGCAAGGTCGGCGGCGCGCGCGCATATCCCCTGGTGTCGCAGGTGTCCATGGGCGACGGTAACACTTACCATCGCGTAGGACCGTTTGCTCGTCCACCTTCTTCTCTATAAAAAAAAAATGAGTCATGGTTCATACAAAGTTTCGTAATATAACATAATTTAATGTTAATATTACGTACCTTGATAAATAGAAAATGATAAATATAATTTTAGTAATTGCATAGAGAGAGAGATCTTCTTCTGTTTATATTTCGAAAAAATATATAATTATGCTTGCATTCAAAAGTAGTAGTTCAGAGTTTGGAATCTCTAAATTAGAAACTACTCAGTTTTTTGTAATTGTAAAGATTTTTTTTATAGAAAGAAAAACCACTAGGTGTACTGTGTAGTAAATGTGCAGATTGTTCATTTGGCGGTAAGTGGACATCGGCCACGGCCCACGGCCATCCGTGACAGATGCAGGTATCAGTAGAGAATAACAAATGCTGGTACGTACCCGGATGCATCTTTGGAGACTTCAGAGTGGATTTGAATTAAGTATCGGGAATGATGGGAAATAAAGAACAGAAATTTTCTCATTTGGGAACTTGATTTCTCTAGATGGCGTGGAATAGGGTTGAAGTCTGGAATATACCTAATGGGAGATGCGAAACCTCCCCATCGATGAGATCTATTATATTGTACATCATATCCTCCGTTCGATGTAAACTCACATGTAATGTTCGATGTATGATGTTCGTCAGTAAACTCAACGGTACTGGCCGAGGAACTCACGATCACACGAATGTGAAACGATCACACGAATGTGAATCGAGTATAGAGATACCCCTAGGCTATCACCGCTCATAAAAAAATATAACACTAATTAGTAGTAATTGTTTACTTAATTTCAAATACTAGCTAGCACACGTCTGCTAAAGCCGGAGTATAATACTAGGCGAGCATGAAACACGGGCGTTAATTACGAGAAAAGCAAAATGAGGAATAGGGCCAGGTGCATTTTCGGTAGGCGTCCCTCTGTCTCACAGTGCTCACTCTGGCACGTTGCCAGATAAGATGAGCAGGATTATTACTCTTGCAGTGATATACAGTGACACAACGCGTGCTCGTGAATAGCTCGTTTATTTAGACATTTTACTACATAATGGTGTCCAAAATAAACTTTATTCTTTTTTTCTGCTATAAACCTTTGAATCTGCTATCTGCTAGCAAAAACTTCTGCTATTAACCTTTAACATTGAAATTAACGCAATTATTCTAAACTACCGTGCCAATAATTGAAGCAAGGTAATAAAAAGCCAATTACATGTTACAAGTATTTAATTATGAAGAAGCTAAAATGAAGTACCATCATAAATAGTTATGATAAAATCGATATAAATCAATATCTGTATCTAACTAAATACTTTTATTATGTTAATCATCCATGCTCAATGAATTCACACACGCGCACACACACACAAGCATGCACATTTAAAAGGGCACTATTATCTATACATTTTTTTTTTAAAATGCGGCGTACGAGCATACAGTCCACCTGATGGTAAGTGGATACCGTCGTCCATAGACTTCCGTAATACATGCCAACATCAGTCCAGAACGTTGGCACGCCACCGGATGCGCTACCCACCTTTGCAGATTAAGGAATGGATTGCCAGTAAGGATTGGGAAAATGGGGAGGGACAGGATGGGATGGGAATGGGCTCTGGCATTTCTCACTCACTACAGAAACACGTATGTACATTGGGGAAATACGATGAAGTAAGTAATGCAGTACATTTCAAGGCAGTGTGTGAGAGAGGGATAGCGTGGCCAGTCGAGTGCGCCCAGCTGCTGTGAGAATGCAGCATGAACCCCCCCCCCCCCCCCTCTTATGTCTATCGATTGTGTGTGTGTGTATGTGTGTGTGCATCGGAATATCGAAAATAGATACATTTTATATACCTACATTATAATGAGGCTTATATTTCGTAGTGAGGATATCAAGAAAACTGAAATAGGTTTAGAAAAAGAACATTTGTTACAGTAAACTCAGTTACATAGCGGAATAAATTTAGGTAATCAGAATAAACTTAGAATATGACTCCCGAAAAAGGGAATATCCATATTAATCTTTCTTACCGCAAGTACCAAAATCACACTACCTAACCCCGACCTCTGATAAATAATTAGTAACCTCTCTTCATAAGCTTAGACCCAATTTTTTACAGGTAGTTTAATAAAAGTGTAGTATAATATAAGCAATTATTTATCATTTGTTGAAACATTAATAGGCATGTGTTTAGCGATTTTTATTTATAATGTAATTTTTATAGTGTTATGCTGTTGTGGCATACAAAAAAATACTTAATTACTTACATCTTGGTAAGATACCAGAATCTATCTTAGCAGCTTGGTATCTAGTAAAAAATAAATAATTAATAATGGGTAACCAACCACGTCTCAATCTTCTTGAGAGTTATCTGTGTCTAACTACGACTAGGGTTGCCACCTTTTATTTGAGAAAATAAAGTATATTGGTTGTTAAAGGTAGGAAAAATTGTATCAAAATAAAGTATTATTTATTTTACTTTTTTATTTTATTTAAAAATATATTTTTTATTAATTTTAGCATATTTAACAAATAATTGTCACTGCTAAACAGCTTCACAACATCTTTTCTAATAGTCAATTCAGGTGAAGACAATAGTTTAATTTTTTACCTGTTTCATATCCAAAGAAAGAAAGATCTTGTTTTCTTTTTGTTAGTCCGTTTTTAAGATTATCCATAGAAAAATCAAACTATGTGAAAATAAAGTATTTCCGCGTACTTTATTGTTCTCATAAAGTATAATTGTCCGAAATAATGTATAGTACTTTCTAATAAAGTCGGGTGGGGGGAGGGGGGGCAACCCTAACTACGACACACTCGTAAATCATGATGACTTTGAATATTCTTCATTGATGCATGCAACGCGGTTCCACCAAAACATTATTATTTATAATTGCAGGTTATGTTGTAATAATACATAACAGCTTTAATAACAGACCAATTTTATAACAATGGTTTACATTACATGGTATTACACTTATTTTGTAAATATTAAAGTATTTATAATTATCACGTATTATTTTGTACACTATAAAAGGTTAAATGTTTTTTATTGCTTATTTTACACTGTTGCTCCCCTTTTAATAGAAAATAAATATTTTTTCTGACGTATTTATCTTGTCCGTTTTTTTTTCCTATAAACTTAAACCATCCAAAATTTCGCATGTACTTTGATCGTGGCCTTTACGTTGTCATCTATGACAGAATTTTGGCACTGGAATGGTAACCATCACCCACGCCTGAATGCATGTGGCAAGATTGAAACGTTCTAACTAGCCACCGTTGTTTTTCTCTCGTTACCTTTTAAAGCAATGAAATCAGATGTTTATTCATCGGTGCAAGCTTTGCTTTGCAAAAATCTCTGTTTGACGCACGTGGTGACGACATAAAAACGATTTAGAGAATGAATAATAAATTTCAAATATTTCGTAGGTGTTGAAATTCAAAATGTAAGTTTATTTCTTTTCCTGCAAATACAGTACTGGCTCTGAAGTCCAACTGAAAAATTTCAGAAACAAACTGCACGTGCCAATATTTCACGCTTTTAGTTTGGGGTTAACGCTAAACAGTATCATCTATTGTAGTTAATGACTGTTCTAAGAAATTACTAAGCTATATTTGGGTGAGTAGGTCAACAGCAGTTCACTAGTGCATCGCGCTTCAATCGTCGGCCATCCACGTGTAACGAACAATTAATAAATACATCTAGATTGTGTCTAGTTTTTCAAAATTGTTTTACTTGGACATCGTCCAGCGTGGACAGACAATAATGTCGACCTCACCTTGAGTGAGTAGAAACCGCAAATAAAATGCTACATTTCACTTGCAGTGTTCTCTGAATTCTCGATTTTCATGCACGTAGTGAAACCCGAGTGACTGTTTGCAATAACTGTCTATGTTTAAGGAAGTATATTTGTAAAGTGTTATGTGTGTATTGTCTTTACATTATGATACTGCTAGCGGTGAGGTGAGTGACGTATTGTGTGGCTTAGTGGAAATTTTAACGAAAAATTATTGTTAGCGTCTTAATAGCACCACTAAACAACAATAAACAAAACAATGTCTTAGTGTGGTTCAGTGGCTTGTATCTCATACATACGGACAAGCGAAACTTACGATATATTCATTACTTAACTACGCTAAAGTTGGCGAACGGCGGGGCTAGTGCGTTATTGCCCCTAACCGTCTTTTAGATTGCTAAATAATTTTTTTGAGGCACTTGCATTCTGCCAGTGTATTTTACTCAATTCCAAAACCAATGCACGCTACTGGTGTGGTCGAACAAGTTATTTATTCACCTCACGTTGTGATTACATTAATAACCTAATATACATCTTTAAATCATTCTAAGACCAAGGATCAGACAGAGGTCGAGGGTGGAATAGGCCTGTTTAAACCCGTTAATCATACGCACTCAGGATATCTACGAAATATTATAAAAACTGTTACCTACTTCGTTTACTAACATTTTCCAAGTGATCGCGCATTCACACAGTCAATATTTAATTAAGTAAATGAGACGCGGCCAAGCGCTAATGGGCAGGCCGGTACGAGTTCACGTCGCGGTCGGTATATTTACGTGGTTCACATTAATTAATTATGAAGTTTGCACGCTAGCCATGCGACAACTTCCGTGTAACGTGTCCTTTCACTCGTTTACTTTTTAAAGGGTTAAAGTACATTCAGGAAGAGTGTGGGTCTCTGTTCTAATAAAACATATTGTCATATTTTTTGACAAGGACGACCGGTTAGCCACGTTGATAATGTCCCTGCCTGCTGTATGAAAGGGGTTCGATTGTTCGTGTTCATTCTTCGGATTCGATTCTCAGTCGCACATTCATTTGTTTAGAGACAAGGGTATTATCAAGTGTGAGTGATGTGGTAGTCTTGGAACTTACGACACAGAGATTCAAAGTGTGGGCCATTGAATGTGGCGTTATTTTAGCCATACCTACTTATACCTAAAGATATATTTTTAACAAAAATAATTCAGTGCTCTTTAATTAAATCTGTAATATAATAATCATCGATTTAAATAAAATAGAAATTAAACGTTTGTTTATCTCTTCACTCTTAATTGCCAGTTAAACAATTCATTAATGCAAAGTATAGCCGCAGTGGCCGTTTCAGCTGCGACCGACACGGAAGTCTATTAAGACTCAATTTTACGGCTCGGTAACACAAGGATGACCAATCCAAACGTGTACATTTTCCCGTTGCTCTCGTTTACGATGCTTTCTACTTCAAAAATCTCATACGGCTATTTACTATGTAATTTAAAAATATAAAATATACTTTATTAACTTATAAACCAGAGAGGTATTGGCGAAGAACCATAATAAGTTGGCATTTTGTATGGGATAATCGTTGTCCACTTAGAATATTCGTAGTTACCTACATATAATTTATGAGTATGAGTGACTACGTACTTCTAGTAATTAAAATAAGGTATCGGACACACGACAGACGAGGTGGCTGATTTTCAGTGATCGCGACAAACGTCTCGTGACAGCTGGGCGCTCTCGGTCGCGCAGTGTGTACCTATAGTGTATACATACATTCTTTCGATCCGATATAATTCCTTATTGATCGCCGAATCGCTGGTCGTCGTGACACTCTGTGTACTCTTCGCTTAATGTCCATCCGGACTGTCAACCACATATTTTTTACTACATTACATCTTTCGACTGCTGGCTGAGAAAGTATCCAACCTTCTTTCCTTAAAAAAATTTGCTTAATTTCTGTTAGAAACTATAATGTTCTTCACAGGTGTATTTTGAATGATATTCGCCAAAATAACAACAAGTAATAAATTTCCTGTTTACCAAAGTACCTCTCTGTAATTCCAATATATAATACAAAAGTACTTAAGTAAAAATTCTATGTTACGGGCTGTTTTGAAATCAGGACTCACAAATGAGAGTCGAGAATAGATATTCCTAAGCTATTATCGCTCTTAGAAATTAAAATGATGAATGACTTGGCGGTGAAGGAATACATCGTGCGAAAACCCATACGGGCTCGAGAAATAAAAAAGTAATCTAAAGCATTTGTATACATTATTCCACACTGGATCCCAAATCCCCTATAGGCCCGTCTCCTGCAGAGTGATATTATATACTGATATCGAATACAAAAGTAAATATTCAAATTGACAGTATTGTCGCGTTCAGTGCTCGATGTTCGATAAATTGTTTACGATATTTAAAATAAAATTAATTAATAATAATTTAATTTATAACATTAATAATCATGTACTTCTTTAGAATATACATATCGTATTCTAGGCAACTATTGTAAGGGATTATTGATAACATTAGAGAATACTCGACGCTCTGATACAAATGTATGCTGAGGTTTGTACGCACCTTTAAACCAAGTCCATACATTTTACGATGCACTGCGTCTGCGCATAAAACGGGCGGAATTAACACAAGAAAGTGGCCGGCGATTGGGTGTTTTATGGCTTCAAAGAAACAGAGATTATTGCACTCAGAATTGTCGGCATTTGTTAGTGCCGTTATTGAGTACAAATAGGAATAGTATGGAAACTTGAAGCATCGATGACCGAGATATTGGGGAATTGGTATGCTACTTCCGCAATATCGATGAACTACATATATATTTATATACATACCTTATTTGTTTAAAAAAAAACATTTGTTTCCCTACGTACTAGCTTAGCTTCTTTATCAATGAGTTTATAATCATAGTATGGTTTTAAGAAGAAAAAATATTAAACGGACATGGAAGAAAGAATTATTTATTTATTTATTTATGTAACCTACAGCCGTATTAGTAAATTATTTAACAAATAATAATATATTGCTCGTCTTAATGGCCAAATACAGATTACGCTGACAATTAAAAACAAAATAATAATAGATTGTCAGTAATGGATAAAAAATATATGTTAAATATGTATGTTATTTTGGGTGCATGTACTCGTGTACTTGTATATTTGTTTAAGATTTACTTTAAAATATTTGTGGGGAAGCCGGGTTTAGGGGATAATGATGTTTTTTTATAATTCCTGTATTTAATTTGATCGTAGAAAGTGAAATATATCAGGGTGTGTTTGCGTAGTGTATATTATAATTATTGAAGATTGCAAGGAAATAAGAATACACGTTTACGAAAGCCCGTTTCCATACAATAATGTTCCCGGGAACCCCTGTGGCGGTATTGCTTTTGTGTACAAGTGGCATTTTAAACGTTCGTAGTTAGATTTCAAACTGTTTACTTACTTATATTACGAGTGTAAGCACAGACACGACACATGCCTTGCTAATTTACCGTAAGATTGTAAAAGTCACTTTTACTTATTACCGAGAGAGAACTATTAACTGAAGTTACAGCTACAAGGGAAAGAAGTTACATTCCTAGTTTAAATGTTTTTGTTTCTAAAAGCCCCAGTGAGTACTAAAATGTTATTGGCTATTACAAAATTCCTTAATTACAGAATTGCAATTGCTTTGGTAAAACTAGATTGTCTTAACGGCATTGCGATCTGCATTATTACATACCTGATACGATTAATGGTGACAAACAATTATTATAGTAAATTAATTAAATATAAAAGTAACGTTGTAATAGTAGAAAAGTCCTTTACCGAGCGGTGACAACTTATGAGCATGATGCATATACGCGCCTTACTTATAATACTTAAGCTTACGAAACTTATTTATTCTCGACTCTTATTCGGACCTATCCCTTACCACTGAGTTTCTACTTAAGTACAGATTTCTTCAAATATGAATATATGAATTGTATTAAAATAATAACACTCCGTTATTAACAGTATAATGTATAAGTCTAACTTTGTGATAAATTAGTAAGCAATTATTCACAAAAAGCCTTACACTATTAACATTTTTTAAAATAATTTTCATAATTATTATCTTAAATCTATTAAACCAACATGATTAATCTAATTATTGTGCTCGTATTAACCGTATTATGTTCACAGTAACCGAAGTCAGTGAATGCATGTTATGTATACATTATGATTTGAAAGGAAAATATTTTTCTAGTAAAATCGTACGCACGACATCAACACGTACCTATTGTTTCAAAGGTTGTTTACAAACTGTCAGATGAAAAAGGCGCGACTGAAAAAGTACCGTTGCCTATTGTGTTATTAGTGCGAAAACATTCGATGACCTACTTGGGAATGACGATACGACGTATTTTTTAATCACCACCTTATTTCAAAATGATATCTTTAACTAAAATTAAGTTGGATAAGCATTTCTTTTTTTTATTTAGATTTTTTTTTATGTAATATCTAGATAGCTCACAAAAAAGTAAGAAAGATAATTACGGGTGTAGAAAAGTACAAAAAGTTCACACTTATATCACGGGGTCGCATATCTGTCGACCATCTTTGAATTTTAGTTTGCATATGATAAAAGAAGACACAATACATTGGGCCTTTAGCCTAAGGTAGCTTTTAAACAAATGTGCTAAATGGGTTCTACAGACAACAGTTAATACGTCATCGATTGTCAACTAATATTACATCTCTCTATAAATTAGACCTGATTCGGTTTATAAACAACCTACACCTAATGTGGTGTGTGTTGCACAGAATATAACATCTTAATTGCATTTTTATTGGTTTTAAATAACCAAGGTTATCAAATATACGAAGTTGGAATACCTACGACATGCAATGTCTTAACACGTGTAAAATTTTGTACGAAATTATGAATAATGTACATATATTGTTTTGAAACATGATAACCTTTAAACAATTGTTTGTAATTGAAAACTTCACTTGAGGAAGTTCAATTAAAAACACATGCACATTCTAATGTATTAAAAGTATTCAATAACCCAGTCTCATATGCCCGTAACACTAGAGAAAACGGTTTCGCACTCTATCTGTTCCACATTTATCTCACGATTTATTAGTCACCCGGCCCACGCTCGTGGTAAATGGATTGTGTAACAAATGTAAATATATCTTCAGGTTCAAGAGCATAAATATTCAAAGTATTAATGGGTTGACGGTGGAAAACGATGAAGAAAATTTCGAGACGAACTGTACGTTCTCGTCAAATTGATTTTTAACTGGAACAATGGTTTGTCAGTGAATGGACATGCGGGTTTTACCCGCTAGCGGATATCCGGATCTACTTCTTTATGGCGTGTGTCTAATTTAGTGCATTCTGAGTCCGTCGTGAATCGGAAAGTACAATATCTACGTCAAGCTATACAAGGCAATTTGGTTCTAATCCATGTTAAACTATCTCGCTAGTGATGGACATTTTTACGGACACTTAGACGAAAAGGATAAACCTGTAATTTATTGTATACTGAAACTACCCGTAAACTTGTTGAAATAGTGAATTTTTGGCGATGTCTTTGTTCCGATTGTATAAAATTGATAAGTAACCTAATAACTTTTTGTTGCCTTTCATTGATTCGCACTAATGTGTAAATAAGATTTTAATAAAGACGTGAGTACTGAGAAATCTCTGTTATAATATAAGGTAATACCTCTGGTTTTATATATTCGCTCACAGTTCAATCAGTTCGCGTTCCAAAGTCCTCATTACTAGTTCAAACCTGTACTGTGAACATCGATATCAGAGAAGTATTCGCCCATGTCGATGACTGTGAGAAAATACGTTACAAAATATCCAATTGTTTCCTTTTACTCTCAGTTTCCCGCCTCCTAAATCGAAGTATAACTAATAGTTATAATCCACTTCTACACATATAAAACCGTGGATGCTAATTGAAAAGTAGTGATACTGAAATATTTAATACAAAAACAAGAAATCTATAGTGTGCTACTCCCAAGTTCGCCGTCGAGTGGATCCGCATATCGGGTTCTGCACCGCGGTATTGAAACACCGCCACTTTTGGCAGGTTTATATCATAGTAACTTGTTCTTTGTGTTTATATGTAGTATAAAGTTTTATAAACGATTAAATTATTATAATTATATAGAAATTATAATAGACGACAATAAATGTTCCTTGCGAGAAATAATAAGGCGAAAAAAAAGACTTTATTTAAAAAGTTTACGAGTTTGAGTTTAATGCGTTTCGGTTGTTATTTAATAATAATCATTTATTAAATTTTCAGACAAAATGTCCATAATATACACATATTAGTAACCATAAATCTTAACCTAATGTTAGTAATGGGGAACAAATTGAACTTAAAATTAAGGTGCGACAACCCAACCCTGCATCCATGTACCGGCTACCGGCTAGCGTGCAGTCGTGTCCATCGGTGCAGCATTGGAATGCCCCACCTGGCTGCAATGGTGCTCAGGATGCTGTTGGAGCTGGCTCGGATTCGCGCCAGCGGGGTAGCACAACGTTTACGTATTATGGCAAAGAAGTCATCAACAGTCGCTTCAGTGACATCGCTGAGGCGCTGCAGTGACTTGGCATCCTCATCAGCACCCTGAAACCATTATTATACTGGACCCGAAGAGCGTTGTATGTCCCCCGCGTCCCGGTTATAGTTGTACAACAGATCGCACGTGTAAAATGTTTGGCCATACGCTCTAAAGAGCGTCTCCTTAACGTCTTTTGTACATTCCTGCAAATCTGTGGGCCAACATATTGCAGTGAACAGACAACGCCCTTCGTTCCCTCTCTATATTATCATTATCATTTTAATACCTACACTTTACGATTTTTGTACTTTTTTGTGATTTAAAAGTGTGTAAAAATATACACTCAACCTAACCTAGGTTAACATTTTAAAGTCATAATATCTGACATTATCTGCGAACCTATTGTCTAGCTCTCTTTGATAAAATAGGAAAAAAGATATCTTTTATTGCTAAATAAAAAAAAAAATAATAGAACATGTTTTTATTAAATATTGTATAATAGAAACATGTTCTTGAAAGCACAAAATTATAAATTAGTAATTTTTAAGTGAAGTCAATACTTCATATACAGACAATAAAGTTCCTTTGCTCAGATGACGTCACATACGACTTTACATAAATTAAACGTATTAATGTTCAGTCACAGTAGCATACGGGGATAAATAAAACATGTCTACACTCTCTTTCATGAAAACATAATTATGTTCCAAGACTTTTTAAAATTCAGCGCTAAATAATGATGCGTCACTTTGGCCGGTATATACAATATACACAATATGAATGCCAAAATTAAAACTTTTGACATATGCTTCAATTTTTATTACGGCAACAAGGCCTTAAAGTACCGGGCGAGGAAAGGAGATATCTGCCTTAAAAGTTTTTTAAAATGTACAAGGGAGAGTCGATATAACCACCGTGCGAAGCACACTCGGCCGAGGTACAGGATCCTAGGTGGTGCATACTGTGCAGGGACATGGTTGAGCGGACTTTTCTATCCAGGATGCCTAATTTGACAGACAAAAATTTTCAAAATCCTCTTGTATTCTGATACTCTTCCTTCTTCGGCCCCAATCAGTTTTTGGTAAATGTATTCAATGTACAGACACGCTGGTTCTACATTTTTATTATATGTATAGATTATGAGCTAACTTTGAACAGCTGCAACTTTTATACACTCATATAAGTAAGAAGTGAAAATTTTTTACAGATATATATGAAGCTCAGTTATATCATTCACAGTTCGTAGATACACTCACACCGATTTACATACATACAGATATCTAAATAGTAAGCTTTTCGATTACCAGAGCAGCTGTTTACGAATATAGTATATCGTGCGGCGGCGTTGCCGTTTGTAGTGGCGTGTCGTGTGATACAGTTATTTTCTTTGCGGAAAACATCAAGATCACAAAAAAAGTCGTCCAACAAAAGTTGTTAGTTTTAATAATACTAATAATAAATAATAAACTCGTTTATTTTGCTAATAACCATTCAACTCATTGAATGAAGCTCTGATTCCCACACTAGAACAACTTGCATCGTGGAAATAGAAATTCGGGTATTTTTCATGTTTTTTTTTTTATAGAAAGAAGTTGGCAAACGAGCATACAGTCCTCCTGGTGGTAAGTGGATACTGTTACCCATAGACATCCGCGATACTTGCCAACATTAGTCCAAAATGACAAACTTTGACACGCCCTCGGAGACGCTGCCTACCTTTGTTGATGAAAGAATAGATTTGGAGAAAGGGTTGGGGACATGGGAAGGGATAAGATGGGAATGGGCTCTGGCATATCTCACTCACTACCGAAACACGTACGTACCTACATTGGGGAATATGATAAAGTGGGAAATGCAGTACGTTTCAAAGTAGTATTCTGTGAGAGACGGGTAACGATGCCAGTCGAGTGCACCCAGCGGCTGTTGGATTGCAGTGTGCACTCTCCCCCTCCAACCCTATATGCAAAATTCGTGTATTTTTTATTTAACCCTGATATGCAAAATTCGGGTGTTTTTTATTTAACCCTGATATGCCATTCGGGTATTTTTTATTTAACCCTGATATGCCATTCGGGTATTTTTTATATAATAATGCTCTTGATCTTGACTTTTTGACTCTGAATTTAACTTTAACTTTCAAATTATTTTAATATCCTTTTATATTGTTACGGACTGTGACATTTAGCCCACGGTCGACCGGTCCAATGCAATGTCCACAGTCTACTGAGTTGCATCAACCTTGGTGACTCATGTGCAGAAACCCTCTCGTTAAGTGACGTGACATGCACTATCTGTGCCTTACATCTAGCTTACACTGTCTACAAGACCATATAATGTCTTGCGAAATTTACTTGATAAATCTACAGATATTTCGAAAACCCAGAGTTTACTATAACCCGAAGAATTAAAAATCCTGAATTTTTTTCTAAATCACAAATGCTTTTTGATGACATTCGAAAAAAATGCAATTATTTCTTGTAAAATTTTCAATAATTTAAAATCGAACTAGAAACTTGGAGTTTTGGATGAAACAAAAAGAATAAATAACCTTTGTACATTCTGTTTATTTAGTATTAATTTCCGAATATGGTGTTACGATTTCGTTAAAAATAAATTATTCTACTGCGGCTAACCACAGGCCCGTAACTAATGCAGGCAGGTTATTGCTATTGTACCAACTAATATATTGGTATCTTTAGGTTTCGTAGAAACAAATGTCGCAACTAAACCTAGTAGATACGTTATAGGTAACTAACTCAGTAGGGACTAACTTGGTATATTTTGAGATTCCTTAAATGAATTTGGAGTATCAGTAAATACACACCAGTCATCTCATCACTCATCAGTCCTTCGTGTTATGATGTAACAATGCATTTCGGTTGCATTATATCAATCTACGACGCAATAATTCTTGGAAAATATTTTTATTTAATATTTGTACTTTATTCATTAGATATTAACCTACATCTCCTACCTACCTACATCTACTCGTATATCGACTGACCCCGACTGAGACCGACAAAAATATTGATAATTAAGAGCTAACTTTGAACAACTGCAGCTTTTATACACTGATATAAGTAAGAAGTGAAATTTTTTTACAGATATACATGAAGCTCGGTTAAAACAAACGCCCTCTTACTTTTACTTAATTAAAACTATAAAAATACAATAAGCATAAAAATATAATAACGTTTTAGGAACCGTCTAACGAATCCTGATTGATTGACGAAGCTGTTAGACCAGCATTGAATACTGTTGTAAGGATGTTTTTATTTTTTTGGTAAGGGGGATAATTGGGGGGGGGGGGAGGGGGGGAGGTAACTAAAGAGAACTGCTTTAAAAAGTCTTTAATGTCCCTGACAGTCTTAATGGATTTTAATTAATCAAAAATCCTTTCAGATTTTTGTCGTTAAAGTTCATAACCATATCCATATCATGAATGGCGTCAATTGCAATCAAGTCTCGAGTTTCGAGGAGTGTCCATTTAAATTACAGTTTTGAAACTGTTACTATTATTCATTATGTTAATTAAATTTTATTTAATTTCAGTGGACACAAGTATCTACCTCGAAAAAATTAAATATTAAGGTCATTAATTACAAATTGCAATGCGCAAAGTATGTATACCTATGGTACGAGTACTTATCTTGCAAAATTACATCAGTGTTGTTTTATAAGATCGGCATATTTCAAAATCTTTTATATTACTCATCGACATTTTGTTTCAGTGTGTACACAATAAAATTCCAATATATTCAGCATATTATTATTTATAAATGGAACAGAAAGTACGTGAACTTATTTAGTGTACACAGGAGTTTTTTTTATAACAATTGGAACGATTTTATTCTTTCTTTATTCAACTATGAAAGCATATACTGGTACATCGTTTGTTTCAAATTAATGTTTACAATGTCAAGTTATAACAGGTTTATAACAACATCACATGTTAGTGATGGTATTAATTTACCTTTTTGGTTAAATTTTTTGAACACTTTGTATGAAAGGCGACCATTATATTTAAGGATAGAAAAGTTTTCAATAATAAAAATATAATTCGTCCTTTTATAAAATGTCACTATATAAAAATCAATTTTCTTCTTGTGATTTCAGTAAATATATGATGTATTACAATTAAAAAAAAATATCTTCCTCTATTCTCATTTTAACAACTTTATTACTTGATCAAGTAGCCACTAACTAGGCTAATTTATAACTTAAAATAAATGAACTCATATTTCATTATCCTATACTGTTGTACGATTTTACTACATTTATACCTATATGCATACAATTTTACTCTACATCGTATTCTGACCGTATATATCGTATCGTATACATGACGTACTAAATAAAACATATGGAACGACCTTCTACCCACGAGTCAAGTTCATTCATAACATAACTGAAGATAAAAATAGTAGCAATTTTCTTGTTGTTGTTGCGTTGCAATTTGTAACGTCGAGTGGGGACCGCGGGGGGACAGGAAAGCCGAATAATGTCGGCAATCTTGTATTTGTACAGTAGCAGTACGAAGGCCGACGGTTATAATATGGTTGAATTCATAATCGTGAAGCGACTGCACCAGAATATTTAAAATGAGCACAAAGACAAAGTTATGTAGGGAGATCTCGAAGAAAATTATTTATTGCGGATATCCCTTTGATCTTCAAATATATAATAATGTATGTATAATGTCGTCATTTGCCTCCGATATATATCTACATATCCGAGGAAAATGACGAAATTACGGATTTCGCGTTTTACAGGCGTTTTTAGTATTCATACTTCTAAAAATTACTTGGGTGCGTAAAAGACACGAATGGTTTTGCTGTTACTTTGTAAACTTGTAGCGTCGAATGAAGATCGCAGTTTCACGAAAGCTTTTCAGTAAGCGTTATGAAGGCCTTTTTATTTGTAACCCAACAGCGATACATAGTATATATAAACAAAAATTAAAGTTAAAAACTAAGTCCAATACAAGATTACACTAAACAGTTATTAAACATATTTATTACTAAACATATTGAGGTGACAGCAAGCTGCAGTCGCTCGTACCTGCTCAACAGAAAACCAATATGGTCAAAGTCATAATCGTGAAGCGGTAATAGCTAAGAGCACCTATCTATTTTCGACTTTCATTCGTGAGATTGTAAGTTGAAACCCCGGTTCGTAAAATTGAGTTTTTTTAATCGTGAAGAAACCCGCATTCCCGAGAATTCAAAAAAATCGGTGCATGTGAATCCACCAATCCCCATTGGGCCCGCGTGGTGGATAATGGCCCGAAACTATCTAGTTTACTAGGAGAGGCCTGTGCCCTGCAGTGGGGCGTTAGACTGATTATTTATCATAATCGTGGAGCGAGTATAATAGTCATTTTAATCTATTATTATTTGTAAGGACAGAGGAATTTAGTATTTATCCGTGGTTACTTTGTAATTTTAATAATTATTGCTTGTAAATACTAACGCCAAAGAGCTCTTTTTGGTTTATTACAATGCTAGTTTTCGGTATTTTTCTATAAAAACCAAAACGTTAGGATCGTACAGTACCTACCTACCTGCCTAATCAGTAAATACTGCTTTACTACCATAGACGTAAAAATTAATTGTTATAATACTGTACAAAACGGTTTCTTTCTTCGAAAAATTCTTTACTAACAGAATTGTACAACCTAGATTGAAAGCAAAGTTGACAAATAATGATATTATAATACATATATGTATACGTTTTGAAGGCTGACAGTGCGTTTATTAAACTTGTAACATGTCTATTGCACTATTATAAACGATATCATTGTACACTTGGCAGTTATTATGTACATTTTTAAGCACTGATTTATGATAAATTTGAACAAACCCTTAAGTTACTTAACACAAAAGTAACTGTGTACGAGATTAAAACATTTTTAAGCATATAATTCAGTCTTACGTTAGAATTTCTTATTCCCGAATACCTTTTTTTTTTTTTAATTTTTCCTATATTTTCATTTTGTCGTCATTCGCTTTACCTCTCTTACATGAACCGGACCTCATTTTATACCCACTTGATGTCAATATAATCACACACGCAAGGTTTTGACGCAACCGCTGTTTTGCCCAAAATTATCTATTAAACCTACCAATTACGCTCACTACAAAGTTAACTACACATTTAGAAGTACCTAATGACGCATATTACAACCTTGTCACCTTTGTTAATTTTTAGGTGTTTTCCTTATTGTGTTGTAATGTTAAGATGATTTAAGAATATGTGCACGAAATTCTGTCCTTCTCACTGTCTCTAGATCATTTAAAACGCGAGAAAAAATTACAAATTACAATTTGAAAAAAAAAAACTGCAGTTAATAACTAACGATGATATAAGTTCATATTTGAAATTGCTTAGTCATCCCTATTCCATCCTATCCTATCTCTATCCGTTTCCCCAACCCTTTTTCTAAATCTATTCTTAATCTCCAAAGGTAGGTAGCGCATCCGAGGGCGTGCCAAGGTTTGTCATTCTGGACTGATGCTGGCATGTATCGCTGATGTCCATTGGCGACAGTATACACTTACTATCAGGTGGACTGTCTGCTTATCTGCCGCTTTCTTTCTATACCCCAGACATTGATCTTTTTATTTTATTATAATTTTATTAAAATTTAATCAATATTTTATGTGTATAAAAATTTTACTGCGTAGTACCAATTAAGACCAAAGATTACCTCCCGCGACGATTTTCCGTCGCTACGCATCGCCTAGGCGTCAAATTTGCACAAACGGTTAACAGTTGGCTTCCTGTAAACTAACATTGAACCACTTCTACCGTCTGCCGGCCAAGTGCACCGAGGATGTTATTACGCGGACGCAAATAGAACGCACCAGTTTTGAATGGTACTTGATAAATGCTAGATCTAATTTATATGAGTAAATTACGAAGATTGCGACTGTAGGTTTATTCTTCACATATAGAAATAAAAAATAATCGTGCTGCGAAAGAAATGTTATAAGCAGTCATAGGTACGTGTATTTGTAAAGTTAAGAGAATTTACCAGTTTTGTTCGCTTCTTGTATAACGCTCACGGCACTGATACTCACCATCCCAGAATTACACATTCATACTTAATTGAACTGTCGTCCTACTAGTTCTCTCAGTCAGTACTCGAACTAGTATAGTATATTAGTATAGCGAAATAATTGATTAAGAGTCACGTGAACAAATGGACGTGGACGTAAGATAAAATAGTTCTTTGAAATTACCATAAAACATTTTATATTGAATAAATAAACATAAATAACATAATAAACATAAATTAACATTTTCATGTATGTCAATCGATATGTATGTCTTTCAATCTGCCTAGATTGAAAGATTAATCCAAAGCGCGCTCACAAATGGAAGGAAGCATGTAGATACAAATTGCCGGCTAACAACTACACTTGCAATAATTGGAGATGTGGAGTTGATAACGATCACCGCGGGGGACCGCTTGCCCGTATATTATTCTGCCCTATATTTAGCCGACAGCCTCAGGGATCTTCCCATTCAGTTTATTGGTGGGAATCACCAACTGACAGTTTTCCGCCTGCGCGCAGACAATTCCCTCAAAGCGCCAATCTCCACAATGCAGCGTGTTGTAAATTCACACCTACGTATGTAGAACACGTACAGATTATTTGCGGTTGTAATGTGATATTAATGCTAGATAACTGATTAGCATGTAACGCACATGGACATGATTTACCTCGAATCGCACGTCATTATAAATACTACGCTCATACATGTACTTTTACCATGAGTCAGATATCAGATGTTAATGATTGGTTTTTCTCTGTTTCAGGTGCTGAAAACAAGTCAACATGACGTGGCTTCAATCTTCTACCTACCTCCTGGCAGTGTCTCTACTTCTATCGCCAACTCTGGCAGCAGTCTGTCCTGATGGCTGCGTCTGCGCAACCACACGCGACGGTCTCCATCGTGCCACCTGCAGCAATCTTAATGAACTCTATAAGTTCACTCTCCGCCAGAAACACCACAACATAAACATCTTAGATCTCTCACACAACAATGTTACAAAGCTCACCCACGAACTGGATCGACTGACCGAAGTCGTCACTTTAGATCTCTCCACAAATGGCATTACAGACCTCAATAAGTTTTTACATAACGCAAAGAAATTGGTGCACCTGAATCTGGCCAACAACAGAATACAAAAACTCTCATTAACGCATCTGCCAACAAGTGTCAGTTCATTAGATTTAACTAACAATCTGTTACATGATGTGCCTTCTGATCTCGGACATTTAATAAGTTTGGAGCATTTAGAACTAGAAGGTAATCCTCTCGACTGTTCATGTGATAATATTTTGGCCCGCGATCGCTTACTTGCTGCCAATGTTTTCATAGATATCGTAAAATGTGCCACTCCCTTAAGAGTCAAAGGTCATTCATGGTTAGAGTTGAAAACAAAAGATATTTGTAAAATTTTCAAGACTGAAACTAATTATTTGGATATGATGATGGGTGATCAACCGATGGACGCTATTCGGGTTGGCAAGGAAACCACTGCTTTAAAATCCATGTCATTAATGACAAGCAGTGATTTAGAAGATGGTAGTATTATACAAGGAGGAAACCCTGCTGAAGATGATGACAGCGTGCAGTTTATGAAAGTAGGTAGAATAACTTCGCCCTCACCAGATGTCGAGGGTTCTGGGGATGCTGAGAGCACTACATATTCAGAATTTATGGAAACGGGCAATGATGCTAAAGTTTTCGCAAATATATTGGCCAATGATGAAATTCTACCAGCTGATGACGCTCACACCACAGAAGATCCTATAGAAGGATCTGGTGAAGGATCTGGTTTTGGAATTATAGAAGAACCAATAGAAAAGTCTAACATAATAGTTGATGAATTTACCCCGACTCTTGTAACTAGGATCTTTGAGAATGAGGATAATGATAGCAGCATAACAGAATATCCAATTCATCCACCTATGACAGTATACGAAGGTGGACCTGACTGGCACAGTAAAACTGATACTCGCAGCTCGACAGAGAAAGGTGCAACTCCCCAAATAATTCGAGACACTACAATTTCAGAACCAATAAGAATTCCAGAACAATCGACAACTCCAAATGATAAACCAGTACAACATAAAACTGGAACTTATGTTTGCATTGCAATAATAGTCATTCTGTTAGTAGGATTAATCGGATTTGCTATTATAAAAGGACAAATGAGAAAAAGAAGGGATAGGAGGCTAATGAGACAGCAGAAGAGAGATGTGGAGAAAGCGTCCAAAGAAATGGTGGATATGAACAAGTCTCTATTGGGTAAACCTGCCGTTTTGGAAACACCTGTGGAAAAAAAAGTTAATGGAAAATACGAACTGGTACCTACACATGAGGCGCATCAAAAGAAAGGCGAAAACGGCGATGTCAGTAATGGACTTAAAAATACTGATAATAAGGGCGTTAGAACTGATAGTCCTAGAGACACGAATCAAAATAAGAATAGCTCTAAAGACAATAATATAGTAGAACAAAATCAAGTACCACAAGTTCTGGAAAGTTCCTTTGACTCTGTTCCAGAGTTGGCTGATTCCCGTAAAGATACACATTCTCTTTCAAGTGAAGATATTTTTGTACCTAACGATGATGACACTCCTCGATTGAACGGTAATGGCGATTTGGATGTGTCTCAACCTCTAATCAATGGCGACCAGAATACTGATTCGGACTTCTTGTCACCTTCGCGTGAGTACGTTCCAGTGTACTCATCGCCCGATATGGGTAGAGTTCGAATTAAGATGACGGAAACTCCGAAGCCGAAGACCCCAGTACTCGTTACCAGGAGTAGATCAAATGCTGGTGACATAATAATCACTCCGTCAGTGGACGGAAACGTGCTCAAGTCAACCACTTGAAACTCGTTCCCAGTTAAAAGGATTAGAACACTGTGTTAATCGGTGTCAATCAGCAAACACTTCACTATTGGCAAAATTCTGTGATTAAGTATATTGTGTGCGTATTGGAAAAGATTATTGCGATTGATGGACTGATTATAGGTGAGAATGCGTGTTAAGTCTAGAAACGTTGCTGCCAAAGTGTGTTTGTAGTCGATAGTGCCTTTATTTTTAACATTATTAGTGATTTAAATATTTATGAGAATATATTGCGCAATAAGTAAATCATATTTTTATACGTGTAAAGAAATGTTGCCATGTTCATGATAGCTATAAATATCGTTTAGTGCCTAATTTGAAGATCACTACAGCATATATTATTGTCGAGTATAACTAGCATGTCTGTACAATAGTGATTTATATCTAATTTCGGATGACTGGTGTGGGTGCAAAAAAGCTGTTAATTTCGATTTTCAATGGTTGTGTACTTACTTGCTTACTCTGAAGATGGGTTCATATTGTACCCATCCAACACAAACAACGAATGATTTGAATCATCTTATTAAATCGTATAATCATTGTTCTCTCATTATTTCGTTAAGAGAGATTTATTCCTTGAATGTCCAGGCTAAGCATATGTTCCTTATAAGTTATATTTCAGCTTAGTATTTAAGAATGTGATACCATTATAATATAAGCAGTCAATGCTATTTTATAATACATACGTGAAATTAAATCAATTTTGAAATTTGTGTATATTTGTCATGTCCTAATTTACTGGTAATAATTTGTTAAGTAGAATCTATAGTTTTTATTTATGCTGTGTCATTTGCTTTTATATACTTTGTATAAATTACATACATATGTCAGTTAATGGTTTATTAATAATTAATTAAAATAATGTAAAAAGTAAAGTGGAACAAATCAGAAAACGATCAATAATAGTCCAATAAGCAGAATTATTAAAAATGATCTTATGTGTATTGTTTATATTAATACAATCTACGCGATATAAATCGTTAAATCAAATATTTGCCTTTTATTCTCAACCTTTTTAATTTTGATCTAAACTATTACAAACAAAATATACTGACAAATAGATTGAATAGATTGACGCAGGACTTGAATCTATTAAATAATTAATTATGTTATTAGTTACTTATAATCGATCGATCGATATCGGTCTTTAACATCCCACTGGGGAGCACAGTCCTCCCACAATAAATCAGTAGGAGGTTTCGGCCCAGAACGTCTGTGCCACATATGCCCCTGATTTTATTGAATTCTCGGGCATGCGGGCAACGTGGGGACGTTGTTTTCCTTCTTCGCCGAGCTAGTGATAATTAAAAAACATGTATTTATCTAGAAACTAGGTGGTATGTGGTCATCTTATGAATGAAAGTCAAATATAGATATTCCTAAGGCTATCACTGTTCTAATTAATAATAATATAGTCGTGTGTGTATAAGCTACTTAATAAAAATCTAACACTGACTGACTGACAGACAATGCACTACCTAAACTGGTGGGTCTAGAAGCATGAAATTTTGCACAGGAGTTCCTTATATAACATAGGTGAGCTCTAAGAAAGAATTTTTGAAAATTTATCCCCAAAGGGTGTGAAAGTTCCTGAGATATTGCTGATGAGATTTCTCATCGGGTACACGGCAAGTAATTCAATAACTTTATTGAATAAGGACACTGTCTTGTATGGAAATATGTGATATTACCTATCAAAGCTGTTGATGTACTGATTGGTTAAGATTTTCTAAATTAAAATTTCATGATTATATTTAACTGAAACATGCTCAAGTTCTAACATCTAATTTTTAAGATAAAGCATTAGAGATTGTTATTTTCTTTTTTATATTTCTTTAAAGTCTCTAAAACTGGTAAGTTATAATCGACAATAAGGTCTCTTTTCTTAGTTAATATAAAAGCGAGTAACTATTTGACAGTGTAATGCCACCACGATAGATTCAAATATTTCTTTTTTTAACCATGGTCAAATAATACATTTTTTTTTTAAATCTATAAAGATACTACAAAAAATAGATGGCTTGTATTTAAACAATCATCAAAGAATAACTATAGAAGCAACAAATCAATCAACAGCCTATTTTTGAATAACTACAACCTATAAATAACTATAAATTAGGCTTTTTGGGCGAGAACTTGAGGAGTAAAGTTGAATTTATGTTTGATTATTGTAGAAACTATATTAGGCGTTTTGTGGTTTAATAGTTTTAGTTTATTAAGCTTCAAAGTGTTTTTCGGGCGTGGCGGATGTAATAATAAAATAAAAGCATGGGACTGCGTTTTTTGTGTGCTTCCACGGAGTCCTCTTCTGTCCTCAGTAAACCTACTATCGCTTTACTGAGCGACTCCTGGGACTGGACATTGACAGGATACGTTTTAGACTTTGAAATTGTTTATTACGACGAAAACTTGCCATTGGCAGAATGTGCTAATTGCACCATTGCCATATACGAAGAAAAAAAAGGTACTGAGAATGTCATCACCAAGACGTCGGAGTACCGCTTCGCGGAAGACTCCTTGTCACCAGAGATCCTAAACGTAACCCACTTTCAAATTCAGTATTTTCTGTTGCTCATTTAATTATTTTGTCTTTTATACAATTAGGAATTAACATTTTGATGTCATAGTAGGTGATAGGACTGATAAGTCATATTATTTCATTATCAAGTGGTAAGTCACATACCACCAAGGCATACTGATTATCCTTTTACCAGCAGATGGCAAAAAATCACAATTTATGAACAACTAACGTATTTGGCCAGTCCTACCGTCCTCCCCATGGAGGATTGGAAGGCGTAATGGGATAAGGAAAACTCTTTTCCGTTTTCCCATTTTCCAATCCTTTCTCCAAAACCATTCCTAAATCTCCAAAGGTAGGCAGTAGGCATGTTTCGAATAGCAAAAATCACTATTCGTGAATGTTAATACGAATAAGTGGCCTCAGTGTTATGCCAATACGATTACTAATAATACCTAACCTTATACGCACACTGGCCCAGATGTGATGTCCAGGATAGCTCAGTCCCCCGGAACAGGCGTGTGACTTTTTCTAAAACATCTTCACTGGTCGCTCTCCAAACAAAAACTATCTGTGCAGCGCCTTAGATTTTCACTCTTGTTTTTCTTTGACAGAATTCTTAGATTTATCCCTTTTTTGAATTTCTGATTTTTATCATCTCGTAAAGTTTCCAGCCAGTGCTATTCTTCGTGTAAATGGGTAATGTGTTACAGACGTTATAAATATTGAATTAGAAAACAGATATCAAAATACATAGCAAAAATACAGAGTACGAAATTGAGCTATTGCAACAAATGTTACAACACTTATAAAATTAGTAAGTAGAATAATTTTAGTTCAGTTTAAAGTTAGTGTTATGTATTTTTTGTTCAATCAGTACCTTATTGATATCTAAAGTTATGTAGGTACCTCACGTAACTAAAAATCAGCTACGTAACTGATTTTCAAATAAACCTTTTAATCTTAGATAGTTCTTTTTGTAGAAAACATCTTATTATTCGATTAGTATTTGAGTATTCGTTTAGAAAATGGCGAATACGAGTACAAATACGAATACTTGCCAAAATGTCAAAACTCATTATTGTGATCGGTTTAGAAATGAATCCTACAAATTTACCCCGTGTAATGTCTCACTGCTGCATACAGGCCTCCTCTAGTAAATCACTGGGGAGCTCCGGGTGCCGTAACGTCTCACTGCTCCATACAGGTACAGGCCTCTAGTAAATCACTGCGGAGCTCCGGGTGCCCAGTGGATGCCCATTGGTGGATCATATGCTCCAGATTTTTTATTACTTTTTTTTATTCCTAAAGCAAGCGGGTTTCCTTACGATGTTTTTCCTCACCGCTTTTAAAGAAAAGTCCTTTTTAAAAAAAAACATCCTTAAGTAGAAACTCATTGGTAACTCAGTTTGAACTCACAATCACACGAATGTGAGTCCAGTATAGATTACCCGTAGGCTATCACCGCTTCACATTGTAAATATATTATATTATATAAAATTCACTAAGCACAAAGAAAAAAGAGAAAAATATCGTTTGAATTTGATTTTACATCAGGCAATAAAATCCACTGCAGGGCGTATAGGTCCCTTGTACAGCTTCGGGGGTCGGGATGTTACCACCCAATATAACCTGTTTACCATCACCTAGGGGACATAGGGTATCTTATCAATAGTTATCAGTTAGTAATTTAATTATAAAATCAATTGAAAAGTTTGATAAAATCTATTGAAATGGTTTTTTTTGTTTTAAACGGGCAAGCGGCCCACATGATAGTATGTGCCTACCACTGTCCATGGACACCTGATACCTGTCTAATATATTTTGCCAATTTTTTTAATATTTTTTTTTATTCACCTCGTATTGCTTCCTTAGTAGCGCCATCTATGACCATTAATGATCAATTATACAATAAGAATGGTTTCGTCTGAAGATGACAGTTAGGATTATATAAGCAGTGATAACCACTATAGAAAACCGTAGATGCTCGTAACTGTCAAAAGATGACGCTGTTATTAACTATTTCAACTGCTATCTATCGACTGTTTTTGTAGTTAATTTATCAAGAAACTGCTTGGGAAACCATATTTTCGACAACAACGGTGAATTCAACTGCCTACTGCGAAGATGGTAATATATTAATTAAATTAAATATTTACAATTAAGTGTTTAATATGATATATATAATAACAACTTACAAATATTGTTGTTATATCCTTACATAATTATGAGACATACAAACATATAACAAGCACACATTTGATTCTGTCCAAATATTTTAAATCGCTTATTTAAATTTAATAAATAAAACTTAATTAAATTAAAATTACTACCAAGAGGTTATACTTGTTATTAATCTGAATTAAAAATCACTTTCCCTCGGTTCGTTATCGTCACTGGAATACCTTCGATTTCTCGGACGAAGTGGTCTTTCTAAATCTGCCTCGACTTCAACAGTTACACTGTTGGTGGCATCTGTATCTATCTCTGACATGCGCCTGCGCCGAACACCAGGCGATTGATCTAACTCTTCAATTTCATTACTGCCATACCTATCCATTCTCCTATGACGACGTCTTTGTCTTCGATTATTGTCAAACGTTTCAGCAAGTTCTATGTCATCAACAACACGAATATCTCCATTTCTTTCTGTTTCCTCTAATAAGTCTCCACTTGATTTAGTTTTTCTTCGTCCCCTCTTCCTTCTAGTTTTTCCTGTTCCCGGTTCACATAGAGAATGACATGAGGTATTTAGTTTTGGCATAGAGAGAGCTTCGTCATAAGAAGGTGGTGCAATTAAGTCGCGGGGATCTGGCGTGTTACATAACGCTTCTTGTTCATGACGTATCCTTAACTGTCTCAATCTATCTCTTGCTTCTTCAACTTGCCTCATCCTTTCGGCTTGTATCGCCTCTAACCGGCGTTTCATCGATCTCCTTATGATGTTTACTAATATAAAGCACAGTGCTAAACCTACGATCATTGCTATAATGAACCAGATTATGCTGTCAGAATTAGGAGGCTTTTGACTGGGGTTCCATGTAAAATAGCATGCCTCTAACCAAGTCTGACCAACAAGATTATTCGGACTGTTGCATACAAGGTTGTAGGACTCTTCTTTTTTACTAGGTTCTAGGGTTACGAATTCATAGAAATCAAACATATTTCCATCAGCACAATCACATCGCCACATGTTATCACTAAGGTCTAATACTTCTAAAAACGGATTAGATTGAAAGTAAGATCTGCTCCATATAGCAGTGAATCTATTACCAACTACGTTTAATTCAGTCAAGCGAGGCAACATAAAGAATGTAAAGTTATTTACAGAACTGATTCTATTATAATTCACATTTATATATTTAAGCGTATTCGATGAAATACTATCAGGAATATAAGACAAAAGGTTATGAGACAAATTCAAATCTACAAGTGACTGTAGTCCTTCCAAGGAATCTTTACCAATAGTGTCTATTTCACAAGAACTCATGTCAATAGTTCTAACAGACAACGATTTCAGATGACCAACTTTCATAAGGTAATTTCGTGAAAGAATAATTTGTGTAAGCGAGGGCATTTCAAGCAAACTGTCTTCTGGTACTTTAGCGATTTCATTCCATGACAAATCTAAGTATTCCAAAACGGCAAGTCCTCTAAAAGTATCACTTTTTATTGATCCAATACTATTGTAAGACAAATCTAAATATTCCAGTTTTGCATTGCTTATAAATTCATTGCTTTCCAGAAACCTAATCAAATTGTGATTCATCACCGCTTTCCGAAGATTAGGAAAACCTTGAAGATTGGGTTGTATTATGTTGCAATAAGATATATCTAAATATCTTAACGAATCTGAAATTGTCACATTACCAAAGCCTGTTAAGGACTGAAGGCGATTATTATACGACATTTTTAGATATACCAAAGAAGGTAAAATAGATAAATCATTGCGATTTATACGACTAAGTAGACAGTTACTCACATGCAGACTTTTCAATGTCGCTGACACTAGATTTTGAATTCTTTGCAATGGATTGCGGTTTAACTTCAAAACTTTTATATTTTTAAGTCCACTTAAAGGTGGTCTTCCATAGATTGAACTTATTTCGCAATTATCTAATATCAAGGTTTCTAATGACGAACTGACTAGTATTTCTTGGTTTGCCAAATTCACCATGTTTTTGAATTTATTATAGGACAAATCTAATACTTTTAAGTTTGTTGCGGGTATTAATAATTCATTTGGATTTAAAAGCAGCCACGTTTCAAAATTATTTCTTGATAGATTAAGGAATTCAAGTGCAGTAAGATTGTTCAATGCATCTTGTTGCAGGCTATTCAATTGATTTCCACTGATATCTAGGGAGACCAAATTGTGGAATCTACTCAAGTCTTTGGGAAATGTTGAAATTTCATTGTTAGATATATTTAGCTTCAGCACCTGGAAAGTAAAAATAAAAAGCAAGTATAGTTATTTAGTTAGATGAGTAGTTTCCATAACAGAATTAGGTAATTTAAAAAGGATTTAACTTTATTTACCTCGTTACCCAATCCATCTGGTGCATCAGTTAGACCTCTACGAGAACAATCCACGGTGGTTCTGTCCACGCTGCAGGAGCAAATGAAGCAGAGGTCACTGACATGTCTCTCGTCAAAATCTAATATTTCAGCGCTAATTAAGAAAGCCAAAGCCAGTATAAGGCTCGTTGTTCTTAGAGTAATCATTGCTCCTTCTTTTCATCACATTCTGAAAACAATTAACGTGAGTGAATTTGGGCAGTATTTTACTAATTTTATTTATAAAAAGCTGATCAAATCCAAGGAAGCATAAGTTAATCAAATACGCTGCTCATAAATAAAATTAATAGGTGATGACAGTATCATTAGTGTGAATAATGATTTATAATATTTTTTTTCATCTGTCAACATCTTTAAATATCTTTTAATTCAACAATATCATTCAGTTATTGATGAACACCTGCACGATCTGTTGGTCCAATAACTTATATTTCCGGTCACGTATTGCATCAACAATTAAACAGGATAATGAATTCTTTGTAATCATTATTGTATTTATAGAAACTGTATCCATTGACACAAAAACTAAACAAATATTAACATTGAACAGGTCCAGCAATTTTATCTTCGTTATCATTTTTTTGATAAAACGTAGGCAATTTTATGCGTGCTATCTCCGTATTTGTTATTATAAGGGAATATGGTTTGGATTAACTTAAAGCACCTCCTTTTTTATTATTCAATATATCTTAAAATGTAGGTTGCGAGCTTGCGAGTAGGTACATGGCGAAATACCAACCTGTTAACTTTGCAAAGTTTGAAAGTGCTAACACATTTAGCACATGCGATAGACCAATTGTTCTCTGAAATTAGAAATAAAAATACATTAATTTTTAATTGATAGCTTACCTACTTATACTTATAGTAATATCGTGTTTGTACATGAAGTATTTTTTGAAAAAGTCGTTGCTGACGTGAACTCTGCGTTCGATACAGAACCCAAAACAATGATTTTTAGAATTTTAGAGTCAGTCTATCTTAATATAAAAGAATAAAAAAATAGATATAAAAATATAGCTACGAGGATAGTGCTCTTATCCTTAATAACATTTCTACCCTATCGATATACGTGTACGTGTGTATCATCGCTGTCACTGTTCTGATAGACTGGCATGAATCTTACTAGAGTTAGATACAAAACTATGACTACGGGCTGGGTTTTATAAAATTGTCATATCATCTGTGACTGCTTAAGAATCCTAGGACTGTGGACATCCGTCTATCAGATGTGAGTAGGTAGGTACCGTATTTCCTACCATCACCCGATTTTCTCTCCTATTCATAGTATTGATATGAAAAGGTATGAGATGATATGATATGAAAGGTATGATGTGAAAGAATATCAAAACTATTATTGATCTAATAATAATAAACCAGTCACACATTAAAGTCCACGCGAACGAAGTCGGAGACACAGCTAGTCGATAAATAATCGATTGCATGGTTTTATTGTGAAAAAATTGGAAATCCCTAGATAGTATGATCGATAAATAGCTAAATAAGTGGAAGAACTTCTTTTCATTGCAATTTGTAACGTATGTACCTATTCATATGCAAAAAGTACGTCACGCTTTGATGACCAACATCATAGGAAGTTTATTTAGGGATATCACAACTAATATCGGTATTATCATGTTTGAATGACATTGATAATCATTTATTTATATATACAAATAAAATAAATGAATGACATTGTTATATGCTATTATATTGGCCTAAGTACTGAATTGCATAAAAATATTCATAATCTTTTGATTTCGAAAAACCTCAGTTAGTACAAGTAGTTGCTTACTGAGATTATTCGAAAGAAATTCCATGGGTCGTTAATTAACAGTACATACAATTACTCGCACACGTTTCGTTACTCTATTGACATTTGTACAATTCAAATAGATTAGGTACTTATATAACTTTATACTTTTTTTCTTTTCACTCAGTATAGATCTCTCAGATATTTTAAGTTTAATTTGAAAAGGCAACTTACCATGGTATTAACAGTATAATATTCCATTCATTTCTATTGTCGTCTTATCATAACACAAAACACTTATTGAACACTTTCCAATAATGAATCAATGATATTTTTCACTTGACACTTATCAGATTACTTTATACCAATATCAATTATTATAACACATATAAATAGTGCTATTGTCAATTATCAATTTGTTACCGAAGATTTAAGTGTAACTAATTAATATTTTTAGGAGACGTGTGTACCACAGCAGGTGATTACAATGTATGAACCAAATTCAAACAGATAACAATAAACTAATCTGATAATGATAAGGTGTGGCAAAAGTGTAGGCATAGTGAGATACAAACTGTGGATTTTTCATAGGAATCCACTTCAGTGATTTTGATCTTACTCATTAGAATTAATTATAACCATCTTGTAAATTTATATACAAAAGTTAATATTTTTTGTTATTTACATATAAATCGCGCGCGACGAGCAGGGAGAATTTTTGTCATTGACATGAGATCAGCCAAGACTGGACGGATAAGAGATTTGAATGAAATCGTCAATCACCGACCACTTTACTAGACCCCTCATATTATAGGGGATCACCTATCCTCATTGTAGGGGAGAGTGCACGTTGCATTCCCACAGTCGCTGGGCGCACTTGACTAGTCACGTTACCCCTCTCTCACAGAAGACTACTTTGCAATGTATTGCATTTCCTACTTTATTGTATTTTCCCTATGTACGTGCCTACGTGTTCCGGTAGTGAGTGAGATATGCCAGAGCCCATTCCCATCCTATCCTATCCCTCCCCATTTTCGCAACCTTTTCTCCCAATCCATTCCTTAATCAGCAAAGGTGGGCAGCGCATCCGGGGGCGTGCCAACGTTTGTCATTCTGTGCTGATGTTGTCATGTATTGCGGATGTCTATGGACGACAGACAGTATCCACTTACTATCGGGTGGACTGTATGCTCGTCTGCCGCATATTTCTATAAAATAATAAACCAAAAATTAACGGTAATATAATATAAGTTTAGAAAAGTGGACGATGATGGGCGATTTCATACAAATCTCTTTACCGTCCAGTCTTGGCTGACTGAGGTAGACTCATGTCTATGACCGAAATTCTTCCTCCTCGTGGCGCGCGCTTTATTCTTTGTCCTTCTCTCTTGAAACTCGTTCTATGAGATACCTATGTATATGATCCAATGGAATCATTGTTTATGTATTGTATTTGTTTCTTTTATGTATCATATTATGTATTTTATTTTATGTATCATTGTTTAGGAAGTAACACCTAAGGTACTCGTAACATGATTTGTAAAGTGCACTCGATGTGTATTTCATTTTAAAAGCTGTCTATCTATACTGTTATGTATTCTATGTCTTTCTCGGATTTTTGGGCTACCTCTCTGCCAAATTTCATTGAAATCGGTTCCGTAGTTTAGCTGTGAAGACCTATCAATTAAACAGACAGACGCACATTTGGATTTATAACATTAGTGTGGAGACTTAATATAATCAAATACTTACGTAAGTACATGAAGTTCTTTTAGGTATTATCGATGTTAGGTACATAAAAATATAAAATAAATGTACATACCTACTACCAATATAAGCAATTCCACAATGATAGGAAAGTGAAAAATTGTGATTGCTCATTTATTATTGAATAAAAACTATAACTTGGAGGTAGGTCAAATATGCTATTGCATATTATGCAATTCCAATTCAAATGCAATATTTTATAGCTGTAATTATGTGTGTACCTAATATTATTATAGCTGTAATATTGTGTCCAAGCAGTAGTAGCCTCCAGTGAGATCATATACGAATACAATATCATGTGTAAATAGGTAATTTACCTATACAATAATATGTAGGTAATATTTGCTCAAATTTTCAATAGAGTTGTTTTAGGAAAGAGCTGCTTTTCTTGAGAGTATTCGACTTGAACAAATTGATGATAACGCCATCTAACATAATTCGCAAGATCTACGTATATTACTAAGAACACTTGAATACTTGTGGTAATACAATCATTAGTTATCTACGAAGCATATAGATGGAGCCACTATTACCATTATTATCAAAGTATCCAAGCAGGAATAAAAATAAAAGGTGACTAAATTCATTTTGTTTTAATGAACTTACTAGTTTTATGGCATCTAAACAAATAACATTTAAAAATACATTTAAAATAAATATACTTAAAATAAAGACAAATTCACTTCAATCAATAACACTCATACAAGATTACCTATCACACACACACTTTATCTATCATTTTTATCATAGTTACGTTGTTTTTCTACAAAAACTTAACGTGAATATTTTTTCACTTCAGTCTATTCGTATTTGAACGGTGCGTCTCACAGACCGCCTACAGCCAGCTTGAGGTCTAACTTCAGTCAGATCACCTATCGACCTTGATCTACGATACTGACGTGACGGCTCTTCCTCATCATCCACAAAATCTGGTAATGAGTGAAAGGAGGAATTTAAACGAGGCATCAGCAAAGCTTCGTCGTACGTTGGAGGAAGATCTTCGGTGAGAGGAATTCTCATCACGACTGATTCGACACGAGGCTGAGGCATCATACCATTGAGATTCAGGACTGTTGTTTCCGTAGTTCGCGGCGGAGGATCGTCTGGCTTGTTTATAGCCATCAGTGTCCGACAAACTATTGAAGTAATCAAAATCCCAATAATCACACCGATCACCACTGGCAGAAGCATTGTATACTGTGTGTCATTCGGATGCCACGTGCGAATATAAGCCTGCTGCCAAGTCATTTGTGTCACATTGGAAGGAGAATAGCAAATCAACGAAGCCGTATCCGAAACTTTAGGAGGATTCTCCGTCAAAAATTCATACGTGAGAAGTAAATTTACACTAAACCCTTCGCAACTCCATCGATTCCCCTTCACATGAACTTCCCTCAAAAAGGGGTTTGAGGCGAAATGTGAGGTCGACCATACTTCTCTGAACTCGTTCCCTCTCAAATCCAATACAGCTAAGTGCGGTAGTGCCGAGAAGGTGCGGTCTGTGAGCGAGGTAATTTCGTTGTAACTCAAATCCAATTCTTGTAAAGTATTCGACGCAAAATTGTCTGGAATACTTTCAATCTGGTTTATAGAGAGATTGATTTCCAATAACGAATTCATTCCGGCGAGCGAGTCGACATTTAAGTTTACTATTTGACAGTTGCTCAAATGTAGACTTCTCAAACCAGGAGATTGGATGCTGGGTACATAGGAAAAGTAATTTCTGGATAAAATGAGACTGTCCAACTTGTTCGCATTAGCAAATGCTTTCGACGGCAAATTGTAGAGTCTGTTTTCAGACAAATCTAAGAAGAATAAATGTGGCATTTCGGCTTCGACGAATGCGGCTTCGTCGATATTATTGATTTTGTTCTTGGATAAATCCAATCTTTCGATACTGTAAGTGTATCCGGTCTGCGTCCACGAGTCATAGTTGTTGTTTGACAAATTAAGTGTCACCAAGTTCCAGTCTTGCAAGTAGCTAGGTAGCGGTCCACTTATTCTATTTCCTGATAAATCCAACGTCTTTAGTTGAGAGAAGTTCTCTAGATGTATTGGAAACGATTCGAAGTTATTGTTTGATAATATCAGTACTTGGGCCTGCAAAAAATAATAATAAATTATTCTGGTTCTCGAAGCAGTTTCATAGTTTTTCATATTGAGTCCCATCAAGCATACAGGAAGAAACTAAGGCGTACGAGGCGTACGTATTAGCATCTGTGCTCTGGGTCTGGAGCACAACTTTATTTAAAAACCTATGCCTGGAGTTCTCATTATCGTGTGAACTGTCTGGGCTCATATATCAAACACTGGTACTCATTACCTTACGTGTAGCGTTCAACACCCTTAACGGCCCACATTACGCGTTAGAATGTTAATTGTGACTTCGTCTATCGTGGGACAAGTGAGACAATAATATTGCTAATGATAAAAAAAAGTATCAAATAACTGACCATATAATCTAAGCCCTCTGGCAGATCGCTGAGTCCACGCTCGGAACAATCAACATGTAGTAGACCATCAAGGATATACTCTGTACAGGACTGGTCATCCTGATTCTCCAGGTCTCTAATAACCCCGGCTACGACCATCGCTGGCAGCAGCCATATTAACAGCGCTGTTATAACCACACCTGAAATTTTCGTCGGAATCTTGTAGTTTATATACAATTTGCTACGAATTTTATGAAGACATTAAATGGGATTTATGCGCGTCATCCTTGGCATCCTTGAGCAGGGTTATAGATATACAAACAAACAAACAACAAACAAGAGCCTCTTATTACAAACACAAATACCGTTTTAAAACAATGTTATATAAGTTTAACAGGTTCTAGTCCAGATTCCTACTTCTAGAGCACTTTGTCAACTGTGTGGTAAGGCAATGCCATTTAAACAATTAAAAGGAGTTTTTTTTATGTACGAAGGAGGCAGATGAGCATACAGTCCACCTGATGGTAAGTGGAAACTGTCGCTTATAGACATCCGCGGTACATGCCAACATTAGTCCGAAATGACAAACGTTGGCACACCCTCGGATGCGCTGCCTACCTTTGGAGATATAGAAATCGATTTGGAGAAAGGGTTGGGAAAACGGGGAGGGATAGGATGGGAATGGGCTCTAGTACATCTCACTCGCTACCGAAACACTTAGGTACGTACATTGGGGAAATAAGATAACGTGGGAAATGCAGTACATTTCAAGGTAGTCTTATGTGAGAGAAGGGTAACGTGGCCAGTCGAGCGCGCCCAGCGGCACTCTCCCCCTCAATAAAATTAGTTTACCCATTTAGTTTTTCTAAATGAGTAATTTTTGTTAATTGTGAGACAGTTATTTTAGCATAATCATCAGATTAGTAATGTCTTTCTATGAGGTACTGAACTTACTACGAAGCTAATTCTAAGTTTCTAAGTTCTAAGCCATAGATACAACAAAGTTAAGATTCAAAAAGAATCAAAAAACAGATATATTAGTTATCGAAAACAGTTTACCTTTAAGTAGGTAAAATTTGAGTAGTTCACTACTAATGTTTCATGCTTGGCCGTGTTGTGTTAGGCGGCTTTAGAATAGCACCATCCCATCTCTTCCCGCGTCTTAAAAGGCGTAATCGCCATAGGATAACAAAGCCGCTACCTACCAGAAGCCCGGAAGAACTACACCACCTCTAAAAGAGTTTTCTCATCAATCCGTTTAGTCAGCGTGGCGTGTTAAGGCCATACATTCCTCACGCACAAGACAATGTGGATAGTGAGGCCCATGTCCAGCAGTGGATGATAAAAAGTTGGCACGAACTCTTATTTTTGTACCTACATTTCGAATTTTGACTTTTCAAAGCCAAGACCGGTGGACCGCTCGTGAAAGGTAAATTTTTATCGTGTTTCGTGTCGAAACACAACATGACACAACTGTCGTGCATGACACGGGGTCTTGGAGCAGCACAAATGAACCTCTTTCAACCAAAGAACCATTATGTTGTTACAAATGAGAGTCCGCTTTTTACATAGGAACTTATAAATATACTTATATGTAGTTAGTCCGCAGTAAATTTAATTAACTAATTTTAATACATTAAAACGTCTCACCCGATCCCATTGGCAAATCTTGTAATTCACATGTTAAGCAAATCCTTGTAACAACTAAACTTATAGCAGCTTTCCAAGAACTGTTACTTAAACGACATCACAAAGGATTCCTGCAGTTTTAAAATTGATCCGCATTTGGCCCTTGTTGTGGACTGCAGGAAATCCCTTGTAATGATGAATACAGTACGACACAATACAGTATAAAGTACAACACTGTACAGTAAAACAGTCGATACAGTACTTAAATCTAGGTATATGAGCTCTGTATCTGTTGACGCTCAATTTGGCAATGGCGTTGACAGCAATCGTTGAACGAAACACAGGTGTATTTCATAACTCATCGTGAGGCTAGTCTCGATACAGGCTGATTTTATTTTTCATGTGTTAACAGATGTTTGATTTTCTATGGACACATTCGTGATGTAGTAATTTCGTACTAATGAGTTTCTACATGTCCAGTGAAGCGTGGCTTCGCACAATAGAGATAACAATAAAAAGAGTATAATTGAAGGTATAAGGTCATAAGTCGATAGATTAAATACATTTATTCGATTATCAGTGGCTCGATGGTGAAGGAAAACATCGTGTGGAGAGAGTATTTAAAAATCTAAGACATGAATATCTACTAATCCGCGCTGGGTCTGCGTGGTGGATTACGGTCCCAAAAATCCTCTGAAGATTGCAAGGGGATGCCAATGCAAGACCTTATAGACTGATATCAAGTGTTGCCAGGTCTTGATCACTCCACACTTTACATGCGTAAATATACCCATCCGACTATGTCTAAATCATAGAAATCAGCGGTTACCGGGAACATGAAGCCGGCTGTGTATTTGACGTATCTACCCCCACTAACATTTACCCACTAACATTTGCACCGAACGTTTAGTGTAAGATACATTTAGAAAAAATGAAAACATGAACGCTCTTCGTTAATCTTTAGATTCCATTTAGCTTATGAGTAAAGCCATATTTTTGTAGATATTTGTATGTAGCTTTAGCTAGGGAGTAAACTTTCTGTACGTAGTAATAATTATTATTCTGTGGTGTTACATTGTATTGTATCGATTTGTGTGATGTATTCGCCCTTCACCTTATCGTTTTTAGATACGATAATAATATTAATCAGTGATGCAATGGGAATTTGCCTATACCATGTGACACTTAAAAAAATTAGAAAAACAAACATCAGGATATTATACTGTGCAGACTAAGTAATTAGTAATAATTATCAACAAGAAACGGAGAGAAGGCACAGTGTACTTAAATTGTCAGCAATTAATAATAAAATAATATAATTCTATTACAATTATTATTTAGATTAGTGCTCAATTGCGTCCAAGACCTTAACAATCTGGGAAAACGCAATAGCGTGAACCTGTTTTATAGAAGAGATTATAGACTAGCGGGCAGGCCACATGATGGTAAGTGTTCATCACCGCCCAAAGACACTTGCAACACCAGAAGGCATGCGGGTGCTCTGCCGACCTTGCTGTTCCTGTTCACACCTTCCTGTTCACAGCTCTCTTAAAGAGCCCCATATCGTAGCGTAGAGGAAAAACCTCAGCTGGGAGTTCATTCCATAACTTTCGAGTTCACGGTATAAAGTGTTTTGATGACCGCACTTTATTTGAGTCCAGGGGCAGGGGCCTTTAAAACTCCCGTGGAGTTTTAAAGGCAATGAAAAGTAAATTAATTGGCAAGAAAGGAATTTGGACCAATCAGAGACCAAATTCTTTGGACTAGAATCCTTTGTAGGTCTCGCATTGAGAAAAATAAATAAGGCATTTAGAGAACAAGTCTAATAAAAGACCCAACAGCAATATACCTACTGCTCAAGGCGAATCAAGAGTATGTTTATCTGGACAATGGGGCCGGATTTGAACTACTGTTGTTTCTACTATGTTTCTTTTAATATAAATAGTATATGAGTATAGTATCCGTATACTTATATTATTCACGGAGTATTATTATAAGTTATATTTGTATAACTGCTCATATTTTACACTTAGTCATGTAATTGATCGACCTGATAAGGTATTCTAATATAGGAATATAGGCGGGCAAGCATGCGGCCCACTTAATGGTAAGTGGCTACCGCTACCCATGTACATCTGCAACACCAGGACTCAGGAGGTATGCGGGTACACCGCCGACCTTGCAAAAATCCTTTTCGCAGCTTCCTTGAAGAATCCCATATCGAAGCGTGATGCTACAGCATGCACACAGTTTTCATACACACAGAACATGCTATAAACGAAATCTCCTTCAAATTAGTAACACTCTTTCGACACTCTTTTTTATCTCTTTCTCTTAATTATAAAATAATTATAATAAATTCTAATTTTAAAATTACACTTTTTAATGATGTCATTACGTTATGTGTGTACTTCGCCAAATATGTATCTTTGTTTGTACATCTACTATTTAAATCTACTATTGTAGTATACCTAGTAGATATATAAAAAAAACTCCTTTCTCTTTATCGTCGATCTGTTTGTTCGCGCTAGTTTCGAGATTTACTTTGTCGATTTTTGTAAATACATTAGGTAGCAAATAATTTCTGGGTATAGGTAAATATAACCCGAATGTATACATTTCATTCGGTCCAGTAGTTTCCAAAGCGAGCAATGTTTTGGTTTAAAATGTGAATTAAATTTAGAGCTCCCTATATATCTCCAGTAATGTTATCAATATTTCTTATCATTGATTAGGTATTGACTTATCGTCCCACCCAAAGAAAACTTTTACCTAGAAAATAAGTGAATATTGTATTGCTTTGTTCTCTATTGAAACGAAATGATAAATTGTTATAACCAGTCAGAGTGAATACTTTTATCAATTTTGCTAATTTTAAAACAGAATGCAAGAAGTATACATATTGTAAATTTATAGATGCTAATAATATGAAGAGCGATACTGTGATTTTATTTTTGTCGATTTCTATGTAAGAGGAAAACTAAAACTGTTGAACAGATATTGATAATCCTTTGAGGAAACTAAACTAATGCTAATTGACTCTAGTTATGTTAGACTTTAGTTAACTGACTCTAGATAAGGCGTACAGTATACGGTGTCACTTGTCGTGGCGATATGCGATCAGGCGACTAGTAGCTCGAAAGTTGCATGGGGCGCTTGAAAGTGTTCACACAGCGGCGTTGCGATGTCGCGGAACAGAGCAACCAGTCGCGTGACGACGTGACCTAGGGGCCAGTCACATGACTGAGCGGCCAGTCGCTCGCTGCCGCAGTCTCGTGTAAACACACGGGGGCATCTTTAAATATTTCCATAGGACGTAGGGCAGTACGATTGACTCCTCTATGGTCGATTGCGGCAGTTCGTGTTGTCGCGTGTTTTAGCGAGACCACGCTATCTGCCACGCGTTCGATACCGTGAATTCGACGCCTGAGAAATCATTATGCTACGGACGGGTGGTTAGTTGTATAATAATTATTTATTTTTATTGGAAAGACATCTTTCTTTACCTTAACTTTTCATTGACGATATCATTCTCATTATTTGAATGGATGATGATTATTGATGATAGATAAGAGTATTAATAGCATAGTATCTACGTGATTACGATTCACGTTCAGCCCATATTAAGTACGTATTTTTAAACCATAGAAGTGTTTCGGCTGAATTCAAATTATTTTTGTGTAGAATTTCAATAATTTCCGCTTTTTATGTATCTGCTTGTTTATATGTTGTTTTATGTGTTACCTAGAGGGCGACCAGAGTATCCGCTCGTGGAAAGCCTTGAGAGCGACCAGCGTATCCGCTTGTAGAAAGCCTAGAACTGGACCAGCGTAGGCGGCGACTTAGAGCGCCCTTATAAATGAGAGTTGAGAATAGATATCACTAGACTATCACCATTATTTTCCTCTTACAGCAGTTTATCTATTTTCATTCTTTTATATAGGTTATTTAATATTTATTTATATATTTTATATTCTTTTTCATCCGTGATATTTTATAGACTCAGCGCCCTTCAACCCAGGAGGTTTGTCGTGACACTGCGTAATAAACTAATTATAAAATAGTAATTTTGTATATAAACTGGGTTCAATCAAAACGTCCGAATTCCTTGTTTAAAGTCTTAATTTCAATAATAGTATCTATCTAGTAGTATTTATCTAGTGGGTGGATTGGATAAATAAGGTTCGTCACTTGCACGTTGTCACGAATCTCATAAAATATCTACTTATCTGCAGGAATGCGAGATGTGAAACGACACAGATAATGATATTGATAGAATACAGAGAATTAAATGAAGTAGTGAATATAGTTTAATGTAATGTTTTAATATGAGTTAATAACAGAAAATAATTATAAAGAGAAAGAGAGGCGCCACTTAGCCTCGTATTGAATTCCAATAATAAAGTATTGGCCAATTGAGCTTTCCAACAAATACAGATTTCTTTGCAGGTCCTTATCAATTTATTCAATAAGCGGTTAGGTAGCGCCGATCGCAAATATAACGTTGTAGAACAGAGCTATTCACACAGAATAACGAAATAAATTTAAATTTTTTTCTTTGTGGAAAAAGATGACAGACGAGCAAACAGTCCACCTGATGGTAAGTGGATACTGTCTTCCATGGACATCCACAATACATGCCAACATCAGTCCAGAATGACAAATGTAGAAGAAGAATGTCCAAATGTCCTTTGGAGATATATTCGAAAGAATGGATTTGGGAAATACAGTAATACAGTACAAACATTACAGTAATACAGCAGTTTACAGTAGTAAATTACATTAGTAGCACTAAATTACAGTAGTTTCCGCATCCAAAAAAATCTGTAATCGTGCGTATAAAATAATTGCCATGGCCTCAAGTGACAACATATGACGGAAAAGCTATTCTACAAAAATTAAAACAAGTGATAGTCTTTCTCATTGTGACGTTTCTGTTGCTAAAATGTAGGTACTGTACATTTTAGCAATAATACTCTATTTATTATTATATCCGATCTGTCTCTTCGTGTCTCAAATCCTAAGTGACAAAGGATTAAAGGCAGGTGTCGAGGACTGCCAAAACGCGACGCCTTCGACTCGTCACGCTTGTCTGAACTCGTTACCGCGTTGCGACCTGTTGACGCCCCTTGAGGGGAAGGGGATAAACACCGTTTAAACCTAGATTAGAGTTCGTCGTGTTTTGTTTAATGGTTCTTTAGTTAATACATATGTGGTTATTTGTAGTAACTTAACTTGGTTGGTTCACTCCTTTGAGACCACTACGAGACACAGGTGTCCTTTTCGCAATCATGATGGAGTTTGAGACCACAATCACGAGGATCCAATTCGGATTGTTGGATTTAAAAAAATACTGTCTACCTTTGTGGTACACCACCAAATCTACCTTTGGAGATTTAAAGTACAATTAAATTTAAACTGTCATCTTCTCAATTGCTGCATCCCACCGGGGTTATGTCTTAACTGTACCTTATGTTAAGATCTTCATACTGTACTCGTACATATGTGAGCAATAAATGTTTTGAGTTTGAGTTTGAACTCCTTACCTTTATGAGTTAAAAGTTAAACTACTAACCTTTGTGAAAAAAAAACAAATAATACCGTTTCTAAAATGTCTTTATTCCTCTTTATGTAAGTACGTCGCTGAAATGAGGAAAATCGTTGAATGAGTTGCTAAATGAGAACTGTTTTTCTCTTTCTTTTCTTTTTTTTTCCCAAGATCTTTCCTAAAGTACAACCACTATCTATATGTTTTAATAAATTGGAAATCTTTAAATTCGCATAGCGCAGAGATGGTTTGGACGGCGAACTCAATAAATAAGGATAAGGCCCATTAGAGACGGTCCAGCAAATCTTCGGCCGCCGAACGCCACTTACTTAGACTTAAAATGTTCCGGGGAGCTATTTTGTTAAAGATTTGGGATTGTAACGTCCATTTTCCAGATATATTTCGCTACAACCATCCGATCCATTATTGGTATATACTTCACACAGTATATTTTCTTAGTAGAGAGTCATCCTGAGGAATACAGTACCTATAAAAGAAGAGTTATCCATTTATTTACATTGATAAGAAGTATTAGAATATAAATGTTATCTATTCTATTGATATCAATCACATATTGTTTATTCTTCACTATATTTAATCATAATCATAATAATACTTAGTACTTAGTTAAACTTATTAAACTTAGCACTTGATGTCGTTTGTGAACAGTGAAATAGGTGAAATCTGAGAATAATACTATTTTACAATTGTTACTGTTATTATTATCTTCGGTCCTAGACATGATTCTACACCGACTGAAAGGAAATATACAGAAACCATTGCCATTATATATAGAACCATATAAAAAAGAGAAATGAATACTATACATAGATACTCGTATGTAGGAATTTTTTAATGTAAAATGTTACTTACTGAAATATAGGTACGACATTACTGAAAATGTCGTACCTATATTTTGTTTTATTTTAGGAGTTTTATTTTTATTTTATTATATAGACATTAGTATTATTTAAGTAAAATTATGGTAGAAAACAGAAACAGAAAATAATTTTGAAAAGAACTTTCCCGATAAATATTGAGAGGGATTTTTTTGAAGGGGAGAGTGCACGCTGCAATCCAACAGCTGCTGGGCGCGCTCGACTGGCCACGTTACCATTCTCTCACAGAAGACTACCTTGAAATGTACTGCATGTCCCACTTTATCTTAATACGTGTTTCTATAGTGAGTGAGATGTACCAGCGCCCATTCCATCCTATCCCTCTCCATTTTTCCAACCCTTTCTCCAAATCCATTCCTATATCTCCAAAGGTAGGCAGCGCATCCGGGGGCGTGCCAACGTTTGTCATTTTGGACTAACTTTGGCATGTATCGCGGATGTCTATGGGCTACAGTACCCACTTACCATCAGGTGGGGTCTATAGAGTCCCCTTCGTCTGCCACCTTCGTCCATAAAAAAAAATATGCCCCATCTAAATCTAACCAGCCGTTTTTCAACAAGATAAACAAATTTAAAATGTGCAAGTAAAAAATTCATAAATTCATCCGAATAAAAAATTATTTTAATTTAATTCCGATATTCACCCAAAGTCAAAATTAAACATTAAAATAAAATAAAGTCAAAATTTAACATTAATACAAAGACTGATACTTGTTTATGTAATTAAAGGATTTAAAGACAATCTAACATCATTTCAAACCAGCCACAGTCTAACAATAAAACTATCATCTTACATCGATTGAGAACAAGAATTACGTGGTCCAGCCAAGTGACCCTCCTCTAATACCCGAGGATCAGCAAAATATGATACGTAAGGAGCACCGTATTTATTTGTGCTCACTTAGGATTTGGCCCTTCATACGTAATTGTTGATATGTTAAGCCTTTTGACCTTTTGGAGATACAAGCAATTTGGTGTATTGACTTCTTTATCCTGTGTCCCAATTTTGTCAGTTTCTTTGTTCTGTACTTTTGACTGATTTAGTCAGTTGTTACATACAATTATGCACCTATATGTTTTATACAATACAATTTCTTCTAATAATTGGGAATCTTTCACTGTACTTCTTGACAAGAATCACGATTCATCTCTATTTTACTTTCTCTAAATAACAAAGTCAAACTACAAAGCGCCAACTTTTTAGAACAGAGCTTAGAGTCTATTTTAAATGGACACAGGGCGCAACTTATATTATTATACTAGCAACATTGAGTTCAACGTTGAAATTACCATATGAATATTTTTATTATATTATGATAGTTGAAGTAAAAAAATGCAAAAAATATGTCGCTTGAGACGATAATATTATTTTGGTGTTATCTAGGAACTTTTGATTGTACCTACTGAAGAAATTTGATGAAACTTTCAAATGCGAAATGGTCACGGATCAACATTATCTCGGGATAATGTGGTGGTAAATCACAAATACTCCATATCATAATACTCAATCTCTTGAAGCTTCTCCTAAGGCTCGCTACCAGCTCATATTACACAATACGCACACACACACACACACACACACACGCACGCACACACACACACACACACACACACACACGCACGCACACACACACACACACACACACACACACACAAATACATACATATATATATACACACAAAGAGAGAGAGAGAGAGAGAGAGAGCGATGAGATTTACATCCTGGTTTTGATTTCTTTCATGAATGTATTAACATACACCTGGTTTCATGAACACCAAGTTTCCTCTTATCTTATCTTATTTTATTTTATTTAAACATAGCACACCTTTTAACTTTGCAATCATTACCATGTACACCATAATTTTGGTTAACAAGACTTATTTGATTAACTAAATATTGTAGTAGTTTAAGCATAACACATACTCATGTAATCTAACGGAAGAGCGGTGCCACCCAATACAGGCATTTTTGCTTACCGGGTGGCTCCATCACTTAGATCATAGACAATGTGTGTTTTATGAAATAAAGAATTTGAATTTGAATTTGAATTTGAATCTTGAGTAGAAGATTTCAGAAGCTTATTAATTCAGAAGAATCCATTTCTTCCTAACCTGCGACTTTTCACCATACTACCTATCTCTATTCTGAAGAAAACCAAAGAGGCAATCAGAAAGATAAGAGGGAACCAAAAAGGAAAGATCTTCAGCAGAAGGAAAAGAGAGCGTTTCGTCGAGCAGAGTGGCTTAAACATAGTCATTTTTTTGAAGTAATGAGTTGATCGAAGGACAGCCCAAACTGCGTTTGCATGCACGCGGTCTCCACTCGAGAACTAATAGTATAGGCAATTCTCGTCTATTAATTTCACGGCGAACATTCACACATTTATAACATAAAACATCAATTAATACAAATATAATGGTAACAAATAATAATGACAATACAAGAAATAATGCCAGACAGATTTATTAAAATAATAACATTTCTAATATTCCAATTGAGCCTTTAGCCCAGGGCATTAGGCATTCAAAGTAATAGCAAATAGTCTAATAAGAAATATAACTGGATATTTGAATGTCTGCTGAATATTTGTCATTATCAAAGTATTCGGGGCCGACTTTGTCTCCGTTTGAATCTGCTACTTCGCTACTCGGCCTCAAATGTCAAATCCTTTTATATTAGGCATGGGGCACTATCGGTACACACTGTCGACAAACTGTAAACTTTGACAACGAACCTATCTGAGAGAAGCAATATGAAGATCGTCGTTTACTTGTCTATTTACGTTGTACTGTTTATTCAGACTTTTTATTTTAACATTCTTTACAAACCAACTGTTACGCCATTATCTTTAAAAATAAAATCAAAACAAATTTGTATAACATTTACGGTATGTAGGAGTTTTTAACCTACATACTGTATACAGGCATTAGTATAATTTTAATATTTAAGCATTATATTATTATTGTTAGATGAATAAATAAAGAATCGAACAGCTCAAAAACATACTTTAATTAAAAAAAATGTCTAACTAAAATTAATTGCACTTAGGTACTCATTTTCTATTTAACAGAAATAAAAATAATTTTCAGTGTTTCTGTGCTAAAAATAACTTCTTTCATTACAAAGTTTAAAATCGATATCGACATTAGTTCAACACTAAACCGTTCACAAGCAGTTTAACTATTGATGGTATGAGAATAAAACAGCATTCGATGTCGCAACCCTAAACCGTCGTCGGGAAACAGGCTTATTCCTCCGATGAGTGCTATCGGTGGTGGCCTTTTACCCATCCTCCCTGGAGGGTTGAATCTTTCACTGTACTCGACTTTCAATATGAATTTCAGATGGGTTAGACTGACTTTGTATTGTATTGATGACGATCGGCTTACTTAAACAGTAAATATTGAATATGTCAAAATCTATTCGTTGGATAATTTGCAATCAATTGGACTATTGAAAGGAATAAATATTGAAAGGAATAAATATGTCTGTCTGTCACTCTATTTGTATATATCCGACAACTTCTGGTCATATTTTTATGCAGTTATCGCTACTTTATAGGTTAGAATATTTCTTGCCTATTTTCCAATAAATAAGTGGCTTAGGTGGCAACTCGTCCGCTTAAAAACTGGGCCGTGTAAAACCTTTTTGAAATTGCTAGTGGCCCATTGGCAAGAAAGCAATTCAAAAAGTGGGCTAGTTTACTACTTACAAAACCGATTGGGGGGAAATAGGAAGAGCATTTGAATTGGACTGTTGATGATTGGAAGAAGGTAAACTAGACTAGTTTTTAATATAAAAGTCAGATATTTAGTTTTCATATAATCTCAGTTTTGCGAAATTCAAAGGCAACAATATGTTTTAGGTTTCCTTCTCTGACGAATCATCGGTGCATATAACTGACTGACAAATCGGAGTTTGTGAGGCGAAGACCTAATGAAAAATTTAAAGAGGACTGCATCGTAAAAAGGGTCAAGCATCCCCCTAGCAAAGTCTGGTCGATGATTAGCAGCAAAGGCATAGGACGCCTGTATATTGTCGAAGGGACAATGAGGCAGGACCAATACATAAAGGTCTTGGAAACCAGAATGCTGCCCCAAGTTCACGAATGGTTTCCAGATGGCGATTCCATATTTATGCACGACTCTGCTCCATGCCATAAGGCCAAAAAAGTAACAATATTTTTACAGGAAAACCAGGTACAAGTTCTTGACTGGCCTGGGAATTCCCCGGATCTTAACCCAATTGAAAACCTATGGGAATTAATGAAACGGGAAATTTACAGGGAACATATCACGCATAAGATACAGTTGATAGAAGCCCTTGATGCAGTGTGGCATAGAAGCGATGCAATTCTAATCAACTGTCTTAAATGTATTGAAAGTATGCCGAGGAGAGTACGAGCTGTGATTGCAGCAAAAGGCGACGTCACTAAATATTAAGCTTTTTTTTATTATTTTAAACGTTATTAAACTACATTTTAACTGTTTATCCAATACTGTTTAAAAAAAACATAATTTATAATAATTGGTAACATGTATATTACTTTTCCTTACCCATATACCAAAATTATGTATTTTTTCAAAGTGGCTCTAATAATTTGGCCACCCACTGTACCTTGAAAAAATAATGCCTATGGCAGGCGCCAGTCGGATAAAAATAGATTTCTCAATTTTTTATCTACTTTTTTAAATAACTTTTTTATATACTTAGATCAAAAATAGGCGTATGTATATTTTTCAATGATTATTTTTACAATTACATTTTTTAATTACCTACCAAACTTGTTTATATTCCTAAATAACCATTTTGTTACATTATGTAGTATTGAAAAGGAACAAATATAAGAACAAAATCGTCAAAATATAAAAGTGCATCGGGACAAGTTCCTCCTATCTGTTTTGTAAGTTGTAAACTGGCCCACTTTTTAAAAGGTATTCCAAGCCAATTGAGCACTAGCAATTTCAAAAAGTTCTAAACTGGCCCGCGGGCCAGTTTTTGAGCGGACCAGTTGCCACCTAAGCCACCACGAGGCGCGAAGGTATTTACAAATTATTTAATTAATAATTATTGTAACCTCTATTACCTCTATAACCTCTATTACTTTCACTAATAGAGGTAAATAGAGGTTAAACCAGGTAAATACACAGAAAACAAAAGTGTAAATGCCCCTTTCACCTGCTAGTTTTATGAAAAAGTTAAGAGAACATTTATTGGAAGCGGAAAATATTGATTTGGCACAAATCGACTAAAATAGGTATTGTATATAGGTATGTATATATAAATTATAGTATGGTATTAAAATAATACTTTATGTCATTTAGTATATAATTTTAACTGATGTTATACCTACATCACCAACTCTACGTAGGCCAAAGGTATGGGAGATAGTGCTTTAAAGGATAAAGTCTGCCTTTTGTCGCTATAAGTAAATATTTATGTAAAATAAACTCAAATATCTTCTTAAGTTTCGTAACAATCTTCGCAATACATCCACGTCCGAGTCCGTAGTGAAAGCTAAGAAAGAAGTCGTACCCAACTAAAATTAAATACACTTTGATAAATTTCCGCTAGAGGCCACGTCTTACTTCAGAGCTACGGTAAGTTTTCATAAAGTTATAGTTTCTCAAAGCCCGTCTCGAAACTGTGCAACATTCCAGAAAATGAAGAAGCAAGGCATTCGAGTGAAAAGAAGACGCGGGCTGAGGCGGAATAAAGTTGACATTTTTGCAAAGCTACGTTAGAATTTCAGCAAAATTAAATGTGGCACTACACGAAATGAAAATAGTGTGAGCCTTGGAGTGTTCCTCCCCCTCGCGCCCCGCTTGTGTCGCGCCTCCTTCCCGCCCATCTTATTTTTACTGCGAGTTTCCCAGATGCGCTCCACTCGACTTATATCTAGCTTTACTGTGTGCAGTACACTGAGAGGATTCAGTGTTAAATCTCCATAATAATAAATAATTTTAATTCGTTTCATACAGTTAGTTAATCGCAACGCTAGTTGGTCAACAACTGAATAGCATAAGTCAATAAAATAACCAATATCCCTTTATTTGTATTTTTTATTGCATTTAAGGTGACGATTATGTATTACGCGTAAGAATATTATGTGCAGTATGTACGGGCACGAGTCTCGTATTAACTCGTATTATACTTACTGACATTTGTATGCTACACTACCTGCCACGTCAAAGGATCAAACTAAATTAATAAAGGTATAGATCAGAATTCTGCAAGATTGGAGCGTACCCATCTCTCGTGGTGTCACAGGTAGTAGGTTGCAGGTCACCTACGAATAAAAAGTTTATACTACTACAATAATAAAATTTCAAAGATATGTTCGAACTTTTTCCGAAGCCTGAAACTGAATACCATTTGAATTGACATGAAAATATTATGAAAATATTTTCGCAAACAAAAATGTATTTTTTTAGATTTTAATCAATTTTTGGTACACATTTTCTAAATAAAGGCCTAAATTTATACTTTTTCAAAAAAAAATACATGTCAATATATGTCCATTAACTCGGAATCATAAGCAGAGTCCATGGTTTCAGGCTTCGAGAAAGGTTCGGACGCACTAGATAGATTATTGAAAGTATTTGCAATAATAATTTTACAAAACACAACAAAGAAAAGATTACATATTATGGAGTAAATCATACGTCATACAAATACACACCGAGACTCTAAAATACTCAAACGTATCTAGCAAAAACCGAAAAAAGTTCCATAAGTTAAGTTCCATAATATTCCGAAGTTTATAACAGTTTTTGGCATTACCCGCAAGACTTCCAACTCCTACCTAGAAACTTTACATTAGTAAACACTACATAACCAACATCTAGTGGTGTAGTAGTCCCCAATGCGCAATGCAAACGAGCTGCAGCCCACATTAGCGCAACGAATAACCTCTGTCGCGGTGACTATCGCGGCGCACATAAACTACCGAGCACATTACCGTTGGCTCCTACACACGGCCCATCTAAGTCACGGACCAAGGGAAAAACATACTCGAAGCATCAACGTCTGTTAGAGGATTCATCTTTATCTATTAGAAGAATCAATCAGATCCAGTCCATAAATGAGCAGAGACGCAGTCTCGTTAGCAGATTAATGCTGGTTCGGTTTAATCATCGATCTCAGAATACATACTAAATATGTTACACAAGCACCTAGAGTGCTAAGTGCTATGCAGGCACGTTATAGTCTAACAGTGTTCTATGTTCAGTACCTCTAGAATTCTTTAATTCATATATGTTTTGAAAATGGAACATTCTTATTACGTTTGAAATAAACTTTACTTATATTTATGTGTTGAAATTTGACTTTTTAAAAACTTCTCATCTGCTTCACCCCCCTTAGAAGTTGCCAACCAGGTTTCTTTGATAAAAACGTATGATGTGTCATCTAGTCTATTCACATATCGATGGCTTTAAACGACAATTGTGCATTTGTAGAATAAATAGAATTTAAAGAATACATAAAAAATAGAATTTGAAGGATTTAAAAAAAATCATAGAATTTAAAGAGTACCTAAATTTAAAGAATCGGCTATTTCTAATATGTATAGTCATTTCTACATAGAATCAGCCATTCGTCGATTAACTTAGTGATTCCTACACACGGGCGAGACGGCTGACAAGCCAGTTGAAAGAAAACTAGTAGCAAAAACATTTTTATGTATTGGAAAATGATTATAAAGATCTATACATAAGGGTCCGCTCCTTACGACTACAGAGAGTAACTTCAGTAGCGGTGACTATCGCGGCAAACATGCGAGTAAATTGAGCACATTACATATGGCTCATGATATGTGACACGAACGAAAAAGCGAAAAACCAAATGAGAAAAAAATATATTAACATTATTATTTATTAATTAAAAGAGTCGCTCAATGAAGTCCGTAAAGATACGATATGTGATTCAGTTCAGATGGATGCCAAGAATAACCTCTGTCGTGGGCACTGGCGTGGCAGATAAGAAAATGACGAAATACAATATCATTGGCTCCCAAGACTTGAGTAACCAGAAAAATTATTAATATATTTCATTTTGGTGGTCTACAAAATCAAGCATCTTTTTGTTAAATTATAAATAAAGCTGTTGAACTTGACCTTTTATTGTTTCCTTTTGTTTAAAATTTCTTCGGTTGGCTTCATTGATTGCGATTCATTGATTAGTTCTGGAACAAATTGTTTGTTTGTTGCCTAATTAACTCTACAGTTATTAATTATTTATCAAACAAATTAACCAACTTTTATGGAATTTTAAGGACAAGTTATCTAAAAACCCAACCAAAATAATGTTTATATGATTTTTTAATAAATACCTATGATATACTTCCGCATAAGAATTTAATATTGATCTAGAGCAGGGGTTCCCAAACTGTTTTTGGTCGCAGACCCCTTTCCCAAAAACTATTGAAACTGCTGAGCTCCAGTAATTTACTTTACTTACTTATTTACTTTAATAATTAAGTAAGTACTCGATATTAAATATTTCACTAGGTGTGTCACATCAAACGAACCAATTTATAGTTTTATGAAAGCATGACCGTAAAAGCGTGATATGTAGATTCTGCTGATATCGAATATCGTAGGGTCTCACCGCGAGCAACAACGGTTCTTCATGCCCGCACTGCACTTGCTTTGCTACGTTCTATGAGACAATGCTCAGACATGTTTGTGCTTCGTGTTATTTCAATACATTCTTACGTGTGACTCTTCTTGCAGTGTACATAGAGATATAAAATATTCTATAATAAAATATATAAAGTTATTTTGAATTTTATAGATATTTTGAACTAACAAACGAATAGCAGTAAGGGGGTCTATTTTTAGCTGTCGTCGATCCCCAATTTTTTTTATTGAAACTATCGATCGCTAGAAAGTTGAAATCGATTCCAAGATATCTATATCGACCACTTTCGGAATGACTGATCTAGAGTGTCTAGAGTTTGGAGTAGAGAGAGATAGGTATGAATCTACTTAGTACGATTAGGAAACGTAAAATTATAGATAGCAATGCAGTGAAAAACTCTTAAGAAATGCACGTTCATTGACTATGCACCATCATTTAAGAACTTCTTAAGAATTACGAGTGACTCAGTAAAAAATACATCTTCTACATTATCTACAGTACTCAGTGGTAAATATAGCCTTAATAGCGCCTTGGCGTCGGTCCATCTCCAGGCAATTAGGAGAGGCGTTTAAGAGATCCATATTTATTCGGCGAACTACATATAGTCCGCGACAACGCGATATATAAAGCGAAACATTTGATTATAGCATCAAAATTTATAATGATACGATCTTCTTGAATTATTATATTAAAGTGACACGAAATATATACCTACCGCTATAAATGATCACCGCTATGCTACTGATTACGAAATAAGTTAGGCTATTCGAATTTGAATCGATTATTTTTTTGGCCTTATTGCTTCTACCGTCTGTACGTATATCTTGTGGTAGTTTTCATCGTGATACATTTCAAAGAAGTCAAAGTATAAACCCCTATAGAAACATTTCCATATACATTTTATTATTATATTGTACTTTTATTATTAATTTTATTATTAATTCAACGGCCGACAACTTTATTTTTAAGAATTTAAGTTTAATACATTTCAATGTACACTGTCTGCATTTTATTCACATAGCCATCTCAAATAGCTTATTTGCGATTTGACTAAATAAATCAAACAAATAAAAGGCGACATACCCTAATGAGAAACAATGGCAATATTAGGAAAATCTTCTATATAAGATTTTCTAAATGGATAATGATGTTGGTACTGTGAGGGAGTACCAGACCAATCTAAGACTACATCGGTACCATTATCGCCATAATGAATTAATAAAGTCTCAAACTTTCCAAATTCAAAAGCCTCCTTGCTGCATTCTGGATGATAATAACCTCTTGCGTGTGGCCAGTTACTCAAGCAAACTTATCTATGGAATCGACATAATAATCACCCAACAATTTAGCAAACGTTTCTCTTCTACTGTTATCGAAATAAGGCTCAAATTGGTTGTTAGTTTCGTTTATACGACCGTATATACAGGTTTGTGGGTTTGTATGGCCCGTCAGAGGCACAATGCACTAATTATATCAGTATGTCTTAGGAAGCCCCTAACCAGCCCCTTAACAGTTTTCCAGGGTGTAGAAGGGGCATTAGTGCATTTCCCGGTAATGCTTCTAAAGACGGTTGGCGCACGATGACCAAAGAGATGGACCGGTGACACATTTATCGGTTTAAACCTACGTTTGAACAATTAATAGAATACGTTATCACAAAATAGTATCTAAATAAAATTGATGATTGGATTAGTAAATTGTTGTTAATTGGATAATATATATATGTTTCCAACTTGCTGGCACAGAATGTATAATTAATTACATATTTATACCAATATTAAAAAGGGAGGCTGTTTATTTTTTATTTTTTGTTACAGCAGCAAGGAAATGCATCGCAACTGCAGCAAAGGGGTGCTTCTAATTGTTTATTTTATTCCCACTTACTAAAATAGTTACTACTTACTTACTAACAATCTAACTTCTTACTTACTTACTAACAAAATTGGAGTTTATTGTCTGAAATTTAAAAAAAAAAACATTTCATAAGAGGTAAATTCAGAATATACAGAAACTTTCGCTTTGATAAACTAATGGCACATGAAACTATGTTTTTATTCGTTTTGGAAATTTTGAGCATAGCTCTTTCCATAGCTCGCTGAGTGACTTTCAAAGTCATTTATATACCACTTTATATTTTTTCAAACTTAAAAGATAAGATAACCTGCAAATATAAAAGGTGCTACGATCGTTAATAAAGTTAAACTACGTTTAAATTTTCGCTGCACCGGCCCTATACAGCTAATTTAGAACTATCGGCCAGCAAAGTGCCCCCGTAGCATCTTGTCCGCAGAGTTCGAGCGAACTTGTACCGAGTTCGGGTCACCACTCCAACCGAAACTTAATTTTACTACATGATCTTTGTGAGTTAATGATGGTAAGTTGTTTCCATCATATCAAGGCGTACATAAGTGGCTTTAATGGTCTTTTGAAAATGACTGACTGTAAGTTTGTACCACTAACGAATACTTTTGCTGGGCATAGCAAAATAATTTGATTTTTTAAAATACAATATCATCATCATCATCATCATCTCAGCCCTTGGACGTCCACTGCTGGACATAGGCCTCCCCCATTGTCCGCCATTTAGACCTATGAGGTCGTCTGTCCATCTAGCAGATGGACGTCCTCGGCTTCGTCCGCCGGTACGTGGTCTCCATTCGAGAATCCCTCTGCCCCATCGGCCATCGGTTCTTCGAGCTATGTGCCCTGCCCACTGCCACTTCAGCTTGCTAACCCGAGAGGCTATGTCGGTGACTTTAGTTCGTCTACGGATCTCCTCATTCCTGATTCGATCACATAGGGAAACCCCGAGCATAGCCCTCTCCATAGCTCGCTGTGCGACAGTGAGCTTATTTATGAGGCCCACAGTCAGAGACCACGTCTCGGTGCCGTAGGTCATCACTGGCAACACACACTGGTCGTTACACATTATATAAATATTACAATAAATACAATATATATTACTAAAATTATTTGTTACTTCCACACAAATAGTTTGCTACTGATAACGTGAAGTTATGTAGTCGGTAGTTAAGACAAATTAAGTTGTAAAGAAAAATGGGTTACAATTTACAAAATTATTCTTTTCTGTATTCAAAGTACTTGTTATTACACGTATACAAGTATTTTGTAGTATATTGTTTAATAGATAATATATTTTATAGAAAGAAGGTGCAAGCCGAGCAGATAGTCCATATGGTGACAAATGGATACTGTCGCAAGATACTTTTATGAAAAAAAAATATTTTATATTTTTTTGGTAATAATGTCAATATTAAATTATAAAATATTAATGTGATATTATATGAGATAATGAACCTTATTGTCGATTATGATTGCCGGATATTGAGATTAGTTAAATCCCAAATAAATAACATTTTTTATAGTTATTTTCTTGCAAACCAAATGTTAGGTATTTATCATGTTTCTATTTAAACAAAATCTTGAAATAATGAAATATAAAATTAGAAAATTTAACCACTGCAATGGACACACATTTTCAGATAGTTTAATTAATTAATTTACGAGTCGATGTACAAGATTTTTAATTAATCTAATTTTATCGATAACTAACTACCCCTATCCAATGACGGGCACCCTTCAAATCGTCACAAAGGGCCGAAATGGACGATACACCGTCTTACCTCTAAGACGGAGTCGGACGACAACTAAACTACTAATTGGCACCGAATCGAATTACACAACGGGGAATCGTACCCCGATCCTGCACTTAGCAGCATAAACGGATCCTTTTAACGGTTTAGTGAAGACGGATCCCTTTTGCGAGACGATATTTGGCAATTAAGGGATATTGGCGCTTTAGTTAAGTGTGACAAGACGGTGGGCTTCAGAGATTTGCAAGAACAATTCCTTTAGTATGAATTTGATTTAATTAAAACTGCATCAAATAAAAGAGTTGTACTTTAATTTATCACATACATTCATACCTATCTGAAATGATACAGAGACATCGACCCTGATTACATTTTTATTGCAGGATTTCAGCACATCTCAAAGCGCCTGTTCGATAGCATTGGCGAACCTAGGGCTAGCCATTATCGTACACAACGCATCAGTCTCACTATCCGGGCGATGGTGACCAGATGGTAAGTGGTCACCGCCGCCCATGGACACCGGCAGCACCTTGCTGCTGCGGGTGTACTGCCGACCTTTCAGAATGCTATTTACAGCTCCCGAAGAATGCTATGCTATTCAGAATGCTATTTACAGCTACAGAAGAGCTCCATATCATAATTAAGTGAAAGACCTCACAGCTCTTCAGAACATTCCTCATTATTAATTTATTTAAACAGAAGGTGCCAGTTTATTCCTCTCTTTATACCGATTTCTCTAAGAATTCCACAAGATCCCTGCTCAGAACCCGCTTTTTGGAAATAAAGGCGATAGTAAACGCAGAGAAATGGACTCTTCGTATGCTGAGTGATTCTAAACCGCCTGTGAAAGTTGCATCGTCGACAATTCGAACAGCACGTCGTTGGACGGAGTCAAGTGGGTCCAGCTGGTATTTCAAAGTACCGGCCCATAGGTGTGAGCATTTCTCCATGTAGTTCCAAATTTCGGCTTTGTAAAACAATAAGCGTAGCAACGGAGTGAGGCACCGCTTCGCTCTATTAACTATACTTTCAACGTCCAGACTTCTTTGAAGCCAGTTTGACCTTGTTCACCAACTCTGTGACTCTGGAATTCGACTTTGCTGGAAAAAATACCAAATTAGTACAATATGCTCAATGGGCATATCAAGCACTTTTTTATTTTATTTAACATTTATCTATAAGTAAAAAAATCATTGCAGTGTACTTACTCTACGAACAGAGACCAAAACAAGCATTTTTAGAATTTTTGTCTGAAGGCCCATGACGCAAAAACTACTAGACGGGTTTTAATGAAACTTGGCACAGTTTTAGCCTATTAACATTTAAGCTACTTTTTTTCAGTTCCTTTATAGAGTTCCCACGGGAATCATTTTAAAGTTCACCGCTAGCGTTTAAATAAACTAGCCCCCCTAGAAGCGTTAGAGAACCCCTACCACTAGAGTTAACGTTACAATAAATCCTACATAAAGACATTAAAAAATACAGCAGAATCTTATAATTACGAATAGTATAAAAAATACGCCTCGGTACACGTGGATCCACCATCAGGCTGCACCGGTGGATTCACGGATAGTTTTTCCACCTCTTCGAACCAATTTAGGGATTCAAATATAATAACATTTTTTTATGCCACTTCTATCCACTAATTTCAGAATCTAAAAATAATTATATATTTCTAGGCCACTTCCTTTAGTCCACACACTTGACAAAGCGGCGACAGTACTAATTGGAGAAAAATACCAAACTATATCTACACAATAATAATTATTTAAAAAACTCATTTTATTTAAAATAACAAAAAACTGTTTTTCATTACTAACAAAAAACTTTAAAAAACTAAACCAACAAACTAAATAGTTAGAGAAATCTCAATTGATTTACAGTAAAAAAATATACTTCTCAGTGTTTAAGAAGAAATAAACCGGTCAAAAGCGTGTTAGACTCGTATTACTAGGGTTCCGTAGCCATGTTTTGGGCACAAGAACCAAGTTATTTTTGACAACCATATTCATTTGGGTAATTAAATTAAGTTTTCGTGTAACATTGCATCAGGATCTGACTTTAATCGAAAAAATTGATGCTTTGACATACGCATGGATAGATTGACAGATAGGCATGAAATTATAAGGGTTCCTTTTTTACCCGACTGCGGAACGCAAGGAGGGATATGTTTTTCACTGTTATGTATGTGCGAGTATGCCCGTTTCTTTATTCCCTCGTAGAGCTTAAACGGTTTAACCGATTTTAATGAACAACGTGTCATTAGATTCGTCTTGATGTCGCGAGTACTACTGGCGTATTGAAAATGTACTTAATATGCAGCCAGTTATTATCTCAAGTGATGCTTAATCTACCGTTGATCCATCCCATTTTGAAATATACAACAGTTAACAGTGTAACAATACCTGTGGATCGAAGAGGAAAAAGTATTATCCACGGAATCACCTGTGGAGCGAAGAGGAAAAAGAATTATAAACGAATATACCTGTGGATTGAAGAGGAGGAAAAAATATCCATAGATGGATCTGGTGGAGCCTGATTGTGTATCCATGAACCTGAGGGAAAAATACTATCACGAATAGAACCAGGTCGTTTGAACGCGAAAAAGAATTACCAAAAAAAGCACGAATGAGTATTTTGAGGAGTAAATGAGGATTTTATAAAGATTGTTTCACAATAAATGAGATCAATATAAAAATATTTCTTTACAACAACATTATCTATTTGCAAGTAACATTAGTGTAAGCAAGAACATCCCTCAGAAACAACGTACTAAAAAACAGTAAATAAAGTGAAGATATCAGCGCACAATTTATACAAATCTAAGCATACAATTCTTCAGTTACAGCTGGGCGGCGGGCGTGGCGCGGATATACCCGTATCCGTATAGCCTATATCCGCCTCATATCCGGACGGGGGCGGATCAGCCGGATAACCAACAGGTGGGGGATGAGCCGCGCGGAGATCCGCCCACCGACCACGTGGCCATTCTGTAAACTTTTAATATCCGATGTACTTTTTTCTGTTTCGTGAGTATTTGTAGATATTTTTCAAAGGGAACTTGCATAAACTATTTTGTCAGCCGACTGACTGCCGACTGTGGCACGCGAGGACGGACATTTCCTTACGTAATATATAGTATTACATAATCTATTATATATACGTATGTCTTTCCTTTTTAAAATTTTTTAAACATAAAATTTTGTTAATTCAAGACTTATTTGAATTAAAACATGCTCTATCATCTGATATTAAGACAATAAAAAATATGTAAGTATATCTATTATATCTATCTATTTTTGACTCTTGAAATCATAAAGTCGTAAGTTCAAATCCTCAGCCCGTGTCTCTGAATTTCAACTCATGATCGATTTTTTTTATAATAATAGCTCGGCAGTAGTCGAAGACATCGTGAGGTAACCGCCATGTACAGTAATTAAAAAAAGGTCTGGAGCATGTGCATCCAACTAATGCACATTACGCCCACGTGGAGGATTATGGGCCAAAACCCTTGTGATTTACTATGAAAGACCAATTGTCCTGCAGTGGGACGTTAAAAAGCATGACTTCAATATACTCGTAGGTACATTATTTTATTATAATTATATTTTGTATATTTGTTTAAATATGAATCCAATAAAATTAATATTCACAATAAATAAAACAGGATTTTCCATCGCGTAAAATAAACTCCAAACAGTTATAACTTTATAACATTGCTAAATTGTGATCCAAAATAATCGCTATACGAAATTTATTGTTCCAAAAGTGCAAAATTCTGCCAAATTAGTCGTTTTACGTTCTAAAACTTTGTTCAGGTGTTATTAATGTCGTATCAATCAGTAGTTCCAACACTCGGGGGATGGGAGATATTTGAACAACACTTATTTATGGTAATCACATAGGTAAAGTTCAATGTTTATTAGTAAAACTTACCATCGTCGCAGTTCTATAGAAGCTTTGGATCTACTTATTAGAATTTAAAATATGTTTTAATGGCACCAAAGAAAAGAAAAATAGTAATGTTTCTGAATTTAATAAATAAATAAATGGTCGGGATTTAAAGCCAGTGTATAAGTTTTTTTTTTAAATTACCACATGCTGGAAACTCGCATGTTTCAGAATGAAAAAAAAAACAACTTGAAGTTGTCTATGGTTCATCAACAGTCACCGGGCCCGCCTGATGGATTAAGACCCGAAATCCCCTAGTGATTCACTAGGGTAAACCTGTACCTTGCGGTGGGACGTTACAAAAAACCATTGACACATTACTTGTTCAACCACCTTGAGTATTGGTTTTGACCTGATGTGAGAAATGTCTGTCAGCAACATACGAGTTGTTTGTTTTCTAAGTAGGTACCTATAGTTAATTTTTATTTATTTATTCAAGACATTACATATATTCTATAAGGGAATTGTCACTTATAATAATGTAGTTTGCAAAACATCAAATTTACAAGTAGGTATACGTAAGGATTATGTGCGCTGACATCTGTACTAGAATAAGCCGCCAGCTCCGTCCCTTAGATCTATTCTTAATACCTACAAAATTACAGCAATTTAAGAAACAGTTTTACCAGTGTTTGTGTAAGTAGGTATGGCTGAATGTAAATGAATGTGGTTTTATATATCCAATTTTTAATAATTTAGCATTTGAATTATTAAATAAATAATAATGAATTTATATTTATTTAATTTACAAATTACCATTTAAAAAAATAATAATATTAATAAAGTAATACAAATGAGTAAAAAAGTAGCAAATAAGCAATATGAAGCAAATAATTTTATTAAACAATCTCTTCATTCGTTCAAACATTGCCAATATAGTGATCAATTATGTACAATCTATATTCTATACATATAATAAAAATGTAACTGATCGCTGTCTGTACATGGAAGATGTATGAGAAAAATTATTATTGGGGGCCTTTATCAACGCAATAGAACCCAAAACAATGATTGCTAGAATTTTTGTCTGTTTATCTGTTTGTCTGTGTGTTTGTGCGCGCTAATCTTAGAAACGGCTTAACCGATTTGGGTGCAGTTTTCACTAATGTATTGTGGTAAGCTTCACTTAAAATTTAGTGTTTGTTTTATTTCAATCAGTTCATAAATAAAAAAGTTACATCAATTTAAAGAATCACGTCGAATAAAGATGGTGTTTATAAACTAAAGTCCACGCGGACGAAGTCGCGGGCAACAGCTAGTGTACAATAAATTTATTGCACTTTTCTCAAGAATGATAAAATCCTGTATGGAACCTGTAATATTTTGAAACTCCTTGACATTTATAGAGAAAGGAAGAGACGAAAAGACTTGTACATCACAAAAGACTTCTTTATCATAATTCCCCAACTCACACGTAACACGATCACACATTCACATCCCACAGACACCTTCACACACACGCGAGGTTATTTGTCTGCGCTTCTCGTTTAAGACCCAAATTAATAGTCTGAACTTGGCTGGATACGCTCCTTACTCGCAACTTTAGTCTCCAATTAATTTATTGCGTTAACTTTACTTTCCATTCTTTACCTTACCACTTATACAGCTGCGGTGGGGTTGCTAGCTCTGGGTAACGTTTTTCCCGTATGTCTCTTATATAACACATAATTACATTGATATCAACCTACATTGATATTCCATTTTAGGGCCCTCCCTAGTACATCACTGATTTCGGGCCATAATCCATCACACGGGCCCAGTGTGAACTGGAGGATACACATGCTTCAGTTTTTTTTAATTATCGAGCATGTAAGTTTCCTCTCGATATTTTCCTTCCCCACCGAGCGAGTGATAATTTTAAAAATCTGTACTTAAGTAGAAACTCACTGATGCGGGCCGATTTGAATCATAGATACACTAGGCTATGCCCCTCACACGTAATTATATATTTGGAAGTACTTTAACAATAAATAGAAATAGCATTGGCCGCGTGATGTCGGCCGGCTATAGAATAAGCATCACCCATCTCATCCCGTGTTTGTCGTAAAAGGCGACTAACGGATAACAAAGCCACTATCACCAGCGCAGAGGAATTACATCACCTCTAAATGAATGGACTCACCAACGCGCTTGGCCAGCGCGCAAAGTGGCATTTTAAGGCAAATCATTCCTCGCGCACAACACAATATGCAAGGAGAGGCCCACGCTCAACAGTGGACTATGAAAGGGGTGGTTACGGTTCAATTACAGTCATATACTCAAACACAAACAAAAGTACCTGTATACCTGTGTTTTTTTTCTACAAACGAACCTACTCATTTATAATTTCTAGTTCCTTAGCACCACGCGGTATATTCAGTATCAACACAACTGTTTTATAATAAGAGTTTAATTTTATAACTATATTCAAATAACCTACCTTATGAATATAGCAAACGGATCTATTGACTCGTCTTCGCTCTTGAGTAATATCTTCTTAAATGTGCCTAAAAGATTATTTAGAAGTCATATTTTTTTGCACGTCTCATCTAGTAGTACTAACTATCGGAAAATGCATTCTTTTGCAGAGCAACGTCAGAATACAATGCGCTTTGTAAGCTATTTCCAGACCTTGATTTGTTTCATACTAAGCTTACTGTAGTGAGAAATTTACTTTCAACTCGGTTTTTCATTTCTCCACCTCGCTTAGCATTATTTTGTTTTCAAAAATCACGCATATTTTTTGTTTGATTATATTTTCCTTACTCTTGTCTCCAACCTATAACCATGTGTGGAAACTTATTGGCTTTGTTTGTCTATCTCAACTCTTTGTTTGCATATTGTTTTATTGATGCTTGGTTTTCCATGTAAACATAAAAATAAAATAATAAAAAAAATCTTCTAAACATTGCATTATGAATATTTTCCCCAGAAATACTGATTATATTGTAACGGCAACACTGGTCGTCAAAGCCCACGCCTACGCGCCGCGATAACCGCGCGCGAAGGAGATTTATTTGGGGAACTTGTTAAAACTTCATAATTTGCCCGTATTATCGAAGTATGTGTGTGGAGCCTTTATCAGATGCCGCTTTGTTTCTACTTCGATACAATACGATCTAAGATACAGAAATGTGTATGAGATACAAATATATACAAATACAAATAAGTAAAAATATATTATAAGCTTACCTTTTATTCAGCTGCTAAATAATTTAAAAGGTTGAATAGAGAAATTCCGAGTATTTTCATATTCTGTTTCAACGAAACTTACGTCCCACGCTCACCTATAGGCGAGCCTATGAAATATGTTATCTATTACATTAACTATTAATATAAAAAGAAAGAAAGATTTTTCGAGTTTTCGATCACCCATTTATTACATTACGATGTTTTTCTTCACAATAAACTGAATTAAAGTCTTTTCACCAAATACGATTCTTTGCTTTTCTCATTTAATCACTATCATCGATTTTCTCTAAGAGGTCGTAATTTTAAAGTTTCTACAATCTGGATAAACGTTTTATTCTTTATGCATTGCATTTCTGTATTATATTTATATTATTGTATTCTTTATGCAACCTCAAACTTTATCAGAAAGTCAATATCAGCTAGATTTATTTGGCAGATAATTTATCTATCAGATTGTTAACAGTTACTTTATCAGGTGATGAGAAGGCCCTCTGTAACACATATAACACACACCTTTGGAACACACCTCTGAGTTCAGTCTTTATAATTTGCAAGACCACTGTTAAACCATAAGAAAGAATATTAAAAAGAATAAAATAAGCTTTCATTTTGAATGGATCCTCATTCTTTATACCTTTATACGTATTGAAGCCTGTACTATAATAATTCGTCTTCAAATCGCACTTCATCTATTCGAGCTTAGATCTATATCAAACAATGTTCCACCAATTCTAATTAGCCCCACCTTATTTATGATTCATAAGCCGATGTACAATAAATTCTCGTAGAATCTTTGCGTCCCACATGTGCTAGTAAGCCGAGGCATTAGCGAATGTTGAATGTAGGTTCCCGCCTAATAAGAGGCGGGATGTAAGGAATCGCACTGATTACTATATTATTTATTACGCTACGTGCCTCCCGTGTAAACGCTTCCTAATACTACAATCTACGCTCGCGTCTTGGAACTTTGTCGAAGCGAATAGGACCTCCCATCCACTTATAAAGCAAAAGAGAACTCTGCGCGGTGTGAGTTCGAAAAGGTTGTATAAAGGGAATAGGTATAAGGCCATCTATCAAACGGGGTAACGATTAAGTGAGTTGTAAGCGAGCGGCACCTATGAGATTTTTAATTATTGCCTGTATTAACTGGTGATGAATGCGCACCGTGCCTTACAGTTGCGAGTTCCTATGCTTTATATAATTTATGGAATTAGGTCTTACTTTGAAAAAGTTCATTAGGCATTGTAATAATGAAAGATACGTTCCTTTTTTAATAACGTTTTCTGAACGTAGGAAATTATTGTCGATATGAACTTAGTAACTTTGGTTCCGTTACCAGCCGTTTCATCATCCACTGCCGGACCCGGGACCATATTTAACGGTTAAGTAGCTATCTATAAATTGAAATTCAGTCTTGTATGACTATTAAAAGTTATTTTGTGAATGTAAAACCAATTTATTTTCTGCTATTTAAATTTTATTGTGCTGGTGCTAGTGGTGGCCGCCGGCTATAGAATAGCACCATCCCATCTCGTCCCGCTTCCCGGGTGTCGTAAAAGGAGATTAAGGTACCAGCGGCTACAACATGGCTTTAAAATAGCACGTTAGCCAAGCGGATTGGCGAGTCCACTCTCTTAGAGATGGTGTAGTTCTTTAGGGCATGGGGTAGTAGCGGCTTTGTTATCCTTTAGACGCCTTACACCCACCCACCCCTACGGGAAGACATAGAGTGGTACTATTTTAAAGCCAACCGACATTACAAAGTTACAAAATATACAAAAAAAAAAAATTATATGAACATGAGTCAAATATCAACAATGATAGCTGAGCTCGACAAAGTGCAAAAATCTGTCATTTGAAGATGAAGATGATGCCAAAGGTCACTGGGACCCCTGTAACTTGACAAAGCAGTTGAGAGCTCTTCTTTCCGGGCTAATGGGTTGAAAAGCTCATCTGATACGATTTTTCATCCACTTTTTCACGGCTTCTGAATCAACATATTATTATAAATATCGCGCCATCAGCCAATGTCTCTCTGCTGTCTGATGTAAGTCTGTCTTTAGACGACGCCACACATGATCTTCCATTTTTCTTATACAGACACCAAGATTCTTTAAGTAGCTGGATGGCGTCGCATGCATTTCATTATTGATATAATTCGTTATTAGCTCGTATTTGCTAACTGATGTGTATATGTGCCCTACATATGTGTATATGTGCCTATAAGGAAGCCCTTATTACATCACAAGGCACACAAATTAATCTACCTTCAATAAATTTCCGACCAATGATAAGAAATAGAAAACTAATACTTTAATCACCCTTTTAAATTCATCTCTTGAAACGATTCACAAAATAATGGTGTGTATAACCCTGCTAATTTAAATACATCGAGCGAATGTTGACAAAGCGTCATGAATAATGACTCTCATATTTCGTCGTATCTTCATTCTTATTGCCGTAGGGGATAAGTCATAGGAAAGCGTTGCTAGTATTGCCACCTTTGAGCTCACGCCGTCTTCGAGGACCGCCTTATGCGACCATGCGCTGGTTTTAATGAATATTTATATTATTCGCGTATTACTTTAACTTTGAAATGATAAACTGTATTAAAGACATGCATGGGAAACTTTAAATTGGATATGGTAATTGTTAACCTCTCTAAGATGTGTACAAACTAGAACAATTCTCTGTTTTGCCAGCGCTGTGCTTGTTGTTGCTGTGGTTGCCGTGACACACAGTCAAGGGTCGACAAGTTTAGGTGAGACTAATTCTTTTGATTGTTGTTAACTTTGTGTTTGTATGCTGTGTTGTGTCGAATAAAATCTTTTCTTTTATTTGATAACTTCAAATAAAGTCCATAGACATCCGCTATACATTCCAACATAAGTCCAGAATGACAATGGTTGACTCGCCTCCGCATGTCCACCTTTGGGGGTTTAGGAATAGATTTGGAGAGAAGTTTGGGAAAATGCAGAGGAATAGGATGGGATGGAACCACTTCCATACCAGAGCCCATGCTCTGGTACATATCATTCACTGCCAAAATGCTAACGTACATTGGAGAAATGGGATTAAGTAGGAAATGTAGTACATTTCAGCTTTGAGTTTACTAGACCACGTTTAATAAATACTCGTATCTACAGTAAATAAAAATGTCGATTTCACCTAGAATTTTGATTCTTTAAAGCAAAGAGCAAGCAAATATCCAGCAGTGAAGAGATATACAAAGTGTGGTATGGTAGATAAGCACAGAGCGGCGTTCGCAGCTGAATCTTTTTGTACAAATTAGCTATAAAGTTTTATCTATTCAATTCAATGCAATCCTTTATTGCACTCATGATGTTAACAAACACATCTTGAACATATTTCGTTCAACATGAACCCCGACGGCAGCGCAATTTTAAGGAATTCTATAAGAAATTTTAGATAGGTACATTAATTAATTAAATAACATTGATAACAATAATGGATTTTAGCAATTTAAAACAATTAAATAATGTCAACAATTAAATAAAATAAAACTTAAAATGAGCTATTTTGCTTATTGTATTCTTTACATATTATTATTATTAAAAAAATCCCGCAGCGAATAGTAATCTATTTTATTGTAAGTATACAAGTAAGTGTATACTTCTGTAGTTACAATACAGATTTTCCCATTTAAAGAATCACAGGTCACTACACATTGCAACACGTAACTAGGATACACCTGGCTCCATTTACTGAAGAGCGCGATGCCGTGAATCATCCGTAACCGTAATCTACGACGCGCTGAATTATTATTTATAAGGTAATTACAAAAACACTCTCACGCACGCTATCGCTCCCACAGGCTAATGTTATTTATGCGGGGATAAATGGCACAACATACACCACAAATAGTATGAAATCTCTATGGAAAAGTGTAAATAGCAAGGAGAGAAAGCAACAGCCGTTTTTAGATTTTTTGTGTCTGTCGGTCCGTCTGTCTATCTGTTTGTCTGTCCTCTGAACGCGCATCACGCAAAATGGACTGGACGGAGTTTAATGAAATTTGGTACAGTTATAGCTTATGACTTAGGTTAACATTTAAGGTACACTTCATCTCGATCTGTTACAGAGTTCCCACGGGAATCACTCTAAAGTTCACGCGAACAAAGCTCTGGTACCACTTGTACATACTAAATATGAACTAAAAATGTATCTTTAGCGTGTGATCGGTTTCTATTTCTAATTTATTATGCCTAAATTAGAAATATAAATGCAAGACAATCTTAAAAACTTTTAGTAATAAACGGGACTTCTCAATTTAGAAATATTGGAGCAGGGTTCACGATAAAGTCCCTGTCAGGTGACTTTACTTACTCACACAGTTAAAGGTTTTTTACTAACACTTGTATGGACTTTTATGGTCTTGGTTAAATAAATAGATAAGTTTTTTCAAATCATTCAAAACGATTTGGCTACTTCTGACCGCAGGTCTCCAAAAATAACCCGATGCAACGCCGTGTAAGCATTAAATACCTCAAAGGTTTGTTGGAAGATTCGTCACTGTATTTTTCTGTGGTACACAGAACAGCGACGGGTAATTTTTGCATATCACCCTCTATATCAGCGGAATTGAATGATAAGGAGGGAGGCGCTCATATTCATGAGTGATAACACCAGGATTTCTTTTGATGCCGTCGCTTGATCTTAGCCAATCCATACAAAGGATACAATGAGAATTAATATTGATATAGCAAATCGAGAGTTTTTATAATATTATAAAATATAATATATAAATATAATTTAAATTATTTTATAATAAATGATTTATAAGTGACTTATCGTTAAGCGTCTTGTATCCCGGAAAGTAACGAATATGAAGGTCACGTTGGATTTATATCCAATAAAAATCGCTGACAAGGTTCTAACAACGAAAGGGGATCATTATTTTATATGAAGATCCCACTCAATCCCACCGAATGGAAAGTATATTGGGATACGGGAAGTTTATCATTCCATTATATTCTTCACTCCCCACAGCATCCCGCTTAAGTAACAATGGGGAGTGCAATAGGATGACGAGAACTAGTCGGTCCTCACTCCATATTCCCAAAACTTCCTAATCCACTCTTTAATCACTTATGATAAAAATGGGTTAATTTTATTGTTTTGGTTATCGAAGTTATTTATAACCATCAATTTCAGGATCTGTCAAGTATTGTTGGCCGTGTGATGTCAGCTGGCTTTAGAATACCACCCCATCTCTTCCCGTGGGTGTAAAAGGAGACTGAGGGATAACAAAGTCGCTACCACAGCCCCGAGGAACAAAGCGGCCAAGGATGAACTCGCCAACCCGCTCGGCCAGCGTGGCGTTTTAAAGCCATACATTTTTCATATACAAGACAATGTCAATGCAATGTGCATGGAGGCCCATGTCCAGCAGTGGACGAAAAAGTATCTTATTTTGGAAACGAGGTCATTCAAGAGGAAGAAATGCTGATTTATTTAAACTTTCTCAAACTTCTTCTTTGCATCACAACAAGTGACAATGTATAATTAAGATTTCCTTAGCTCCCCGCCGAAGTTTATTATCGCTTCGGTAACCGACGTATCCAAAACTTATTTTGCATGTGAGCAGAGATACGCCAAATGTGTGCACTGTGAAAGAAAGTTGGGTGAATTATGGAGTGGGTACGTATTATGTAATATATATTCCTCACATTGTTAGCTTTTTTTTAAAGTACAGATGCCAGAGGGGCGGCCCACATGATGGTAAGAGGTTACAATCGCTTAAGAACACCTGCAACACCAGGAGCGATGCCATATTCACAGCTGCTTCAATGATCATATATCATAGCTCAGTGAATAAATGTAGGGGGAGAGTGCACGCTGCATTCCCACAGCCGCTGGGCGCACTCGACTGGCTATGTTACCCCTCTTTTACAGAAGGCTACCTTGAAATGTACTGCATTTCCTGCTTTATCGTATTTTCCCAATGTATGTATGTGTTTCGGTAGTGAGCGAGAAATGCCAGAGCCCATTCCCATCCTATCCCTCCCCATTTTCCGAATCCATTCCTTAATCTGCAAAGGTAGACATTATAGCATCTTATTGTGAACTTATTGTGCTATTTTCTTTTGATGTGCGATCTATTTATTGCCGTTACTGTTTACCTAGTTTACAAACCAATGCCCCACCCCGCCGGTTCTCTACCGTACACGCAATTCACCCTTGCACTGATCTCTGGATCCGCTGCAATGAGAACACTTAGTAGAAGATGTAGAGGAAATTCACAAACCCATCATCAGTTTTAGTACTAAATTTCAAAATTTACAGTCAACATTTTGCGTCCGATAATATCAGTTTGACACTAAACGCTTACGGGAACTATATCCACTTAAAGAAAATCATATTCATAGGGGCGATAAATATACGAGAGCACTGGCACACCTCTTTAACCGTGTCTGCATTATTTTAATATACGTAAACCGGGTATTCATACGTCACCCTCACTCACATGATTATGTGGTATAGTTCCTTCTCTGTCTCTTTTCGGAGGATATCTTAATAAGATTCATGAAAGGACGCCATATTTTATATCCGCCTCTGTCCTCTATCTTCTTATATTATCCGGGAAAGGAGCGCGTTTGAAATATGTGCCTGCTTTGGAATTTCCGATCTTTCAATTACACTTTTGTTGGAAAGTTGGAGATATTTTGAAACTTACTGCGCAGATAAAGGCTGTGAAAAACCGTATTGGAGAATAACCGTAGTATGTTAGTGATAAATTTTAAAATAAACGTTTGAAAATGTTTATTTTTGTCGTTACTGCTCGTTAATGTTTATTACTGCCGTTGAGTAGAGTCGAGCCATGTAACTGGTCTTAGTTACCTATTCGTCTGTCTGCTTAAATCTTTTAATATTTACAAATGAAACAATTTATTTAATAATATTTAACAGAAAGCGAACGATTTCATATTTAAAAAAAAAAGACACAATATAGAATTTAAAAAACAATTATTGATTTGTGTTTAGACTTTGATAATGGTATAAAAGTGAATAATTTTCAGACAAATTGATAAGGCCTCGATTCGCCATTTTAGCAGATGTTGTATTGACCGTAATCCCTTTTACACAGTTATTATTTTTTTTGTAGTTATTTATCTTATAAGCATATACTCTCTGAATGATTAGATTAGATACCACACATGTGCATAAACCAAGCAATAATGAAGTCACTTCTTAAAAGTTTCTAGGTGAGGTGCGCGGAAGACTGAACTGATATTAAATAAAGTTGCACCCATAAATATTCCTTCAGTTAACTCCGACGAGATAAAAAATGGCTTAGGTGGATAGATGTGAATTTCATAGACTAGTAAAGATGACTGCTAGAAAATAAATTAAAAATAAAAATATAAAAGCCTTTTAATTTCTTAATCAATTACAAAAAAAATGTAAAAAAAAAAAAGATTGGAACAGAAAAATGAATCAAGGACAATTGATGTATTTTCAATAGATTTTAGAAATTAATAAAGATTAACTATGTGAACAGAAGTGAGCCAAATAAAGTTTTATTTTATAGAAGAAGGCGACAGACGGTCATACAGTGGATATCCGCGATACATGCCAGCAACAGTCAGGAATGACAAACGTTCGCACACTCCCGGATGCGTTGCCTATCTTTGGAGATTTAGGAATTGATTTGGAGAAGGAGTTGGAAAAAATGGAACGGATAGGATGGGATGGGATGGGATGGGTTGGCTCTGGCATATCTCATTCACTACGGAAATACAACGTACATGCATTACGGGAATAGGATAAAGTGGGAAATGTGGGTCATTTCAGGGTAATATTTTGAGAGAGTGGTGTGAAAATAGTACAAACAAGCCGCAATTACAATGGTGACATTTTTTTGCCTTAAATGTACGTGTTTCATTTAAGTATATAAAATATGAACGTCAAACGGTGTCCTTCATCTACGTCAAATGTAGATGAAAAAATATGAAAATATTATGGAATTGTTGAAACTTTCAAATTTGCCTATTTGCCGAACTATTGAAACTATTTGCCGAAAACTGAAATAATTAAAAAAAAGTATAGATGATATTAAATGAACTACAATGTTTGCCTTCATACTTACTTGGACATATGAGAAACAAGACCAATTCAATAGATGTACAGGATGTAACGATAATACATAATAATAATTGCTAAATACGAAGCCTAGAAATTGATATATTTACGAAACAGATACGTAACATTTTATAATAATACTAGCCGTGTGCCCGATGAGATTTCTCATCGGCAACATCTCAGGAACCATCCGACTTTTCTTCCATACAAACTTTCGTCCCTTATTTTACACCATTAGGGGATGAATTTTCAAAAAATCTTTCTTAGTGCTTACCTACGTTATGGAAACCTGTGCTAAAATTTCATGCTTCTAGACCCACCGGTTTAGGCTAAGCGTTGTCTGTCAGTCAGTCAGTGTTATTTTTATTTTTTTTTTTTTATGGACGTAGGCGGCAGACGAGCATACAGTCCACCTGATGGTAAGCAGACACTGTCGCCCATAGACATCCACGATATATGCTAACATTAGTCCAAAATATAATGACAAACGTTGGCAGGCCCCCGGATGCTCTGCCTATCTTTGGAGATATAGGAATGGATTTGGAGAAAGGGTTGGGAAAATTGGAAGGGATAGGATGGGAATGGACTCTGGCACAACTCACTCACTACCGAAACACGTACGTACCTTAGGGAAATAAGATAAAGTGGGAAATCCAGTAAGTACATTTGAAAGTAGTCTTCTGTGAGAGAGGGGTAACGTGGCCAGTCGAGCGCGCCCAGCAGCCGTTGGATTGCAGTGTGCACTCTTCCCCTCAAAAAATAAACAAAAGTAGATAAAAATAATAAAAAAATAGATGAAAGTAAATAAAACAATAATAAATCTTTATTTGCGTCAAACATGGTGTGTTTCAGTTGAAAATTGTGCCACATCCATGTTTGGCCGCGTTATACATGCGACATGCAAATATGTATTTATTAGCCCTTAACAAACCAAAAAAATGTAGCTTTTGTATATTTACTAAAATATATTATTTAAGGATATTTGCGTCTCCTCCTGAGTCTTTTTCCAAATCTTCCCATCTTTTGCTGCATTTTGCCAGTTCGTGCCTGCCACAGTCACCACGCATGAAGGACAGGAAATGAACTAAAATAGTAACAAAATGGAAAAGTCCACAGAGAGAAAAGAAAAAGGGGGAAAGAAATAAAACCAATGGAACGCTGGACCGTCCACATGCAAATACGTTTAAAAGAAATTTATAGAAATACCTACTAGCCTAGGGGTATCTACGAGTATACTCGGTTCACATTCATGAGTTTATACGTAATACGGATAAGAAACATGTCACTATCTCGGTGGTGAGGCAAAACATCATGAGGAAACCAGCATGCTCTTGAAATTAAAAAAAAAAACGTGATCCACCAATCTGCACTGGACCCGCGTGGTGGATTATGGCCCGAAAACCCCCCCCGTGATTTACTAGGGGAGGCCTGTGATCTGCAGTGGGACGGTATAGACTGATACCTACTAGAAATTTATAACATACATAATGAGATCATACTAAAAATATTTTTTACAATTTTAGGTCGAGAAAATATCTCAATTAACTAAGAAACATGAGCCTAAATCAAGATTTTAGGTTTCGGGACACCCCTTATATGTGTAAGTGTAAAAAAAAGGTAAATATTAAAAAACATTAGAAAAAACAACAAGCTTGTGTCTAACAAGCGAATTAAAAACCCCAAAGCAAACTATCCCCATGCAAACTTTTTTCATAGACTCCTCTGCCGGCTTATTTCGCGGGGGCAATATAATTCCTCTGCTCGTAAATCTTAACTTTAAGAGAAGCCAGGGGGGGGATTAAAGATCAGTAATCTTACGTACGGATGAGTTATGGCCGCCGCACCGCGATCCTCTTTATTGTGACTTTAAGAAACTAAGAGGAGATTTTGTAAAACGTTCGAAATTAATTTAGATAATGATTAATGGTATCTCCGTAGCTCGGGAGTTGTGGTATTTGCATAATTGGTATAGGGTCTAGGTAACTTTGCAGTTTCTGTTGGCTCGTGTTACTGCAGTTCGACGATAAAGGAGTCTTGGAGAAGTATGGAATTGGTGTAGTGTAAAAATATGATCAGTTTTCTGGTATTTATAAGATTGTAAGGTTTAAATTCTTTGGATGGGTTACATGATAAATGTTAGTGATTAGGTATGATTATAGGTTACACTAGTGATTATACATCGTGCCTCGTCCTCAAGATTAGTCTTAATTTATTTACTTGTACTTGTATCACCACTCGAGCACTATGTTAGGAGTTGTCTTTGCTACCTTTTTTATTTTTATTTTCTCTCTTCCCACCTATTTTTGCTGTCACTCACCTGTCAATGTCATTAGCTATTTAGTATTTCAACGCGGTTTTCTTATAATGCCTTTTACTGTTGTTTCATTCAACGTTGACATTGACAGAATCATCGAAGTCTCGATTTAGCCATATTAAGAAAAATTGGAATTTAGAATTGTAAAATTTTGTCAAATGTAAATAAGTTTAATAAGTGTGTTAAATATCAAATTTAAAAATCAAATTTTGATGTTGTTGCATATCAATATCAAATCAAATTCCTATAAGGACGAGGCAATATAATAAACTGAATCATATTAGTAAAACTGGAACAAGAGCAGGGACAGAGATACGAGCAGCACAAAGGTCTGCCTTACTAGGATTACGAATTTTTCTTTGGAAATCTTCATAATATCCTTTGCTAATACCCAAGTTACGAACTTTTCTTTGGGATTGTTCATAATATCAGTTAGGTTGCATTTTAATTGTTCATAATTCATTAAGTCGATGGCTACAGCCAGTACCCGAAGACGCAGAACAATAACTGTGTAATGTTCTGATAAGCACAGAAACACCTGACAATTCTCCATTTGACGCAGAACAAATCGCGTCTGAGTCTCTAAAAGATCAGACACTATGTCGTGTTATTCAGTATTTATAACTAGGGTGGCCTGCCAGAATTACTGATGGTGATCTACGTCCCTACTGATTACATCGCTCCGAGTTATCACTTCAGAATGGCTGCGTGTTGTTAGGTTGTCGTATGGTAGTCCCTGTGTCCTTGTAGAGCTAGCTAGCTACATTGCGTGTATTACATAACACGCATAATGGAATAGAACAGACAAAAGTCCTCGCTAGAAGTTATATTTGGTGGCCACGTTTAAATGATAACATAGAAGTAAGTGGCTGCAAAGACTGCTTAGAAAATCGACATAGACCTCCCAAAACAAGTCCCGAGTGGATAATGCCAGTAAGGCCTTGGTCAAGAATACACATCGCTTTTGCGGGACCTTTCCACAACACATTTGTTTAATAATTGTAGATGCATACTCCAGATAGCCAGAAGTTTTTGTAGTCAATAATACAACATCGGAGACTCATAGGACATCTAAGAATATTGTTTGCTAAGCATGGTTTATGTGAAACATTGGTTTCCGACAATGGCACATCATTTGTATCGTGAGAAGTTGAACAATTCTCGGCACCAAATAAAATACTACACAAAACTACAGCGCCATACCATCCGGCCACAAATGGATTAGCAGAGAGAATGGTAGAGAGAAGGATAAGCTACGTAAAATGGACGCCATGCCATGGGATGTTAAAATTCCAAATATGTTACTGGGTTTACACGTGACACCATGTACATTAACTAATAAGAGTCCAGCTGAACTTTTGGTAAATAGGCGACTGCGTACACTGTTAAATGTAATTCATCCAGATAATATGCATCGTAAGAAAATAGAACAAGAAATTGTCAACCAAATGCCATTGACAGGCGACTGACAGCGAAAATAGTGGGAAGAGAGAAAAGAAAGCTAGCAAAGACAACTCCTAACACGGTGCTCGAGTGGTGATACTACCTACAAGTAAATAAATTAATACTAATCTTGAGGACGAGGCAGGAAGTATAATTATTATGATAGAACTTCACTTCAAATAAGTTCGTTTAATCGTCAATTAGTCATGACTTGTGACAAATTAATTGTCAATTTCTTCTGAATGAATGAATTTACAGTTATCAATTCATCTTTATAGATTTTATTTAAACAATATTTTATTATTATGTATTCTATTCTCAAGATAATGTTACAAATATTTATTTATTATTATACATTTCAATGCACATTATTGTACAAAAGGCGAGCTTAATGCTTTAAACCATTCCCTACCAGCCAACCATTCGGTTGATCAATCTTTCATGTAATTTATTAAAACATATCTCAAACCTTTCAAAATTATGAACAATATAATATAAAGCTAGTTTATTTAAATAATTCAGCTTATTTATTAATGATGTTCTCTAAAAGTTTTTTTCTGGAATTATTAAACATTCCTACATTTCTAATTGGGAAATATAACTGAACTGCGAAATGGGTCTTCAAAATTAGCGTCGGCATCCCTTTATCACCACCAATCATCCGCCTAAAGAGAAACGGGGCTATTCATAAATCTTAGAGCGCATTATTCGCGGGGAAGGTGAAACAACAAACATTACCGACATAAATCTGCAACGTATCTCGGTTGCGGGTAACGGGTATCACGTACGGACGGTTAGGACAATGAGCGAAGTTCGATCGTTAGCTTGGCGAGCATCTTGCAGCGCCTAATAGGAAATGTCTCGCCCTGAGATACGTCGTCGGGTACTTAAAATGATTTAATTAGTTTATAACTATGGAAGTACACGCACTGAGTTACATTTATTACAATACTGAATAAATAAGAAATAACTCGGGTTAAGAGATAACTTTTTGCAGAAAATGAATTAGGTAATAACAATTTAGATTTATACAATTTCATTTTACTGTTTTCTGTCTTCTCAGAAAACTGCCTTCTCATGCACATTGTGTTGTACATGAGGGACGTGAGGCTTTAAAACGCCACGCTGGTCAAGTGGGTTGGCGAGTCCACTCTTTTAGAGGTGAGGTAGTTCCTCGGGGCTTGTGGTAGCCGCTTGTACCTTGGTCACCTTTTACTACACCCGCGGGAAAAGGTGGTGGAGAAAAAAAAAATATAGATTTTACATTCGCGAAATAACATTTAATAATAATAGAAAACGGAATTTGAATTTATATATAGCTACTTAACCGTTAAGTTAGACGCTATAGTTTGAACGATTTCCTACATTTTTGCAAGTGTCATATTTCTTGCAGCCTTTTACATTGTTGCTGGCCGACCTTCGCATCCGCGATTCCCCTCCGTTATCTGGCACCGTCGCGCCATAAGACAATAGTAACGCAATAATAAAAATGTTGAATAGCTGCCGTAATGATATTGTTACTGGTAACGCATTGTGCTCTTGATAACGGATAAACTGTACCCCGAAGACTTATATACCGCGTCGGTACTGAATAATGGACGGTTTTATCTCAATTGGTGTTAAGATTTCTTAAGATTGTTGACAATATCACAAAAGTGACACCTATCTTTTTGTAGGCCTTCCAAAATAGAAAGTTTCTCTCTATCTCGCTCTCTTGTAGAAAGAGAGTCTCTTACACTGTATCACTTCTATGATATATGAGAGTCTAGCCATGTCTGAAGATAAAATGCTTTATAAGTAAGCAAAAATAAATAATAGATGTTCGAGTGGTACAGATTATTTATTTATGTTTTTGTGTGCTTTTACAAACAATCATTTTCGCAATGTATTAGTAAATCTGTTTATAAATTATGAAATCTCTTGATGTACTAAATTACATCAAGGACGATTAGTTAAAAAACCTACCAACACACTTAAGATAAATCTCAAATGAAAGCTTTTATTTCATAGATCTTTTAATGTTACGGCAGTTAATGTCATAATCGTGGGCGTTTTTGTGTTCTCTTCGTTTTTTTTAATCTTTTTCATATACCTATTACAATTGCTAAAGTGTAATTTATGGTAGATCATGACATTTATTCCATCGTTCTTTATAAAAATACATGATAAAATGATTTGACTGAATTTTAAAAGAAATCTTATTTTAGAGAAACGGTTGCACCTATATTAATAAATTTAAGGATTTTTTTAAAACTTATAATGAAATTTGTAATTGAAAAACAGTACTACATTTTGGAATAAATACAATTTTTCATCAAGCCTGCATAAAACTCTCAATTCTTTTATACAAAGATTTTTCCAAGATTAGGAGCGCCCGATACTTTCTTTTCAATTTAGTGTAAACGTAAATTTCAACACCGAAATATTAAAACAGCAAACTCCGAACAAAGTTTGTGTATTTATGACGTACCATCAAGATGTTTCTTTCATAAATTCCCCGAAGTAAACACGTACATTTTCTCCGTTTATTATCCGCACCTTCTTACTTATCGGCGAGTATATTGTTAAAAGAATGTGATGACTTAGGAACTGAAAGTCCCATTAAGTAGGCGTCTCTATTCATGTGGTAACTCGGGCGCGGAAGGGGGTGCTGGCGGGGTCGAGGGGCGGAATAAATACAAATAAAGAAGTGAGTTGTTTAAAAATGGAACAAGCGGGTATTCCGCGAGAGATAAGGCTGCGTTTCCGCTCCTCCCCGGCGCGGCGTCACAGTGGAATTATTTCAGTGGTTCGACGCCCAAACCCGATGTCGTGTCGCTGTCGCATTCAACACTCTATCTTTAAAAATATTTTAGGGTTGTACAATTTGTGATCACATATATCGATATTTCTACGACGATGTTACGGGTCTGATTTACAAAAATCGGCAGGTAACAAACTGTATATGATTCTAAAAGAACGACAAAGAACATTTATTTAATCCTACCGAAGCATTTTAGGACCTAAATTTTAGCAGTAGGACTCACGGTGTCATGATCGCGGCGACCAGTGGCACGTTTGTTCGCGTAGTCGTCCTACTATTCGCTAAAATACGCGACAACACGTTCTATCGCCAATAATTTATAAAACCGTAGAGAAGTCAGCAATGGCCGTTATAGATGTTATGTGTCAGCTATTACCTCACACGTCAACGTTCAAACAATGGATTTCGTGTATATATAGGTGTATAAATATTTATATAGGGCACGACCATCTGCGACTACGGACAACTGGCCAAGGCTGGTCGCTCGGACGCGTGGCCAGATATCACAAGTCGTACCTACGAATGCAACCCTTTCGAGGTATTGGTCGAAAGGACACCGTGTTCCCGACACCTGAATTCAAGTCTTTTTCCAGTTCCAAGGTTTTTTGAAAGTGGACTAGAATTCGCGTCAACCCATTAAAAACGCGTTTAAACCTTTACGTGTAGATGGATAAAAGATAAATAATTTAAAAATGGGTATTTAACTATATTTATTGCTTATTCACTTTTACTATATAAACACGTAAAAATAATGAAAAAAATCATACTTTTATTGCGTTCTTGTTATTACAGTATAAACTATCGATAAAAACATCACACGCAGTCGCAGCATTAGCCAGAAATCTCGACAGAGACCGTGTCAGATGCCCGCCGCTGTTTCTTAATTTCCTTTCTCGGAGATAAGATTGGCTTTTAGCTTTTTATTAAATTTTCTATGTTAGACGTGGAGTTTTACGGGCGGGACACTCAGATGTCGGCGGCGACAGTACGTCATTAAAGTTGATTACTTGATAAATATATTGACGTTTAATACAAATGCAATCTGACTATACATGTTACATTTTTGGAAGAGATAATGAAAACGAAAATTAATTTTAATTATTTTAATTTTAATATTACTTAATTACGCTATTATCATTATAACCCACTGAATGACACACTAGGAAATTTTATATTATTTTTGTAGCAACTTATATATTTATTGTCCTCTCTACCCAGGATGGGTTTTTTACCCAGGATTGTGGGTGACCACAATGTCCGTTTTTGTCCATTCTTATTTCTGTTTTGGTTTGCCATAATCTATGTCAATCTATCTTTCTGTCTATGTGACTATAGACTCGCTAGTACAATTGACAACAAGTTAACTAAGCGATACGTAATCTATCCCACGAATATAAGGAAAAATTAAAACTTGCGACCGCCCGCGAATTAATCAGTTTATCCGTGTAAAAGTGGTATTGACACATTTATCATCACACTAGAATTGATGCAGGAAGGTGTCTTATTACACGTATTTTTTGAAACAAACTAAAAGATCTACCTAAAATCGATTTTCTTAGTGACGTTATCGTAGCAAAAGGACATTGTGATTGCTATGGACTTATTGATTTGATTAAGATTTTTTAACTTCAAATTTCGTTGTTTGAAGATTGTATTTAAACATCTGATTTCTAATACAAAGCAGCAACAAAAATTATATTCTTTTAAATATTTCACTCAGTTTCTATAACTACGATTAGAACCAACAATAAAATGTCCTAGGTCCCCTTTCTCAGAAATTTTCACATTTTATCAACTTTTCTAAAGACAATTTCTATTTACTTTGAAAACAAAATCAGATTCATGACTTATCGTTTACATGCCTTAACTGTTCGGTTTACGGTCCCCAGTATAAAGTACTATAAAGATTGTGCATCTGAATACATTATCGTCTGCAAGCCTTATCTGAAGCATAAACCGAAGTTAGCTGCGTCTGCACATTTCCGCTAATGGAGCATATTTCACGTTCGCTGTTTCCTTTCGTAGGTATTTTGATTTGCTTTTTAAGTTGATGAGTTGAGTACATAGAAATATAAGGTTTCGACGGCCAATTAAGCTAGGCCCTTGCCGCTGTGGGAAAGGTCCGGATTCTATTCCTGATCGGATAAATACACTTGTTTACGCATTCACGCACAAATACTCGTAAACAAATATTAGTTTAGAATAAGTTTTTATTGGGATCTAGACAACTTGTGTCTCTAGATCCACAGGACATGGGATCATTTCGGAATGTGTGTTACTTATTTATAAATAAAATAGGGCTTGTACATAAACCATCAACAAAAAATACTAAATGACCAGCAAACGCGAAGTCGAAATGAATCTAACAGAGTTATTTTACAGAAAATATAAACTGCCTACTTATTTCTATACTAATAATTTAGTACACTAATAAGTATGATGTGCGTGATCGCTGTTTCAAATTGCAGTATTAATTTATTCGCAATGCCATTAGATGTGGTTTCTAATTTGTTATAAAACAGATATATAACAGTATAAATATAATAGAGCTTTCGAACGAATAATACAAAGTCCTCTGCAGTTCATTATCAACTTTTTCAATAAGTGACTAAGGGTGATAACTGCAAATACAACGTTATAGAATAAACACATTCTTTCAATTAAAACAACGAATATGAACATTAAAGTTATCATGATATTAGGGGGTATTAAAAAAAATAGGTATGCGTGTACCTACTTTATTGAGTGATATAGTGTCAATCGTGATCTATAACACTCTGCCATCTATTAAGAAAATTAAGTATACTGGTTTTATTGTTAGATAGAATGACTTATTATGGTTTATATTTCTAAGGGACATTTTTTCTTAAAAAATGTAGTGACCAAAGTAAATTTCCGAGCTTGGTTCTGAGGTTCTACCATGTCCTCCCTACTCACCAGACATTGCACCTTCTGACTACTCTCTATTTCGTAATTGTTTTGTAATCAATATAGAACAAACTTTTCTCTTATTTTTTTAAATACCATGAAAACGAATTTACTTTCCGGTACTCTTCAATATTTCATTTACATATAAATGTACGAATATATTCGTGCGAACGCTTGGTATATACCTTAGTTATCTTAACTTTACCTCTTTTACTTCACCTATTTACCTTTCTTTATAAAGACCCCTTAAAAATTATAACAAGAACAAAGCTAAACAAAACAATCGCATTTGAACGAGCATTGCAACGGAAACGTCGTTCCGTTTCACTCGAACAATGCGATTTTAAATAAAAAAGAAAAGCAAAAATTATCTCCACAATTGTTTTAGACGAGTTGAAGAAGAAACAGATTTTCTGTGGCGCGATAATCGCGTCAGGGTTGACACCTTGTAACGGGGGTGGCATTTTTAAAGAGCTAATTTCCTGAGGTTGGCACCTTCATTGAGAGGGACATTCTGAGGCCTGCGCGCACCGCGCGGATAAGTCGCGCGTTTGACTAAATTAAATCGTACGAAATATATGTAAAACTACAATATCATATCTATGATATCATAGAGCAAAAAAATAATATGGACATTCCTCAAATCCCGGGATTTAAGTTTAAAGCGTTTTATGCTACCTATATTTAGATAGAATTGTAGGTTAATGTTTGTAAATATAAAAACTGAAACTGAATGTTAACGTGTGTAAATCATTAATATATTAAGCACTATTGAATAATTTTGTTTTATTTATCTTATCTCTGAGATATCGATACAACCCTAAAAACCATCACGGTACCTTAAGATAGTAAATAAATATACTACTGGCAACTAATTACGGTTCCCGGGATTATTATTCAGAAAATCCCAGAAATGCTCATGTTCATAGCAACATTTCGTTGCAAGTACATAAATCACACTACCTAATTCCGACCTCTGGTCATTATAGAAATAGAATTATAGCTACTATTTACTTACTTCTCAGGTTCAGTGATAGCTGATAGGTCACCACTTTAGGAAGTGGATCTTGTATTCTGCTACTAAAACTTAACATCTATCTTGTACCAAGTCTTTGCAGGTATTTTATTTCAGCAATAAAAAAAAAACGACTTAAAAAAATATTTCGTTAAAAATTAACCTTTGAATATTTTGTTGAACAAGTAACATAAGTAGTTTACCTGCATCATTTTAACAAATCATGAAGGTTTGTTCTTCACACACACGTCATCCCACTGCACTGTACAGATAACATTTGTAATCGTTTCTTCCCGCGCAGGAATTCACCCGCGAGGTCTGTAGCAGCCCTATCTTTTACTGTCACAAGTTACAGTGTATTTCTAAACGGTTCATTAGATCCCTTCACGCTTAGCTGTCCCTCTGGGATGTAATTAAACAATTTTGATGAGTTCTCGTTAAAAATTAACTTGTTTTGTCTTAAGGGGCAATAAAGACGCGAGCAATAACAATGAATTTCTCTTTTATTTTGTTTGAAATCGAAATATATCTTCTTAATTTAATTTTTATACGCTGTAATTCATACAATGATGTTTAAAAAAGGACAAACGTTCAGCAACGGCAATCCGCAATAGGCCCGCGTGCACATTCATGGCCCAGTATCTCTAGTCTACTAGAGGGGGATTATGCCCTGCTGTCGAAAGTTATGGGATGATATCGAATAAAATTTGAGTCAGCTATATAGCGTCCTACTGCAGAAAACAGGCCTCATTTAGCGAATAACAACGCGGCCCTGGTGCACATTCCCTTAGATGAAACTTTGTCTGTTTACGTGTTTAAACATATTTTTTTCTTGTCATACTTATACATAATTTTCTATCGTGCATCCGCTTATGTCTCTCATATGCTTAGCATACACGTTGGTGGAGACAGTAAACAGTTAAGCCATCAGTGCAGACGGTGGGTGAGCGTGGGATCTTTTCACCTGAGGCCGCGGAAAACACAGCGCTGAGTGAAATTTACCAGTATCCTTATAGAGGTGTTAAAACAGTACAGCATTTAAAATTAAAACTTTCTTTAGTAAAACGAAGAAGGCGTGTAAAACATTTTTTGAACGGATTTTTTTATTAATAATAAAGCGAATTAAGTTTACACCTTTTATATTAAATTAAAGTTCGAAAAATTTTCACCGTGAACTATTAAAAAAGTTACATTAAAATGCTACGTGGAGCGTAAACCTGTCAGGTTTCCGAAAAATAGCATAAGACCATACCATTATCCTGTGTATCCACTGTACCTTTCGAAGCCGTGGGGCTCACGTTCGGTTAGAAGAAGGAAATTAACATTATAACGTGTTACTTAAACAAAATAACATAGTATAAACAAATGATAATAAACAATACCATTTAAGTATAGATTTTCCAATTCTCATCAGCTCAGCAATAAAGGAAAACTTGGTGAGGAAACTTTATTTTATTTAACTCCGTGAGTAAAATAAAAAATCTAGGCCATGCTAATATTTACCTAATATTTACCTTTAACTGTACTTGATTTTCACTTTTACGAAAAGGTGGTAATTAATGTCAACTCTATACAGATACATGTTAGTGGGATGCATAAGTGCGATTTAGCGAGATGTCAGGGCGGGCGGTTACTCATGCGTTAATTTCGCGAGACAAATTAATTCGGGCACAGATTTAGATGTGAATGGAACGCCCGCGTGCATTATATGACGGTTATTATCGTATACTTTGTGCAACAGTTTTTACTCATATGTATTAGGACTCATATGTAAACTAACGAATAAATTAGGAGTGTGGAAATGTAAAAGTAATTGTAAAAAAATAATAGAGAAAGCTTTCAAAATTGTACTTACAGACGTACATACTTACAAAATACTATGTTCAGGACAGTTTTCCATTAATTTCTATTATATTACTGGTCACACAGTTACACAATCACACAGCTGTCAGACGGTACCTGTATGGATACGTATTTACATAAAGTGTCCAACATTGTAATATTCCATATATCATTAGGCCAGTGCCATCGTTTCGTTGAATGTAGGAAAGGGTGCACGCTGCACTCCCACAATCGCTGGGCACACTCGACTGGCCACGTTACCCCTCTCTCACAAAAGACTACCGTCAACTGTGCTACATTTCACACTCTGGCCTATTCCTCCAATGTACGTATGTGTGTCAGTAGTGAGTGAGATATGTCAGAGATATGACAATTCCATCCCATCCCATCCAATCCAATCGAGGAAAGAGTGTAGAAGTGTCTATTTATTCCATTATACTCTTGACTTCCCATCTCATCTTATCATATCATCATAAGTCATCTTATATATCATCATATCTCATCATAAGGAGAACCCCTCGTCCCGTATACTTCGTACTTCCCCTTTTCCCAACCCTCTCTGCAAATCAATTCCTAAGTCTCCGAAGTTGAACAGCGCATCCGGAGCGTGTCAGCGTTTGTCATTCTGAACTGATGTTGGCATGGGCGCAGATCCACTTACTACCAAATGGACTATACATTTACTCATATTCCACCTTCTTTCTGAAAAAATACTTTATTATATGAAAATATATGAACATATTCGGCCTCCTTATATAGCTATTTACTTTTATATACTTACCCATGGTTAAGTGCATTTATATCTATCTAAAACTCATTTAAAATGCAACCACAACAATGATCTTGTCAACTCGATTACACCTCAATCTAGTTGAGCGAGTGAATGAAGATGAATATTCGACCCTTAACAATTGGTAGGCATAAAAAATAAGCCCGAGCTCAAAAGCGAGGGAGTAAAAAAATAATATTATCATGTGGAAATGAATTAAGCAGCTCACAGATACTGCGGTTCTGGATAGGAGTGGATCTGGGTGCTCGATAATATGGAGGTGAGCTCGCTTATTTCTTTATTTTCATAAGGGAGAGATAGATAGATAAAACTCTTTATTACACACCAAAAACAAGAGTAACACGTGAAATACGCAAAATGCCGTCTTATCGACAACCTTTGAAAAGACAAGAAAGAAATATATTAATCACAGGTACAGTACAGATGGTGTACAGTATACATAATTACATATAATATTGACATTTAAATATAATAGATCAATATATAGTGATATACAATAGAGTAATATGATATATATATATATATATATTTGTAGTAAAATTAAGTTGTAAATTAATTAGAATTAGAGGAAATGTAGTAATGCGATGAAAATATTAAAGAAAGATATTAATTTTATAACTAAAGGAAATAGGACTATAACATAATAATATGTCAGTAAGTGGCATAACATAATATATCAGGGATTCACCAAATGTCACCAAAAGTCGTATCGGAAGAGAAGATAAAGAAATACTGAAAGACTAGTCACAAAGAAATTTGAACTTACCGACACCCTATCAGGCGGCATGAGTTTTTACCTTCTAATATTCTCTTATTTATTACCGCCCGGCGACTCGTGCGTCTTGCTTTTAGGAAGAATACAGAAAATTAAACAAAAATCACATTTTTGTGGTACCTGTAGACACCTACACTTTTGACGCAATGGTAATTTCTTCAGTACCTATTATTTGTTACATTCACGGATCCCGGAGTCGATTTTATTCACGTGTTTCCTCTGTGAATTCCAAGACGGCATCGGTACGAGTAGTAGTTCCACGGACCCCGAGAAAGCTTACTGCACACGACCATGATCCAAGTTGCAGCGATTTGTCCACCTTCATTTCAAACACTCGCGAAACTTATACTGACAGTTCAGGCGCGAGGATAAAGAGCTATAAACTAGATTGTAAAACAATTCCACGTTCGCGCACGCAACAGTCCTACATGAAAAATCGCGGTACGTGAATCCCTAACAAACGTTTTCACCGAGAACCCCCCATTGATTTTTACAAGGTCTATTACAGCTTTTGACAGCTCACCACTTAAGTTTTTAAACATCGTGCCCTGTTAGATTTGAATACTCCCATAAATTATAGAAATCAAACATTGTTGGAAAGCCTTTTCCACACAACCTCGCTACGAAATCTCCCGATCCTTGGCAAAGTAAGTAGGGAATAAAATTAACCGGGGATGATCGCTAATGAAAATAAATTGGCGGTGGGAGATTTGAGATTACACCGACCGCGGCGAGCGGCGGAGAAAAAATGACAAACGCCGTACGGAGTACGTGCACTTTTGATGTTCTAAATGTTTCTCTAAACGTAATTAGTAGTTTTGAGAAATAATGATGCCTCGGATTGATTTGATGCAAATTATTTAATACACGCCGGCTATAGGAATATGCATTGCAAGTGTGAATCCTGTATTTTGTTAATGCTGCTCGCTTATATTCAATAATAATAATTCATTCTTGTTTCAAAAATAAAACGGAAATTTAAGACTCCTACGATACGAACATTGATAAAAAAATTTGGTCACAAACGCAGTACATCAGTTTGGGTGTTTTCTTTGTTGCATGAGATTCGTATTTAAGATGCGAAATTTAGTTTTCCTTAATTAATTGATTGCTAAATATTTACTACTAATGACTACTAATCGAATAAGCCTACTAACTTTTGCCCCATGATAAAATATCAGGACCTACCCAATGACATAAATTAAAATGATTTTTGTTATATTCATTCTTTAAACATTTCCAGATCAAAGTGATGCGTGGATCAAAGTGTGGTTGTTTCAATACAACCGTTTATGTCATTTTAATACCTACCCGACTGGTTTTATACTTATTCTCTTTAAATTACTAGTATTTAGGCAATATTCTGTAATTATGTAATAGTTTTCACCAATTACACAAGAATTTTTACAGATAAACTTACATATATGGACGTGCAGTTATTACAGAGAGAGCTCATAACGAAAATGAAAGCTACTTATCCGGAGGTTCATCTTCTTAAGTCAATGTTAAGGACTCAGCTTTGAGTTATGGCCCTTGGATGTGATAGTTATTAAAGAAAGTACGGTTATGGCACCGGTTTAAGAAGATATTCAGCTTTATTTCAGCTAAATTGAAACTTTTAAGGTTGTAAAGCTAAAGCGATTTTTTTTTTATATTGATTGAGATTCGACTTCAGTAGGTATATTTTTAAACTAACTAGAATTTTTATTTGAGACAATAAAAAGAATTATCATTTGGTATTCCTTTCATTTTTGTTAGAAATCTAACACATAGATACATATTTACAACAGAACAAAAATTTTAATTTAATAAATATAGACAAAAGTTTTAAGAAATACAAGTAACAAGTTGAAACCATATGGAATAGTCGATTATTTATTCACGTGACTTTATTTAAAATTAGCTGACCCGACAGACGTTGTCCTGTCCAAATTTCATTAAATTTCAATAAAAAAAATCCATAATTTCAAATTTCAATAAAAAAAATCCATAATTTCAAATTTCAATAAATATATTTTTTTTTTCCTAAAAACTTTTCCAGGACTATAATGAACAAAACAAAAAAAGAATTGAGCATATCCATCGTTCGAATCGTGAGTTATGGTCTTAAGTTCATACAAAAATCCCATAGAAACAAGCACTTTCAGTTTTTCCCGAATTTTCTAATTTTACGGGCAACTATTCCAATTTTTCTTTCCTTATTCGGACTATTACGAACATTTAAAAAAAAATAGCCATATTGGTCCAGCCGTTCTCAAGTGATGCGCTTACCAACGAACAGCATTTAATTTTTATTTATGTAGATATTAATCAAATTCCTAGAAAATGTGTGTATGGCAACACTTATGTGAATGCATGTAGATATTACTGATTAGTAACAATAATAATTTAGTAGTAACTAGTAACAAATAACTAGATAGAATTGAGGGGGGGAGTGCACGCTGCAATCTAACAGCCGCAGTGAGCGCTCGACTGGCCACGTCTCACAGAAGACGACCTTGAAATGTACTGCATTTCCCAGTTTACCCTACTTCCCCAATGTACGTACGTGTATCGGTAGTGATTGAGATATGCCAGAGTCCATTCCCATCCCATCCTATCCTATCCCTCCCCATTTTCCCAACTCTTACTCCAGATACATTCCTGTATCGCCACCAAAGGCAGGCAGCGCGACCGGGGACGTGCCAACTTTTGTCATTTTGGACTAATGTTGGCATGTATCGCGGATGTCCATGGGCTACCATACACTCAACACCTGGGACACACGGAGAAAATCCGCAGTCTCGAACGCGAGAGACCAATTAATTGGACTCCGCCCCTACCTTTTGCCAGGATATTAGCCAACAGCCAGAAAGATCTCTGAAGCAAAGAAAAGTTGCTGACTGTTGCCTAGGGTGCACCGTCCCGGATCTGTCGTTGAGCTATCGTTCCCTGCGGACTTATCCAGAGGGACAAATGAACCAGCGACAGACGGCACACGAGGAGGTTTCTCGCCGAATCACACCTAACCTAACCTTATCTAATTTAACGTAACCTAACTTTCTTCAGCAGCAACACCTAACCTCCTAATCTAATTTAACGTAACCTAACTTTTTTCAGCAGCAACACCTAACCTCCTAATCTAATTTAACGTAACCTAACTTTCTTCAGCAGCAACACCTAACCTCCTAATCTAATTTAACGTAACCTAACTTTCTTCAGCAGCAACACCTAACCTCCTAATCTAATTTAACGTAACCTAACTTTCTTCAGCAGCAACACCTAACCTCCTAATCTAATTTAACGTAACCTAACTTTTTTCAGCAGCTACAACTAACCTCCTAATCTAATTTAACGTAATCTACCGTATATCAACACAGTGACTATTTGAATTCAAGCTGTATGCGTTATTGGTAAAGCCTCAAAGGACGTAAGCTAAAACATTGTTCAATTTTCTTTAACAACAGAGGCAAAAAACGTCATGTCAATTAATAAAATCTTCGTAAGCGCCGGCTTAGCCGGCCTTCTTGTTATATCATAACTAAGGCCCGGCCGGCCTACCAGATAGACATTTGCACCACGGACACGGTACTTGAGCGAGCGGAAATCTTGGCGGATATCCAAGAGTACGATTACTGGCAAGACATATGAGCAATCATATATGTTCAATGAAATATTGGAAAACACGTTATATGAGAAAGATAAGAGACCTGATTTTTATTTAAGTTTACGTTAGTTGGTACATATCCTATCGGCACAGTGGCGTACATTAGTTTTGGAACTTTATAAACGGTAGTGGCCGTATGTAGGTGTCTATAATCTTTCCATTTTGTTATTTTCTCGAAGACAGATTGTTAAAGAGATGCCGAAATTACATTATGTCGATTACCGATTCGATGGTCGATTTAATTCTAGTACAATTTTGTATCGATTCTTCGTAATTAGATTCATTTACAAATTACTTTATAATAATGAATTTCATTAATTGTTAGGTAATTGTTGTTTTGTTTTATTGTAACTTAATACGAAAGCAACAATTTCAACCGGTTATATCTGAGGACATATAAAAATACATATTAGTTTCATTACACATTACTTTTTATATTATTTTGATTGTTTTATTTGTAAAACAATTACAGAAAATGACCAAACCTCATGCTCACATTTGTATATAATTAGATTTATATACCTACATTTACAGTAGTTCATAACGATTCATTAAAATTACTTGGGGTGGTCTGTAAAAATTATACTAGATCCGATCGATTCATTAAAATAAACTTTTTTTTCATTAATATTCATTTAAATTCATTTTTTTTTCGGAATGGCTAAATTCTTGTGGCTCTAATGGCCTTTCAAGAGTCACCAGAGATGTGTGGTTTAGGGCGAGTGCAGAAGGCGCTCAGCCAGGAGCAAATAGTGCGTGCAGCAACGAGCCTAAGGGCGTGAAAGTCGTGATCTCCGTAGCGATTCGAAATGTACCAAAAATAATAGAAATCTACCGTAGACTAAGTAACAGATAGTTGCTAGATAATTTACCAAACAATGTACAACGCTATCCGCCGCTAATGAAACCGCAGCGTGTACCAAGACGATATTACGGTGTATTAAGTTGGCCAAGTAAATCTTTCTCGCTAGGCAATGGGGCTTAAGAGTTTTATTGTCGTGTACCGGGGTGATTGCCGGGATGTCGAGATGTCGCCTGCAGTTTTCCTAAACTGTAAATAATGTATAGCAACTGTATAGTCTGATTAGATTTCAGAAACTGGTGTATTCAGTTGCTATTAATACTATAACAATGTATAGCAACTGTATAGTTTGTTTTTCTGAACATTTTTCTAATTATTCCTGCTCTCTCCAGTGGCGATCACTCCTAAGTGATCACTGATCAGGTGCCCGGTGCCTGTTCTCAACATACATTCGTCAGATCGTGAGTACGAATACAAATACAGGTTCCATTTCGGACAAACGTTATTTTAAAAATAAATGCTTGTTTGGGTTTAGTTTTTTTTTGTCTTTGTACATATGTTCTTAGACACTAGAATTTATATTATCTGGTTTTTATTACACTAACTTCTGGTTTTTATTATTACACCTCTCGTCAACGAAGGGCGATCCATCAGCACTTCCATCAGCACAGAAATCTGCCGCGTACTGTACGATCTTCAAGACACTACCACAAATTCAAAAATTGTTGAAGGAACCGCCTACTAAGGTTTTTCCACTTAGCTTTGACATGGGGCTTTTCAAAAAGGCTGTGAATAGGATCCTGCAATTTTGACAGTTCTTCCACATCCTCTCATGACGTTGTCCATGAGAGATGGTGAACACTTGTCATCTTGTAGATCTAACCGCCCGCCCGTCGGCCACCTCTTTAAAAAAAGGATTCCTTGTGTCGTGAGATGTACATATTCTTCCGTTATCACAAATAGAATTAGGTAGGTATGTACTACAAGAAATAGCAAAATTAACTAAAGACGGGCGCCTCACCCGCCGTTCTCAGACTGTAATAAATTGCTTTATTACAAGAACGTCATAATCCGCGGTTAACTAACATAAATGCCCGGCTTCGCCCGCCGCGGCACTTTGTTTAGATTAAAACTTAATACCCTAACTGATATTAACATGACAACAACGATATTTTTCACACGACAACCGTGTTTTAATATTCTTTTTGCTTTGCAGGGTTTTGTCAAGTCAACGGTGTTTTGTCTAACTTAGCTTCTTATAAAATTTAAGGCCTAATTGTAGAAGTTATATGAACAGATGTAATCATTTAATTAAAATCTGTTTCGAATAATAAGTTTTGACTGTATCTGAGCAAAGAGACATTATTGATGATTTCTAACTTAAAATTTCGTTATTTTTGTTATGCATTAGCATACAACATTTAAGAAATTTAAAAATATACATTTAAGATTTTACGAAAGTCAGGAAAGCTATAACCGACAATAGACCATCCGCCAATGGACTCTATGATGTCAATCTATGGACGGTAATACTTTTACCACCGTGTGAACTACATGTCCGTCTTAAAAAAATGTATCACAAACATTAATAAAAGTGAAAAAGATAATGTCTTCACGTATTCATAATAATTGTTATGTAAACGGGTTACTCACGATTTATTATTTATTCATTATAGCCGATATTTCGGTCCAGATACATGAACCGTGGTCGCGGCGAGACTGCGTAGGCGGCTGAAGCTGTGGACAGACAAATCTGTCTACCCTATGCCGTGTTCGTTTTTGATTCACCTGTCCACACTGAAATTGTATTTGTTGATTAAGTTCCTTGCACACTATACTAACAATATAACCACACACATGCGAGTTTGAAAACGCATCTACTTTGCTGGGTTGCAAGGTTCAATCACTGGGTCCCATGTACCTACGTGCCAACTTAAATCCATCCTCGCTATTGAAACTTCAGCATTTTTTAATTTCTATTGCCTCCCGGACCAAACGGAAATGGTGTTCAGTTGAAATTGCTTTTGGTTCGTGTAATTCAATCTAATGATTGGTTCCTGCCTCTAATAGGTGCTGTGCTATTGCCGACTTGTGTGGGTTATTATTTTTTACTGCGATTATTTGTCTTAATACAGCTTGCTATGGTTCGCTTGGTTTGTCTAATGTATGTCTAATGTCTAATGTCTAATCTTTTATACAACTACAACTATGTATACAACTACAGTTTACTTTGAAGACTCCAGGGCACTGATAGGGTAAGTTATCCCTAGCAGAGCGCAGGCAGCTTGCTACTTTTTGTCAAGGTGAAAATACAGTTTTTATGTCGTATTTACTTGTTAAAAGTTCAGCCACGATAACAAAAGTTTAAAATATCACGTATTCAGTTCGATATTTTAGTTCATTTGTCACATTTTACACAAACCGATGTAGTTTTACATGGCATCGTGTATTTATAAATACTTACTAAAAATCACTGAGTGTATGAACCTAAACATACACAAAGCCTAAAGATTTTAATTTTTTTTACTTAATTGTAACCGTATTGATCTTACCACTTCTGGATGTAATTCCTAGTGGTTTTTATAAGACCACTAGCAACAATCGCCTGCTACAATTGTAGTAGCAATATTTAATATGTCAACATAATGACGCCGATATATTGAGACGAAATTAAAAATAAGTAAAGAAATATGTTATGTAGATAAATTTAAATTAAAAGATAAATAACATATTATTGGAATATGGATTCTTCAATATTTAGATATTTACCACTGCAAATTCAAAGGTTTTATCGGATTCGATACATAATTAAACGATGCCACTCAAAGCCACGGATAAGAATTACGAATTGTTCCACACAGCGAAGTTCAAATCTTCTTCTAATTGGTCTAATCCGAACTTGAATCAGAACGATTCACGACTCCCCTGCATTTGTACTCTGTTGTACTTGAAAATAAATCATTCTTGCTTACAATATGTTTCATTAATATATTTATTGACAGTAAAAATAATGTAATAATTACAGAACGCCTGGCTATTATATCATAGCAATATCTTACACTTTCTCAGTTCTAGGATGTTTTATGAATGCTAGGATTATTTCGCGTAATGCTTAACGACTCTTTATTTATCTCTTCTTATAAACCTAGCTGTATATAATAGCTTTCATGACTATTTTTTCATTGATCTAATTTACATTCTATTCTCCTTTGTAAACAAAAAGATTGAAAATTAAGAAATTACCTAATTATGACGAGAATTTAACAACAATTCATATCAAATCACATTTTAACGCAAATGAATGTTTCATACTATTTACGAACCATAGTGGGCACGTGAATTTTCTTCTAATATGCAACGTGCCAATAAAATAACGCAAACGCGGAAAACAGGTCGTTGAGTATAGAGAGTGTAATCGATTCCTACCAGTTTTTTCAATAGGTTTTATTTTTCATAATTTATTGTAGGTATATTTCTAGTGTGACGTGTGGAGTCGGCTGGCTTTAAAACAGCCCTACCCCATCTCTGCCTGTTGGTGTCGTAAAACGCGACTAGGGGATAACAGAGCCGCTACCACAAGCGCCGAGGAACTACATCACCTCTAAAAGAGTGGACTGCGTTGGCAAGTCCACTTTGCCACTGTTGAGTTTCAAGGCCACACATCCCTCGTGCACGAGACAATGAGCATGAGGAGGTCCATCAGTGGATACTGAAAGGATTGCATTGCATTACATTTATAGTACATGTTTTATTCTTTGGGCGTCGCCCGCGACGTGTAGCGTGCGACGTCTAGGCGCTTTAGATGTTTTAGACAGGACAATAAAACCTTACATGTCTTTAACTTTTGTTTTATTCCTAAATATAGTTTTATTCGTCACTAGAACGGTTTTATATATTTTAAATTATAATGGTACCGCTAGTCATCGTCGTGCGGTTCATCAGCACATCTTTGACATAGAGTCGCTGCGTACAGTGCGGTCTAAAAGACACTTTCTACCATGAATCCGAAAGTTGTGGAATGAACTGCCAGCCGAGGTTTTTCCATTACGCTACGTTAAGTCGGCGGAGCATCCGCAAGCCCCTGGTGTTGCAGGTGGACATGGGCGGCGGTTATTTAGTTGACATGTTGACATCATAAAAGTTATAATCAACCACATGGTTGATTATGCGATTGATCGATATCATAAATTCCATAGATTTTTTAATGAAAATGTGTAGATCTTGTGTGTGTGATGTATTGGGAGTAAGTATGAGGAGCGAAATAAAAAGATCGTTGGATCAGTAGTTGAATGAATAATTAATTACAATTTTATTACAAAAATCTTATACAGACAAATTGCATTATGTCATGCTTATGCGTGACTAGGTTGCAGTCGACGACCGGTATAGAACGAAGGTCGGAAATAAACAGATAGTAATTCTTGAAAAACTTCTGAAAATCTGTGGAACGCCCCGAGGATCGAACTCATGAAACCCGAAAGTAGATACCCCTATGCTCTCACCGTTCTATATTGTTATATGCCTATGTCCAGCACTTGTATTGTTCGCTGCTGGGCATGAATCATGCACACTTGTTGTGAATGAGATATTTAGGTATAGATATAAAATATTTCTTAAAAATATTCACTTACCAGGTTTTGATATGGGGCAGCCGACCTCATCTATAACTAGCCTATCATAACTGCATTTCCCAAATCGTTCCTCCCCCAAATATAGACATAACAAGGCTAGCCGGTCATTCACCACAGATCGAAGACGCGACAAAGACGTCTGCAGATATCGTCAGATTACAAGACTTGCTAGTTTGACAGTTGATTTGGGTCCTCGAGTCCTCGCGCCCGCCGGCCGCTTCCGCTTCGGCCTACGACGGGTCCGTGCTGCATTGTTGGAACCGATAACTATTGACACATGTTGTACTGTCGGTCCTTTGTAAAGTTTCGATGTACTGTTTGGTTAATTAATATTTATATTATAGTACTAGCAGCACCCGCGACTTCGTGCGCGTAGACATTAGAAGTATAATAAAGCCACACTCCATGGCTTACGATAGGACAACACTTGCAATGGTAACTTGGTAGCTACTACCGCCATAGATGGTTTGCTTGATTCCTGTGGGAACTTTATAATTGATATGGATAATAAGTATCCTAAATGTTAACCGGGCACTTAAGCTATAACAAATCTATGACAAACTATGACAAATCTCATTAAAATCCGTCCAATAGATTTTTTGTGTGAGTGCGTTCAGACAAACAAACGAACAGACAGACAGACTATATATATATATATATATATATATATATATATAAACTAGTTGGTGTACTAACTGTTGCCTGTAGCTTTGCCTGTGGGACGTTGATTTTTTAATTTACGCATTGCTAGTATATACAATTTCTGTTGGAAAGCGGTGAGAATGCTGATAAATATGTTGGGGCACATGTAGCACTTTGTATAAGCTGTTGTTTCTATTAAATCACTCACATACACACATCATCAGATTCATAACTGAGTCTTAATAGCGATATCAACCCATCACTTGTAACTGCAGGCCATAGTAAATCACTCGAGCAGGGATGGCCAAACTTATACTACCGGCGATCTACAGTAAAAAAATTGTGTGGCAAGCGATCGACTAAGTTAGTCAGGAAAAATACAACTTTAAACGCCATTTATTGCACCTACAATTTATACAAATAGTGAAGTATTACTACGCGATAAGTAGTCTTTTAAATCTAAACTGATTGAAATGATAGCTGTCAAAGTGTCTCGATTAGTTCTCTATAAAAATAATTAATCTATAAAAGCCTAAACCTCACAGAATATTTTTGTCATAGGTACACCGCACGTATTTTTTAGTTGTAGATAATCCTCCGTTGATAAATAGATTAATTTCCTCGATTTGATCATTATTGTTCCAGTACCTACTATTCGAGGCACTATCAAGCTAGATTTAAAAGACTGGTAGGTTCAAAATCGCATGTCAACATAGTAATAGGTAGGGATAGTATTTATCGGTGGCGTTCGCGGTGTCGTATCAGATGGAGATAGAAGGCGGTAAATTTTTCTTTTTTTAGTGAATATTGTCTACATTTTAGTTTCGAGTTTGAATTTGTAGTTTGAGCACCCGTGAATTAGAGGGTTTCGAAGACTATATAAGATTATTCCTTTATAGGTTCCCGTATTTTATTTATTTATTTACCTGCACATTATCGTACAAAAGGCGAGCTTAATGACCTAAAGCATTCTCTACTAGCTACCGTTTAGCTTAAACAAGAGTGCGAGATGGGTATTATAATTAGATAACTTAAACTGTTTATATAATTTTCTTAAATACACCTAATGAATATATAATTTTTCTTTAGATTTAAGTTCCGTTATGCTCTTTATTCTCCATTCTTGTAAATTATATTTCACATCTAAATCCTAAAAGTTGATGACGCATCCGGAGGCGTGCTAACGTTTGTCATGTTTGACAAACATTGGCGTGTATCACCATCGACCAAGTAGACTATCTGTACATCTGCTACCTTTTTCTTTTAAAAATGTTCTGTGAGTTATTTTTTAATTTATAAACAGTAAATGTCCTTTATGTCTCCAAGTGACTAAACTAAAAATTCTTCTGTCTTATGCATGCACTGGCTGGAGAATGTAAGACAGGGAAATTAAAAAACCAGCGGCGCCATTATCGTATCGTATATTCAATAAACTTTTCGTTTATATAATTGAATGGAATAAACATTTAGCCAATATTTTACCTAAGCAGTAAATACTAGATTGTCCGTGAGCCTAGTGACGTATGTTTCACAATAAGATACTTATCAACTTTAATAAAATATTTACAATATTTGGGTATTGCATCACAGCTTCACAAAACAACATTGGAATAACAAAACAGTTTAAGGCCCAAGAGAACGTTCTTGGAAACAGCTAATTTATAACTAGTCAGTGTAAAAACTATAAAACAAGTCAAGAATAATGTGAAAAAACAGCCTCAATTAATAAATGCCTAAATACTGCAACGTTGTGTACGATTATATGTCTAATTATGCTACTCTCTCACCGGAATATGCAATAAAACAGAAAGCTATACATATCGCAATAAAATACTTTGGAATGCGATAAATTGTGATATTAAATCTCAAAATGCAATTTAATTTATTCTCATAGTCTCACAAAAAAATCTCGCCCACAAATAAGTTTAAAAAAAAATTAATGTTTGATGATATCCTGAGTTAAAAATTATGTAAGAATGATTTAGGCACAGCCTTATCTAGAAACTAGTAGTCAATTACTCGTAAGTAAGATCTGGATTTTCTTCTAAAATACGTCAAATTAGCCCCGAATTCTTTAGTGAGACAATTGCCTTATGATCATGAGTGGTTTGGTAGTATCTAACTTATTCCTTACAATTTAAACCAATCTTTGGATTGAGGAAGCATTACAACAAAAGTAAAAAGGAATGTGCGTATAATTAACCTGATTTTTTTAATCATCTCTTTCGCCTACTTTCTAAGACAGACGCAGAGATCGCGATTGTTACACCTAAGGTAATAATAATGATTATTTTAAATCTGAAATAGATAAAACTCTAATTTCAGTGTATTTTTACGTTGTCTAAGTGCTTTATAATACCTACAACTAATATGACTGAATAATTTTAATGTACAAGTTAGAATAACATTGAATACTATTCTAAGCCTCCTCACCTATAACTATAGATTAGTGGAACTTTTGGTGAGAATATTTTTATTAATAATTACATAATTCTTTAACAGGTGTCATAAACAACTACTAACGTTAATAAATAAACCGATAATTATATATACAAGTACCTTTCAGTACGTTTGAGATTCATTCACAAACAAATTGTGACAGGTCTTTGATAGCATTTTATTTACATTACTAGTTCTGTACATAGTAAACAGTACAGTGTAGACTTGAAATAGATTAATACAATTTCTATAAGAATAATAAACAGGTTGCTTTTTAAATATGTAATACCTAAGTGAAACTATTGACTACTTTCGTAGAATATTAACAATAAAATTGTTTAAAATTAAAATGTAGCCGTTATAGTAGGTTGTAACATGGCACTGCACACCATTAAACGATTCGAATTCAGTCTTTCAAGTTAATTTCTTCAAGCACATCGATTAATTAATAAATGATCACTCGTTTTCCACTTAATTTATTCTGAAGATCTGATTTATCGATGTCACGATCGATTTAAACCATTTTCCGCTCAGCTATGGCGTGTGGGTGTCCAGGATGGGAATAGTGACTCGGCGATGAGGGCTCATACAAAGACATTTTAAGTCGTTTGCACTTAGCCCTTCGGTTCTTAAACCAGAACTGTACATTCTTCGATTCAAGTCGCGGAAACTTCTGCCTGTAGGGCATCCTGTTCAGCTCCTCCGTGTATTTCAGTATCAGGTTGTGCGAGGGATGCGTGTTCATCGAAAACCACTGTTCGAGAACAGGAACTTCAGAAACTGGATCGATGAATGTTCGGTTACGTTTGCGGCGTTCATCTGAAGCGCCTGCGAGTGCCAGGTTCAATCCACTAGCGCCCTCACCAGGCACTGCTCCAACGCCTGGGAAACCAGTCATGTACTGGCTCATATACATAATGCCGTGACCAAACATCGGGTGATTCGGCACCATGGGGAAAGGTAAACGGTCGAGATGTGGCGATGAAGGCTGGTAGAGACGATCTTGAACAACGTCGTCGTCGGAGGCATTGTCGTGCTCATCGGCGACGCCGTTCTCCTCCTCATTGTTATTATTGTTGTGCGAGCTGTCACTGTTTTTGGCTGGGGAACGGTGCGGTGAACTCTCCTGTTCTGGCTTGCTCAAATCTCGAGGCTCTTGCTTAATGTCGTGAACCTGTAACAATATAAGAAACATATCAATCACCATAAAAACATGTTACAATGATGAACTGATGAGCTAATGTATGAGGTGAGTTACCTTAATGATATCAGGAGGTTTTGGCGATTGTTGTGGCCTAGTATTCACATCATTGTTATTGTTCTTTTTCGTGGTGATCAAGGAGAGTGGTGCTTCCGGACTGTCAGGCCTATCGTCCGGATTTATATCACCTCCATCGTCCTCCAAGTCAGATCCAGCATTCGACAAATTGTCCTCGGACATCACTGACATGGGATATCGGCTAGGACTGCCCGACAACTGCATGGGACTTTTCATTGAATTGTGATCTTGTGAGGTGTAACTGTCGTTACCGGCCATAAGGGAGCCGTTAGTTGGACTATGGCTCCGGCTGTTGAAGCCGTTAACTCCGAGATGGCAGCCCAGACCGCCGATGTTACGAAGTTCTGCGCGCTTCTGCGCTGCGCGTGCATTTTTGAACCAATACACAACATTATTGACATCTAGAGGTTTTCGACCTCGTCTCGATTCCAAATTGTTCAGTTCCCGAACATATTGTTGTATCTGCTGTCGGCTCGGGTGCTGGTTTTCAGAGAACCATCGCTGCAGCTTTGGCAGCTCTAACTCTGGATCAAAACTCGTTCGCATTCTAGTTTTTTGTGTGGGGTATTGACTTTGAACTGTTTGTAGGGCCGGGTGTAAATGGTCCGGTATCGTGTTGAGCGTTGGTGAACGGGTCTTTGGTCCTGGAGAAGGATAGCGGCGGGGACTGAATGGTGGCCTTGGCGACAGCTGTGCGCTCCACCAAGACTCAAACTTTCTACGCATATCTTCTGAAGGTTCGTGAAAGTTATGAGGCCCCGGTGTTCTATCCTGTCCTCGACATATTTGCGCTAATGTCACCTGTAACAAAACGATTTTAATTTAACTTGGAACACATTTACTTTAAGCAACAAATAAAAGAACACACGTTTTTAGACGGTTTTAAGGAGGTCAGTCTAACCAGAAACAAATACGGAGGTAATTGTTTGAGTAAACTTCGAACATTGTTTCACAGAACATCGCCATTAGATTATGAAAATATTAGGTCGGCTGTTAATGTGTGTGTCATGCGTGAGCGGCCGCAGTTCTTAAGCTGACGTGTTTACTCGATGGTTAGTGCGCGCCACTCCAGCGCCGCCGCCGAAACTTCAATCATAGCCTGTTCTAAAACAATGAGCGGTGAAGGGCGTCTTAACAAATTAGTATCCACCCACTTTGCCTACTAGCCAACGTACTACTGGAACTAAGTGGTCCTACCAAAACAACCGTGGTAACATGATCGAAAACGACGCTAAATGCTACTCTGTTTAAGCAACAATTAGAGCGCTCGACTTGGAAATAATTCCATTTCAACGCTCTGGTTTGTATTTCACAACTATTTATTTAAAAAGATAGCATATATTTAGACAGGTATTAACCTTAGGGCAAGTAGTCGATCATAAAGAACATGTCGGATTAAAGCTGCCTCGCTGAGTTTACTCTGGTTGACAGTTATGCAAGTAGATCTGCTCGTATCGCTAGATTACATAGAACAATTGCTGGTGATTACGTCGTCAAGCGGGTTGTCAACTACGGCGTAAGCGCGACTGTTGCAAAATCAAACCTTAAATTACCTGTAAGTATAACACGTCTAGATTGTAAATAATGTCACTCGGGACGGGAGGCATTTACTCCGCGCTCGAGTGATACGTTAATCCGCTTCTTTGTTTTATATTTTTAAATAGTGCGGCCATATTTGTTTTGAGATATAGTCTGCTTCAGCTTTGCGGAAGATTTACGAGAGCAGGCGCCTACGCGTGATAACTCTGTCACGTGTAATCCACCTCTACGTAATTCGGTGTGTGATTGCGAACATTTCTTGATGTGCCTAGATGAGAGGACAACTTAGAATACAATAGGCTTACCGTTATCTGATATTGTTTTCGTTGTGTGTACATACGCTACTTACGGAGAGGTGAATAAATTATATAAACTGAAATTCCAACCTTGAATTTATATCTACCTAGGAGAGGTTCGAGAAATTAGTTACGCAAGAGCTTAAAGAAGATTTATGGTCTTAAATAGATTCCTTATTGACGCGCGTCTTTAAAAACCCCTTCGGTAAAATTCCTTGAGCGTCCGAAACTTTGTTTGAAGTTGGAATCGAAGTGGCACAAATTGGCGGGCGATAAATTACCATAATATCGGAGAGCCGAGTTCATCTGGCGTTTAGCTACTGAACTAAGTTTGCCATTCGAGGCGTTTGATTATCTGTTAAGGGATTCCTTTGGCTCATTTGCGGCAGTGCCGCGACTTGCAATACGAATTTGTCTAACAAACTTTCGCGAATTTGTATAGCAATGTAGACTTTTTAAGGGCAGCCTGGTATATATTGTAGTCTTTCAAGTAGCGTAAATAATACCTATTAAAAAAATAATAAACCTTAAATAATAGCACTAGGAATTGCAAATTCTTAGTGAGTTTAAATTGCTTTCTTAATTCAGATAAGGCACCAACGCACTAACCTAGTTATTCCATTCTCATTTCAACGTGCACCAACCTATTTCGGTGAATGAGAGTTGCCAGGACCCCTTTATCTTCCAATTCCATCCCATGTAATTACATATAATGTACGTATTCCCCACCTTTCCCAGATCATTTTTCCTAAATCTACAAAGGTAGCGCTTTGTAGATTAGGAAGTGTATGGACGAGACAATGGTTACTGACGTTGGCCAGAACCCATGAGCGAAATTAGGTATTCCATATTCACATCAGCCTATAATGTCCCACTACAGGACACAGGCCTTCCCTAGTAAATCACTACTAGAGGTTTCACTAGAGGTTTCACCACGCAGGCCCTTTTTTAAATTTTCGCGCCCATTTGATATTATTTCCCGAGCACGCAGGTTTCTTTACGGTGTTTTCCTTCACCGACGAGCTAGTGATATTTTTTCTAAATCCATATTTAAATATAAAATCTGTGGTACGAACCAAGGATTTGTACTCACGACTATCACACGAAAAGTGAGTACCAATGAAAGTCGAGATTAGATACCACCAGGCTATCACAGCTGTAATATTATCTAATATAACTTAATTAGTGTTAATACCTAATCTAATAAGTAATTATTATTTAATAATACCTAAACCTTTATAGGCAAGAAGGTTATACCGCGAACCCGAAAGATGTGGTATGAACTGCGAGCTGAGGATTTTCCATTACGCTACGACATGGGGCTCTTCAAGAGAGCTGTGAACAGTATTCTGCAAGATCGCATACCCCCGATGTTGCAGGTGTTCATGGGCGGCGGTGACCACTTACCATCATGTGGCCCGCCCATTCGTCTGCCTATTATTCTAAAAAAAAGACAACTAGCAATTCATCTAATGAAAACATAAGATACCCAGTAGTAGCTAGTCTGCTAATCCGAAAAACTTCTTAACTATATGTGAATTTATAAGAGTAAAGATTTGTTTAAAAGACCTTAAGATGAGAGAGAGGGAAAGCTATTAAGATTTGTTGAGACTTACTAAATTAAAATTTCGTTGTTCCAATATACGATTAAACGTATGCTCTAAAACCTGATTTTTATAATAAAGCAATAATAAAATGTTATTTTAAAGATTTCAACAAAGTATCTAGAACTAGAACCAAGAAAAAGGTCCGATTTCTTACATAATCTCACATATAACTTGACTTACTAATTCCAATTAGGTATTCCAGGATCCAAATCATCATCTTTCTTTGAACGCGTGCTATATAATACATTATGTAAACAAGAGTGCTCTGGCAAGCTTTTTCAGGTCTACTACCATGCGATTCGCATTAAAATAACCAAGGCCAAGGACCCGTCCACTTGACTCTGTCACGTCGAAATTGAAATCGCGGACGTCAGCCGGGCGGTTAAGCCTCACGAAGGGCGCGCTCCGAGTTAACCTCGCGTTTAATAAGATTATAAAGCATTATTTTATGGTATTAATAAGATCAAAAGCGTTCGTACATCTAAAACTCCTTTTAACCCTCTTTCGCTCAGCTCAAGTTGGTAGACGAGGCAACCCTCCCCGTAACCCGTTCGCAAGAAGGTGGATATTTAGGGAATATACTTAATAAGGGTGTGTCGAGACGCGGATGAGTCTACGATTCAATTAAATTTATTATGTATGGAGATCCAGCGTGTGAGGCAGGTGCTCATCGCGACAACAAATTGCTCTATCTATATTTTGATATTGAGGCTTAAAATTTATTTACAGGGGAGTATTTTACACAAAACGCTCTTTAATTATCTACGTCTATGCGGAGTTACAAAATATTTCGCCCTTGAAAAGGTAGAAAAGAAAGCTAGATTGCGATTTATATTGCAAAAGACAATCATAAACGGTATGTCGAGAAATTACCTCACGCTTTATGACCATTCAAACGCGCTACAAAGTATAACAATTGAAGATTAACAATTCAAGGTCAAAGGTCAAATGTAGTTCGATCTTATTGACAACTATATTTTAAACATGGTTTCTATAAAACCGTGTTGTCTATTGACAATATGAGAAGTTATTAAATGAGTAGTGAAAAAATACTGAATGAGAAGCAAATTGATAGCAAAGATGGATGAGGTTTAAGTTCTCTGGTGACCATAAAGAATTAGGAATACCGTTGTTGTGGACAATTTTAGTAATTTAAAAGTATTTATTCCAGTTATTAAAGAAATTTATTTGATTAGAGTCATTTGGCAGGAAGAGAGTGCATGCTGCATTCCCACCGCCGCTGGGCGCACTCGACTGTTCACGTTACCCCTCTCTCACAGAACACGTCACCTTAACGTCACTCTTCACGTCACCTTGAAATGTACTGCATTTCCTACTTTATCGTATTTCTTCAATGTACGTACGAGTTTCGGTAATGAGTGGCATATGCCAGAGCCCATTCCCATTCCATCCTTTCCTTCCCCATTTTCCCAATCCATTACCTTAATCTGCAACGGTGGGCAGCGTATCCGGGGGCGTGCCATTGTTTGTCATTCTGGAATGATGTTGGCATGTATCGCGGATGTCTATGGACGACAGTAACCACTTACCATCAGGTGGACTGTATGCTCGTCTGCCGTCTTTTTTCCTAAAAGAAATAGGTTGTATTGTATAGGTTGAATAGGTTGATCACGATTTGCTGTTCATTTAGTATTTCTTTGTTGCTCGTTTAAATACAAGCTTAAAATATTAATCATTTAATAATTTTATGCTACTGCTTACTGTTTAGTACTTTATAGGTGTGCACATTCTGTATTGTCGTGAGGTACTCGTAATGGCGAACAGTGATGATCTTATTACAAAGCTAGTCAAATAGCCAATGGGAATAAATAGTCAAATAGCCAAAGCCCCAACAAAATGGGGAGAATTAATAGCACTAAGATCTGGAAAAATATTCTTAGAGACTAATAGTTCTTTTTTTTTTTGGGAAACTTGTGCAGTCCGCATAGAACATAACTTAATTTCTTCCAGTGTATCTTATTATAAACAGACAAGCAGAACTTATAATTTAACTATTAATTGTCTGCGATAAACCTGCTAAAATGTTATTATAGTCGATATAATAACATTAGTTAAGTTGGTAAGATAGGGTAAGATGGGATGGAAATGGGCTCGGGTAAATCTTACTCACTGTCACTATCCAAACACATACGTACATTGGGGAGTAGGATAAAGTGGGAAATGCAGTACATTGCATAGATGCTCCCTACTGTTCACCCAGTCTCAAAATCTGTGCATTTCTAAGACAGAAATGTCTACGGAACGTTTTCTTATAAGTCCTAACATATAATTAAGATTAGTCCTAACATCCCTTATACATGACTTAAGCCTGTGCCTCTCCACTGTTGAATATAAGCCTCCCCCAAGGTCCATAATCACACGCGATTTACCTATTTTTTCATCTAGTTTACTACTGGCACCACGCTACGTATTCCGATACGTAGTCTTCATTTAACCGACCTGACCCAACTGTCAACGGTATTATAGTTTCAGCATCTACCTGACTAAAACATCCACTGAAATGATCTCAAAACAAGATGAGAAGCCTAATGAGAAGAACGGGAACAATGGCATTAATCTCACATTAACATAACATTCTACTTGCCTTTTACACGCGTACCAACATCAAAACAAATGACGTCTAATTCTTCAGTCGAGTGATGATCCTTATTAGCAAGGACTTAGTAACCTCGGAAATTATAACGACCTCCCAAATTGTGGAGCGCTCGCCTACTTAACTGTGAGTTCGGTAATCCGTCTTCATCGCGAGTTCTTCAAATCTCCATGATGAGCCCGCGCTTGTACAGACGTCAATTTAAAAATGTTCAAGGAACTTGTGATAAAAAAATTGCGATGTAATCTGAGTAAATAGAACATAATTTAACATAATATTTTCTAAATCTCATTGTTTCAAGGTTTTCTTTAAATAGAAAGAGTCTCCTTGGCCACGTCAGTACCAGTGTGTGGATCGGGAGACTGATAACTGAATGTAAGAGAATGCTTGAAGCCAGAATGTTAGTAAATAATTTATTATAATAATACTTTAAGTTTGGTTGTTTGTAACGCTTTGATTTTTACCGGTTATGATACAAATAAATAATAAATAAAATATAATAAATAATTCTGAAATATTTGGTTTTTAAGATGAAGCAATAAAGAACATATTTTTTTTTAAAAGATCAGGCTTTATATAGTCTCAGTTTCTAGGACTTCCGAACCCCACAATAAGGTGACTTTCTCAGATAATGTCATAATTTACGATTCTATTGTAAATATTCCATGTGCAGATGTCTCAAAATTTACACTTATGTAATGGTTACAAAATACATACATATGTTCATTATTTAGTGTTCGTCGGCGCTTGTTTTTGAGTATATTTATAAGTTATTCTGTTTTCTTCGGCGCTTGTTATTGAGTATAATTATAAGTTATTCTGTCTGCTTCGGCGCTTGTTATTGAGTATATTTATAAGTTATTCTGTCTTCTTCGGCGCTTTTTATTGAGTATAATTATAAGTTATTCGGTCTCCTTCGGCGCTTGTTATTGAGTATATTTATAAGTTATTCTGTCTTCGTCGGCGCTTGTTATTGAGTATATTTCTAAGTTATTTTAACTTCGTATTTTTATTATTAAAAAAAACTCTTGTACTGCCACTTTTTTCTGAACTTGGTATTTTTCGCAATAAATAAGTATTTTTTTTAAATGAAGTTATTTAATTTTTTTTAGTCTTTTACATTCTTTGTCTTTGTTTAATGCACCTACTGTTTGCAATCTGTTCCTCAAAATTTTGACAGCGCGTATTGTTTCGCTTGACAGATTAGATTACCTATATTTTTAGGTAACATAACAACCCTTGATGACGCACTCTGTATACAGGTTGTAAAACCTTCTCTGAAACCTGAAACCATGGATTCCATTCATGATTCTGACTGAGGTCTTTGTCATGAACATTTCACTAATCACTTTTTGAAAAAATCCTTCTCACATTTGTCATACAATAAAATAATACCACAGATAATTACGCAAAAGAAACGGAAAGAACGGAAAGGGAAGCTAATACAGTAATGTAAACACTAACAGAATAATATTGAAACTTTGCGTTCAATCACTAAAATTACATTTGTCCAATAGAAATTCCTATAATCGCGTACTACATTTTCGAATGAAAGCGTATGGTTTCAACGAGCGAGCTTAAATATGAAAACAATGAGTTGTACGATAATAAGGGGGGGGGGGGGGGGGCTTAGTCTTCGGTCGGGGCATTGTCGATGTCAGGGGTTACAACAAACAGGCATTAAAATACATTACAGAACATTGTGAATGTTGGTTTAACTCAGTCTACCGAAAGCGCTTTGTCGTCAAAGATTTTGGATTTTCACGCTCCACTCGCTTGACGAAATTCGGTGTGACAGGTGTTTTTGCAATGTTCCGAGTGAAGATTGATTCGTAGAAGCCGTATTGATTGAAGGCAATTGGGCCAATTTAAATTGGGCTAGACGTTACGAAGTGATTTTATAGAAGTTCAGACCTCGCACTTTTGTTGACCTAATCGATAGGACAATTAACAAGGCAAGAATATAATCGCAACTAGTGCATTAGAAAAAAATAAAAAGATCTGTCCTGATAGGTACATACTGAAGAATAAAAGGAGCTCTAAAAAATCAAGACAGAATGAGAAAAGAAGAGAAATGTAAAATGTGACTTCCTGAAAGGTATACCGAAAACCATAGGCAAACTTACGTACAAAAATCCTAGATCTGTTCCGAAAACTAAAGAAATAATTGTGAGATTTTAAAAACCAGTGTAATTTTTTTTTTCTTTATGGAAAAAGGTGGCAGGCGAGTCTACAGCCCACCTGATGGTAAGTGGATGCTGTCGTTCATGGAGTTCCACAATACATGCTAAAATCAGTCCAGAATGACACGCATCCGGGGGCATGCCTACCTTTAGAGATATAGGAATGAATTTGGAGAATGGGTTGGGAAAATGGAAAAGGATAGGATAGGATGGGATGGGAATGGGCATATCTCGCTCATTACCGAAACACGTAAGTACCTACATTGGGAAAATAGAATAAAGTAGGAAATGCAGTACATTTCAATGTAGTCTTCTATGAGAGAGGGATAACGTCGCCAGTCGAGTGCGCCCAGCGGCTGTGCACTCTCCAAAGTTTTAAACTTCTTATGTGTTGTTTAGGAATTTATAAAGAATTTCATATTTTATTTACTTCCTAACTATCGTATATGTATTACCGTATCGTATATGTATAATGTATCGTATCCTATACCATTGATACGTAATAAAATAGTATATCTATGACTAAGTCATTTTTTTTTCCTTATAGACTTATGACATTTCCCAAAAGTCACAATTTAACCAACACATATTCAACCAATCATAGCTCTCGCTGCGCTTCATACGTCACCCAGCCATATTTTTCAGCCAATCACACGTCATTTTTTCACAACTGCTAACGTATTTAATCAATTAGTCCACATAAATAATAGTGACAAATGCTACATGACATAATAGTTTTAGGCCTGGTTACCACCTCCACAATTGCAAACCGTTTGTACACATTGAAATGAAAATCAGAATAAATTATGTAAGAATGTTCGAATTCTCAAGAACTTTTTTTTTATGGATGAAGGCGGCAGACGAGTATACAGTCCACCCGATGGTAAGTGGATACTGTAGCCCATAGACATCCATGATACAGGCCAACATTAGTCCAAAATGACAAACCTTGGCACGGCCCGGATGCACTGCCTACCTTTGGAGATATAGGAATGGATTTGGAGAAAGGGTTGGAAAAATGGGGAGGGATAGGATGGGAATGGGCTCTGGCATATCTCACTCACTACCGAAACACGTACGTACATTAGGGAAATAAGATAAAGTGAGAAATGGAGTACATTTCAAGGTAGTCTTCTGTGAGAGAAGGGTAACGTGGCCAGTCGAGTACGCCCAGCGGCTGTTGAATTGCAGCATGCACTCTCCCCCTTCAAAACAAACTTAATAAGGATCAAAATTCATTATCCTTTACCTCGTCTAAAGGGCATCCAGAGGAGACCAGCAACGGCCGACTCTGCACTAACAGCAGCCTGAGCAGTTTATCTTTGATGTCTTGCAACGGTGTCGGCCGTGGTCGTAGCAGCTGGATTCGCAGAGTTGCTACCGTGGTCAGTTCTCCTAGGACCTCGCCCACCGTAGCCAGCGGGCCGTCGGAAATCCTCTCAAAAGATAATGGTTTCCAATTGTTGATTACGACTGAACCTGGTGAAAAGAAATATTTTTACTTGTTAAATTGAGAAACAGTACGCATTTCTGTTGGTAAAAGGACTTAAGAAGTATCGAAATATTTTCTGTGTCTGTTAAGAATATTTGAAGTGGTCCTTCAAAAATACTTCATTACCTTCCAAGAAACATGTAAAACAAGGTAATCAAAAATCCTTGATGAAATTTTAGGAACTACTCAATTATACTTAAATAAATGTTCTGGGAGTACATAATACTAATTGTATATGAGTCGTTAACTATCACTTCCAAGTGTTTGTCAAAGCCAGGGTCGGTGTTTCTGCATTGTTGGATATAGACCTCGCCAAAGTCTTGCCAACGGGTAAATCATTTAATATGGTAACAATTATTAGTTTTCCAATCCCTTTGGATAAAATACTATCGAATATATGATATTACCTCTAGCAGATGCAGCCAATTCATGTGGGTACCCAAGTCTCATCATCGCAGTTGGTACCAGCTCATGAAAAGCAGTAGCAGAAGGGATAATGACGTAGCTGTCCGTCTCGACCACGGATCTCCGCCTCCAAGCACCTTCTTCTAATGAGGATACTGCTTCTACCACACAGTGGACTGGTAGGGTTTTACCTGGGAGCAAATAGATACATTTATGTATTATATTATACAATAATATGAAGGATAAGAAGTAGTTTGCTGTTGCTAACGCCCTTCTCAACACAACATGTACTTAAATTTTAAATTTTCATAGAATTAACAGTCTTTTCCATTAATTGTATATAATGACTTGAGACTTAGACGTCAAGAGGAGTTCTGACAATAAAGAAATTGTATTAGATAAACGGCTAATACAGTTTCTTTATTTCTTGAATAGCTTACAAGCTATGCTCGCAACATTCTTACATATTTGTCATTGAACAGTAGTACTACAGGGGGTACACAGTAGTGTACTAGTTCTTGTATCAGCCAATAACGTTCCACTGCAAGGCACAGGCCTCCCCTAGAAAATCACTGGGGGGTTTCACGCTTTTATTTATTTCTGGAAGATGCGGGTTTCCTCACGATGTTTTTCCTCACAGCTGAGCAAGTGATATTTTTTTAAATCTGTACTTCAGTACCTCACTATAGTATTACTACAATTTCGAAAGTTTACCTAAGTATCGCTTTACACGTGTCCGAAGTCGTCAAAAACGATTCATAATTGAAAAATGATTGAAGTAGGTACGATTCTCAATCAGTCGTTCTTCATCTTAATAATCTTTGTTAACCGTCCTGGATATTGAGTGTTCCCTCCCACGCATCTGCGAGATTTACACGTGTTTTGCTTCAAATAACCGTAAAGTCTGCTTTCTAAGTAGCCAAGTACTGCTCTGAGTAGACAGACTATCAATTTTCTATCGTATAACCATTTCGGTTCAAAACAAAATCCAATCAGCTTTAGGTGCGACAACGTCGGTCTTCATAAAACAGTCTACTGGGCATGAAATGTTGACGAAAAACTTCCTACTAAAGACGTGAAAAATCGGCTACTTAAACGTAGTACGCCGAAACACTGTCGCTGAGACGCCGTCTTAATTATTTAGCAACTTTTCAAGCGAGAATGCCTTTGACTTGCTCGCGGCAAAAAACCGAGTGAAATGTTAAAATAATAATTAATCCTTCTGTGCCTGGTGCGGGCGGCGCGGCCCAACGATCACTTTGTGACGCCCGATGCTTTTACCGTCCGTCTTTGGGATGCTTCCTTAGCGAGATATTAAATAGTTTTTGCCTCGATGCGCTTTTTTGCAGCACCGTTTAAGTGAGCGTCTAGAACCTTCATTGAAAGGCTTTCAGCTAAAGCGACGGACACTTTTAAAAAATAAAACCTTGAAGCCTTATTTAATTATTACAGTTATTGATAAACGTGAGCTGATTAACAATATCAATCGCGAACAATGGCTGTCTTCGGAACCCACACACCGTTATTGAATTTACATAATACTATCCGGGAATACGTTCAAACAAACGCTGCTGTGAAATTATGAATTTCGAGCCACAATAATCCCTTTATAATACCGTACAGTGGCCGAGTAATTTATAATCGGTGCGAGGTAATCGCGCAAAGTAACTTTCAATAGTTTTGTTATCAAGTTCTTTAGCGGCCGGGGTGTGAGGGAGGTAGGGGGTTCAGATGGTAGTTTCAGGTTAGCACCTATGGTTTAATATGAAGCTGGGATTAGTTGAGGTTTAGTCGCGGACCGCCCGTCGACCGGAGCGCTCCTTTGGTCAGTTAAGCCGGGCTAAACCTGTGCCGGACTATTATATTCAACAATAACTATAAATACATCATGCATTTCGGTAATTAGAATTAAATTCCCATAACAAATAATACCTAATTATAGAATTACATTTTTGTAATGATCGATATAGTGTTTAAAAACCTTCATGGAAGTAGTAGGTAACTACTAGACTACAACAATGACATTTAGAATCGTAAGATAGTAAGTAGATCATTGTAATAGATTCTCGTATCAATATAACTGGAGCCTTGTCGTCAATTGTACTTGTTTATTTCAATAAGTAGGTAGTCAATATCAATTCGTTAGCTTGCAGAATAATAACATGCAAAGCAATATTCGTTAATTAGGAGGAAAATGCTAAGCAAGTTACAGGTGATATTTCTTTTCAATTTTACAATTAAATAGTTGTAAATAAACACAAAAATTATTAAAATCTTATAGCTTTTAAATTCTTGTTTTTAAAACCGGACATGAAAAAGCACAAAACACGCGCGTATGAAAATTACCTTAGAAGCTCTTAACGGGCAGTGGCCCAAGTGTAAAGCGAATTGTTAAACAAGATTAATTATTCCCATTATTTTACGTATTAATTATTTTTGTATTACTACGTCCAATGGTATATGTACATTATATGAAAATGCATATCAGTACCTAAATACAATATTGACGGAGTCAAAAGTGTTTAGATACTACTTAATAATAAAATCTGAGATGAAATCATAACGTGATCTTACGGTGGTCTGTGGGTCTTGACTATTAGACTGATGTCTGTCTGGTTGCGCAAATATAACAATAATCTTGTTGCCTTCAGGGATTAACATACTCCTTAGCCATATGAAAAAATAGATAAACATCTGAAGTGGCAGTGGGCAGGCCAATATCGCAGCACCGATAGCCAACGGGGCAGACGGCTCCTCGAAATGAAGTCACGTATCGGGAAAAGTAGCGAGAGACGCATTCAATCAACTGGATTGAAGACTTATAAGTGTACTGCGACGGCACTTGATAGATGCTATCTTGTATTCAGCAGTAAAAGGGAACAATGCTGCTAGTATAAACATTTAAGTATAACAATTAGTTTCAGTTATTAGCATAAGTAACATATTACGATAGTTGATTTGTTGATATTTGGCTTAACAAAAATACATCGTGTCCGTCGCATGTAAGCGAATGTTTACCACACCGCTTGGAAATGTGTGTACCCTTAAAATATATATTTGCTACATATAGATATTAAAGAATTCAAAAGAACCATTACTTAATGTTTAATAATTAGAAGAGTTTACTATATGATAAGTTGAACTATTTAATTTGTGAATTTGCCGTGCGGTGTAGGCCAACTTTACAAATCCACCACCCCATCTGTTCCCGTTGGTGTCGCAAAAGGTAACTAAGAGATAACAAAGCAACTACCACAAGCCATGAGGAACACCAACTCTAAAGAGTGGATTCGCCAATTCGTTTAACCAGCGTAGCGTTTTAAGGCACATTCCCAATGCACAAGACAATGTACACGAGGAAGCCCATGTCCAGCAGGTCTAAAAGGTCTGTGTACGGTTACGATTAATTTGTGAATGTGCAGTCAATTAAAGAGCACAGGACTAGATTGCATGCGGATGCACAACAGCTAACGACGGCCAAGGAAGGAATTTAATTATGTGTGTACTACTAATCGCTCACCGCTTGCAACTTGGACTATGGTATTAGCAAATATGCCGCGGCGCAAATCTCAACACTTTCGTGAATGTTATCGCAAATCCGGCATAAAATTAAATCGCATTAAGTTACGTGTGTGGCGGCCGTGTGACAGCGAAAACTCTTGACATTTTGAATGATAAAACGACTATTAGCATTTTTTACTTTTTGTATGCACTGTGATAAGCGGAATTCGGGATATATCCGCCGAGATTAGATATACCTATAGGCAACTTATTTTTTTTACAAATACGGTGTGGCTTCATGTGAAATAATATTTTGATTTTATTTTTTTATTTTATTACTACCTAACAGCACCTGAAAGCACATTTTTAGTAGAATGTAAAACTAAAATGATCCAATCCCACCGAACTTAATATAAACCATTAACACTAAATAATAGGGGTTAAAGTATGAAATTGCCGTTTTATAGTAATAGATACTTTGAATTGACATAAAACCTTCATGGTGTGAGATTTTCGAGTGAAACTTTTTTCACATGATACCTATGAGGTTCTTGTTTTAAAAAATGTGCAACATTCGATTTTCGACTTTCAATTGTTTTTTTTTATTCAGCTTAGACGGGAAAGATGGATACTTCGAAAATCCGAGTAATGTTTGAATACGAGTTCCGACGCGGAACTAACGTGGCAGAAACGGCTCGCAATACCAATGCTGCGTTTGGAGAGGATACTGCTAATGAATGAACCGTGCGTTTTTAGTTTAAACGCTTTCGTAATGGAAACTTCGACTTGAAGAACGAACCACTTGGAAGACCGCCCACACAGGTGAATAACGCTGAATTGAAGGAGATGGTGGAAGCCGATCGGAGTCAAACTACCCAGGAATTAGCGGCATGGTTTAACGTTACCTTACCTACAATATTCACTCATTTGCATCAAATCAATAAGATAAAAAAATATGAAAAATGGGTGCCTCATGATTTGACTGATCTGCAGAAAGAAACGCGTGTTGAAACTTGCGTTGCCTTGTTGAATCGGTACAGAAATGAAGGAATATTGGATCGAATTGTGACATGTGACGAAAAGTGGATTCTTTACGATAACCGAAAGCAAAAATGCAATGGTTGACCCCAGGTCAAACGCCGCAACAGTGCCCTAAGGCAAAGCAAAGCTTACCAATAAAAAGGTAATGGTAACTGTTTGGTGGTCTATTCATGGTGTTATTCACTATAGCTTTCTCAGGTCTGGTCAAGCAATAACAGCAGATGTTTACTGTGCCGAACTTCGAACAATGATGGCGAAACTAGCAGTGAAACAGCCCCGACTCGTGAATCGATCTTCACCATTATTGCTCCATGATAACGCCAGACCTCACACTGCACGAGAAACCGTTGTAACTCTACAGGAGCTGCAGTTAGAAACCATACGTCATCCTCCGTACTCGCCAGACCTTGCTCCAACGGACTACCATTTTTTTCGTGATTTGGACAATTTTCTAAGTAGTAAAAAATTTTCTTCCCAAGAGGTAGTACAAAATGCTTTCACACAGTTTGTCGAATCTACATCCCCAGAGTTCTATCGCAAAGGCATAAATGAACTTCCGATTGGATGGCAACAATGTATAGATAATGAGGGTAAATATTTTGATTAAATAAATATGTTACATTTTAGAAAAAAACTAGTTTTAATTTTTCAGTACAAATCGGCAATTTCATACTTTAACCCCTAATATAAAAGAGAATGTTGGTATATGTGATGTTAATAGACTTCGACACCGTTTGACCGATCACCATGAAAGTTGACACATATATGTATCTTTTCATGGAGAAGGTTTTTATGCTATTGACTTTGTTGTAACTCGCCACTAGATGGCGCTGCAGCACATCAACTTCTATACCGTTCAAAAAATCGCTAAAATTTACTGGAGCCAGGGTTGCGCGATGTTTGAAATAACATACTACGTCTATATAAAAAGCAGACTACGGCTATGTAATTTTTAAAGTACATGATTATATTCGTATTACTTGTTATTTGTGTAACTGTTTACGTAAAAGTCTAGACACGTATAGATATAGGCATGGCATAAATAAATAAAAATATATTTAAGAGATTAACCGTTTAGTATTAGTTTTCTGAAATTTTAGGTCGGTGCTCAAACATCCAACTAAACCAAGCTAATCCCCTAGAAGACTTGGTCTTTAAATTAAGAAAGACTCAGTTAAACATATCGTTCGTTAGTACAACATAAATGGCAATTAGGTGTCAGATCAGTAGCGTAGAGATGCAGTAAGATAGAGATGTATGGTAAGAAAGAGTACACAGAGAAGCATTGCGGGCGCGCCCGCTGCGGTTCAACAGCTAAGCAAGTAATATCGAGGGGACATTTTGGCGGGAACTCGAGAAGTGACGTTGAGTTTATGTTTGATTTATTATAAAAAAAAATGTATTGTTTGTTTTATGGTTTAATATTGATAGTTTAAACTTCATATCACTTTACTGGGCGACTACTGACTTACTTTGGAACTGAATATTGACAAAATACGTTTTAAACTGAAATTATTTATTACAAAGAAAACTTGATACTGGCAGAATGTGCTAATTGTAGCCATATTTGAAAAGAAAAAAAATATATATCAAGTACACGTTGCAGAAGACTTTTTGAGAAATTAAAAAACCGCCAACATGGTGTAAAATTACTAAGTTTAACAGGAATAGGAGGACATCACATTCTCAAGAAGACCTAACAGTAAGAAACTGCGCATTGCTACAATAGCCAGTTCATTGCTATAGTGTGCAGAAAAGAGCTCGATGTTATATGGACAATTGCTTTGTCGTAGCACAGACAGCCTTTAAAGACTGTGGCCGTATTTATCCTTGTAACTTTGTTAGGAAGAAAAAAATTACATAATAAAGTTTATTCCTCTGACTTTAAGGTTAATCTTCGATGCTCTAATTGGAAGTGCAGGTTTGTTTCACATTGTGTTTACCTATTGAATAATTTGATAATAAATTACAGAGTTTGTATTTGATCGGCCGCTCGATATTATACGTATGCCAAGTGTGAATAAAAGCAATATGGCATTGCGCGTTGCCGCAAAAAATGCTTTTTTTTTCAATGCGATATGCCATGCCACAATTTTTACGATGCGACGATGCAATGCAGTATGTGCTCGCCCTAACAAGCGACTACCTCCCCTCAGCTTAGTCGATCCAAGCGCACTCGAAAAGAGTTCAAAGTCGACAACAAAGGGTGCTCGCGATGTCAAGGATCCTCCCCCGTAAGTAAGTACGAATTAAAACTTTCTACTAACAAGAATTAAGAGCACGCCTTGAACAGTGCGGGATACACTGCTGCTGCTTTAGAAATTAGGCGATTAGTACAAATTCTCTATTCTAGAAAGAGGTTTAATAAATAGGTATATTGTAATCTTTTCTAATATTGTAAATGGGAAAGTTGGTTTGTTTGTTTGTCATCAACGAATCGCAAATTTGACATAAAGTTCTTGGGAGGGATTAACACATAGGATAGATTTTATAATGTATATAATAAACAGCCAATTTGTATGTTAATCATCGTCTGACAGCGGTGACATCGGTGACAGCAACAGTTACTTTTCTTAGGTACCTAAGACTTTGGTTGACCTATCACTACATGAATGGGGTGAGGTTCTATTTGAAATTTAAAATATTGTAACTTAATTCACCCTTTAAATAATTTCTCATAGTTATTTTAAAATTAATTCTAAAATAATTTATTATCTTATCTGCGTGACAAAGCCGCTTGCTGAGACTGAGTTTGGATGACATCCTCAAATAACAGTGAAATCACTTAATGAACTGCCATCGAAACTTTATATTGAGGGGTAGAGTGCACGCTGCAATCCAACAGCTGCTGGGCGCGCTCGACTGGCCACGTTACCCCTCTCTCACAGAAGACTACCTTGAAATGTACTGCATTGCCCACTTTATCTCATTTCCCTAATGTATGTGCGTGTTTCGGTAGTGAGTGAGATGTGCCAGAGCCCATTCTCATCCCATCCTATCCCTCCCCATTCTCCCAACCCTTTCTCCAAATCCATTCCTATATCTCCAAAGGTAGGCAGTGCATCCAGGGGCGTGCCAACGTTTGTCATTTTGGATTAATGTTGGCATGTATCGCGGATGTCTATGGGCGACAGTATCCACTTACCATCAAGTGTACTGTATGCTCGTCTGCCGCCTCCGTCAATAAAAAAAATATATACATAGTTATAAATAAAGTTAAAACTAAACTGCGTCAAAAATATCTGCTAAGCAAAACTAACTAACTAAGCTAACGATTATTTAACAAATAATTCTCACTGTTTCTTCAAAAAAAATGTAAAAATATATACAAAATATGTCTATATACACAAAATATAACATAACGTATACTATATATGATAGCTATTTATTTATAATCTATAATAATAAACTAAGTACCTAAGTAGTATTTAGTTATATGTATATTTATAACTAGAAAGCATATTGTCCAAACGAACTGCTTCGTACTACCAGATTCCTAACAAAAACCTTTTCTTTAAACATAATAATATTTCCGATTGGGAGACGAACCTGGATTCTTTTGCACAACAACTTGTCTAAACAGACGTCAATATGATTAAAATTCTAGCCTTCTAAACTTTTATTATGTATATCGTGTTAGTCATAATATCGTTGACAATCCTAAATTCTAATCGATTCAAATTGATCAAAACATCTTCGGCAGCTTTTGACAGAAAGAAAATTGTAATCCGTGGTTATTGCGTCCTGATAGTAACCAGTATCTTACAAATATATTTAATTTTATTTCAATATATTCCATATGTTTACAAACAGAGCATATTATTATTATTATTTATACAGATGAATTAAGCTTTACTGTTTAATTTCTTCTGTGCCCACTTAAATTTTTCACATTTAACCAACGGTTGACAGGTAGAGAATGCCTTAAGGCATTAAGTCCGCCTCTGTACAATATTGTGCAAAAAGAGTAAATAAATAAAATAAATAAACCTACACGGAATAACAATCGAAAAACATATAGCAGCCATGCAACATATACACTATATATGTTCGTTACTAGTAAACATAGTGAGCGAGCACTATATTTACAACAAAATAAACAAGTTATGAAATACTTTTTAGGCAATCGAACATAGCTATTGCTTCTATAATAATTATAATATTCTTTAAATAACATCGCATGTTCTCTTTCTTATACTCCCACAATATCCCATTAATCAATTCCTAAACATTAAAAACCCAAATGCAACCATTTCAAAATCTATAAGCAACCTGACGTGTAAACTCGTAGTCTTTACCGTCGGACTAGATGTCGGGGCTTAGCAGATATGTTCCAAATCAAATTCGGTTCCTTTCGTCAGGGCTTACGTGCTCCCCTCCCTAACTCGACAAAGATATAAAAAAGAGGGAAGAAACTGAGCGTAGTTTTGTTGTACGAGCCTTTGTTAGAAAGATAGATAAGACGTTTATTCAGGTTACAGTTAGAGGCCGCTATACATACATATTTACAAACAAAACAGCAAGAGAAATTTAAAAAAGTGAAAAATGGATGTTACATTAACATATAGCCTGCTGTCCATGTGTCCTGTTACTGCACTGAATGCAAATCGTGATCAACGAAGCAACCTATTCTTGAGTAAGTAAAGTAATTTTAAATTCTGAAAATAACATTAACAAGTCGACGGATTCCCCCGATTCTTTAATGTCACCAGAGAATCTAAACCTATAAAATCCACCTTTAAATTTTCTATCATCGATTTTTGTCCATTTAGTATTTTCTGCTACTTATTTAATTATTTATTCCACTTCCATTTTATCTAAGTCGAGTATTTTATAAAATCACAAAAAACAAACACAAGTTTAAATTATATTACGGACGATTAAGCTACGTCATTTTATTTTTTATCTTTGTTTTCCTTTTATTTTTGTGTTTACTAACCTATAGATGGGCGTATTCTAAAGTAAATAAATTAAATTAAAACTGTATTTAACATTGATCAAACGGGTTCTCGTAAAACTAATCACATTCGTTAAATTCATCGTAAAAGACAGTTTTAAAGACACCGTCTTTAACGATTTTCCGGACGTAATATTGTTCTAAAGCGAAACCACGAGTCAAAGCTAGTATCAAATTATTTAGTCACTGAACTGTTCCAGCACAGCATATATCGGAGGTACAGCATTAACAATGAACTGTGAGAGACGTGTGTACTTAACTCGGAGTTAGCATAAGTATTTCGCTAAAAGTCTCATCCGAAGCTCACTTCGCAAGAATAAGCCTGAGCGGAGCTTAATTGGCTTGTACTTATTAGCAACTCCGCGTATTTAATATTATTAAACATTTATACTTACGTATATACTTGAAGCTCCAGTGGGCTGGGACGACACATAAAGACATATGCGCGAAACGAACACCGAGTGGACTTGACAAAATGCTAAAAGGCATCGTACCTAAGCCATTTAGTTGGCATTCCAGAATCGTACATCGTAGAATATGTTGGCGGGACAAACAAGTATGTTTTGACCGGCAGTAAATCATCCTCAAACCCAATCATCAAACCAGCAGTAAGTCAACCTTTACTTTTGATCGGCAGCAAGGTTGAGCTCACAGCCTGTCAGAAGCAAACCGAGTGGAGTGGAGGATGTGGAGAGAGACATCGCCCAGCAGTGGGTTAAGTGACCTACATATGTTAATTATAATAAGAAATATGTATTTTTTATAGACATAAATATACAAGGAATTTAATGTATGCTAAATTAGACTGCTAATTACATCTAACAGACGTTAACTGAAATTTGGCAAAACATATTTCAGATTATTTTTACTAAAACAAGTTTATTTTGTCTTCATTTATTTCATAAATTAGTTTGTAGTGGGAATGAAAAAAGGGATGCGTGACGAAAATAACATGTGTTATTTTTAACAAAATTAAATCACGTTGATGTTAATGGGCAGAAATTACGAGGAAATAATATTCGTATGTTGATATGTTTTTCTAACCTATAATAGAAAAAACTACAGGCCTCATATGCTTTGGATATAGTTTATTATTTTGGTTTTCATTTTGTGATAGGATTGATTTAAAATTGTCCTTTATTAATGGATTCAAATTGATATTTATCAATGCATACTCGTATAAAACAAACTACGTCTTTTAATACTTGAAAAATCGTAATGAAAATATTCTTTATTACACAATACTGAGCGAAATCATATAAAGGTGATATTAGGGGATTACTGAATACTATAGTTTACGAGAAAAAGAATCCTATTCATTAAAGCTAATATCCTGAGATAATTTAGGAGGACACAAATTGTATAAAAACATTCTGGTTCACAAAAGACCTTCATGACGCTTTATGACGTTTACAATGATAATGGCTACAGCTGCGTTGGCAATACAATACTACTAACAGAATTAGCTATTTACATAACCATAATCTAACGTATCACGCACTCTCCTGCTAGTCTAGGATTTGCGTGTTGCCCGAAGGCCTATTCGTGAGCGATGATCTAGTTAGATCGGATAAGGCGTAGCGTGACGGATGCTGAAACCTAGCAAATACAATACCGTGATGTTATTCACTAACACGTTAGTGGTAAATGGTGACAGCAGAGTCTACTTATTTAGATTCGCTTATTTGATATGTTGGTATACATTTTTATACACCTTTTTAGGTATCCAAGCTATTATGTGGTCCAATATCCAATATTTTTTATGTGGCTTTTATATTTTTATTTTTATATATAGCTTTATTCTATTTTTTTATGTAGAAAAAAGGCAGCAGTTGACCACACAGTCCATCTACTGGTAAGTGGATACAGTCGCTCATAGACATCCGCGATAAATGCCAACATCAGTCTTAGAGTGACATATATTGGCACGTTTACCTTTGGAGATTTGGAATGGATTTGGAGAAAGGGTGGGGAAAATTTAGATAGGAGGGTGAGATGAGGATGGGCCCTGACATATCTCACTCACCACCGGAACATGTACGTACATTCCAAGAATAGGATAAAGTGGTAAAAGCAGTAACATTAATTTACGATACTATTTTGCAAAGTCGCTGTCGGAGAAACAGTCGAATGCTCCCCAGCCCAGCCCAGCCCAGGAGAAACAGCCCAGCGGCTATGGGCACAGAACAGAAGTAGGATTGTAGCCTGCACCCCCCCCCCCTCAACGAATCCAATAAAAAATAAAATTTAAAAGTCATTAAAACTGTTATTACTAGATCTTTTTATCCATTATTTCATACATTTGACTATTTCTTCACTCCGAATACGGTAATGCAACTTTAACATTGATAACAAACCTTGTTAGATTAGTATTTCTTTAATATGTTTAAATGGTTAAGTTGCATATATACTCAACGTATTGTAAATCGTATTTAAATTAATTAATAAATTAAATGTATCGTATTGTAATTAACGTATGTATAACGTATAACTCAAAATGTATATAAATGTATAACTCAACGTATTGTAATAATCATAATATATACTCGTATTTGTATATTTTGAAAATGAACTAGCAGGCTAAATGTTGTAACGTTTTCTTAGAAAAGGGATGATTATGTACCGATGTATGATTATGTATAAACTTATTGAATTGTGTTTATATATTTAATTAAACATACCGTCACTCATCAGCATTATACGGGGACACTGACATAGTCATATTAAATTAAAGTATCAGACTATGTAGAACAACATTACAGAGACGTACAGCATTGACAAAATAATTGTGCTGTGTGATTATAAAAAAAATGCAATTGCAAATACAAATACAAAAAAATAACGAATTAAGATTACTAATCTATTTCTAAAATTCTATTACTTCAAGTTCTGTTTAAATAGAATATGTTCTAATTTAATCTATTTTTTAAGATGTAGCAATAAAAGATATTATTTTTTTCTAAAGATTTCACTCAAATTTACTGGACCGTACTGTTTTATCGGATTATCCAATAAATATTTTTTTAATTAACTTTACATTCACATTTCACCGTATGCGAAATCTAATTCAAAAACCAAATAAAGTTAGCGCGAGAGTCGACAGGACGGATGGAGCGGCTAACCTACGGTACGTCTGGTAATCCTTTTACACCGGACCCCCAAACTTTACCTGACCGGCAGACGGGCTTAGGGACTAAACAATACTAATACTGGCACTGTCTTAGTTAGCTTTAATTAAAAATGCTAAATTGTACCTAAAATGGAGTATTTCGATATGTGGCTTATCTATAGTTACCTACTTATAATATAATCGTAACAGAGCAAGTACATGAAATATTTTTCGAAAAAATTGATTGCAATGAATCATACAGAGCCCAAACGACAGTTTTGGAATTTTGTCTGTCTGTCTGTCTGAACAGACATCGCGCAAAATCTACTGGATGGATTTTAACGAAATTTGGTATAACATTTAGGATACCTTTTGTGCCGGCTCTAAATCGATTATAGAGTTCCCAAGGGAATGACAAGTTCACGGGAACAGTGAAGTGAAAATGGGAAAGTCATATTTGCCGCAGGACCGTCAACCGATGAGGTTGATGAGTCCCTTAATTAATACCACGATGGTCCGTGGTCTTAATGCCTTCCTGGTGTAAGCGCAGTGTGTGACGCCGACTTTTTGATAGATGTTCGCCTGTGGCGGCTGGATGAGATGAGCCGAAGATCGTGTGTCGTAGCCAAGTTTGGGAGAAGCCCATATCAAGCAGTGAAGGGATGTAAGCTGAAGCCGATGTCTCATTATGGAAAATAATAATACGAAATATTATAAACATAATAAAACCATACTTTATATCAATCACGCAACGGTCCAATGCGATTTCACGTTGAAAAAATTATGGCTTAAACCAATTAATGTATTGCAAAAAGTCATAAAATTAAGTTATCCGTTCACTTTGACCATTATCGGGATGAACTTTGTCATTATGATAATAGTGTTATATAAATATTTTTTAAATGGTTGAGTTAAATTTTTAATGAATATTTGATAAAATCTTTTCAGAGGGTTTAATACATTTAATTTTATTAATTTAGGTACGTTTTTAATAGCAAGAAAGTTACTAATAAGCAAACATTGTAGCTGATAGTTAGTGAATAAACATCTATGACACATGTCAACGTTAGTCAAGAATTACAAACATTGGCTCGCCCCATCAGATTTAGGAGTAAATATTGAAAAAGGTAAAGCATAATCGTATGAGAAGTTTTCCTCATCCCACACTTCCCATTCATCCATAGGGATGGGGAGGGGAAATAAGGCTTATATTGGGATATCGAGTTTCCTTTATCCTTTACTCTACTCTTGGGGGAGAGTGCACGTTGCAATCCAATAGCCGCTGGGCGCGCTCGACTGGCCACGTTACCCCTCTCTCACGGAAGACTACCTTGAAATGTAATGCATTTCCCACTTTATCTTATTTCCCCAATGTACGTAAGTGTTTCGGTAGTGAGTGAGATGTGCTAGAGCCCATTCAAATAATATCCCTACCCAATTTCTTAATCCATTCACTAAATCCATTCCTATATCTCTAAAGGTAGGCAACGCATCCGGGGCCGTGCCAACGTTTGTCATTTTGAACTAATGTTGGCATGTATCGCGGGTATCTATGAGCGACAGTATCCACTTACCATCATGTGGACTATACAGTCCACATGATGGTAAGTGGATACTGCTCGACTGCCGCCTTCGTAGTTAAAAAAAATCCCCTTGCTCAATGGGACGAGCTGGAATTGAATACATAGCATAAGATATAGAGAGAATAATTGGAAGGGATAAAATCTACTACGATAGCAAGATAAAAATAATGTAATGTTAATAGGATAATCTCACATAATATAAGCTTCGAATGCGAAAGTTGGTTTGTTTATTATTTTTGTCTATTACCTAAAAACCTTGCACGCATCACTCTGCACAATCAACATTTACGCCACCCTTGGCATATGTTTAGTTCACGTGACGTTCGTGCGATTACAAACTTTTTTGCGTTTCAAAACAAGTTGCTGTTGTGTTCAAAATCGCTCCAAATGAAAATACAGATTTGTGCTACAGCATTATATTTGCAGTTGGCCTCACCGAGCCGCTCATTGAGTGAGTACTCAAACGCGATTGGCTTATGTTGTGTAAAAATCTGCAGAAAACATTTTTTGTCCGAAAGTCACTCATTAAATCTCGTTCATTTAAGTTCAATCCATAGACTAATCTTAATCTTGATATTAAAGAACATAAATATAACCTTAAACCTTTAAATACCAAAATTTTTATTTTCTCACAAGTACGAATTAACGTTGCATCCTCCATTCAAAGCCCTGTAAGTGAGTACATGTAGGTTAAGCTAAGGTATCAACTGTCTAGGAAGGTAACCTGAGTCCAGGTCTTAGACGTAGCGCAACGGGGCTTAACTGAACTAAACCCCACCGACTTTATTATTCCCCACTCTAATTCTCAGATTTACACATTACAATAACTTCCCGGCATCTTGAAGTATCACTTTTATAGGCTAAAGGAGTCTTAAGAACTGGACATGTGTTTCATGTAACTGTCTATTCATACAATTATACGATGATATTACTATCAACAAGTGACATTTCATCATTTTGTTTTTACAACGGAATATCTTTGTCTGAGCAATAAGTAGCAGTAATAAAATGAATTTAATAAAAAAATGAATAAAAAATCTCAAATTAATTTAAGAGACGAAAATAGTAATAATTTTAAGATATTTGACTTTTTTATAGAAGGAAGGCGGTAGATTAACATACAGACCACCTGATGGTAAATGGGTACTGTCGCCCGTGGACATCCGGCGTACATGCCAACATCGACGCAGAATGACAAACGCTAACATTATAGGTAAAGAAGTTTTATAGAGATGTAATTAATTGAGCGGCATAAAATACTAAATGGGTATCAAATTAGGTATTCAATTCATACCTAATATTAGGTTTAGGTTCTCTGGTGACAATAGATTAATGGGACTCCGTCGACTTGATGATGACATTCTCAGTAATTTAAGATTATTATTAAGATTATTTAAGATTATACTTGTTTTGTTGATCATGGTTACGTCTCATTTTTTACCGAATGACTGAATTCTTGTCGCCCTAATTACCTTTCAAGAGTCACTGAACATGTAGGTACCTAGAGTTTTTGGGCGAGCGCAGAAAGCGCTCAGCCAGGAGCAAAAAGTGTGTAGAGTAAGTAGCGAGCCTAGGGGCTCCAACGCCGGTAAATCGGTGGATAAAACGGACCTCGGCTTAAGGCGTTGCTTCGGGAGGATACCGCGGAATCGCGAGTCGGTGAGAAGCGCCCAGACACGTGCCCGACACCCAGTAAAGGTGTTGGCTGAAAATCATTACTTTTTGCTGCTTGTTTAAATACCAACCCCTTTTTAATGAACATTGCAACAGTCAAAAGTTCAACTAACTGTATCGAAACTAAAAAGTATGTAAATTTTTTTTTATATCATATTTATCTCTATTGAACACACAAGCACCCCCTGAGACAGATTCCCGCCTACACAATATCCACATACACATTCATGTTTAAAAGACAAAACGCAGTCGGTAACAATCTACCACCCACTTAATCTGACATAACGACCAACACTCAATAAAGAGCTAAGTTATATCAAATAGACACGAACAATACATTCGAGATAAGACCAACAATTATTGTAAAGGCGTTACAACTGTCAAGGGGCGTGTTGGAGGTTTTAATTAAGAAACTCGGTTCATCCCCTTTCTTCCAACATTGATTCAATTGTTTGGCAAACGTCGGCCTATTTATTTAGCCCTTGGTACATGTCCTTGGCCGAAATTCGTGTCTCGTTCACGTTTGTATCAATGAGTGCGAGATAATAATTAGAATATTTTACTGTTGTTTGTTTTTTCGGTTGAAAGGAATTTGCCTTAGTATTAAATTCCTTGAGTAAAGTATTTCCGAGTAGCGTAATAACTTGATATTTATAATAACAGAATTGATAAATTCAGAATGTTATTATTATTAAACAATGTTATTCAGTCGTTTTATAAGTTATATTTAATTGAAATGTGTCCGTCCAACATTAGAGACACAGGCATGCCTTTGTTGACGGCTTTTTTTTCTTTTTTAATATGAATAATTTCTATTTTTACCCACGACGGAACTTAGAGACGGTATATGCATTTGGGGTAAGAGAATTTAAGGTTTGTGTACTTTTACAAACTTATATTCAACTCGACTTGTTAGTATGTGTGGGTCAAATTTTGCAACTGAATTTTAAACAAGTTCCACCTAACCGATTGAGCTGAAATTTTGCATACATTTTTGAGGCTGGTGACAATACAATCTAGTGTACTCAGTTATGTAATTTTATCAAAATGGCCGCCGCTACAAGGTGTTGAAAATTTGTTATTTCTGGGTTACGACATTTGACTTAGGCCATCGATATACTAACTAAAACGAATAAAATAAAATAATATTGAAAAAACGTTTTTTTAAAAACAAGCTTTTATGCAAGCCATGTACTAAAACGAATGAAATAAGTTTATATTAAATTATTTGTTCTCAACAAGCTTGTCATCCGAATTGTAAATGATACCTACTTTTATGAATATTTCGCGAAAAAAAAAAAAAAAAATAAAAAAAAAAAAAAAAAAATCTATAATGTTGTTAAAAATATATACAATCCAAGCAAGATGAATAGCAAATTTCGTAAAGAGGGTGAAGCCAATAAAGTACAATTCAATAATATATCAAATAGTGTGATATGTTATATGATACGATAGTATGATTTAAGGTTCTAAGAATGAGTACGCATTACAAATGTGGTCTTATTTTAGTATGTACAACTATACGGTAGTATTATATTGTCATATTGCAACAATTCATTATTTAAGTACAATGAAGAGCAACAACAAGAAAGCAACAACAACAACAAGAAAGTCATATCGATTCTAAGAAAACCACATTTACTTTTAGAGATCCCCGTTTTAGTTGAAATCGACAAAGAAACCAACAGACGTCTGACAATACAAACCACAACGCCTACATCCTTATTCTAGCCCAAAGAATCTAAAAGGCTAATTGAAACACGCCGCCCACCTAATTAATATACGCGAGGGGGGGATGGGAGGAAACGTCATCATTATCTTAGCCGTCGCCCGTCGCCGCGGCAACGCGCCGTGAATGCGCCGTGTGTCGCTTTGTTTACCCCTCGTCAATCGGTAACACATTTACCCACTTACGAGTGAAAACTTGCAAAACGAAGCATTGTCAGGATCTCGGGGGACACAATGCTTCCCGGTACGCTTATCGACTGCGCGTCAAAGAAGTTCAAAGCGTGGTTTAGACGTTCGCTATCGTTTCGTATCGTGTCGTTTGTCAGTTTTCGCCGGGAGCGATGATTGTCTGAACAAATGGTCTTTTTGAGGGGTACCGTTTGTTTCTCATTTTAATTGACACCGCGTTTCTGAGGGAAATTCTTACAATACAAGATATGTACGCGTAGGCTCGCGTGTAGGTTATGTCATATGCGACTGTTTCGAAATCAAAGTAATATATTATGTATTATAATTTAACATTAAAGTATGATATCTAAATCAATCTTTGAAGAGAAAGTGTTCATAGCACGTGACAGAATCATAGAAGTACTGTTACTGAAAGGTTTTTGCTTTGTTCCTTTTACATAGCCAGTATAATAGTATACCATCAGGGCCGTCTTTACCAGGGGGTGCAAGGGGTGCGGTGCACCCCGGGCGCTCACCTTTTAAAGGTAATGAAAAAATATAACGCTATAGTAAACAATTACACAATAGGATATTTGACTGTCATAGGATACACAATAGGATATTTGACTGTCATAGGATACACAATAGGATATTTGACTGTCATAGGATACACAATAGGATGTTTGACTGTCTTAGGATACACTCCCGCACCCCGGCGCAGAATAGACTTAAGACGGCCCTGTATACCATACTACCAACCAGCCCTGTCTTCGCTCAGATGACAACGAATTCACAAGGATCTCAAACATTACCCCTCTCTCACAGAAGACTACCTTGAAATATACTGCATTTACAACTTTATCATATTCCCCAATGTTACGTGTTTCGGCAGTGAGTGAGATATGCCAGAGCCTATTCCCATCCCATCCTATCCTATCGCTTCACATTTTCCCAATCCTTTCTCCAAATCCATTCCTGCATCAACAAAGGTAGGCAGCGCATCTGGGGGCGTTTCAATCTTTGATGATGTTGGCATGTACCGCGGGTGTCCACGGTCGACAGTATCCACATACCACCAGGTAGACTGTATGCTCGTCTGCAACTTCGTTCTTTAAAAAAACATAGCCTATATCCATCTGCATTAGTTTAGCTTTCTAAAAATGAAGGACATTTCAAAATAGAAAAATAGATTGAATTTTCAAAATTCAAAATATATTTTGATATTGCCTCTTTCGTATAATCAAACAAAACAAACAAACAGTCTCCTTTTATAATATAACTAGCTGTGCCCGGCAATGCGTTGCAATGCGTTATAATTTTTTTTGTCAGAAACCTTCGCGTCTCATCGAACAACAACTCATCAAAGTCTCATCGAAATCGGATGAATGGTTTATGAACGCATAGGAGACGAACAAACAAACAAACATTAATTTTTATATATTAGATTAATATAGATAAAGGTTTGTTACTTGGACCATATTTTTACTTAGTAGATTTTACTTAGCACTTCCCATAATCGTATTCAATTATATATTTTCAATATTATGACAATGATTTATTATTATTTTATTTAACGAGAAAAGACGATTTTATGAATTGAGCACGTTCGACTTACCGAGTTACCCCACTCTCACATAAAACTAATCTGAAATAAACCAATATACTTGTATTTTGGAAGTGAGTGAGGCTAGTAAGACCAGTTTTACTTTCCGTTCTCAATATAATCAGATCGACAGCATAATGGGATGGAAAATCTCTTTTTTCCAAATTCTCTTCTCTAAATTCCCAAAGATAGGCACCACGTTTGCAAACATGGCAATATTTGTTATTATTGACCGATATTAGCTTATCGTAGATGTCTATTAGTGTCTATTGTCTGCTTGTCTACCATCTTCAAGTAAAAAAATCGGGTATTTTTGAAATACTGTATGTACATAATTGAAAATGTTTTGTTGTAATTATTTTTTTAATCACTAAAATATAGTTTGTCAACTTTAACATAACAATAACCGGATTTGATGCGTAGCCTGTTTACGTAACAGTAAGTACGGGTATGTTTAATATTAATCCCATTTGTGTAATAAAATCTGTGCCTTAGCCGAGCCGGTAATGTGTGATCCGGCCCTGAAATGCTTTCCTCTTTACGATCACAGTATAAATCATAAACAGTACTTATACAATATTCATAAAAACATTTTGACGCAACTCAGGCACAGGTGATTTAAAGATTAGATTTTTAAAATGATGCCTGGAGAAAGGATTAAAACAGCATTTGCAACGTTACATTGTGTTTATGAAAAGAAAATCAGTCAATCCACTTGACGGTAAGTGGATACTCTCGCCTATGAATAACAGAATGACGGACTTAACGTCCCTAAATGCAATGCCAACGAGTAAAAGGTTCTGTGGTTGTCAATAACAACATTTTACAACTCATAACAACAACAATAACAATAACAACAACTTCTGCTCAGATTATAAAAAGCATAAATAGATGACCGTTATAGGTTAGTTTGGAGGACGACATTAAGAGTTATAGTCTCCAAAATTCAAAGTACCGGTGCCGTCACGAAAGATATTTATTTCGGAGCGAATGTCAGCCCGCGCTTAGTTTAGGCGTAGATGATTATTTCAAGAAAAGCACAGAATTTTCTTACTGCTCCTTTTATTTGTACTGTGTCACGATAATCCTGTTAGGTTAAGAAGGTTTCTACATATTACGTGCTTTGCTACGCCTTAAGGATTAAAACGACGTGTACGCATAACTCGATATGTATTGTTGGGGAAAGGCTGGTATTGATTTCTTCTATAATACATTCAATATTATTATATTTTCACCTATGAAGTTATCATTTTATAAATTATATTAAAAATACACTACAGAATTCATTGTGAAACTAGATATTTCAGATTCCCGCCTTAAACGTACATTAGTTAGTATACATCATCTTTTATATTAGGTAAATACAAGTAATTGAGAAATTCAAAACACGTTTTTGAACTTCCGATAAAACTATAACTTATAGAACTTATAGAATATTTATTGCAGTGACTTTAAATGCGTATTCTACGTGTAACTATTGTTCGACTGGATAAACATGCTATGAATTTATAGGTATTCATTTTCGGCCTAAGTAAGCCGAGCTTAAACGATTACGTCCGAAGATGCAGCGTAGATTTACAGCAAAGCTCGCCCATGACAAGGTGGTCATCGCAAACCCCAGATCTTTACCGGACAATGAAGACAAAGGGCATTTAAATTATTCAGACAACGCAAATGCGACCTTAATACCGTCGCGGTAGACACCATTTGTAAATATTTAAGTTCGCGCCAATTTTGCTTTAAGACAGAGTTTAAAGAGGAATCGGAGAGCGTCTGGGAGCTAAGTCCACCCTCCGGGCAGCAGGGAGCCTTCCATAAATAATTAATCTGCAACTATGTGCGTCGGTTAAGTAAATCTTGCGGTGATTCAGGCAAAGGCGAATTGTTTTCTGACAATAGCTGAGTTGTAATAAAATCACGGCAAAGGAACTAGTGCACAGTTATAAAGGTTAATCTCATCATGACTTGACAAAGAAAGCTCTGCGGATGAACACATTTTTTCTGCTTAAAGGTGTGTCAAGTCTATATGAACGAACGTACCTACTTTAGCGTGTTTTAAGAAGTACATTTTACATGCGACTGCGGTTACGATAAACATTACTCTCCCTGTTAATTTAATAATAATAATAATTCATTTATTTCAGATCACATGATCCATATTTCATTCTATAATAATTAGTGTTACTAACTTATAGACTATGATAGTCCTTATTATTAAGATTTTATTACTAATTATATACATGTTATATACTAATTATATGTATATACTTGTTATACACTAATGATTGATTTGATTATTATTATTATTAGTGCCATAAAGTTTGAGAAAATTAACAACGTAAAACACAACTAGCTTACACAGAAAAAAATCCCTCCTCACCCCCCTCGCCCCTTTCAATTTCTTGCTACATTCATTGGCAAGAATGTAAGATATGTCATCTAGTATATTCCTTTATCAATTATACTTAGTTAGTATGAAGGTGTGCTCTTGTTTTTCATTCTTTATTCTAAAAGTTTATAAGAGACGAAGTTACGCTACGGTTCGATGCCGGTGTGTCTACGCGCTACGAAGAGTCTACGAATTCGTAGATGGCAGAAAATAATTTTCTACATAAAAATATATATTGTATATTATAATTGATAACATATAAACATTATAAATAACATAATAACGTGGCAACGGCTTACTTATGTAGAGAAAACCTATTCTTAAATAAGCTTATTTGAAAGAATTTGAAAATAGGATTCAACATTGTCTTGAGATAATGAAGCAAGCACCCATTTAGAACATTTGAAGAATGAACTAAGACAATGTAGGAAGGTATGTAGGTATACCAAAATATTTATGAATATCTTTAGATATCGATAAACTTCCTTTGTAATTTCGCAGCTCATAAAATGCTGCTACTAATGGTAGGCCGACTAATTTGTACGACACGTTACTTTAAAAAAATTCGTTTTTTGCACCCAATACACATTGAGTCTTTCACACACCACCCAATTCAACCTCTCTGATCAATGTGAAGGTTGGCTGGTAGAGGTTAAGCTCGCCTTTTGTACGATAATGTGTAATGAAGTGTATAAATTAATCTATACTAATATAATAAAGAGGTGAACTTGTGTGTTTGTAGGTATGTTGGGGGTAATATCTGGAACTACTGAACCAATTTCAAAAATTCTTTCACAAATAGGAATCTACATTATCCGTGTCTAATATAGGCTATATTTTATTTTGTAATTTTGAAAAAAAAAATCTCTTATAAACCGAAGCGAAACGGGGGCGGGTCGCTAGTAAATAATATAAATGTGTATTAATGCGTATGTTTAATAAAATGAAAGTATATAAACATACATAAATACACGTCTTATCGTCTTAAAAACCTTTCATTGTCTATAGACTCTTACATTTAGTAAGTTCGTAGTGTAATAGCGGCGGGAAGCCCCACGAACGAGCAACAAGCTGCGTCTTGAGGCTCCGCTGGATCTACGGATTAGGTCAGCTTTACTCCGCATGAAACGCTATTTAAATTAATCTATTGTTTAAAATTTCTTGTCCTATCCAGCACTTAGAACATTTTAAAGTTCTAAGTATTAAGTATTTAGCTAAATACTCACTCTTTTGTGTTATGACAGTTTTTTAGAGAATGTGCGAAACAATAATATAGTGCAGCAATTATGTAATTGAATTTATATGTACTATAGACTAGTATAGATGTGGTGATGGCAGATGGAGCAAAACCCTGAATGGGGGCCTAAATCCAGATCTAACAAACAATCACTAACAGTTAGTTCCTATTAATTAATTAATTATTAACTACGGATTAATTAGTTCCTTACTAACAAGTAAGAAATTGTCTATCAGTGATATTCAACGTGGGCGGTACCCATCGATATGGGAATAGACTAGATGACACATCATTCATACGTTCTTATCGAAGGATCCTAGGTGACAACTTCTAGGGGGGGGTGAGGCAGATGAGGAGGGGTTCATTAAAAAGTAAAATTTGAAACTTATGTACTGCGTAATAAGAATGTTCCATTTCTCAAAACACATATGAGGACCCCAGAGGTAAAGGGGTCTAAGTAACAAAATTTATGTTTTGAGATAATTGAACCAAAAGTCAACAAAATTTTGTAAGAGGGAAAGTTATTTTTTTTTGTTTTGACCATTTTAGGCCAACACTTTGGCCATTTGCTTCTAATTAGTACTAACAATAGATTATTAAAATCACCTGTGTTACATTTATAGGTAATAAAAGGTAGATAATGTGTACTTAGACCAAGCAGCTTAGACCTTAGCGCTCTAAGCAGTGTTAGCATGCACTACTAGTGGTGAAGGGGCAACACACTAGGTAGCAGCACCTGTCAGGGAAATCACTTGGATCTCCTCACCACTAAAAAGAATAGTATTTTAACAGTCTGTTACTGCATCTAACTCAATTCTTTCGAAAATGTCACTTAGACCCCTTGACCTCTGGGGTCCTCATATGAATTAGAGAATTCGAGAGCTACGGAATATAAAAAAAACACTATTAGACTGTAATGCTGCTGACGTACAGTACTTGACTACTTTTATTAGGTGCTCACCGATGAAATTGTCGTTTTATTTGGAAAAATTCAAATATTTTTTGCATGTAAATTATAACTATAATTAATCGATGTATTGTCCATTATATCAATGCAATTTTGATATTTTAATGGAAGTTGATTGATGCCTATGCTATAGAACTCATGGGGACGTAAATCGATAAATTCTCTGAAGGCATTTTTCACTGCCTCATCGGAGTTGAATTTTTTCCATGTAAAAAGTCATCCATATTCCGAAAAAAATGGAAATCAGTAGGGGCAAATTCTTGCGAGCACGTTGGGTGACGGAGAGTTTCCAGACGAAGCTCGTTATCATGGAGAAGCAGACTCAGAGAAGTGGACTAGAGCGAGTGACCAGACTCGGTTGTTTGATAGCGAGCTTGTCCATCATCGTTTGCAGTTCTTCACAGTGCACATCTGTATTAATTGTTGTGCCAGATCTCAAGAAGCTGTAGTGGATAATACCGGCACAGGACCACCAGTCACCATGAGCTTCTTTTGACTCAGTTTTCGTTTGGGACATGTTTGTCTGTGTCTCCTGGGTTCAACCATTATGACGAAGGTTTACGATTATCATACACGATCCACTATTCATTACATCTTGCATCTTCCGTGCATCTTCACTTTCTCGATTTGAAGCAAATGAATCAATATCGTTTTGTCACTTACGCCGAAGGCTGTTGCTAACTCAGATATGGTTTGAGATGAATCCGCTTCCATCATTGCGTTCTATTTGTCAGTATCGACTTTAGTCTCCCGTTAACAAACGCACCGTGCGTTTGTTTACGGTGTTTTTTTTTTTCGGAATGGCTAAATTCTTGGGGCCCCAATGATCTTTCAAGAGTCACCGGACATGTATCTGTATTACGGTGTTTGGTACGGCGTTGCTGTCACGACGGAACTCATATTAAAGAATAACGCGAATTTTTAACTTTTCCATGGTCACAAACACAACGATATCTAAGAAAAAAGTCGTTTGACTTAAAAACAAATGAATAACTAATTTTAAATCGAAATTAATTTGAATTTGGAATTCCAAGCCAAAAGCAAGATAACTACGAAAGCCACTACGAACAAATAGCAATTTCATAGGTAAGGCTCGAATATAACATATCCTAGTATGTATTCTCAAATCGATTGCGGTACCGCTCTGTGAGCGTTAAAATGATTCAAGGGGATAATTTTGGATGCACATTTTTTCATGCACCTTTCCCTTCATTCACTTAAATAAAGCAGTTTAGGGGCCATTGTGTGTCTAAAAGGGGATCGATGGGCCAAACTATTAATTATCATCATAAGATTGGGAATTCCTAATTATTAGGAATGTACTAATTTATCATTAGTCCCACCCAAATTCTTTGGATGGGACAATTCGTCCTGTCTGACTTTTGTATGATCATGTTTAGGTTAGTATGTGTAATAGTATAGGATATCTCTACAGGTTAAATACTAATACGGCTTTCAAAGTTAAACAGATTGCAAGTTGAATTATAAATTCAATTGCGCCGCGAGCCTACCCCTATCGAGTATTAGATTAAAAACAATTTAGAGTGGAAACAACTTTGTTATAATGAAATTAGCCTTAAAATACATAGGTCAAAGTGAAATACAAATATAAATTACTTATAAGTAGACATTATTATTCATTTAATACTTTTTTATTATACTCAATGATTTAGGATTCGGTACGTCATAGACACATAGTCACATAGACGTCATAGACACATAAACACATAGACGTCATAGACACATAGTCACATAGACGTCATAGACACATAGTCACATAGACACAAAGACGTCATAGACACATAGAAGTCATAGACACATAGTCACATAGACATATAGACGTCATTGTCGTTTCATAGACACATACAAACTACCAAAATCCCGAAAAAATATTAATTGTCTATACATATAATAAAATCGTAACAAAGCAGTGTCTGTATATGAAATATTTTTCGAAAAAAGTCAATGCAGTGTAAAGAAAACTTTGGAGCCCAAAGCGCCCAGAGCCCAAAACAACAATCTTTGGATTTTTGTCTGTCTGTCTGAACGCGCATCACGCAATATCGGCTGAACGGATTTTAATGAAATTTGGCACAGTTATAACTTATATGCTGGGTTAATATTTGGGTTACTCTTTATCCAAATAAATTATGAAGTTCCCAAGGCAATCACAAGTTTACGCGAACGAAGTCGCTGGCACCGCTAGTCATCAAATAAACGTTTGCCTGATCTGATTGAGAGAATGGTAAATTTCCCATAAATAATTCTTGACAACACTTCTTCCATGTAATAAAGAACTGCTCAATTAGATCTTTTTAGATTAGACCATCTGTAAGTTGTCAAATTGACAAAATGGATTGACCCATTAATAAGTGTTGAAGAATAATCAGGTATCCTAATTTTTTACACATTATAATCTTAACAATTCATTAAGAGCGCATGCCAAGTCATTGGATAAACGTTAGCTTTTATGTGTTAATCAGACTATGGACGCATTGAATAACACTGAGTGAAATCATATTATAGTGGAATGAACCAACGTCACCATATAGATAAAAAACAGAATGAAATCTGGACTAAAGTACACAAATAGTGTATCACATACACAAATACAAATTTTGTAGACGGAGAGTGCATGCTGCATTCCCACAACCGCTGGGCGCACTCGACTGGCCACGTTGCACCTCTCTCACAGAAGGCTACCTTGAAATGTACTGCATTTCCTACTTTATCGTATTCTCCCAATGTACGTACGTATTTCGGCAGTGAGTGAGATATGCCAACGCCCATTCCCATCCTAGCCCACCCCATTTTCCCAATCCATTCCTTAATCTGCAAAGGTAGGCCGGGGGCGTGCCAACGTTTGTCATTCTGGACTGATGTTGGCATGTATCGCGGATTTCTATGGACGACAGTATCCATTTACCAGCAGGTGGACGACTGTATGCTCGTTTGACGCCTTTTTCTATTAAAAAACTGTTAAACAAAGAAGAAAATTGATCTGGACAAACACATTCGCCACATTCGAATTCTCACACGCGTAACGGTTGTTGAGAATTTGTTGTATGTCACGAAACACGAATGTATTCGTCGTGTTAATGCTGCCATATAAAAAATTTTTTTCGTCAGTTTCGTAAGAGTGAGTTTCATTGTATAAAACACCAGTTATGACATTTCCTTTCGTAACGTAGCATATCTCAGCTATATAGTTTTTTCTTTTTTTATAATGGCAAAGGTCCAATTAGCAGATTCTGCCAGTGTCAAGTTTTCTTCGCAATAAACAATTTTAAAGTCTAAAAGGTATCCTGTCAATGTCCAGTCCCGTCGTAGTAAGTCAGGAGTCGCTCAGTACAGTGATAGTAGGTTTACTGAGGATATGAAAGGGCTTCTTTGAGTATCACAAACATTATGCACAAAACAGTTTGAAGTTTAATAAATTATTACTATTAAATCACAAAATGCACAATACATTTTATAATAATCAAACAAAGTCAACTTCACTACTCGAGTTCCCGCCAAAAGTCAGCTATATAGTTAATCTGAGCACAGGGAAGGACCTTATTCTCAGTATGGACTTTGGTTAAGATTTACTAACTAAAAATGTTGTTATTTCTATTTAAGATTATGTTTAAGTAGAAGCATGCTTAATCGCATGATGTTTATGGTAAGAGAAAGCAACATAAAGGGACGTTACGGTCCCTTTTATTAGATAATATCACAAATATTATTCAGTACATGTTCTTACATACAGTAGACTGTTTGGTAACATTTACTATTAGGCCATAGGTATTATAGCGGTGGTAGCCTAGGAGTATCTATACTCGACTCACATCTGTGTGATCGTGAGGTCAAATCCTTGGCCCGTACCACTGAGTTTCTACTTACTCGTAAGTACGGATATTTTGAAATATGTCACTAGCTCGTGACGTGAAAACACCGTTACGAAACCTGCATGCTCCAGAAATTAAAACGGAAATCTGTAGTATGTGATTCACCGATCCGCACTGGGCCCGCGTGGTGATTACGGCCCGAAACCCTAAGTGATTTACTAGGGGAGGCCGGTGCCCCGCAGTGGGACGTTATAGGCTGATATACAAGTACAATAACAAGTACAAGTTCTCAGTTCTAATTTTGTTTCTGTACTCCTGAATTACGAATCCCGGAGCAACAAATACCGAACAATATAAAAAATAATGAAACAAAAAAATATACGAATTTTTTTCTCAACTGTGTAGCGTGTACCCTCCGATGAATGTGTGAGTTTTTATTTAGAGTTCTAAGATGCTACACTGTTTATTCCATATTCACTGTAGTACCGCACTATTCTCAATCAATGCACGCCAAATAATCGCATTGCAGTTAATGAATGCATTTGAAAAGTTAAAAGCCTACCTAGCTCGTGCAGATACCAACTAATTAACGTGCAACTAATGCCGCTGGTGTGAACGCGGACTTAGCGGCATTATCGCCTAAATTGTACTAATGTTTAGTTGTGGCCTGCGGTCATTAGTGATTTCAGATTCGGATGGCCACATAGCAATTTAAATTAGAGTTTATACGCATAATTTTAGTCGACGTAAATACAATTTTATTTAGAAAAACCGTTTAACTTTTAGGACGGTGTTTTTCTGGATAGTTAAAGGCCTAATCACCTCACAAAGACTATCCAATAAGCAACAATGTCCATTGTGTAAGATTTATCTTAAAGAGTCGTAAAATATATACTCGTATATGTGACTATCGGTCCTAGTTTTCTAGATATTGAAAACTTAAAATTAGATATTGAAATTTTAAATCTAAATATTGAAATTTTAGTGAAAATTAAAAAAAATACATTAATTTTAATTTTCTTAAAATTAAAAGTTAGTACAAGTTTCTATTTAAACACAATCTTGAAACAACGAAATTTTAAATTAGAAAATCTTGACCAGTCATTAAAGTCAATACCGACAATAAGGTCTATTTGCTCAGATCTCACAATTTACTTTCATTAAATTTGTTTTCTGAGAAATCTAAGAAAAGTGATATTGTTGTCAAACAAATAAAAACAAATACATTAACAAATGATTACCGTCCTAGTTGAAAGAGTACATAATTTTACTTATATCCTATAAGTTTTCTTTCTGGTTTATGGGCTATTAATAAATGGGTTAACCTAATTTTCTCAAACATAATTGAGGGTCTTCTTCAAACAAATCCTTACTGACTGTAAGGATGTAACTGTAGTATCGGAACCGTTACATTGTTAAACTTTATAGGTATAAGGATTTGAAAAATATAAAAAAAACAAAATTAGTAATAAATACCCATCTAATTCTGTATTAGATCAATTAATTTTCAATTAAATCTTTATGAAAAGTTTATACAACTGTCAAAATAATTAAGCTGTTCAAATAAAACGCACTGTATTTATACGGCGCAGACAGAAACGGTTTAGTAATTAATTTTACCGCGCGAAGTGCTTTAAATGCACTAGAAACTATAATCCTCATTAAAATGGGAAATAGGCGACTATTCACTTTGCCATCAAATATGATTTTGGCTTCTAAACGGGGAACATAATTATGTATTTTGGCAAATCCGGCTGACGGAACATACCACACATTTAATAGCATCATCTTTTCATTTGTGTTCATTTACTGTTATTATCTATGTATCTAAATTAATTTTGATCAGTTCAATTCGTCATAATATTTTTAAGCAATGCAGCTCAATTAACAAATATAACTATTATAGAATACGGACAGTTTAATTGTAGTACCTTCACAAAAAATATAATTCGCGAATGACAATTCGCGGAGTATATTAATACGACATGATCATTTTCATTTGCTTCCCGACCGCCCAATTTTTCGCATAATGCACCAACCAATGAAAATACAAATTAATCTGCTCATTTTTTGCATACAATTTTATCATCATTGAGCTGAAATATCTGAATGCGATGCATTGCGTGCCGTAATCCCACGTCACGTCTATAGTTATGGATTACTTTTGTCACGATTGAATTCCGTCATGATAAAATAATTTATTTCATTTCGTTATGAATTGACGCACGGAGATAAATAATCTTTAAAACTTTGTTCACTGCCACTTTGTTTACGTGTTTTAAGAGAATACAATGAAGGTGCGCTCAACTACAAGATACAATCCGAAATCAATAGGGGAGTAGACACATGAGTGCGGGCGAGCGCCTGTGTCGACGCGATATCCAACACGGGTTCGGATTAAGCGACGTCAAATCCTGGATTAAGCGGGACCGGGATAAAACGGAGCCCGGGGATCGGTTCGAGCCGGGTCAGCGGGATTTCGCCGGGGCAATAAAAGTGTCTGCAGCCGATTTAGACTGAGCCCGCAGGCAATTCGACTGAGCTACCAATTGCTAGGTAATTTCGGCGTGCGAACGCGATCTGTCCGCCCAAAGCCATTCTAATGCCGCCAATAGGATTAGCCTAGTGTGGCGGGGCCCTTACAATTTATTGGACGGAATCACATGTCCAAATGAAGACACGAATCGCGGAAAACGGTCCTTTAGGAACAATAACAAAATAATATCCTACAACTTCTTCTATGGCTCCACAGCCTGGGGTGGGCCTTGGCCTGATTTACCAAGTTCCTCCAATCTGGTGTAACCGCTCTTAAATCTCTCTCTACACCATCCAACCATCTCTACTGGGGCCTACTACGGTTTTGACGTCCCTTCGGTCTGATCATTAGAACTTATTCGTGCACTGCACGACGAGTCCAACTCATCGCACTCGATCAAATACGATTATGACATATGTATGGTTTGAGCTGCCGTATGTTGATGTAAATGGCAGGAGTAATCGAAGAAAGATCACCGCAGTTAGTTAAAGTAGTTTAATGAGTTAGTTAAGTTATAATTAACAAACGGTATTTTTAACAAATCTTTCCGGTGCGTCTGGTTCGTTTGTTAGTTGTTTTGCTACTCGATGAAAACTATTGTTATGTTGTAAACGTGTGCAGTCGCCGCGTCAGCAGAAATGCCTGTAGGGGAGCGCGGGGTTGGAAGTGCCGAGGGTAAGTAGTGCCGATGGGAATTTCTTAAAGACAAAAAGAGATATCAGCATTTTCATACTGCGTCGAAGAATGTCTAACCTTCGCTCATCGGCGGCAGCCATTTTAGTTTCAGTGGCGACACTGACTGAGGTGCCGGTGTGTAGTCGGGTGCTCTGTCGACACGTGAGTAAATATTTTTGTATTTATACTTTTTGGTCAATAGTCTTCGTTTTTTAAGCTATTAATGTTGGTGTTTCACTGAAATAATGGTAGTTTATTTACAAATTGCCTGTCGTATTGAAATCTGAGTTCCATTAAATACATATTTTTTTATTTGATAGAAAGTGTGTGTCCTTGTAACGGGGTTAAAAGTGCCTTTGGTTGGGGGCTGGTTGTGCCGCGGCCAGCCCCCAACCAAAGGCACTTTCAAGCCTCAAGTGATCCATTATTTACTACTTTTTTATATAGGATGAGGACCTACAAACGGAAGACAGAGAGGGGGACCACTTCGAAGGAGCTTCTACAAAGAGCTGCTGACGCGGTTATAAAAGAGGGCCGTAAATTGAAAACTGTAGCACGTGAATTAGAAATATGCCATACGACATTGCAACGGTTCGTAAAAAAAATAAAAGAAGGACAAACTCCAACAGTTGGATACAAACATAGGGTGATATTTAATGCTGAATAAGAGGAAGCACTGGCGTCATACATTTTAACGTGTTCCTCTATTTACTTCGGTCTCTTGCCAGAAGAAGTAAAAAAACTTGCATATGAATGTGCGATTAGATTTAATGTGCAAAATATTCCTGACTCGTGGCATGCAAATGGAATGGCAGGCAAAGATTGGTTCACTAACTTTTTGAAAAGGAACCTATCGCTTTCTATTAGAACACCAGAAGCGACAAGCGCGGGTCGCGCTACATCGTTTAACAGACATAATGTAACACAATTTTTCGACAAGCTTGGAGATGTGATTTTAAAACACAAGTTGACTCCCTCCCGCATATGGAACATAGATGAGACTGGAGTCACAACCGTACTTAAGCCAAAGAAAATTGTTGTAGCCAAGGGTATTAAGCAAGTGGGAGCGATCGTGTCTGCAGAACGTGGAACTTTGGTCACTGTGGAGTTAGCGGCAAATGCTATTGGAAATACAATTCCACCAATGTTTGTGTTTCCTCGACTGAAGTATAAAGACCTATTTATACGCGACGGCCCTCCTGAATGTATTGGTGCTGGTAATAGCTCAGGATGGATGACAAGTAACGAGTTTTTCATTTTTATGGATCATTTCATAAAATATACCAAACCCAGCCCTTCTGAACCAGTCCTTTTACTGCTAGATAATCACTCATCGCACATTGATATCAAGGTGGTTGAAAAGGCAAAAGAAAATTCTCTTATCATGCTTTCCTTTCCTCCACATTGCACTCACCGTCTTCAACCTCTGGACGTTGGCATCAATGGTCCGTTCAAGACATACTGCGCAAAAGCCCAAGAGAACTGGTTACGGAATAATCCCGGAAAGACGATGACGATCTATGAAATACCGGGTATTGTGAAATATGCTTGGCCATTAGCGTCTACACCAACCAACATCTGCAGTGCATTCAAAAAGGCTGGTATATGGCCCTTTGATCCTAACGTTTATACTGATGAAGACTTTGCACCATCTTTTGTCACTGACCGGCTGCAACCAGAAAGTCAACCTGCGTTAGTGGATCTAAGCAATAAACCCGGTCCATCGCACATTCAACAAATGTACTGTCCTCCAGAAATTACAAATACTAACCAAGCTACAATAGGAGAAATAGCTCAAGAAAGGAACCGCGTAAATTCTCAAGAGCCTTCTCTGCAGACCCCGCAAAACAATGACCAGCAGGAAACAGTTCGTGCGAACAGCGCTGAGCTTGTTCTTAAAAATATTGCTCAGCCAGGACATTCTAACGATACAGCAACTTTCTCACCAGAGATTATCAGGCCACTCCCTAAAGCACCTTCTCGATTATCAGCAGGAAACAAACGACGCATTAGAAAAGCAGCTGTTCTTACTGACACCCCTGAGAAAAATGCACTTGCTGAGGAACATGCTAAGAAGAAGAAAATGGAAGGAAGTAATACCAAAGTAAATAGGAACATGAAGGAGAATAAAAGTAAAGGAAAGGAGCAGCGTAAAAAGAAAATCAACAATGGCAAAGATAACAAGAACGAAACTAAAAGGAAAATTTTACAAGAAATAGAAGATACTGAGAGCGAGGATGAGGAAGATCGATTAGAATGGTACTGTATCATTTGTTGTGATTCGTATTCCAACTCAAAATCAAACGAGAAATGGATTGAGTGTGTTATGTGTAAAAACTGGGCTCACTTGAATTGTATAAAAGACGAAACACATGTCATGTTTCTCTGTCCAAATTGCTGCTCCGATGAGTCGTTTTCCGATTAGATATAATTAGAGCAAAAACTGAACTCTCTCTATCTCTCTCTCTCTAATTTAAGACTGATTTAAGTAAGTCTCATAATAAATATCGCACCAAAGTATTTATTACTATTGCCTAAGAAACGCTAATCAATAAATTAAAAAAAGTTGATTATTTTTAGATAATGTTACCAAATGTTTAATTATAAGACCAAGAAGGTGCAACAGATTTTTTATTAAGAACAAATTACGAAGTAGAGTTAATTTCATTTAGTTTAAGCAAGAAGAAATGTTGATTATTTTTTGTTTTTTTTCTCACGTAGTTTAATAAAAGTTATAATTAGAAAAAAGTTTGTAGTTGTTATTTTATTATTAGAAATATTGCATAAAATTATAATGCTTTTGTTATTTTTTACTCAAACACCATTTATTTTCATTTAAAATGTCTTAGTTTCTGAACGGCACAACCAACCTCAGCATCGGCACAACACGCCCCACGGCGGGGTCAATTGTGCCTCGTAGACTCGTTCCACTAATTTGAGTCTCAGCTATAAACTATTAGAACATTGCAAAATATAAATATATATTCAAAAACTATATTAAATTTGACACTAAATGGTCTACAAATTGAGAATACTACATTTCATTTTAATAGTTAATTTAAGCGATTTCTCAAACTCGGCACTTTCAGCCCCGCTCTCCCCTACAACATGTTTTACTATGTCTGTTATTTATATAGGTATATCCTATAAATTATTTTATAAAACAAAATTGGTTTGTCTATCTAAGGCAACAACCAATTGAGATTTTTCTAAACTAAATCCCGCTCGTATGCATTGGACGTCATTGGAGTATTATTATAGGGGCCCTGGGTAATCCGGATTGGAGATTCATTAGGACGAGATTATGCTCTATTGAAATCTGGCTTAAGCGGGCACACGAGCGGAATGGATAGCGGGCGATGAAGCGGAATACTTTATTATTAGAAAACCACAACAATGAACGGACAAAGCTTTGTACAGTCGGCCAATGTTAATGTTGACTACTTCAAAGTTGAGTTTCAATTTGACATTTCTAAGACATAAATGTGATTTTCGCTTGCAAATCTAACTTGCCAATTTATATTTGGAACTAATTGTATCTACCAGTGTTTGTTTTTCAAACGAATCACATGCTCAATATTTTCATGAGCCCATCATACATGTAAAAGTTACATGTATGATGTCACAATTTTGTTAATAGTATGTTAATGTGTTATACATACTATTTCACCTTAATTATAAACGCTATTTTTGAATGATTGCTTGAAATATATAAACATGTCCCAGTCAAGTTTGGCGCCTCCCTCCCCCAACTACGTACCGCACAGCTGTGTCGCCCTCTTAGTACCGTCTTCAACGTCATCGTGAACGAATGTATTTTTAACGTCTGCCTATTTTGTTATTTGTTATATTTTTCAGTTTTGTTTTTTAATAGTTTCATTGAGTGACGTCACAACGTCAGCGGCAAGCCTGAGGGAAACAGTTTGTACATGTTATTTCAAAGCAAGTAATATATATAGGTATATAAAATAATAACATATAAAATATAATAAATACAAACCTAAGTATATCAGTACAAGCAGACTTTACATGTATATATGCATATATTCATACATATTACTATAGCACCTACTCGTAACTGAACGGAAACTCGATCATTAACTCCGATACTTTAAATAATGATCCCGAAGCAATCTTCTAAAGGTGTTGTCCTGTAGGTAGAAAGCGTATTCCAGAGAGTGAACATTTCCAGTAAATATCTCATATTCTTCTATTCCAGACAATAGGTAAATAAGTACAGCCTGTAGTGATGACTACATACACTGTAAATATCTATCTAATATGTATTTTAATTTTTATTTCTCTTTCTGATTAGTCACTTTCATTAGCTTAGATTTTAATTAGAATGAGATTTTATGTTTGCTTTTGATCCAATACAATTTCTTATAAGCACCTTACTTCATAGCTAGTAGCCTATCAACTACATTAACCTTATTGGATAAGTCACGTCACAAACGTGGAAAACATATTTGTAAACAAAAGCGGAACATTTCCCGGATGAAAAGGTTACCCGTAATTACGGTGATATTTCTTTCAATATATCTTTGAGATAAGAGGGAATCTTAAGGATATTGCAACATACGATGTACTGGGGTGCAGTGTGGAGGGTGGAAATATAGTCATTAATAAGAATGTGATACTTTTTATAAATATACCTACCTACTGTGACAATACACTAGAGCGTTATAACTTTAAGATTTTGTATTTTTTCGCACATATATAATAATTAACCGGGTCTTAAAAATAATGGGCCTCCTCAAGCACAAGACAATGTAATATCTGGCCTTAAAAGGTTACGCTCGCCAAGCGGGTTGGGCATAGGGTTACCAGAGACTGAAATCGAAAACCCGCTATCATGAAGTTAAAAATCCTGATTTTTCAACAAAAGTCCGGTCTTCGGTTCAAAATAAGCGAAAAAACCCTTTCCACATTTGCGTTCTGTGGCAAAATACAAAAAAGTAGTGACAAATTTTATGTAACTGAAAATCGAGCGGCCCGCCACTCTGTCGTCATCTACATTTGCGCCGTGAAATGCGTGCGGAACCTGCGTGCCGCTTGTTATGCATCGTACTGTAATGTTTGAAAAAAAACCGCTCTCCAATGAAATCCGGGCGGAGTCCGGTCTAACCTCTCAAAATCCGGTCAAGACCGGATTTATCCGGTCAGATGGTAACCCTAGTTGGGGAGTTCATTCTTTTAGAGGTGATGCAGTTCCTCAAGCTTGGTGGTAGCGACTTTATTATCCTTTAGTCGCCTAAGGGACCACGGGACACCACGGACGACACCCACGGGAAGAGATGTAGTGGCCAGCCGAGACCACACGACAAGAGTTTAACGATATCAAAAATATCTGTGGCTAGTTTACACATTTTAAATGAGATTATGACTGTTGTTAGTGACAAATATACATCACATTTTTCGGTGGCATTTTTTTTACGAATATGCATTACCCCGCATTGACCAATGAAACGTTTCACACTTATTGTACAACTTTTTTCGCGAACGTAAACGAATTATTGTGCTGACCTTAGTGTTCATTCGTTGCTCTAACTGAAAAGTGTAGGTTTCTATTACAACGTTTTATTCGTTCAAACTTGACTAACCAATACATTGAAGTTTTTTTAAACATAAGGTCATGACACCCGATAGGTTAAGTTAACACTATTTGCTCATACGAATATTACTCATGACCTGAAGAGGTTCAAGTTTTTTCTCACTGAAGACAGGAGACGAGCAAGGAGCGTTTGCCATCATGGTGGATGCGCTACGGACCTTGCAGAATCAGGTCATATAGACTTCAGCTTTCCGTTGGAATATAACTATGCATATATAAAGTACATATTTATACAGAGTTATCAAAACTCCTTATCACAGTCCTTTCCAAATTTATTTGTTGATAACCTTTCACCCGCGACCGGGGATTTTCTTTAATCCGTCACTACGATGGCGCTCACACAACACACTGTGCTTACATCGATAAAAAACATGGACAAAAACCCAGCACTTAATCGTACTAGGGGCTTATCTCTTTTTGTACCCATCCACGTGGGATTATACCAGGCCGGCTTTACGATATAAAATATTTATATCCAAACATAACGAGGTATGGACAAAGAGATTGGATGCTTTACAATGTAGAATCGGAGACCTTTTAAAAAAAATCTGTGTAAATATGAATTTATAATTCTGTCAATGAAACACGAAACGAAATTATTAACTTCTACAATTTATATACTATTAGTATATTTTATTAATTTTTTATAGACACTATTAAAGTCTCTTTAATTAGTAACGATTAGATATTGATATTAAACGTATTTATTTTATATTAAAACGATCTTAAACGTGAGGTATGTACGGCCTTAAACCGCCGCATTGACCAAGCGGCTTGGAGAGTCCACTCTTTTAGAGGTGATGTAGTTACCCAGCGATTGTGGTAGCGGTTTTGTTATCTTTTAGTCGCCTTTTACGAGACCCACGGGAAAAGATGGTGTGGTGTTATTCTACAGCCAGCCAACACCACACGGCCCTACAGCCAGCCAACACCACACGGTCCTACAGCCAGCCAACACCACACGGCCCTACAGCCAGCCAACACCACACGGCCCTACAGCCAGCCAACAACACACGGCCCTACAGCCAGCCAACACCACACGGTCCTACAGCCAGCCAACACCACACGGCCCTACAGCCAGCCAACACCACACGGCCCTACAGCCAGCCAACAACACACGGCCCTACAGCCAGCCAACACCACACGGCCCTACAGCCAGCCAACACCACACGGCCCCACAGCCAGCCAACACCACACGGCCCTACAGCCAGCCAACACCACACGGCCCTACAGCCAGCCAACACCACACGGCCCTACAGCCAGCCAACACCACACGGCCCTACAGCCAGCCAACACCACACGGCCCTACAGCCAGCCAACACCACACGGCCATATCTGTGTGTATGTGGCCCATGTCCAGCAGTGTATGATAAAAGAGCTGGTTACGATTACGGTTACAAATCTAAAAGTATGCGTCATATTTTATCTTACTCGATGTTCCGTTGGGTTACACCAATCATGGTCATGAACTGGCAACAAACAAAATAGATTCATAAAAATATGTTTGAGACCCGTTTAATATATTTGTGCAAGAGAACACCTCAAAATTTGTAATTACATAAGATTAAAAGGATTAACTTTTTATTAAAATATTTTTGCTAAAATAATTTCATAATATAATAGGGAACGCTCATTAGTGAAACGACGTCAATTGAAAATAGTTGAAGTCAATGAATTTTCATACACACGATCATGTCATTAATGCATTTTCGTATTTAGTATATTAGTATAGTACGAGTATATATTTAGTATAGTATGGGACTGGCTCCTGAACTACATGTTTTCCTAGTTTGGGAGTCAGGGCATCAATGCATACGTATTTATATCCAGTGTTACATCAATAAATATTTTAATTTGAATGAAATTTAATTAAGTGGCAAACTCAGAATCCAGGTCAATTTGCACGAATTGTAAGTAATTCCTATAAATTTCAAACAAATTAACACCTACTAATATTTCGATTTGATAGTAATTATATGATATTTAATACTAGATGAAGAACCAAACTTTTGTAATTTTGTACTTAAAAGAATTGTCTGTAATATTTTGTGATGCATACGAGTATACCCGTGACTATACCCACAGTCATACTAATTGAGATAATCCCCTGTTTTTTTAAAGACAGTGGGGTGTTTTGATGTCTGATAATACCTAAAATATGTTGTTTGCATAAATAATAGTACCCTTTTCCTGCGGCGTCGCTCCGCTTTCAGTATCTTCTCTTCAAGGTCAAATATTAAACTTTTGAAACAGAAATAAATAACAGAACTCAAATTGCTTGACCAAAAACAGCATTCGTCTTCTCAACGAACCAACCCCTACGGTAGGTCGCGGTTTACCCGAGGTTCATTGACTGTTTAATACAAACCCCTATGCATCATCTACACACAATTTCAAACTTTAAAATAATACTTTTCGGTTGAAATTGGAATAGAGACGGTAATCTGGTAGCTTTCTACTGCAAACCGAAGATAAGCCGAACGGATTAGTTCGGTGGAACGGAAAAAGAATAAAAAGTGTAAAATACAGTCGTGATTGGTTCGTTGCTTTTTAAATGTAATGTGTGTAACCACCCTAGTGAATTATGAATAATTTCTTATTAAACTCGAAAATACCGTGAAATATAAAGTGTTTCGGTAGTAATAGTGCTAGATCAGTATCTATTTGCTATACAATTACACCCCGTCATACTATGGGCAATATCGCGCAGGTTCTGATTAAAATTCTGTAACTTTTTTACTTTTGAGTTAATTCAGTGATGCACTTTTAATAGTTCAATAGTTTCTGCGTCAAGTTCTTTAACGGTCTATATGTAGGATTTTCTCATACTGGTTATATAAGGATCTCACATATAAAAAAGGGTGTGTAATAGATCTTCATTAGTGGATTATCTCGAACTTTTTCTGGCATGATGTAGTCTAAAATATTTATAATCTTTATTCCAAGATTTCTGAACGTCTTCAGACAATTGTCCTATTGTTAATATTGCAAAATGGCTTATAATGTTCTATGCGTGGATTAATATTTTATGCTTCGAAGAGGGCATGTAATATCAATTGTAATGTCTCGCGTACAATCTGGCAGTTTCCAGAGCATAATTGCCAAATTTTTGGGTATCTATCATAATTAAAGAGGACAATGCTTGCAGAATGATATAAAATCTCTTTAGTTACGACTCGTCAACACCAGTTATTTCTGCAGAACAACTGGCATTAATTCTGCATGTAATTCAGTAGAACCGACCTGATATTTATACTATAATTTTCTGGATGGCCAATGTCCAACGCACTATTTTTAACGTTTAACGTGTGAAAATGGGACCGGGGAAACTGCGGTTCTTATTTCCACTTACCTAATCATGCAATGAAAACAGCTACTTGTCATTCAAGAAAACCACAATTACTGTATAAATGAATATAATACATAAATAGTGTTATCAACTAATAAAATTCACACTCGAAACCGGCATGCAGGACGTTTGCTTATAGAACAATTTCAATATTTCTGCCACCACCTCCCTAATGATTATCCTTGCGGTAAGCGGCATGCGTGGGTCTTTTATATCTGGCAACCAGAGTTGCACCGATCCGCAGCAGATTTTTACATATGCATTGTTTGAATATATGACCAATAAATTAACGTCATTTCCAGAACTTCAGCAAGCTTCGATAACACCTAAAAGCTTAGTCAAAGTTAATGGTGTGTGTAAAAATAATGTTACATTTATGTGTATATCAGTAAGTGACATGAAAAAATTTCATTAGAATTCTGAAATCACACAGATTTCAAAAAGATATAGAACTTGGCTATTGTAGTTATAAGTATATTCGTAGTAGTTATAGCAAGGAAAATATTATTGAACATGACTTTTATTTTATTCTAATGTTGTTGTTTGACGGGACGGCAAGTTTATACGTTTTATTAGTGTACTAAATGACCTTCAATGTACAAAATTATCCCTGATTGGAAAGGTTCAGTATTTAAACTGTACAAAAAAAATAGTATTACGTTCCAAATTAAATATTTTTAAACTGTATTGTTAATCAGCTTCTGTACCGGTATATTCCATAGTGCGTCGAGTGGAGGAAGGAATTATAAGGGAAAGGAATATAGAATAAGTGATGTCTCAAACCCCATTATACCCTTTACTCTCTCATAGCATTTCTGTCTGCCCCACCATTCCTGTGCTCCATTTAGCACCACTGGGGGAAGTGTTGTGTGTTAGTAAGTGTTATTATTGTCTACGTCTTTGCACATTATCGTACACAAGGTGAGCTTAATTCTCGAATTCTTCTAGCCAATCTTTGAGTTGTTCACAGAGGTTCAATTAGGAAGTTCAATTAATAACTAGCAAGTAACTTCTGTGTCTCTGCTCGAGTTACTTGAGAAGTAATTCTTGCGAGTGACTTGGATGCAAGCAATATTTATACCCTAACAATTACTATCTTAAAATAAACTAGATAATTAGAATGAATATCACACGTTTATATGTCTTAATACAACAATATATTTCATCGACAAAGCATAAATTACGTTTCAGGTGTAACCAACACGAGTACCTACATTGATAACCTAAAAATAATCGTAAAAGGGACCAGAAGACGAGGGCGACAAAATCCCGAAAAAGGCCGGGATCTGAAAATCCGGGATACCGGGATTCGCTCAATCCGAGCCTTAACGTAATCCCGCGTCGGTAAAAATACATATATCCTGTTAAATCCGGCGTGTTTTTACAAATAATACAATTATTTTTTAAAGGAATTTTGTAAAAAATACTGCTCGGAATTTGTGGTTTTATTTTCCTATGTAGATGTGAAAATAAATATTTTTTATTGTTGAAGATTAACGAATATAATACGAATGTGTTATTATTAATTGTTAATTATAAAATACACTCTTGGATAATGATTTCATCTCAAAGTCTTATAATCAGAAGTGGACATTCAACTTTCATACTAACCTGTTGTGGTGCTCGATATTTGATATTAGCCTTTAATGTACTATTGCAGAGTAAAGGATTTCGGGCTAACATCCATTAAGTAGGCCCGGTGCGGAGTGATGCATATTAGACGTACCCCATATTTTTTAGATACCCGGGCGTACATGATTCCTTACGATGTTTTCCTTCACCGTCGAGCTAATGATTATTAAAAAATCGTACTTAGTAAATAAATAGTTCATTTGCTAATAACCATAGATTATACTTGCACTTGAATCAGCCTTAAATCTCCCACTGGAGAGGACAGGCCTCCCCTAGTAAATCACTGGGGAGTTTCAGGCCAGTATCGACCAATCGAGCGTTCGCACAAATACAAACTCCTTTGAAACTCATCATCAACTTATTTAATAAGCTCTTAAAAAGCTACAACCGCAAATATAAATTTGTAGAACAAACCTATTCAATCAGGTAGGCCAACGAAATATGGACTTAAAAATAACTGTAACAAATTGATTACAAATGTAAAAAAAGTTTGTAATCGGGGAACTTTCGGTTTGTCAATGCTTCACATGTAATTTAAATGAAGCCCTGGGATTAAATTGCAGGATTTAAGTAGAGACTAAGTGGTGGGACAATGGTACAAACTCACGACCTCACGAATGTACGTCAAGCCCCAAGTACGTAAAAATACCCCAAGAAGTAATACCTCTCTGAATAACCGCTGGTGAATATTAAAATTGCCATAATGCTTAGGAAAAATTAAAACTTGGGAAGCTTTCATAAAGCCTAGAAATTATTACCTAATCTGCTACAAAGTTATAACAAACAAATAAAACAGCAATCATTTGTAATTTTGATCTTGTATATAATTTTTTGATCTTATCTACTATCTGATATTCACATATTATGGTTAGAAGGAACGAGTAAAAAAACAATAATTACCATTGAAAAGGTCAAAATAAAAACATAAACCAGTCGGCAGTTTTACTGATAATCTCTAATAGTTAATACAACGTATCACCGTCGTCGGGGCTTTTATCAAAAGTTTTAATTTTGTCTTTTTATTATCAGCTTTTTAGTTAAGAATATAGAACAATACTTAGGTACTTCCTTAAATACTTAAAACTTTCTTTAAGAGCATACATCACTGCAATGCTTCACCCTTTTATTGTGTAAAAAATCAATAACAAATTAATTAAGATTTAATTTGATATATTACTCGCGTTTAGAATATAATAATAAGTAAATACTTGTTAATGATATAATTTGCTCTTTGTATTAATTAACATTATCGATGAACAGCATAATTGTACCGTCCAATTTTAAAGAGTTCCTTTACCCACCTTCGGCTTCAGCAACAGATGCTGACGGTATTGTGTATAATGTACAGATGTACTTTATACATCAACTATTCACTTCATAATGAAGCATTCGAATAAGTGAATTCGTTTAGAGATTATAAAGCATTACAACTTTTAACTTGATACAGCAGCGCCCCCTGGTGATTTAGAACCACAACATCCATCCTCAAACATGCTCCAAGGCACGATTAAACGTTTCCAAAAAAGCCGCTTTAAAATCGGTAAAGCAGTTTCAGAGAAAAGTAGTAACAAAGGGCTATACAAATATATACATATACTCGTACATACATTCTCTTACCCCAAATGCATATACCATCTCCGTTCCGTCGTGGGTAAAAATATATCTACATGCAAATGTAGCCTGGCAACATTTCTGTACAGATCGGGCACATTTGCCTGAAAGCTTAAATCAGATTACCTTAAACCTTAAGAGAATTTAAGCCCAGATCTTGAAATACATTTAAAACAGTATACCCTATACATACGTAGGCATCATATACCAATACACGTTACACGGCTACTTGGCGCGGTCCGTCAAGAGATAATCCCGTCCTCTATCTTGCTCACACACGCAGGTGTTGTACGCAAATCCTGGTCGCGTCCCACTCTAATCCCTTATTTGAATCTTATCAGATCTCAGGAGATACACCGGTAGTGGTCGTAGTCCGATGTACGTATGTAGTGGTGGATTAAGGGTTGCCACAAAAACTCTAATCATTTTACTCATTATAGAAATCTGGAAAGTATTTCTTTCTAGACTGATTTCTAGATTGACAATGCATGTTTTTAAAATTGAATGTAACCCAAGCGTGTTACCTACGACTAAGTCACGGATGGGAACAGGAGCAACAACAACACTATCAATCGCCTGTGGTTCGGTCACGATATTGTAGGTTTGATAAGTAGTAAGTTCTTTTTGTTCGCCTCTATGAGAGACACATCAGTGCCGCCATATTAGTTCAGAACTAGTGAGACCTATGTCCCATTAGCGCTATTATGTAAGCCACATTCGATATAACTTGAGCGTTATACATTAAAAAATAAAGTCGAATATAATAAATTAAAAATCGGGTAGTACTGTTAAATTAAATAATGATATGGCTGGTCATCGTATTTTCGCACCAAAACTCGTTGTAGATTAGCGGTGTGATAGTCGTTGTAGCTCTATAGAAACGTAATAATTCAGCTCGCGGCAGATTTTTTATGTCTCTGCAATCTGCAATCGTCTGCAATCTGCAATGCTTGCCGTTTGCAATCCGGGTTTTGCAGTAAACCTCATTATATTCAAATTGTAACCGACACCCCTAACACAGGAGCATATATTAAAGGTGTGTTCACACAGAATCCGCGATTAATGGGCTTCGAATGCGCGATTGAAGCTAAATTTATGTTTGTGCAGCGTGTCAACAGATTACGGCGACATTAGAATGGGGCAGGCAACTGCTTTGATCTTGTCTCTAAAACGAGTCTAAGCTCGTTTATTTGCCTAGGTGAAGGGATCTTAGTTAGAGCACTATTTTCGGAATTTCCTACTTGTATATTGTAAGCGTAACCTTTGGCTTATGGCGTAATAACAAAAGTTATTTTTTTCTGTATTGACCAGTCAAGCGCGGCTTATCCTAACAGGGCCATTAATACAAAGGTTAATAATTGAAGATCAAAGGTCATATAGCCTTGATTGATTAAATTTTTATTTTTTTGTTATTTGGTTATAATTGTATGTCTAAATAATTGTTATTAGTTTGTAATTAGTTAATTGTTTCATTGATTCATCTGATTGTTTTGTTTAACTCCGGAAACTGTCTATACGTTTATGGTGCCTTAAATCTTTTAATCTTTAATCTATTTTTAAATTCAAATGTAATATTTATTTGATTCGCAGTACTTACAACAAAACAAAAAACTGAACTGTGTAGTAACCATATTAATTGAACCTTTCGGGCTACTTGGCCGAGGACTTCTGGAATCTCTTCTCTTTCTTCCAAACGTTTCGTCAACAACGTTTGGAAGAAAGAGAAGAGATTCCAGAGAGAGAGAGACCTACTAAGACTACGAAGATTTAATTAATATGGACACCGGCCGAGAAAGCCTACACTCCACTATGTGTAGTAACCATAACGGAAGGTTAATTTAAAAATAAAACTAATTTCAAGATTAGTCTAGTATTATTAAAGATTTTTTTTATTAAATATTTTCTTTAAAAATAAATTTAATTTAAAAATAAAATATTTTTTTTATTAAAGAACAGACACTTTGAAAACAAACATTTGGTAAAGTTTATACAAAATTTTATAGCTATCTATACTTATCTATAATTTGAAAAGACAATATTCTTTTCAAATTATATCAATACCCTTGAGTAAGTCAAGAGTATAAAAATTGTTAAATTCGAAGGGCAAACTGTCAGCTATATTTTATGAAGGAAGCGGCGTGAATTAAAGGGTTATTTCTTGTGCGTGTAATAAGATAATATTCGTAACCCTTTGTAGGGATTAAGATTTTGTTAAGGGCGGCCGTAAGCCCAGCCAGATGGGGTCCCTGGCGATTAGAGGGAAGGGCCTTGGTGTTCACTTCTATGGTTTTTACGGTGTTTAGGACAATTAAATTTTATGCCAATATTAATAGAAATTTTAGCAACAAGGGCAAATCACATGAATTTTCATCATATTTTATTTCATCAGGAAGGTGACTGGGGAGGTGAGTCCTCAAATGGAGACCACATACCGGGAAACGGGAACGGGAAACGGGGGACGCCCTCCAGCCAGGTGACCTGACGACTTGAAGAAAGTCGCCGGTAGTGGCTGCATGAGAAGAGTCTTTGGGAGTCCTTGGGACGAGCCTATATCTAGCAGTGGAGAGACACAGGCTGATGGTTTGGAATGTACTTCATGGCTACGTCATGAACAATGTCCAGAAGCACACCATGCTAGGACACATAATGGTTATAGCAAGGACATCTAGTTCCTATTATTAAATTCATTAACCTTAATGGTCACCAGCAATTTTAGTATTCATTATGGGATCTATTCATGTCTTGTGCATAAAGTTGCAGGACCTTAAAACGCCACGCTTTGGTCAAGCGGGTTAGGGAATGCACTCTTTTAGAGGCGATGTAGGTCCACAAGCCGCTGTGGTTGTGGTAACCGCTTTGTCATTAATCCATATTATTAGAATCAAGTATATTCTTAGAATATAAATTAATATTATGTTATTTATTTATTGTAAATTACGATTTAGTAAATGAGCGGAGGGTTACAAAAATAAGCTCAGTCAATGATATGCCTCATTGCGCAGTTCCTTACAGTATTGCAATATTGCCATGCTACATTTTTAGATTAAAAACCAGTTCGCACTTGACCGATTCCCGAGAGTATCGGACAGAGGCGGAACGACAATCCGCGTGTGCCTCCCATAAGCCTAATCTTGACAAATGGTGCGGATCATCCGGCACACACCGGCCACGCTTATTTGTCCACAGAATCGACCGACTCGATTTTTTATCGATTGATCGGGGCTCAGCTGATTGCCTCTCTGTGTTGTACCGACGGATTAAACGCACACATTGAAACAAATACGTGCGCGTACATGCGCCTTAAAGCCAAATTAAAGTCACCCACAAAAGAATAATCATAAGGATTTGCATTATGATACACACACATACATACATAACGTACGTAATCGAGAGCCCAATCTAACTCCTTTACATATTTCAGTTTCGAAAGCAACAGTCGCATGAACTACAGCTTTATATCTTTGAGATAAACATGTTGGAGTTTCAAGGCGTTGTAGTGGGTATGTTTGTGTGCGTTAAGCCGAATGCATGGTTCAAATTGGGCTGAAGTTGAGGAGATTATCTATATGTGATTGATGGAGGCTCGAGTCCGGAGCACGTGTACAACTACTACTGTCCATCTAATGAATATTTGGACATATTTTGTTTAATTATTGCATCAGGTCCTATATAAACGAGTACAAATGTAAAATCTTCTTTTAGAGCAGTGGTAATTAACCTTTTATAGATGAGGGACCATGTCTTTTCTCATCGTGGACCATTGACCATATGATTTGGTGATGAAGAAATAAAACTTACTCGAGAATAGACAGACCTATGTTTTATAGATATCGACCTGTTACAAATTTCAGATCACTAACTTTTTCCTAAATTTATATAAAAAACCCAATAAATGAATTTTGCTTCAAGCATTAGTGAAATAGACATATTGGGCTGCCTACACCTATGGATATGTATTGGTAATAGACTGATCTGTTGCCGACCACCATAAGAATTAGTAATAAGATCTACAATTGAATGACGTGTTCTATCGGTACCTCTATATATATGAGATACTCTAGAGCTACAGTCATCTCGGCAACTAAGCCGGATTATCCCTTTGGTAGTACCAAGAGGGATGAATCCTAAGACCCAACGGATCATCGTCTCGGCTGATCCGCTTCCCAACACTATTTGCTATATCCTAAAAGGTTAAAGAATAGTTGTTATCCTTGTTAAAGAATAGATATTTTTTTATATAGGCACAGCTGTAAATAATTTTATATTATTGTAAAAGTAGAACTTTACGGACGTTTTTAAGCGGCTGTTGTTATATTATTAAACATCGTAGAAAAATACTTATTCATTGAATAAATAAGTGTAAATACTTTTCATAATGTTGTCCAGAAAGTTTATACTGTAACATTTGTTCCAATAACTCATCCTTTATAACGGCTGTATTTTTTATAACTGTATTCCGTATATCATTTGTATTTTTATATTTTTATAATATTTTTATATTTTCTTTGTATTAACCGAAACGCATTACTCTTCTTCATCAATAAATAGCACTGGCCGAAAACACTGGCTGGAAACAGCTCTACGTGTAAAAAATCTAAAATTTAAAAAAGAAGTCTCACAAATTCTGACAAGACGTCAAGTTAAATCTACAATAAGAGCCAATACGCACTGTCGACTAGTCGCCGGCGACTCGATCTCTCGGCGACCGAAACATAGGCAACTAGACCCGGAGACCAGTCGAGCGACTAATATTATTGGTACATTCGTACAGAATGGACGTCGAAGAAGTTGCTTATTAACGTTGCTAATTTTTAAGAAAAAAAAGAAAGTCGCCTCGAAATTTGCTCGTCGTATGAAACGCTCGATATGCACCCGTGTTGGTCGCGTGTTGGTCCTATTGGTCGCGGCGACCGGTCAATTACCTGCGCGGCAAGTTGCCGAGTCGCTTGGGCGACCGGCAACCACGTGCGTAAACACCGATTTAAACTATAGAAAATCACAGTCGCCGTCGACTGAATCGCCGGTGACTAGTTGACAGTGCGTATTGACTCTAAGGGGCCGCACGGACGAGTTGTTTTGCAGGATCAGTGGAGGTTTGAAGAAGTCACAAACCTGTCGCGGGACCCAGCTGTCCTGGGACACATCATCTCGGCTTCCAGCAACATAAACGAATCACAACAGCAAAACTCCGACGTTCGGTTAGACCACTACTCTCGCCGGCCGCCGCAGCTCTGGTTCGTCGCTCTTTGGGCGCTGGTGATCCTACTGGGGGCCGCCTGTTGCGCCTGACCTCCATCGCTCCGTCCGACCGCCGCTGTTTCCGGCTGGTGGTAGTGCCCGCTCTTCATCGCTCTGGCCGTGCGCCGTGCTGGGCGCCGCCTCTTCTGCCGACCATCCGTGAGTCCAAACCATCAGTGATTCCAGTCTAGGGATACGAACACTTTTCCGCCACTTACCCCTAATCACGGACTCACTCACTGGAGCACTATCTGACCTCTTTCCTTCCAAATAGTTTATTCCTTTTAGTTAGCTCCTTGTGGTAACACGACAATACCTACCAGTGTTGTCCAAATCCACTGTTCTAGAATAGCGTCACTCCAGCTCCTCCAGTGGCTGTCATAAAAGAAACACAAATCACAAACCTTGAGGAACTACATACACCACTTCTATACATAACTAGAAGATTTTTATACAGTGTTGCGTTTGAAGTCATACATCCCTCATGCACAAGACAATGTGCATTAAGAGGCCCATGTCCAGTAGTGCATGCTAAAAAGGTTGATTACGGTACAACTACAATAGACCATGATTCAATATCCACACCAGCTTATAACATCCCACTGCGGAGCATAGGCCTACTCTTACAAGTGTTTCGGACCATAATTCATCACGCGGGCTCAGTGTGGACTGGTGAATATTATACATTGAATATGCTTCAATATAATGATGCCCTGATTATTGAAGGTTGACTGAGTGAAAACACGATTGCGACAAGCCTAGTGACTAGGACAGACTCAAAGGGACGAGGACACCATCCACTTACTCAGTCGAGTAAGCCGACTGAAGCCACACTAAATATGATGATGATGTAAGATTATAAACTCCCACTGTAAGGAAAATGTCTTCCTCTGCAATGATAAGGGGGTTTATTCAATATACTCGTATTTATAAATCATCGGCTATAGTATATTCATCAGTTGAACACGTCGAGGCGAAGCTTCGGCAAAGTACAGCTCGCGTAGAGAATACACGGTAACTTAGGCTTCAGGCACACGAGTAGAAAGATAGACACATTTAGTCAGAAGGTAGCGGTGGCATTTTTTATAGGAAGAATATTGCAAATGAGCAGGCAATCCGCTTGAAGGTAAGCGATACCTGTCGCTCATGTATATCTTCGAAATATACCAAACATCAATCTATGTCAAAATTAGGGATGTAACGAATATTCGCGTTCGGTTTCGTTTTCATTGCAAATTTTTTAGCGAAAAATATGCTACAGTCTTCATAGAGTTCAGTCGCTCACTGACTCATATGACGAAATTTCGTAGTCGTATGAATGACAATTCGTATTATTTTAAAAATGTATTTTCAATAAAGGACAGTAAATTTAATAATTTAATTTTTTAAATGACGCAATAGTCATTTAAAAACAAATGATTGCAAGTGTGTGTACAGCCTTAAGCACGCCTGATCCGCATGAGGAGGGATTAGGCGGCCGCTGCCCACCGGGATGCGGATTACGCAGATGCGGATTTACTTGAATAATTCGCTCGGTATTACAATATAATCGTTCGTGGTAAAGACAATAATTTATAACTAATTTCTTACGAAAATCGCTCGCAATAAAACATTTAAAAATTAGAACAGTCGTTACAAACTCCGAAATATAGGTTTTTGAGCGGGGAGAGTGCAGGCAATTAAACAGCCGCTGGGCGCGCTCGACAGGCCACGTTACCCCTCTCTCACAGAATACTACCTTGAAATGTACTGCATTTCTCACTATGTACGTATTATTTCCCTAATGTACGTACGTGTATTGGTAGTGAGATGTGTCAGGGCCCATTCCCATCCTTCTTCTTCTTCTTCTTCTCAGCCCTTGGACGTCCACTGCTGGACATAGGCCTCCCCCATTGTCCGCCATTTAGACCTAATTAAGCCATTAAGCCATTTTTCCCATCCTAACCCTCTCCATTTTCCCAACCCTTCTTCCAAATCCATTCCTATATCTCCAAAGGCATGCAGCGCATCCGAGGGCGTGCCAACGTTTGTCATTTTGGACTAATGTTGGCATGTATCGCGGATGTCTATGGGCGATAGTATCCACTTACCATCAGGTGGACTGTATGCTCGTCTGCCGCCTTCGTCCATAAAAAAAAAGTAGTTGTTAGCAGACAGCTACACATGTAATATACACCCAGGGAGATTTTCAAAATTTGGTTTGATTTAGATGTAACATTCGCACCTTTACCTGTCACCAGATGGGGAAAAATTGATTGTTTCAATAACAAAAGTCGGTGTATCTACTTACGGTAACATATTACTGAACTTTAATGTGAAAATTGTCCATGTTTTCTGAATTTGTCTATGAACTTTATTATAATAAATATCGATAATGATAATTTCGATACAATACCTGATCATCTGACACCTCTTCTTTAAAATAATACGTAGAAAGTAAATTTTCGTGTGAAACAACACATGTTGAAAAGAACAAGAAACCTTAAACATATTACTTACTGAATACCTGAATTACTGAATTGATTACTAATCCCTACTTATTTAGATTCGGTCTGCTCAATTCCCAAACAATTTAAATGTAAATGAAATAACGCTTTATGGTTACGGCTATGGTCAAAATATTATGGTCCATAATTTTACTAGAAAGTTCTGAATTGCGAGAACAGATGATACGATTAGCTTACTAGACTAAAGTTTAAAGCAAATAAGGCCAAACTGGTTCACGTTTAAATATAAATTGAATACAACTTACTAATTAAAATCTCAACAGTTCTATAAAACTTAATTTGATGGCCACCCACTAAGAGTTTCGATAATTTGATATCTTAAAGAAATATCTTCCACCGTAAATATTTATTTATGAGAAGATTTCCTGACTGCAAAGATTTTTGTAGGCCTATTCTCATGATCAAATGATAAGAATAACATGGCTAATAAAAATGTATCAAATAGGTAGGTATGTCGAAAACTAACATAACATAATTAAAAAAGAGAAATAATGAAATGGGCAGCAAAGCGGTAGCAGCAAATTGCTATTTGCAATTGCAAAGGGTGAGTTAAGTTTAAGTTATCTGTAACAATAAAGATATATGACTCCACAATAAGATGACATTCTCAATAATTTAAAATTAATTATTTGTTTTATTCTAAAATAGTTTATTTTGCTGTTCATTATTTGCTGCTTGTTTCAATACAAACCATTAACCTTACCAACAAGAAATATACGAAAATCCAATCATCCGTTAAAAAGATACGAGACATAAAGACATACAAAAATACGCGCCTACATTTTATATGGGAGGTCAAAAATAATAAGGCCTCAATCACATTAAATAAATAGTTTCAAAATCGTTAAAAATAAAAATCACTAATGACTAATGACCCTTACTGATTAATTTTACGTCCGTCCTTTTTTTGCTATTCACGTATCCATTTCAAAATACCTAATATAAAATAACATCCATATCTTATTCTCCCCATGTACAGCACACCAGGACACAGGATATACGCACACATACGGATCAGTCCTAAGCCGGATTACGCGACCGGCGGATCAGGATTGTATTCTGGGGAGGTCGGATAATAACCTATACCTACATATTATGGATTACTGTGTATGACTATATTTTTGCTGTTCTATACGTAGCTGGGTTTTAAGATATTAACTGAAGGTTGAAGGTCAAATGATTGCCATAACAGAATACGCATGTAACCAGGCAGTGACATATAGTCGGACCAATCCACCTTTCTGTGATATGCAACTCGGATACTTGCTAGGTCATATGTAATTTTATCATCCACTGCTGGGTCCACGGGCCCATATGCACATTGTCTTACGCACGATGGTTTTAAAATGCCACGCTGGCCAAGCGGATTGGCAAATCTACTCTTTTAGAGGTGGTATAGTTCTTCAGGGCTTATGGTAGCGATTTTATTATCCCTAGTAGCCTTTTGCAACACCGACGGGAAGAGATAGGATCAGCCTCAGGTTATTATTGAATTAGACAAGGAGATACAAGACGACAATATTCGAATTTCGAAACATGTAATCCCAGAACTGTGGTCAGTTCAGAAATCTGTATGATACGTTAATTTCAGCTACGTACTTATCGCAAATCCGATCAGAAATTATCAGCAAGCTTTAAAAACATCCAAAAAAATCAAAGATATTGAAGACAGGGCTCATGAACCCCAACCTTTGTACGTGCAAAATACATTGCTTTTGCAATTATATTTCAATATAAGGCTATGTATGATACACAAATTTTGAAAGTGAAAATATTCGAATAATTCTAAGCAACATGTAGCTCATGTGTAAAGCTATACACACGCGCGGATCGCCCGCTCATCCGGATGATCCGGGGGCGGATCAACCTCGTGTAGCCCCGAGATAAAACGACACCCTCCGCTCGGTGTCGTGTCTCCTACGTTAGTATCACAGGATATAGTACACCAAGGACATATAAAACACGTTAAATTGAGGTTGATATCTGTGTTGAAACTGGAAATATGTGAGACAATTTTACGTCACTTCTATAGAAAACCGTTACATTGCCTGTCATCGCTTCAGACTTTATAAATTTTTCGTAACTCTTAGTATAGTTGTACTATAATTTTCATCCTTCTACCTTGATTTTTTTCTGTTAATTAGTTCTGGCAGTGGGCAGGGCACATAGCTCGAAGAACCGATGGCCGATGGGGCAGAGGGGTTCTCGAATGGAGACCACGTACCGGCGGACGAAGCCGAGGACGTCCATCTGCTAGATGGACAGACGACCTCATAAAGGTTGCGGGCACCCGCTGGATGCAGGTCGCTGCCGATAGGTCTAAATGGCGGACAATGGGGGAGGCCTATGTCCAGCAGTGGACGTCCAAGGGCTGAGATGATGATGATGATGATGATGAATTAGTTATCGTATATGTATTATGTATTATGTAATATGTGTGTTTGTGTAGCTATATCTATGTAATTGTAATATCGTATTATTTAAAGTATTTGTGTAAAATATTTACTATTTATCATTTAAGTTATATCTGTATGTTTCATCGCACCTCCCAACGTACTCGTACCTTTCTGTTCAAGCCAAAGGTTGGCTAATCGAAAACACCTCCAGGTATTAAGCTCACCTTTTGTAAGACTAAGCGTAATCAAGTTTTTTAAATAAGAAAATGAATAAGAACAGAGATATTACTTACATTTTAATTTCGCGAGATTTCAAATGCATTCTCATTTATACGACAGAGATAACTTATCACATGTGACGTCACGTATCTTAATCGCGTAACACTTGGCGATTTTTTTCATTCCTTTCAAATTATTATTTCAAAAATAATAATTTTAATAATTAACATGGACAGGTTTATTAGTTATTTAGAAGAAATTATGATCTAGTAACCGTTAAAAATACGATTTCTAGGATCAAATTAATAAATCTAAATTACTACTTAAATAAAAAATGTGGAAGAGACAAAATTCGTATATTCATATTTCTAAATGTTGTAATTTAATCGCCACTGTCTGCGATAAACTCACATTATAAGCTAATTTACATTCAAACTCCACAACTACTGTTTATTTTAGCAATAAAGCTAACTTATACACATACATTCGTACCTCTATATCTTGCACAGAAAATAAATAATAACTATAATACGACACATTAAAAAATATAAATCGGCTTATCTATATAAAACCGGCTTATTCGAATACAGTAGCGTCAGCGCATGAATCGCAATTTTTTTTTATTGGGTAATGGATGTTTCATTGAACAGGAATAAATTTGTTTAGATGCTTACTTATACTATTTTTTTATATGTTAGATACTTTATGTATTTTTATTTGTAATATTTTTCATATTCATTATGGAATTCTATTTGAATCATATGAGTAGAACAGCGGATATGATATACACTTATTTAAATAGCTGTAATAATAATTACCGTTTCCGAACAAACATCCAATTCCGAACTAACACGAAGATGATTTTTTACAAATGATTCTTTTTTTATTAAGTATTACATTTTTAAATTGCCCAAAAAAATGCCTAAACGGAATGTTTATAAAAATTTAGTAAATGAGTTCATATTTTTAATAATTAACACAACATTATAAGAATATCTCAAATGGACAAAATAGCATCAATTTTAATAAATTTATATATAGGGAAATAATTATTATAAGAATTTTAAATTTTCAGGGTTTGTTTCTATTATTCTAGTATTCAAATCGTTTCTTTAATTTTTAGCAAAGTTACAAATAAAGGTACCTGGTTGGAAAATCTACATGTATTTATCCATTTAAAAATTTTGGAGCTTTATGCCCATATGTCAATCATAAAATTAGGCGCTCAAATTTTGCAGGATTTTTTTTCTATATATCTGCAAGGTATCCTGCATTAATTTCAAGCCTGCAAGGGGGTGCGTAACATTAATTTGGAAAATAATTAAAATAAGGACCACCCTAATGTATATACCTATAGGGGAGATATACCTAATCTCCCAGATGGAACACGTTCGATCACGATAAACGATGATGGCTTACGGGCATTATTTAGTTATTATCACCATAATTAGTACAAGTAAGAAAAAAAACGAATAAAATATTTTTATACTATCACTATTTATTAAACAAACAAATTATAAACCAAATATGTTAATCTTTTAACATTGATCAACAATAAAAAAACTTAAAATGTTTTGACTTTTTCTCTGACCCTATACAGGTATGAATTGACAAAAAGATATATCTCCGACGTCGGCCGTAATCCGTCGGGCATTGTGCAATCGCTAATCGGCGCGGATCGCCGATGCGAGGCTTGAAATTAATAATGATTAATAACGCCCGATTAGCCGCATTAGGCGTAAGTCGCCACCGCCTTTGACGACCCGCGTCCAACTCGTGTATACATTTTGTTCATGTGTTTATCTAGTATGAGATAGTACACATTTTTATATTGGTACTTAAGAATGTTTTATCTATAGGAACTGCCAAAATATGTAGAATACAAATTCTTATATTGCGAATTATTCTATCAGGTACTGATTAATTTGATTTAGACCTCTATATTAGACGTAAGTCGCTAACCCTTGTCTTGTAGTCTGTATTTGACTATCCGTGTCCGATTCGTGTATAGATTTGTAGGTGTGTTTATCTGGTACGAGTTAGCACACGTTTATTTATTAATATTTAAGAACATTTTAGCTATATAAACTGCTGAAATATGTTGAATGCAAATTATTATTTTGCAACAAATAAGTACTGATTAAGTTGTACGCGTTAATAGAGGTAAGTCGCCACCGCCTTTGACTATACAAGTTATATAGTTTATTTTTTACATAAAAAAACATAATCACACATAATTTTTATAACTAAACGTTAAACCACATTTATCTTATTTGTTAAGAATGAAATCTCGTTACGGATTTATTTAATCGTAATGATGTGTGTACCATAGTTTGTATGTGTAGGTACTTTACGAGTATACGTTGGCTTATGCATTGAGCTCGCCTTACAGACCGACGGGATGTCCCGGATTAGATTTAAGGGGTAAAAGAACTAGAAAGAGACAAACTAAAAAGGATTTACAGTTAACAGACAAGGACAGACTACCGGCGGAGATTTAGAGATTATGATTCATAAAGAGAGGAGAATGAATGGAAAATTATTACGAAGGGAATAAGCGATGGGGAATTAAGAGCGGTGTTCTATGGGTTATGAGTCGCTGTGATAGATTCTAATGTGAGATTTGATGAAGGTAAACTGATCGTGAAATTACTCCGTATCGGTGCTCGGTTTTTAGGGGTATACGCATAGGCTACAGCTGTTGTTACTGTAATATATGCAATAATACAGTAATATTGCATGCAGGTGAATGATAACTTGAATACTTATCAATTTTCCGTCTCCAGTTTCTGAATAAGTAAGTGTAAAAGATAGAAAAGAAGCAGTTTAAAAAATTAAAACTTTTTCATAACTTTAAAAATATTCAAGTCTGTGATTTTTCTTCGGTGTCTGATTACAAAATAAAAAAAATCCAAATATAAGCAATTAATTATTGTCAACAAAAACGGAGTACAAACGTAAAATGTTTCACAATATCGCTAAACAGTCATAGAACAATAGCCATATAAAAAGAGCACTTATATTCGTCGGTACACGCTCTAACAACCATCAATGTAAAAGATATCGGTGAATCAATTTATGACATCAGATTAACGCGGAGATGAGCTCCGAGACAGCGGACAAAGGGCCGAGGGGAACGCGCGTGACTGTGAATAAATGTATAGTCAAACAGACCGTTCAGGAGGACCGTATGGCTTTAAATTTAAAGACTAACATAGATTGTCGCACGCTTTGTCGAGTTGTCGCAAACGCTCTATGATGTTTGTAACCTTTTGAGTAGGTAGGCTAGATGCATATATGTGGACTGCATGCCCAATGCCTAAATATTTTTAAACACCAAATTAGTACTGAAATGTAGTTAGTGTGCATTGATCAGTGTTCGATTAATTGTAACACTCTAGACGTACACGTACACTTGTTTAGTTTCAGAAAATGAATCTTGTATTATTTTAAGGGCCAAACAAGTATAGTCTACGTATATAAAGATATGTATGAGCTATAACGGCATAGAACACTAATTTTTAAAGTAGGTGGGTAGTTACTACTTACTTTGGAAATAATAATTAGGAGATAATACTAGATAATTATCTCCAAATTTGAATCTATTTTTAACTTAAAGTATTTCCTGTCGCACACGCGTCTAAGGGTCTACTTCTGTTTTACGCTTCCGAAGTTTCGGACCAGACCGAAGTTCGAACGAACGAAGTGCTACTCTGACCTTTATTATAACTTTTATCTGATTATTTAAAAGGTGAAATATTGTTATCGTGAAATTTGGCATTTGATCCCCAAGCATCTTTTTACAAAATCTAAATATCGACTTTTGTCTCATGTGATCAGAATAGTTTCAAATGTCAAATGAACATCGGTTAGCGCGATATATTGAAATGGACATTTTTGCGGTAGAAATCACAAGAAAAATCGGATGAAACTTCGCGATTGTATTTCGAGTAGAGACTCCCAGATTCTACAAAATATGAGACACAATTCATATGAAACTGTCATTCCACAGTGTTGCACAAGAAAGGTCACCGCCCATGAAATATTAACAACTGGCAGTGTATTCCACAACTGTCGAATTCGCGATACTTTCTTTAAGACCGCACTGTAAACAGCAGCTCCTTATCAAGAAGTGCCTTTCAATGACGATAGGTGCGGTAGTAAAAACCGAAGGTTGTCGGAGGAGGTTCAGATTGAACAGTTTTTCAGAACATTCCCCATTATACAAGCGGTAAAAAACGCAGAAAGAAGGAACATCCTTATATCCGGCCGTCAGTGATTCCAAACAGTTTACTTAATATTGTTCAAATTCAAAAAATTAACTTACCAGAAATACTTTTATTCAAGAAATTGTTAAACGCCTCCTTCTTGGGAGATAAGTGAGGAGTGTGTTGGGTGCGCTCATGGTGTACGGGAGCGGAAGGTGGCCGTGGAACCGCCCGCTCCTCCGGGGAACGACGTGGAGGCGTCTTACTACGGCGGAGATCTGATGATAGGTTCTGTAACAAGAGAAAATAATTCAAACCTTGAAGATAAGAGAGCTGTGAATAGGATTTTGCAAGGTCGGCGGCGTGCCCGCATATCCCCTGGTGTTGCAGGTGTCCATGGGCGGCGGTAACACTTACCATCACGTGGGACCGCTTGCTCGTCCGCCCACTAATCTATAAAAAAAAAAGGTTTCTGGATCAAGTGACGCAAAATGTGGACGAGTCATATGCGAAAATTCATAAATACATCCTTGTCATTCTACTCGAGTTACTCGACACTGAAGTTATGTGATGTCCAAAAAGGTAAGTGTTCCATGGTTGTATACGTGGAGAAATCAAAAAGTAGTGAGAATGAGATAGAATATAATGACTATTGATAACTTAATAATTTATTTTTCTACATAGTCTCCGAGTCTCTCTACACACCGAGTCCAGCGCTTTTCCAAGGCTTCAATCCCTTTCAAAAAAAAAGTTTTGTCTTGGTCCTGCAAAAAGCTCTCCACGGCATCTATCACCTCGTTATCGTCTTCGTACCTGTTTCCCCTTAAGTATTCTTTCAATTTGGGGAACAAATAAAAATCGCTAGGTGCCAGATCTGGTGAATAAGGGGGATGGTCAACCAATTCGAAGCCAGCTTGTTGAATGGCAGCCATCGCAACTGCCGAGCTGTGCGCGGGTGCGTTGTCGTGATGAAACAGCACGCCCCTTCGAAGTTTCCCTCTCCTTTTCTCTTTGATGGTATTCCTCAACTTGGGAATTAATGCTGCATAATATTGGCCTGTAATAGTGGTTCCACGCTTCAGGTAATCAATCAACAATATCCCTGCTGAGTCCCAAAATATTGAGGCCATAATCTTGCCAGCCGATGCCACGGCACGAAACTTCTCCGGGGTCGGTGATGATGGCCGTTTCCATTGTGAAGATTGCTGTTTTGTCTCGGGATCAAAATGATGGACCCATGTTTCGTCCATTGTTAGGAAACGAGACAAAAAGTTTTCAAAATCTTCTTGAAACTTGTCCAACAATGTCTTCGAAATGTCAAGTCGATTTTGTTTCTGACTGTCTGTTAACATTCTCGGCACCCATCTTGCGGAGACTTTTCTCATATTCAAAGATTGTTTCAATATGGATTGAATACTTCCATATGAAATGCCCGTTTCTTGAACTAAGTAACGGATGGTAACTCTTCGATCGCTCAATACAATTTTCTCGACTTTAACAACATTTTCTTGGGTGACTGACGGCGGCCGCAACGATGTTCGTCTTCCGTGCTCGTTCTCCCTACTCGAAATTGAGAAGCCCACCTTGCGACAGTGGAATACGGCGGAGCAGACTCTCCTAATGTTGCCTCCAAATCGCAGTGAATCTCTTGCGTCGTTAACTTTTTTAAACAGAGGTATTTAATAACGGCTCGCACTTCGTTTTTCTCCATTTTCGAGAACACGTTCCGACACGAAGCAAACAAATGACTACATTCAGAAAAAAAACAAAAGAGAATCGAATACTTTTTCTTTATTAATATTACAAATATCTGAGCTATGCCTGCCAGTATTTATTTTTTTTCTTACCAAGGAGTATATATGTCGTTCTCACTAATTTTTGATCACCCCTCGTATAAAAACGCAGTGTAAATACGCAACATATATGTGTGATAAATTGATAATTCTTCTTTTTAAATTTATTTTGCCTTTTAAAAGCTACAGGTTTTCATAATGTACACATTTCTCCAAACTGCTGAGTAATTTGTTGGCGGACATGCTCTCTGACCGGATCACACTATCAAACCCTTGATTAATTGAAATAGTCGATATAATATGTACTTTACTTCTAAATATTCTTATTTCTTACACTACTGGTGAAACATTATCCATCAAATAATGTTTCTCGAGTAGCTTTTCTCAACCCCGGTTTATGTTCAACGGTTTATTTTTGGTATTTTATCCAAAAGTTTGTTATCATTAAAATTATCATTAAATCATTTTGGTTTTATGTGTATTATATCGCTTTGTGCGCCGTCCGTAATAATTCCGTGTCTTGGACACAATCTATGTTGGTTTATTGCTACATAGACGGATTTCAATGTATTACTTTAGAGGTAGATGTGTAATAAGTATATGTATTGTTTAAAATACACCTTGTCACATTGCAAACGTGTCAGTTTCCGTGTAAATGAGGAAATGTAATATTTGTTGCAATAGCTCACTTTTTTAAAAAAAACTATATTTTTTTACATCTCTATATTCTGTGACACATTACCCATCTTCATGAAATAAATAGCACTGGCTGGAGACTGCTCGAGTAAAGGAAAATTTCAAAATTTAAAATTCTGACAACGAAAAAAGAGGAAAATCTAAGGCTCACTACAGACGAGTTTTTGTTTTGGGAGCGATCTGGGGAAGACGTTTCGAGAAAGTCACACGCCTGTTCCGGGACTCAACTGTCCTGGACACGACATCTGGCCACTACTCTCGCCGGCCGCCGGAGCTCTGACGCTGTTTGGGCGCTGGTGCTCTTGCTGGGCGCCGCCCGTTGCGACTGGTCTCCATCGCTCGTCTGACCGCTGATTGCGGCTGGCGGTAGTGCCGCTCTTCATCACTCTGTATTAAATTTTTGTATTAGGTTTAACTGACTAATTATAACAAGCTATTGAAACAAATCTTGCCTCTTTCCTTTGTAGTACAAGTCGTATCCCCGAAATTTAGCTCTCCCACTGGGGAATAATTTGCGTTTATACGCACTAAGGTACCTTTATATAGGGAACATTTGTAATAAAGATACAGTAAATCAGTTTCTCAGGGAGTGCTTCAAGAAAGTGTGCACTGAAAACATGTACGCAAATACGATGTACACGATTCGCAATTTAAATCAAATAATCTCGATAATCCATGGATATCTTTCATTAAGTATACCTATATTATATAATAATTTGTTACTAAAATGCAAAGATCCAAAATCAGAAGCCGTTTAATCATAAATTGCAATTTAGTTAATGCATTTCTTCGTTGCGTCAGATCAACACTTATTGACCCTTTTTGATAATACGCCTTTCATTCACTCTTTCTTCGTTAATGGTAAATGGTTATACAAAACTTATCTGCTACCTCTTCAAAGATAAAACTATTCTATTTGCACTATTTAACGAAAAATATCGATAGTAGAATATGTTTGTTAATATTTTAACTGTTTATGGAAGTAATCTGCTACCTCTTCAAAGATAAAACTATTCTATTTGCACTATTTAACGAAAAATATCGATAGTAGAATATGTTTGTTAATATTTTAACTGTTTATGGAAGTAATCCAACGGATTAGAATTTAAAATTAGTCATTGAGCAATTCCTCGGCGATAGATTTCTCGAACTAACGGCACAGATAAATAATTTAGATTCTATTGCCAGTTAATCCACGTATACTTAGCTATTTTTATAGACTTTTTGTCTCGACGCGGCCTAGTGGAAACCACAAATTCAAAAGTGATGAATAATTCTACAATTTGTGCTGGTATACTTGCATTCATTGGTGCAATATATTGCGTATGCGCAGCGTAGTGCACGGTGAAGGCAAACGTGAGAGAAATGCAAAGAATAATGGTCGAAGTTGGTGATACCGTTGATTTTATTAATTTTTATTGTATACTAACTGTATTTTTAACTGAAATGTACAATACAAACCATACTCGATTCCGTCACTGTAACAGTAGACGTGACAATGATAACAAAATATTTCTTTAAAATGTTAATATGGGTGTAGAAAATCATTATAGCTTTTACTAGTATCCAAAGTGTATTTCATTGAGGCGATAGATAGTACTCAACAATGGGAATTGGATTACAAATATATTGTACTTTTATTATCACTCGAATCTATTTTACACTATTTTATCACTCGATTTTACATTAATGGATTACTGTGAAGTCGCGACAAGAGAATTCTGAGTATTAAGACGTCATAGTTTTAACTATATATCGTTAAGTAAGAAAATGAATATTACTATGACGTTAATTTCTTAAAATCTAAATAAGTTTCGTTCGATGAGCATGCGGAGCTCCTCACTGATGTCAATACATGTTCACTCATCAACAGCCATCGTCATTATATCCCATTCTATCCCCTCCTGTCCCATCGAGTAGGGAATATAACAGAATTAAGGAAACTACTTGTCTCACTGTACTTTACTAGCCATCCTATCCCCAAGATAGAATGGGAAATGTAATGAGAGATGAATGAGGTGAAAAAACACAACGATAGATTATACTCTCTATCAATATTACAAAAACCTTTCACTAGATTCGCTCCTAAGTGTCAAAAGGTGTCGGCGCACCCGGAGGCGCGCCAACTTTTATCATTATTGACTGATGTTGGCATTATTGCATTTATCGCTGGATGGTCCGTCTGCTCGACTGCCACTTCCTATAAAAAATATATTTGGCTAAAGTTGGAGTCTAATATATTAGTAATAGTGAGCTGTGACAAGCATTGTTCAGTCTGGAGTTCAAACACAACCATTTATAACTATTTCGTTTAAAACAGATGGACGGACACATATCATCGTGTGTTCTAATCTAAGAAAAGTCGAACCACTTAAGGCGAGCGGAGATTCAAATTGGACACTTGGCCATTGCGTCAGTCGATACAAAACATTCATGAGCTACACTGATTACGTTTATTAAATATTGCTGCTACATGATTTGACCACACGATGGCGAATCTCGGAGCGAAATTGTGCCTCCTGACAAGGTTAATCAAGTGCAAACATGACTTATGGTCGTGGAGACGCTTAAATTGTTTACGTCATAATACATATTCGCACTAGTTCTTTGTAAAAGTGAGTAAATTAAATTTGAACTGCTTAACATAATCTATCAACATTCGCAACTCCAGTTCCTTCATAATTCAGAAGGGAACAGTTCGCAACCAGACACTTTTTTCGTTCACTGCTGGACATGGGCCTACTCATACACATTGTCTCAAGCGTGAGAGATGTATGGCCTTAAATCGCCACGCTGGCCAAGTGGCTAGGCGAGTCTACCGTTTTAGTGGTAGTGTAGTTGTTTGTCAGTGCTTGCGGCTAACCGCTTTGTGACCCTATAGTCGCCGTGTGGTGTCGGCCGGCTTCAAAATAGCACCACTCTTTCTCTTCCCGTGGATGTCGTAAAATAGAACGATTACCGATGACTATTTCTTACAATACTGAATTTGAAACTTAATAGAGGTGCCCATTACAAGACCTCTTCGTAATTTGACTTATAATATGGACAACGAATCTTCAATTGTGGAAGACAGTGGTCCAGGTTATATAAGTATCAATACGAGTGATCCTTTTTGTCCACCTAACCTTTAACTGTTACTCGCATCCATTTCTGGGTTCCGGTAAACAAAATCAACGAAACATTTCGATTCAAACTCATCCGTATTCTTAACAGTAGCACTTCTATAGAATGCAACAATGTATCCACTACCTTGTACCCACACAGGCTTTCAATCCGTTCAAAGTGCAGTCACAAGGAGGCCAATAAGTGCGCACCGTGTATCGTCGATTCGCGCCACAGATCGTCTAATATCGTATTGGAATTTGTGATGCCGTTTGACCCCTGTTAACCCAGATTACGCTCCTCGGCGCCTGATTCGTCCTCGGCAGCTTGATTGTGTTGTGACACAAACTGTAATGTATTATGTGTTAACTCTTGCTGCAATCACGGCCGGTAGCAATTACAATGGATATGTACGAAGTTGTTTATTTGTGTTAGTTCCATTGCTAACTTTTGACCAAAGAAAATGAAAGATCTGGCAACGAGTGATCCGGTCTAAATGTTGGACAACAGCTTGCATGGACGTAAAACTGCGAAGATAACACTGATGCAAATCAAGGAAGGATGACGTCAGTTTGAGAAGTAATATATTTAACAATGCACGATTAGATATTTGACCAGTTAAGCGCAACTTGGGCCAATAAGACCAATAGAAAAACAGGTGAAAGATGAAAATAAGGAAAAACAATCAAGTGAATAAATATACAAGGTCACCCTTACAAAAGTAGACCTCAAAGTAGTTTTGAGCAATGATTGCTGGCATTCACGGCTTTTCTAATACATAGATTTTTGCATTTTGTACACTATTTCTATTATGGTTTTATTTATTACACACGATTACTAGATCATTACTGGCTACATCAATGTTTCAGTGGATGATATACATTGACATTTGTAAGAATTGAATACAGAAGAATTTGTTTGATATCGATATCAGCCTATAAAGTTACTTGCAATCACGAGGGAATTCAAAGGCTTTAAAACATCGTGCTGGTCATTGCGAGTCCACTTTTTTGGTGAGCCTACCCCCCACGGCTTTTGGTAGCAACCCTGACAAGCAACGCTTGGTCAGTGGGGTTGTTGCCAACCGATATTAGACCTTGCATTGTCGTCCATAAGTACCAGCTGGAGGACACGCTAAGAGTTATTTCTCAAGGACGCGCTCAACAGACGTACAAAGTATATATATATTCGATATTATTTTAATGCGCTGCTAATGTACAGATATCTCGGAATTACGAGCAATGTCAATCCACTCCACTAATATACCATAATCTTGTGAGAAATACATTTAAATCCAAAAGTTTAGTAGTTATCTCTTCAAGTTCATTAAGAACGATAATGACGGTTTAAAAATATGTTAACTAATGGTACATATTATCTGTATATGTATTGCGATTAAGGATATTGTGGGAAGACAAATAAAGGATAGCTTTGTTTTGTAAAAGTGATAAGAATGTTGACGATTGATGAGAACTGGCTGACTTTACATCGCCTATACGGAAAGTCATTATATAATGTGTCCACTTTTTACTTATTACTGTGTAATACTTATTATTGTGTATGTAATCCATTTACTATGTAACTAAATGTGCGTATGACTTCGTAATGACTTTGAACTTCAGTAGTTGCTATTTAATTAAGCATGCAATAAAAATAACACATGTTCTGTCCGAATCAATAGTCAATTTTTTTCGTTGCTCTAGTACTTCCTCGTGCAAAATCCCATTGAAAACCAGTTAAACTAACTCCCTTCGAAGCTTACTGCAGTTCATTTCACTCGGGCAGCCTACGGATTCGCCAGATCTGGATCTGGGGATTATACTGGTACAATAACACTTTCAGGGCGCTACTAGGGTTGACTCGGTTCTGCAGCGCGTCTTCTATGTACGCCGAAAACCGTACGTACGGATGGCTTTGAGGCGCTTCTGCGAGAAAAGATCGCCCCACTATTAAGTAGAACGAGGGATAGCTCCAACAGCATCCTGAAGATGATTTCGGAGAAATTTAACTGTCCTGTTGTGGAACAATGAATGAAAAAGTCTAAATCTACTACAGTTATACTGTAGAGTACTGACATAGTTCTTTATGTTACTTACTAACATTTGTATGGATCTGTGTTGTCAAAATAAATAAATAAATTATTATATAATTATTAAAATCCATTGCTCTCTTGAGACCTGAGTGGGAAATAAATAAACTTTCGGATTTATATCCCATCCCACTAATGATATCATAAAAGAGGAATTTTGGAGATTTGTTACTCAATCACGGCTGAACCGATTTCATTGTAACTTGGCAAGTTGTTACAATCTATGTAATCCGGATTAACACACAGGCCACTATTCATGTAGACCCCGCGAACGAAGTCGCAGGCAAAAGCTAGTATTAAACACCTGTACACGGAGAGTCTCCGCCCTAAATACCTAGAGACGAAGAATCTCCGCCCTAAATATCCAAAGAAGGAGAGTCTCTGCCCTAAATACCTGGAGACGGAGAGTCTCCGCCACTATGTAATAGATAAATTACTATGTAGACTAAATATGATTGCCGATACCGATTGATTTATAAATGTAGAATGTGGGAATTATTATATTTTATTAACTTAACAACAGGAAATACGTAAACGAATAAATAACTTTATCGTTTAATTTATGAATAAGAGTATTGAAAGGAACTATTTATTTAATTTAAAGATAAATGCATATTCCAATATACTTACAATAACATGATACTAAATAAATTACAAGTTTATTTAAATACAAGATAATTAATTTAATTATACGATACGTAATGTTTTAATTTCTACGCTTTTTTACTACAACCTCTATAACTAAACTCTAACTGGTTTTAATAAAGATTGACTGACTGGTAAAGAAAGCCTTAAGGCCAAACTCTTTTGATTCTTGGCGCACTTGCTTAATCCAGATTTTCCAAGGCGCCCTATATCACATCCTTACAAGTACACTTTGCGAAAAAAGCAATATTTTTTTGCAAGAATTAGGAAAAAACTAAATGAACATAACATGACTAAATGTGACATCTAACTTCTGTTAGATGTCGCCTCCTATAATATTGAAGTTGTGGCTTCAGGGTGCCGAGGCGCATACTTTGGGAACCACTGCCTTAAGATATTTAGTCCGCCTTTGTACAATATATGCGATGTTAAACTTCTCTTCTTTCCTTATTTCTACTAACTTAGTTAAATACGAACCACAAATGACGCGTTACTTCATTCATTTATGATTTCTACCGAACAACAAGTAAACTTATCTTTACAAGACAATACTAGGAAAATCCATGCGAATAATATGTTAATGTGGAACAGACCTTCGTGCGTAGATATAAAGACGTAAATGGCAATATTCCTTTTTTCTAAAAACAAAAATAACAAACTTATCCTATCACAGCGATATACGGGGATCTAAATACTAACAAGATTGTTAACATTACTTAAGCGATGGAATTACACAACTCATACTGAAATAAGTCTGATTACAAGATCAGCAAATAGGTAAACCTTACAACAATTACAGTACAAACAGAGCTCAACAGTCGTCTGCTACTAGTCAATGTCACAGTAAAATTGACTAGGTACCTACGTAATGTCTAAATACGTGTGCTGATACTTTGTCCGTATGTTTGGCAGTCTTTTACCAAGGAACTGCGAAACTACTATATTCTATCTTATTAGGAATATCGCTAATACTATCTTAAATTATCTGGCTGTATATAACTAGGTGATTTGGGGGGGGGGGGGGGGGTGCACGCTCCAATTCCACAAATGCCGGACTCACTCTACTGAGTTACCCTGACCTCACAGAAGACTACTTACGGTAGTACGTACTACTAGCAATAATACGTACTAGTAGTACTAGTAATACATACTAGCAGCAATACTACGTATAGTAAATATTACTATTTACTTTATACTAGTCTTTCGATACATCTGAGTAAGATATAGTGAGAGTGAGATAGAGAGATGTTAGTGAGTGAGATATGCCACAGCTGTTTCCCATCTCATCCCATTCCAATCCTATTCCTCCTTATTTTCCCAACCCTTTCTCCAAATGCATTCCTAAACATCCAAAAGCAGGCAGCGCATCCGGGGGCGTATCAACATATGTCATTTTAGAATGAGAGCCTGTCGCCTGAACCGTTTAAAACTGGTTGTTATTATTAGTGGATTAAGATATCTATGGGTAAAGGTTGACCTGTTGCTGATTGTACACAGGCATCACGCGTTATCCAGATAGGATAATTTCAGGTCTAAGAGTAAACAAGAATTAAAGTTGAAGATGTGTTTTGTTCTTCGCGATATTTATGAAATTTAAATCACCCTGATTACATTTTTTACCTTTGGAATTGTCTGACCAGTCTATATTTCAATCTTTTTGATATTAGATACTCTCTAATGTGACATGTGCGTTCCTTCTTACATTCCTTCATCTGCGTGACATATCTTCCGTTGCCTATACCACATTGCTGGAAGTCGAAAGTTCAATCAATGGGCTTGCCAATTATGAGGACGTACAGTGTCAAAATGTAGTCTCTAACGATTGGCCCGATCAAAAAGTTTAAAGTCGCTCAGAGAGGTGTGGAGAGCAAGAACAGTGCAAAAAGCAAGAATGTTTTGGTCTTTGCGGGATTAGTTCCCAAACGAAGGGATTCGCTAAAGAACGAAAGCCACTGACATAACTCACAGAATTAGAGTAAATATTTTTTTTTACTCTTTTTTTAATCACAGAAGCTGAAGTGGCAATGCTCTTTCCATATCAGATATACTCGTACCGATAATTTTAAGAAGTCTGGCGGATGCGGTGTCGACCATTGAGAGGCTTATACTCAGCAGTAGATATCCAGGATGGAATGGAATAAAATGTGACACGGCTCAATTGCAAACCTTACAATTATTATAATCTACACTCAAAACAGGGGCAGTGCGTAATAAGGTACAAACAAGCACCAAAACCGTGATAGTAACATTTACTATGGCATTACTACATCGCACTAAGATCTGATTAATTTATGCCTCACTTATTTGTTCGAGATAGCGTTTAGACGTTCTACTATTTGTTCATCATATGGGCTTATCTTTTAATTCTTAAACTGTCAACTGCTACAAAACTACGTGAAGGTTTTACCGAACGAATTTCTTGGAATTTGACGTAAACGAGACGATTGACGCGATTTTACTATTGACGGTAAGATTGCATGTAAGCACACAAGAAAAATATACCTATCTAAATTCTAGAAATATTTGACACAACATTTTTGCAAGGCTGCATAGGCAATTAATCGCATTACAATACAGTATAAAAAATATTTAAGGAAAAAGAGAGCAAACCCCGTTGAATTTATAATTGACCAGTTAAATGCAGCTTGACCCAATATGGCCACGGATATAAAAAGGGAACAATTGAAGGGCAAATGCAACTTGATAGGAAGGGATTTACTTGTATGAAGACAGTAAGACATTTTAGGCACTTGTTTATTTACTTACAAATATACAATATTTTGGTAATTATTACCCAGAAGAATTATAAAAAATAAGTATAATGATAAACGGATGACGCAAGCGTCAAAAGTCAATTTTAATCGAATAAGCATGAATATTTACAACTTTTTTGGAATATAAGTAAATTACCTAGGGGAATTTGAATCTTTTTTACAGATTTTACAATGTTCCTGTATCAACTATGTATGTATCTGCATCTAATAGACATCTCATCTACAACACCACATTCTATTCTTGCATTCTGCCCGCGGCATGTAGTTACTCATACAGAATTTGGTTTCAGGTGGATGACAGGAAGTCGAAACATACGAGTTACCTCAAAAAGGCGGAAAGTTCAAATTACAGAAGTGGGAAGGATCCTTTATTTATCATTTTCACTTCTTTCCATCGTCTCTTTTTCGCATCTAGTACATACCTATTTGAACACATTTGACACTTAATTTATTAATAAATGCGTACCCGTATGCGATGCTGATACGGGGGTAAAGAGTGCGTCCATAACCTTGATACGACTTTAACCAATAACCTTCGACCTTTAATTGATTGTCTATTGTTTGCAGGGATACAGGAATCCTAACGCCACCGACGATGATACAAATGAGGACCCGGCTTAAGTTAAAACAGTGAATAGTCTAAGTTGAAGCTGGGTTTAGTTTTGTAACTACCTATATTTAATACGGAAGTTGTAGCCCACAATACCTTTATCAGTAAATTAAGCAGTTGTAAGTCGTAACCCGGCCGAAACATCACGAGCAAAATAAAGCAGGTAAACATAGGCGTTTGACCGGCTAAGCGCAGTTTGGCCCAACAATTGAAGGTCAATTAATAATATTAACAATGCTAAACTCAATGGTCCACACTAGGACTTCTTCTTGACTATGTTCTATGGTCCTGTCTTCTATACGAGGAGGATCGACAGAACATGTTAAAGGGGATTGCACGGCGGGAAGAGGGACTGGTATATTACTGCGACCTCGTCTCCTCGGAAGCGAACTTCCGCGGGCTCAGAGAGTTTGCACACCGATGGCATAGGAAAAGGAGCCCAAAAAATCTGTTCAGCGCTGAAGTAGTATAAAGTATTGTAGAACAGCCCCAGAAAGGGGAGAGTGACCAAGGGACACAGGAATATAAATTACTTGTAGGGAGGCAGAGCAGATACACGCCGGAACATAGCCCTTAGTCGGCGAGTACGACGCGTACCTCCCGACGATTAGGTCCGTATAACCAAAAGGTTGGTAGGACCATGGACGGAGGTGGGTCCACACTAGGAATCCGTGTCGTGGGTCCAGAGAAGACGAGACAAATATGAAGATACAACTTAAACCCGAACAAACATTTGTCTATAAAGAAATGATTATCCGATTAGAAATCGAACCGAAGACTTTTTGCAGAGCAGGTAAATGCCATTTAGCTTGATAGGTGACCCGTTTAATGTGAGAAAAAGGTTGTTTATAAAATAAAATCCAACGTCATTATTATTAACCTAAGTTATTACTACGGTAAGTTTATAAATACTAAGACAAGTTCGAAAATATTAGATACAGTTTACACGCGCAGCACGATAAGAAGTCTAATAATAACCGATCGAATTACGTATGGGACATACGGTCATAACGTGTAGTGTAACGCACAGTCTAGGTAGGTATTACTTGCAAGGCATATTCATTAAACAAGGCAATTATTTGTATATAACACAGCAAATTGATTACTTTTACGAAATAAAAATAACATTAAAACATATTTTATTTTGGATAACAAACAAATTGTACAATAAAACTTCACATAATCTATTAATAACACGTAATACGTTAAATAATATAATTGTAAAAATATACGATTTTATGTTCATCAAATGATTTGATGTTTGACGCGAACCACTCAGCGCGCGGTACACGATTCAAACTAAACAGTGTTATTAATATTTTCTTAGGTTTTCGCGATTACTATACATAGCAATTAAACAACTTTGAACGGTTTAAATCGCGTATATTTGACATTATTTATATCCCGACGTTTCGAACACTTTGCAGTGGACGTGGTCACGGGGTGACTAATTGATTTTATTTGTCACTTGAGTTATTAAGAAATTATTTGGACTACCGTCTGTAATTTTTTGAACTACCGTCTTGATTTTTTAATCATAACATTCCCTATGCACGCAGTATTCACTCACGGTGTCCAGAGGTCTTGCAGTATTGCGTTGGCCTTGGGGTTTAATTAATTTAATGACTGGATCCCAAGCCGGTGGTACTTGCCAACCATCTTCTCTATTGAAATTTGGGTGTTTCTTAATTTCAATAGCCTCGCGTAACATTCTTGGAATGAATCGGGTCTCTCTAGCGAGGATTTGTGGATTATCAAATCGAATGTAATGGTTGGGTTTGTCCAGAGCATGTTCACAAACTGCAGACTTGGTCGAGCGTCTGTTCTTCATGTCAGCTATGTGTTCTTTTATCCGGATACCGATGCTCCTCTTTGTTTGCCCAAGGTATGATAACCCACAAGGGCATCACTGACAAAATTGGCAATATCTTAAGACGAACTTCAATTAAAACTTACTTCAAGCCGCACAAGAAGATTAGCCAATTTTTAAGACCGGTCAAGAGCAATATCCCCCTACAAGATGCAGGTGTTTACAAGCTTGATTGTGAATGTGGGTTATCATAATTTGATTTGATAATCCACAAATCCTCGCTAGAGAGACCCGATTCATGCCAAGAATGTTACGCGAGGCTATTAAAATCAAGCCGCGCGGTCATGTGTACTTAGCCTTATTACTGATATTTTAATAATCATGAATTGGCAGTTATGGCCATTGTTTCGATACGTCATTATATAACAAAAACAAAAATCCATTAAATTATTTCTGTATGTCTACTACAATGCTACGAGGAATATGTTTAGACTGATTCGCTGATGATTTAATTATCACTAACTCGATGTTGAAGGAAAAGATCGCGAGGAAACTCGAAAAGTAATGGAGAATTAAAAAGTATTGAATATATGTTTTTTCAGCATTTTTAACGTCCCGCTGGAGGGCACAGGCCTCTTTTAGTAAATCACTAGGGAGTTTCGGGCAATCCACCACGTGGCTCCAGCGCGGATTGGTGCACTACCTACATGTTCTTTTGTGATTTTTGTGTCATACTCGACGAACGAATATGACATATAATACAAACGTATAAGACATATAATACGAATATTCACTAACCACTATTTAGACCGTATTATTAGGCCACACTATATTTATAAGGCCTCAAAACCTCCTTACAATTGCAAGGAAGCCTGTACTCAACAGTGGGACGTCATTGGTACGTAGTGGCAATATTAGCCAACAGACAGTTCATTCTCCGAAGCGTGCTCGTCAAACGTCCAGGCCGTGTATTTCACGGCCACTGGTTAAACAAATCTGGATTTATTTTTTATCAATGCCGATTTTTTATGCTTTACACGAGTAAGTATTATCTCGGCTATTGGGCCAAGTCCGTCACCGAGCCATGGGCCAATGTCGCGAACCGACGACCCCGCTTTGTTTACAATACATAGCTTAAAATTTTGCTTGTTTGATTAGCGAATTTAATTTTAAGCTTTATCAGGCTCATAGCAACAAACTTATCTCACAGAACGTTATAAAGAACAGTTAAGAAAATGTGATTATTGGGCATATTACGCAATTTGAGTTATTATTTTTATTTAATTTATTTTTAAGGTAAAACGTTTATTAATACTACCTTTTTTTTCTTGAAGAGGCGGTAGTCGAACGTGCGGTCCTCCAAATGGTAAGTGGTTCCCGTCTCCTCCTGTCCTGGTTTAGACCACGACCTTAACATTATGACATACCCCAAACTACATATATGATGTTGTACTAAATGCAGATGTGGTATTAATAACAGATTAGTGAAAATATTTAACTCAAAAAATAAACAATTGTGACATTATCTGAGGAAAAGGACCTTATTGTCGTTATTTTTTTTAATCACTTATTTAGTTCTGACAACTAAGGCCTATACAATACATTACCCTAAAATACATATAATATAACTCAACTACTAATAAGGATTTTGGTCTTGTTCAGTATCGCTTCCCTAAAGCCTCGGAACATTATTCCTTCACGCCAACAAAAATCAGGACTAAGAAACAGTTACTGATGCACTGCAGCAACTCGGAGTTTATAGGTCTTAAAGTTGCTAGATCTATATTTGGACTTCAGCTGCCGCTGCTCCATTTTCAGCGGCGCGTCCCTAGTCCGACCCTGGAGTATCGAGTTGTATTATTAAGAGTATCGCTGAGTTTGATTAACATTTTCCAATTTAAAATTTCGTCGTTTTAAGATTCTGTTGAAATAGACACAAACTCTATATCTGATTTTTAAGGTACTTATAGCAATTAAAAGTTTTATTTTTAATTTCTCTAACATCTCAATATCTACGAAACAATCAATAATAAAGTTCCTTTTCTCAAATAATGGCACAATTATATGCCTACGAATAAAGAGCCGCCTTCTATAAATAACCCCTCTAGTTCTATTCAACACCTGTGTGTAACATGCTTCAGTGTTTGTTGACTACCGCGCCGGGAGCTCGGGTTAAACACAGCCTAATCCATGCAAGGAGCGGGAGCGTGCCCTTATCCATCGTTTGCTTAGCCCATCGGTTGAGGGATTTGTCGGCATTCGGGTATACACCTGTGGTATGTTAACAATCTAGTGTAACACCTAGTACACCCAGTGTCCGTTTGGAAACGTTATCATCCCATTCGTCTACTATTTTTAAATTATTTTTTTATTTACTCTATTTCAGACACAAAATCTATATCTCATATATACCTATCTGCATGTAATAAAATTATATAAGAAGTCGAAACATATAAGAAAATCGTAATATTTAATACTTTTCAAAAAAGTCCTTGCAGTATAAATTACGAGTGATACAGAGCCGTTCACAACATTTTTTGGAATGTTTGTCTGTTTGAACGCGCATCATGCAAAAACCACTGAACGGATTTTAGTAAAACGCGACATACCTGTATATCATTTGAAATTTTCGCCGTTTTTCACACATATTTATCTATTTGAACGGGTCTTAGACGTTAAAATAATGATTACAGAAGATGGTTCCTTGTCCCACACTGTGTATAGAAAATCAACGCACACCGATAGATACCAACATGCCTCCTCACATCACCACCCTCAACACAATCGGTAGCTGTTTCTTTGAATACTAGACCACTACACACTACACACTAGTGTAAAAACGATCAAATTTTTATGATGTTTTAACTAGGCTGTTTCAATTATTTTGGATTCTCCAAAAACCAAATTCCTTGTGAATCAAATGTGTTCATCTGATATTTTGGCGCTGAATATATTTCGTTAAGGAGTATATTTCCTCATAGACAATGCAAATTTCAAAAATTACCAGACCTTACAAATTACCGTTCTATTGCGTATTCAAGTCTTATCAGAAATATTAACCACTAATTATAAATACCTATTCACCAATCGACTTCCTAATTCCCACATTCTAAATTTTTATACAAATATTTACGACGGAAGTGAGTTATCGCTCACTGTTATTGAATTAAATTTATTAAGTTCCCTAATTTGTAAACATTGGGAATACCCATAAAAAATCTCATGGATGGCTGGATAGGAAGAGCCAAAGATCGTGTATGGTGGCGAGCTTTGGGAGAGGTTTTGAGCTGAAACAGTGTATTTTAGTGTTAGTGTAATTTGTTTTTAGTGTATTTCTTTGTTTTACTACTGACTAAGAAATGATTTAAGAAATATACAAGCAAAACATTTTAACGTGAAGGTTACATGCATTTTATATGTAAGTATTAACTTAAATATGCCAGTGATTCGCCACCCGATCTATATTTATTCAAAATATATAATTAAAATAGATATAAACATATAAGAATATAACCTACCTACTTTTTAATTTTATCTAATACCAAATCTAAAAATTGCCAAAAACTGCCTGGACGAGATCGCCTTAGCGATAAGACCTATCTTTTATATACAAATTGTACTAAAAACATGCATCTAAAAAACAAATAAAGTATTATTTTTTCTTTATTGCACAAAGTGATAAAAGACGAATTTAATGCTTAAAAAACTCGTCAATGGCACAATGTACTAATTGCGCTATTACCTACAGTATTATCGACACTAACTTTATTAACATTCCCGTTATTATACTTTAAAGAGCACATTTAATATATCCATCATTATATTTTTATTAATCCATAAATAAAATTATTTCCAGTAGTTGTAGATAATCTACACATACCTAGGTAGATATAATAAAATAATAAAATATTTCCTAATCGGTTTCTTTGATTATTATCTTGATTATACGCGGCGATTGCTGCATTTTTTTAATTATCTGTTAAGTCAACAACACGTTTGATTGGATTCTTATTTAATTCTATACCTGCAGTGTTTAATTCTATACATGTTTGGTTAGCGCGATTTCCGTGAGAACTCTATTTATTGATCTAGATAAAAAGTACCCAAAATGTTAACTCAGCATAAATATGCCAATTTTCATTAAAATTCGTTCAATGGTTTTTGCTTTGTGCGCGTCCAGACAAACAGGCAGACATAACTTTAAAAAAATGTTGTTTTTAGGGCTTTATATCACTCGTACTTTACACTGCAAATGCATTGGAATCAAGGTAACCACATATATCCCAATGTTTACCTATGCACAGTTAGTTTATAATGTTAGTATAGACTGTAAGCAAACGAAGTAATAATACAAGAAACTATTAAATAATGGAAATATTGATGAATATAATCGATCGATATCAACCTAAAAGGTCACACAGGCACAGGCCGCTCCTGGTAAATCACTATTACTTCAAGCCATAATTCTCTAAGCGGTCCCAGTCCGCTGATGAATCATAATTCACTGATGAATAGTCATGCTCCAGATTGTTTTTTTTAATTCTCGAGCTCGGCTCTCCTAACCATGTTTTCCTTCACCGCCCAGACCGAGAATTTGAACGACTTCAAGGATATGAGAACAGTTACCTCTGGAGTCTAGGCTCTAAAAACATCCATTACATTTTAAAATATATTTTTTAGTTTTGTTAACTAACTTCCGTTAACGTTTTCATACAGGTTTCTACATAAAAGAATTAAAAAATAATAATGTTTTTAATAATATCGCTTGTCTTAAGTGACATACTTACATTCATATTACATACATAGTATATATGAATCTGGTAACATCGATTTTGGATCGAGCATATTGATCAATTTGCACTTGAAATACGTTAATTAGCGTTATGATTTACTAAGTGATTTATCTTGAATCTTTCCATTGTTGGGTTTAGGATCAAATAAGTTAGGCAAATAAGGACTTCTTAATTTTAGATATTTTCAAGTAGATTTTTAAGACTATTTGCAATGATATTATTATCTATTTATACATATAAACAGAAATATTCTGACTGACTCATCAATTCCGAGCTGAAGCCGCCCCAGCTAGATATAGGATATTTGGACTGTATCTTCCTTTTACAATGCAAAGACTCACACTAAGAAGGGCTTTCTCAAAATTCAACCCTTAAAGGGGTAAAAGTTGTAATGTAAAAAAATATTTGAAGGTCCTATTAACTCGGAACTCTGTATAAATATTCTGCAATAAAAATATTAATGTTTTTCAAAATTGTGCGAGGGGTCTAAAACATGGGGTGTCAAATTTTGCACGGAAACAATTACACTAAGGCGGCGTAATTTTTATATTTTTTAGTATAAACCTATTTTTTAATTCAAATGCAGTAGGTAAATATGCCTTTACTATATCAATAAATAAACATGTCTTTTACCCCCTTTTTAATTGGGTCAAGGCAATTTAATGAGAGCGAAGCCGCTGGCACATATATGCTGCATATGCATATATATGCATATACATATATGCACATATATTTTATGGATCTACATAAAAGTAAATCGACACCTGACACAGATCCTAATATCAAACTCACTATGACAAGACTAAAAATTGGTTTAGTTAGAATGGTATGAGCAATCAATTAGCACGGGCCCGCTACAATGTCGTAATTAGTGTACATTTGCACTATTTTTGGACGGGATAAACACAGGCAGGTATATTGTCGAACGGCCTAAATTGGTAGCAAATGGTTTCAAGTGCTAACTTCATTGCTCAGCTTTCGCTAACGTGTGAGCAATCAGTGGGGGATCTCACAGAGGCTTCTGTTATTGCGTCAAGAAAAGATTTAGTTCACACTAATACCGTTATCGTGGCTGCTAGAAAATATTCTGTGAGGTTTCAAAGATTATATATACCTACTGCTTAGAATATATTTAATATACACCATAGACATAGTGAAAGAAATTTATATAATGTGATATGAAAATGGTTCATCAAACTACTACACAGTCTGGTGAATGAAAGTTGAGGATGGAAAAGCCCAGAAAATTAAAAAAAAAATAGGTCATTACTGAAATAGTTGGAAAAATAAGTAATTTTGATATTTTAAATCAATAATAAAATTAGTCTAGTATTGAATTCAAATAACGTTAAAGTGTATGTATACCTAGTTAATAAATCATGAAAGTTGGTATAAGTATAAATACTAAGTTCAGATATATTGCTATTGACAAGGTATAACCTTGATTCAGACTTATAAAGATAGGTACCAGTTAGTGCTTAGGTACGTAGTAGGTACGTGTACAAAATGTTTATCTTTTGTTCATTTTTATTCTTATCCTACAATACTTAGTCGAGTACTGCAATACTTACCAGTCGATGAAAAAAGTATTTATTTAAAAAAATGAGATGATCTACAGATTGTTTCCACTCCCTGCTTATAAGCCACATTTCATTTGTGCCAAGCACTGTTCTCAACCACATCCATCGCGCAACTTTCTTAATGTCATTGACCCATCTTTAGATACTAAAAATCAATAAGTGATATCAAAATTAAGTAAAATAATAAAGTCTTACAAAAATATCCAATACTTTTGTATTAGATATGATGTTTTATTGTTATAATTTATGTAGGTATATATTTGCATAGAGATTAATATGTATAAAAGTTTTATATAGGTGCTGTTATTATTTTATTAGGCATATGTATTTTACGTTTGTATATTTTCTAATTATTAATATACCAACTTTATAGTGCACCTTTTGATTCTGTGCTTGGCCATAGGTTGACTGGTAGAAAATGCCATGAGTTCGCCTTTTGTACTTTTTGTGGAGTAAAGTTTAAATAAATAAATAAAAGACTTAAAAATGCGAGTAGTTCTAATAGTACTACTGTGTCAATGACGTCGTTAAGCTCAAAATTCAGTAAATTGTCAATGTACATTCATATTTTTATTTTGATTACAATATTTCTGGTGAGGAGCTACGAATAATGCTCTGTATGTTATTAACGCGTCATTAGAGCTAATTGATCTTAGTTCCATAACCCAGTAAATTTTCAAAGTTTTGATTTTAGTTTCAAGAATTGATTTCTAATTTTATTTATCTTTTAATTGTGTGCCTATATAAAAATAGTATATTACTGCTCTATTACTATACAGATAATATAAAAAAATATAAGAAAAGACATAAAAAGTATTGTTTACATATGTTCTTAAACAATCCTTTCGTAAATAACTATTGACATAAATCCAAAAAAAGCAAAGCATCATGGTCATTAACGTCATTCGATAAAAAACAACACGTCTAATCTCGAATAAAGTAATTAATACCTTACAAAAAAGGAACGATAAATCTGCGCCTAATCACAGTAATTCACGGTTCATACATAGCGGGTATGAATTTGGTATTATCGCGATTATCTAATCCGTAGATATACATATCTGTTCGTAACTCGGATAATCTTGGACGTGTGCTATCTGCAGATTGTTTTCAACAAACGACACGGAACGCTGCATGTTTTGTAATTAAAATGTGATAACATTTATGAAATGTACGTTCTTTTGCACGTATAAGTTTCGTGTTGATGAAATTTGTGACAGTTTGATTTGTCTTTTTCTATCTTGTTCACATTTTTTGAATATCTTGTACCGTAATCAGCCGTTTTAACATTCTATGCTGGACATGGGCCTCCTAATACACCTTGTGTTGTGCACGAGGGGTACCTATATGGGCATATAACTTTTTTAGAGGTGGTGAAGTACTACAGAACTTGTGGTAGCGACTTAAGGCGCCTTTTACGTCACCCACAGGAAGATATGGTGTGGCGTTATTCTAAAACGGGTGGACATCACAAGGCCATCAGACCATTACTAAATTATAATAAATATATACATATGTGTGTGTGTGTGTGTATGTATATATATATTATGTTAGATAGGTACATTAAAAGAAGACTGTCTTAAAATGTAGTAACGATCAAATTGATGACAATAATCTTATATTTATATGAAAAATCATTTGAATATAAAAAATATATACTATGAACCTAGTGCCAGATCATTATTGACTATTAAATAATAGTACGCTAAGAATTTCGAGAAGAATAAATGTAAAAAAGTGTCATCACGTTCTCTCGCTTTTTCAAGAGCCGTATCATCGTCATTATGCTTTCCTTAAGCTGTTAAATGGTTCTATAGATGCCAGTTTTTGTACATCTATTGTGCGTCTCAAGGAACAAGTAACAAAATGGAGCAAGTATTTATATTTTATGCATTTTACAATACTCGCAGGCTTTTAGATTTGCCTCTAATATCACTACTAATTTTTTTAACATATTTTAATATTGTCTAACATATAAAAATATTTGTTAACTGATAGTATTAACATTAACAATATATTTTGTTATATATTTTTATTTTAAATATTGTGTGATAATGGTATAATGTAAGATATCGTATAAAAAATATGTAAATGTCTTAAATAAATAGACTATATTATTATAAATAAAAAAGTAAAACAAAAATTTAACTTGTATTAAAATAGGACATTTATTTTGGAACGGTACTGACTCCCAAGATACAGATTTTTTTCTAGTTCGCGAGTCAGGGTTCATTACAAATTGTATCATATATATGTTTAATACAAATAAATAATTTGAATTTGAAAACAGGTTTTTTTGTATAAAAATAAAGTGGCAAACGAATAAATAAAACGAAAAAGTCCTGGATGCGATTAATGTCACATCTTAGATATCTTCATGTCAACTTCAGTTGAATTGGCAAACGTTATTATTACTTTTGCAAAAGTGTTGTCAACCTTTGGAAATTTTAAAATCACGATTTAGTATGATAAGGTATGATAATATGATAAAGGTTTATCATAAAACGGAAAATATAGTATTCCGCTATGGGGGTCCCGTATCATCTTGTCCGTCCGTTGCGTTCTCCCGTCCATCTGTCTATTACAAGGAAATTTTCTCTGAAATTGGAAACGGACCTTAAAAAATATATTGATTCTGGTTCAACCTAACTCGAAGTCTTATACGAATCAATTATTGCATTATGCCCATTCGCAATCTCTGTTTGTTATATCTCATTGTAATAATAATAAGATAATATTATTTATTAATTATTGTGTTCCAATTAACTGTGCTCTTGTTGTTGCTTGAGCGAATGTCGTAATCGTAATCTAGTGAATGTACACCTCAAACTTTGACGTAAGTCGATTTATCTGTCAATTATTTTGGTCTCCGGTCAGAGATAGAGATTTGTTAGATTTGTAACAAGGAACTACACGAGTTTATTATTATTATTATTTTAATATTCGTATTCAGTATTTCAATTGTAATCTATACATTAATAGAATCGTAACAAAGCCGTGTCGGTACATGAAAATATTTTTTGGAAAAGTGATTGCAATATAAATGTTTCAGACGGTCTGTATGTCGGAACGTAGGTACCTACATGTCGCAAAAACCACTGGACGCTGACCATTACGAGTTGGCGAGTCCACTCTTCTTGGGGTAACTCTTCTTCCTCCTCACGGCTTGTAGCAACCGCTCTACAGGTCGGGTTATCACTTTATTTCAAGTTTATTTTTTTTTATTTAAAAACTTTATTGCAATTATTATGGTACAAATGGCGAGCATAATGCCTTAAGACATTCCCTGCCAGCTAACTTTTACGTTAAACAGAAAGATACATTGGGAGGTGGGATCAGTGGTATAAATATATATATGAATAAATACCTACAATTACCTACAAATAAATATACCTGGTGCTTATATATACATACATATAATATATATATATAACGTTGTATGGTAACTCCTTAATTGCACAATTTGTCTAATTGCAGCTAATTTATCTAAAAAATTCTTCCTGCTCCCCGTCCATCTTAACTCTTTTTCAATTTCAAAATACAAAATACAAATTCAAAAATACTTAAAGGTGGAAAGTGTGTCTATGGATATATCAATATTCGTTGTTATCGATTAATGGTGACATGCATCGAAGAGGTCATGGGTTATAGTAACCATTGACTGCTCCTCTGCCTTCTAGTTTATATATATAAAACATAAGATTGTATTATATCAGTCTACCAGACACTGCGGGAGTGCAACACCTTGTAGTCACAAGGGATGTGGGTCCATTTTCCTCTCACGAGGAATAGACGAGACAACACAAGTGGAACAGAAGCAAAGTTACCAAATTACCATTAGCATTGATATGTTAATACAGATTTGTTACAAATCTAGGTATAATTTTACATATTCAATACGATAGCATAATAATAGATTCATAGAGTTATCTAATAATTATCAATCTCGCGATATCGCCACTCCAGATGAGTCGAGACACATCCACTCAAAGAATAAACCTGTCAATATTCAAGGCGAAGATTATTTACAATCATGATTATCGCTCATTAATTCTTAAGTATTATAATACACGATTTATATGGAATAACCCAGTTAAACCACTTGCGGGGCTCGATCTATAGAGATATCGCTAGAGCAGCCGACGGACAAACAGCCCGATTGTTTCCGTAATATGCGTCATAAATTATGCAATATTGCATTTTATAAGGAACCGTCTGACTGGAAAGGAACTTTAGTAATATGGACAAAAAGGTATCAATGGGGCCGCGAATTCGCGGAGCACATTAGATATTGTTAACAAAACTTCCTCCTCAATTAATATGCATCGGCAGGTAATATAGAGGACGTGTCCGTGCGCCGCCGCCGCGCCGTGCGCCCCCGTGCGTTTCGCATGCGCGACACATCCATGCAAAATTTAGGCGGGATGCGTTTGCTGACGTAATAAGTCCAGTAAAAGTAGACGCATTTTGTATCTACGGCTCTCTTTCTTTCTACTTTCTCGTCGTCAAGTTGGAAAAGGAAAGAGTTAGCTGCTGTCGTTTGGACGGCGCAAAACGCATTCGGTAAAAGCGAGTTTTGACGGCCGACGCCGACGGCGCGCATTCCCATGCAAGAGGTATGCCCTCAGGAGCTATGTCGGCAATTTAAATATTACGGCTACTCAAAAACGTGAGATGTAGGTAGCAAGAAAGCCCCGGTGGGCTCCCGAGTCGCCGAAATTCAGATACACTGAATCCGACCGAAAAAAATATATAATTAAGCGGCGACATTTTTTCGTAATTAAATCGTAGTTTTTTGCGGTGAGCTCGTGAAGCGAAATATAATTAATAATTTGCGCTTTAATTTCGACATGAGACATCTGAATTTAATATGGAAGTATAATGTCTTGTAAAAAGCTTGAGTCATCTCGTAACGCGTTTACATGCTGAGATTATGCGGTATAAAAATTGTTGGTGTTTTGTCACGTCTTTCTTCGTTGTTACGTCACAGAGAAGAGCAGAAGCAGAATGTGTTACAATGTTGTGGAAACGCAGTGTGCAGTGGTCGGCAGCGATTCCCACGTCGGTATTGAAAAGAATATTCAAATGGATTCACGCGCACGCTCCACCGTCCGAATTTTGCAGGCCCGTTTGATGCGCCCGCGCCGATTCTGGCAAATCCGTCGCGTCGGAAGTGCGTGGCGCGCGCCGCCCTGCCGCCGCTGTCGATGTATCGATATGCTCGGATGGAGTCGTTGACCTCGATCAGGACCTTCGATAACAGTGTCTATAGACCGTTATTGGTTAGATTAAGAAGCCGCCCGAGATGTGTTTTTAATAAGTAGGTGATTACGCTTTTTACATATTAAATCTTACTGACTTACTGTTTATGGTTTATACTGATCAGCTGATCTTTTAAATTTACATCTTTACTGTAGGATAATATTTTGTGCGATACTGTAGTTTTAAAATACACTTTTGAGACTTTGCATAAAATAAAATCAATATCGTTTCATCGACACAATTAATCGAACCGCAAATATCGATGTTCGGTATTCCCCTCACTAATCCTCGTGATACGTATACGGTCACACAATGCACTTATTATTCGAAGTACTGTTTCTAAGTAAAGTGCATACGGATTCAATATGGCGTTGATATTAATATGACGTGTACGTCTAGACATTCATCGAATATAATTTTTAAATTAATAACTACAATGTATGTAAAACGTTGAGAGGATATATAAACATACCTAGATAGTGGTCATACAATTATTAAAGAGTGTGAACAAAAGCTTTTATTCAGTATCTACTAGCAGCTATTTCCGTAGATCTATAAAAATAATCCGACTGTTAAAAATAATCTTAATTTATATGTGTAATACGATAAATTAATATAATATAGCAATAATAAAATATGTGTTACGTTACTCTACCTTTATGGGTGGAATGTATGAAGCGTGCACGCTACATTCCCACAGCCGTTGGGCCCACTCGACTGGCCACGTTACCACTCTCTCACAGAAGACTACCTTGAAATGTACTGCATTTCCTACTTTATCATATTTCCCCAATATACGCACGTACGTACGTGTTTCGGTAGTGATTGAGATACGTCCGAGCTCATTCCCATCCCAGGATCCCTCGCCATTTTCCCAACCCTTTCTCGCAATCCATTCCTTATCTGCAAAGGTAGGCAGAGCATCCGGGGGTGTACCAACGTTTGTCATTCTGGACTGATGTTGGCATGTATCGCGGATGTCTATGTACGACAGTAAAGAACGTGTTTATTTATTCATATTGTACAAATCTGTACAATCTAGCAAGTGATTCCATACAAGATTTGCCAATCCGTATTTTAGCTACTTGTAACAATTTTGGAAAACGCTAAAACTCGTGTTTAATTATTTTTATTGTAAAATATTTATGATAACCATCAAATTAATAGGATCATCAAATAAATTTTCTACATAACAAACTTTCACAGCGTGTTTCATCAGTATCACATAACCTTCAAGAAATCCCTTCTTAGTAAGTCTTTTCGTCACAAAAGGAAGTTACTGTCCAAATTTGATATTTCTAACCTTAACAGTTTCGGCTCGACGTTGGTGATTCAGTCAGTCTGTCAGTCAATCAGGACATTTCTCTTTATATGTACGGATTAAATATATTCAATTTAATGTATAATAATAATCATAAGACTTTATCAATAAGTTGGACCGGTAAGAAATAATAAGTCAAAAGCAAATGAATTAAATTAAATACAATGAAATTACAAATAAATCTTCTATTTTATAGAGCGGATGTCGAGATAATGTTGTACAGCGACCAACCAGACAATACACAATATGTAATCCTACTACTACAGACATTTACTTACATAAATAAACCATGTTTACAAAAAACCTAAAATTCTGTTGAAAGGGTTTGTGACGAATAGGCGATACCTAATAACTGAGCGCATTTCCAATCAGTCCTAACCAGTGTATTATTTTTATAATCCAATGAAGGTATGCGGGGAAAAATAAAATGATTTTGTTAGATCATCCACAATAAATTAAAGGTTCTCTTTAATGATTCTTTATGTCTGTGAACAACGGTGGCCTTAGAAACAAAGGCGGCGAATTAGAAAAACAACCGTGAATATAGCCACTCTATATTCATCTATCAAGCTATGTGACCCGTGACCTTCAAATGTTTTCTTTTATATTAGTGGCCCTAATGAAATAAACCCCCCTCCCAAGGACCGCCACTTCACACGGTCTACAGTTTTTCTCATTCAAACACTACCGGCAAGTTTCTTCAAGTCGTCAGTCCACTTGGTCGGAGCGCGTCCTATGCTATGCCTCCCGGCACGTGGTCTCTACTCGAAGACTCGTCTCAGCCATCGGTTACAGGTCCTGAGGCACATATGGCCTTCCCAATACCACTTTAGCGTGCTGATTCCTTGAGCTATGTCGGCTTCTTTAATTGTTCCTCGAATTTCTTCGTTACGAAATTTAAAATTTTATTTCGAGGCTGATAATGACAAAAATAAAAGGAATGACATAGTGGTACGTACTAAACCAGGTAAGTCAAAACTATAATAAATTCATCACAAAATTCTAACGAAGGAACACCTAAATTTCCGACGAAATAATTTAGTGAATATTTCCTGTAACTGAGGTAGCAGTTACCTGCCTTTTATGGTGTTTAGACAATGGATTTGAAATCGACCCATGGTGTTTATTGTTTATCCCATTACGTCAGTTAAACCGTTGTTAACAATTAACAAATAGGATCACTAACGGTAACTTCAAGGACAAGCACACAAAAGAATGTTACCTGCTAAGGTGGAATAAGTCACTTTTGAAAACATTCAAAGCGATCGGTCTTTAACAAAGAGTTCAAAGTTAAGTCAAAACATGGGATTTGTATATTTGTTGACTTAACATATCTAAACCTGATGAATGAATAAATTACATGGATAAAACAAAAATTAATAACACTTTTCAATAAGCTTTGTAAGTTAGGCATAACTTATATCATTTCAATTAAACGGAAGGATCCATATGAGTCACGACATGATTATAATTTTAATATAAAAATAAACAACCATTATGAAAGTGCTGTTATCAAATAAAAACACGCTTTCATAACAGCTATTTATTAATTAAATGTACTCCTGAAAGTTTTATTAGGTATCGTTTGCACTGTACAAAAAAATGTGGGTCGATTTTGACAGTGTTAATAATGACACTATCATTGTCATCTCGATCGAATCGAATTTCAATCTTGAACTTACAATAGTTCGTATGGAATAGACGTAAATAAAAATATAGAGATATAGATTGAGCATTACGTAAGAATGCGAAACCCATGATCGTGCTGGCATCCAAAAAAAGAAAATAAAAATAAACAATTCCGTTATTTCCATTTGGCTACCAACTTATCACTTTTTCGACGGGAACCCGTGAAGTGATGGTTGAGATTTCGTTTCATTAATGAAAATTATGTGTTATGGGTTTTGTGGTTTAATACTGATAAAGTTACATACATACCGGCGAGTCTAGCGATCGACCCCTCCCGTCGCCGGTTGTCGATTGTGAGTGAAGCTCACATTTTGGTGGTCTCCTGGACCATGGAATTAGCGCACGGTGTGCTTTTCCATTTATCCATACCGCGATTAAAATCTACTTTAAGCTACATTGTAGTTTAATATCGAAGGACGCCTAAATCAAGTAGAAAGTCAAGAAGAAGCCGAGAAGAAGCGCTACCAGGCTTGGTACACGTAGCGGTAACGAGCTCACCAGGCGGTCGTAAGCTTGGTCAAAGTGTAGCTACTCTCTGGATATAAAGGTCAGACGTTCTATTTGATTATCTTTTATTTGTATTTCACCTATGGATTTTCTCGTGGATTAGCGTACGGCTATATTACATAGCTGTCGCGTTCACATAATCAAATAAAAGCACGAGACTGCATTTTTCGTGTGCCTCATCTGAGGAGTTCATCTCTGCCCTCAGTAAACTTACTGTCCCTTTACTAAGCGACTTCGACCTAACTGAACATTGACAAAAACTTATTTTGACTTTAATTACGAAGAAAACTTGACACTGGCAGAATGTGCTAATTGCACCATTGCTATATGTATATGAAAAGAAAACAGTACCAATGTGTCAAGGCGTTTTCGTATAAACTGCCAAACTGATGCAAGTAATTTGCAAGTAATTTTAAATGCTCGATCTACATTAGTAATTAATATTGTTGATTTTAATTGTTAAACACCAGGCGATAAAACTAACTTTATTAATAATTGTACCAGTAATTCATGTACCCATGAATAAAATTTTAACTATCTATGATTTATATCCTTTTTTTTAGAAACAACAGCAACCATATATATTCAGTAGCGAACTAACCCAGGGGCTATGGTGGGCTATCCCCACCCCCGCCTTTTATATACAAAAAAAATTAGCAGCATTTTTTTCATTTTTTTTATAGAATAAATTATAGGGCCTTCTTCAGTCGTTAGTCCTGGGCCCCGCAACATCTTAGTCCGCCACTGTACACATTACACATTTGTATAAAATTGAATAAAAAAGACAGAGTGAACGTTTGATTAAATCAAAAGGAGCTTTTGCTTTGATCTAAGGGGCGAACACAACATTTTTGTTATAATCACTGTTAGTAAAAAGTGCGGGGTAAATAGTAGGTACTCGTATGTTGTTGTTGTTGTACGAAGACGGACTTATTCCAGAAGAATCTCTTCCAATCAATCTTAGAATAACTGAGAGGAGTTATATCATTAAAAGGGAGACTACAATATAGTACCTAAATAATAAATAACGCCACACTCAATGGGCCCACACTAGGATTCCCTGTGTCGTGGGTCCGGAGACACATACAAAGACAAACACAACACGTGCAACACCGAGACCCGGAGCAAACAGCTGTCATTAAACAAATGATTGTCCGGCCGGGAATCGAACCCGGGACCTATTGGCACAGCAAGCAGGGGGGGGGGCACTACCAACTGGACTAATTGGACGTAAAATTATACAACAAGAAATGTAACATATCATGTCATGTCATGAGTCATAAAACATAATTGATATAATATAACACAAACTGAAAAATATCTAAAATACTCTGTTATTAATTTTAAGAAAATATAAATAACAAATATATTTAAAATGGAAAGGCAAAAGAAAATTGTTTACCAGGAGGCCCTAAGACTCATCTATAATATGTATTACATTACAGATACATTATGTTAGTTTTATTTAAGCACGAGGTAGTAACCCTATTTAATCATAACAAACAAAAACGTTAAATCATAACAAACAAACAATCCAGTATCCACATTGATCATTACTAACTCACACATCTCACAGTGTGAACACAAAACAGAGATTAGAGTTCGTTCACACAGGATTTTATTCCTCTGCACCAATATCGATGCGTGCACGCGTATCGGTGCAGTTACTCATTTGTTGTTGTAATTGTAAAGGGATGGCGGATGAGATAAGTGGGTCGACGACATTTGGCTCCGTCCGATTACTACGATTATGCACTTTGAGCATTGAACTTTACTACGAGCTTCTGTAGCTTTGATACGTTAGTTTAGTACGTGATTTGAGAAAATGCATTTGTGAAGCATTTTAAGGACTTTTGTTCTAATGACTGTGAATGTTTAAAAAACAGTGTGTATTAATTATTTTATTCGTTAAAACTTGATTGTACATTATCGTACAAAAGACAATTGCATTCTCGGGTTTCTACGAGCACAACCGCACCACAGAATTGCGATGCGTCCGCGTTTCCTCGATATGGATGTGTCGCACACTGTACAATCTAAGAATCGTTTTATATGCGAACCCGTAGACTGTGGAACAAACTGCCATGTGAGGTCTTCCCTTTACGTTACGACATGGAGTTCTTCAAGAAAGCTGTGAATAGGATTCGGCAGCGTACCCACATGCCTCCTGGCGTTGCAGGTGTCCATGGGTGGCAGTAGCCACTTACTATCATGTGGGCCGCTTGCCCTCTTGCCTCCATTAATATATATAAAAAAAATCTCTACCAGCTAACCTTTGGATTAAACAAAAAGATACACTGGACTAAATAGAAAGATAGATACTATGCAATGAAGAGTATACATATTTACATATTATGTAACTAAGACGACAAACAGTGTATATGTTACGGGTAAAGCCAGAAGAACGAGTAAACTTAAGTTTACCCGGATTTACTTAGAATTACCCAATCTTTTTGGGTAAAGTTCGAATTGTCATTAAAATAAATGTGATTCCGGCGATTACCCGTTTATACGTAGGTCTACCCAATACTGGCTGGGTAAAAAATAGGTTTTGGTTATTTTTTTTTTATACAGATTTAGTCGATTTCAGAGCTCAGTTACTTAATGTAGAAAATTTCGAAAGCGGATCCATATAGAGGACCATACTAGACATGGACATGGTCCCTTAACATTACCCAGCCAGTATTGGGTAGACCTAGGTATAAACGGGTAATCGCGGGAAATCATATTTATTTTAATGATAATTCGGACTTTACCCAAAAAGATTGGGTAATTCTAAGTAAATCCGGGTAAACTTAGGTTTACTACTTCTTCTGGCATTACCCGTAACATATATACTGAAATATACCAAATGGTACACGATACAATATCATAATTGTAATATAATATACATACTTATATACATAAAATCCTAAAATATATTTTCAAGATAAAGATAGTTCTTGTTATTTTCTTATTAATGTAATCTTTTTATCACAATTAACTAGATCTATTGCAATAAAAAGTGATAAGGCGCGATTATTTAGCTTACTGGCAATGATAACCCAGCGGTACCCCAGATATTCTCGACTCACATTCGTGAAATCGAGAGTCGAACCCTGACCCGTACCTACCACAGTTAGAATATAAGCTGTGCCTACGGGCAGATTTCCCACTAAGTAATAATTATTCAATTAAACGTGCGTTCAGGAAATAGAAAAAAAAATGCATGAGTAAAATCCACCAATCGTATTGGGCATCGTAGATTATAGTCTGAAACCCTCCGTTATTATAAGGGTAAGAATGTGCTACACAACGCAATGCAATCAGCCCTTACAGTATCCACTGCAGGACCATGCCTCCTTATACATATTGTCTTGTGCATGAGGGATATATGGCCTTAAAACGCCACGCTGGCCAAACGGGTTGGCGAGTCCATTCTTTAAAAGGTGGTGTAGTTCCTCAGTAACAAAGCCGCTACCACAAGCCCCACAGTGGACTTTGCCCTAATAAAATAATTACGATACGTATTGAGATTTAAACTATAGATAGAGAGTCATAATGTGATCGTGAGTTCAAATCCTAGGCCCGTACGTACCACTGAGTTTCTGCTTATGTATGGATTTTTTTAAAAATTGTCACCAGCTCGGGCGTGAGGGAAAACATCGTGATAAAACCCAAATGCTAAAGAATTAAAAGAATCTGGAGTATGTGTATTCCGCACTGGGTGGATTACGGCCCGAAACCCGTCATTGATCTACTAGTAAAGGCCCATGCCACGCAGTGGGACGTTATAGGCTGAGACAAGTATAGAGATATATCGATTCATAAACAAAACGCCCGTTTACAGGCATTTTCGTTTAGAACTACAAATTCCCATACATTTGGAGGGCTGATAACAGTTGGATCTATCTGTACGATAGAAACCGCTTCGACCGCTATCGCATCCGCTGTGGTTCAGCGATAACTAGCCGATTGTCGAACGCCTAGTAATCTATTGTTCTAACCCGCAAATGGTGATCGTGACACATGTGTACTTAGAACGGATAGGGGAAGCGGCAAGCGACAAAACTGCGACAACTAGCCAGTTGCTATTCCCATAATGAGATTATGAAATTAAGGCAGTGAGTATTAAAAATAATGCATTCCTGTTGAAACTCTGTTAGTAATTTTCGACGCTACTACGACAGAGTCCTTCACCAGCCCAACCCCCTAATAGTTGCCAGTCTAACCTATGTCCCCGACAGAGATGACCCTCCCCGTTACCATCGTCGTCCTCGGCACGTCCTAGACGACCCCGACGGCCCAATTACTGCTGCCAATGCGGTTCTTACACTACACGTGTACACCACACCGTCCGCGTCGGCGGAGACTACACCATCACCACACCCTAGCATTTAGCCAACACTATAAGTGTTGGTATAATTCCAGGTATTGGCACGTGTCTGGGCGCTTCTCACTGATTCGCGATCCCGCGGTACCCTCCCGAAGCAACGCCCTAAGCCGAGGTCCGTTCCTTCCGCCAGTCTTCCGGCGGGGGAGCCCTAGGCACGTTGCTACACATTCTTTGCTACTTTGTCCAGTGACTCTTGAAAGGCCATCAGAGTCACAAGAATTTAACCTATCCTAAAAAATGGGTTAGTAATTTTGAATGCACTGTTCAACCGCAAGAAACCGACCGATTGGCACTGTTGGTAGTGCCCTTGCTTGCTGGATAAAAGGTCGCTAATTCGATTCCCGGTTGGATACTCATTTCTTTAAAAAAAAGACCCACGAAAGACTAATCTCACGACTACCTTGAAATGTACTGCATTTCCCATTTTATCTTATTTCCCCGATGTACGTACGTAAGTGTTTCAATAATGAGTGAGATATGCTATCCTATCTTATCCCTCCCAATTTTCTCAACCCTTTCTTTATACCTCCAAAGGTAGGCAACACATCCGAGCGTGAGCCAACGTTTGTCATTCTGGACTGATGTTGGCATGAACCGTAGATATATCCTTGGGCGACTGTATCCATTTACCACCAGGTAGTCTGTATGCTAGTCTAAAGAAATAAAAAAAAGAATCTTGGAACAACTAAATTTTAAATTGGAAAATCTTAACCAAAATCAATAATACCATATCGACAATACGGTCCCTTTGCTCTGATGACGTCATATATTAATATTTATAAAGATGATTTGACATGTGCAGATACAATTGAATGTGCGAATGTGTGATATAATATATGATACATATATATACATATTATGTATGATATACGAGTATATCTAATAAACAATTAGAATAAAAACTGGATCAGCTCACGAACCATCTGACAAAAAGTGAAATATTAATCAGCTGAGGAAGACTGCTTATCCAAACGTACTCATAAACTGCCTCTTGTATGCCAAATTAGGAACAATAAATACTACTACATACTGTCACATTTTTCTACAGAAAACATAACACTTAACGTTTTAAATTTAATGGCCATGCATTCCAATAACTTATGGAGTTATAGATAATGTAAAAAATCGCAATTGCAATGCGTCGTAAAAACTAATCTATATAAATTACAAGAAGTCTATCCGTGTTTTGCATGAAAGCCCGCTGTTGTTAAGAGTGGTGTGGTTTAAGTAATAAATGGCCGCGGACGAAATTTTACAAAGACAAATATCGACGAATACTACTATGTCTTTCTAAACAGAGTTTACCTTTCCAAAAATCCAAAACCACGGTTTAGTACATGATCCTGAATTCACTCACATGAATCTCCTTGTGCAAAAACAACCATTTTAGTCATTTTTACCAAATTTTTCATATAAATTTCAATAAACATATACCCCAAGAAATCGATATTTTTACAAAAAAGTACGTATCTATATGTAAATTAACTCAAAACCACAAACAGGATTCCGGCCTTTAGGAAAAATTCGGACACATTCTAAATATATTTCATAGTACAAAAAATCATACTAATTAACTGACCATAAATAGGTATCCTATAGATTCAAATATATATCTACTGACAGAATTATAATAAGTAGGTATTGAGACGATCATCACTACAAAAACGAAAATGCTCCATCGTGCATGTCATAAGTCTTGTCTATCGTTTCGTCTGTCTCACTCTACGTTTTCACTGATCAACAAACACCGTTACTGACAATGTCCGTCTTTAAAAATAAAGTTTTCACGTGGTCAACGGAAACACTAAACAGAATTTTTCATTTACGAATAGTTACACCGACGTACGACGTACGGCACCGATGTTATCAGCTAGTATGAATGCATGGTTTCAAAGCAAATGCGACGATATGACTTCTGTCACTGCGTCGGCCTGCTCGCGACGAAACTGGTTACTTATGACATTATGTTAGAGTGGGATTCTAGTCTCATTTACAAGGTATTGTATATGCAAAAAAGTCTGGAGTATGACGCACTGGGCCCGCGTAGCCCCAGTTATTTTGTTAAGGGATGCCTATGTCCTGCAATGGCATGTTATAGACTGATATCAAGTATCAGTCAAAATCGTGTGCCAAATCGCTCTGTTCTTATTACTTACTCTACACCTAAAACAGTTCAGTTGCATAACAAATGAAGTGACATTAACACCTTTCATATGTAACGCATCATTAACCAACACAATTTCATAGACACCCCCTATCCTGGATCCCCTATAGCATATAAAAAAAACACCAACACAAAACGAGTTCAGTGGGAAATAAATACAAGTATATGTATATCTCGAGTTTAATTTCAATGTCATCAACAGTTGCACACCAAGTTTCAGTAAATGAACCATTGACAGTAGTCCGCGATATGCTCAGAGATGGGATGGGATGGTAGCCAGCCCTTTTTCTTCGTCCACTGATGGACACGGGCCTCTTCATGCACATTATCTTGTGCATGAGGGAGGTATGGCCTTAAAACGCCACGCTGGTCAAACAGGTTGGCGAGTATACTCTTTTAGAGGTGGTGTAGTTTCTCAGAGCTTATGGTAGCGGCTTTGTTATCCCTTAGTCACCTTTTGCGACCTCCATGGGAAGAGAGGGGTGGTAGTGTGATTCTAAAGCCTGTCGACACCACACGGCTAATTTATTAGTGTCATCCAAGTTAATCAATATTTTCTAAGTATAGTTGTGAGAAAGTCCAGATCCAGTTCCATTTCATTTCCTACTTTTGATATTAAGTATGGAACAGGCTTCAGACACCCGGAGGGTTCGTGATCACATATACAGGGGGTCGTAAATGTAAATAAACAATATAATTTGGACTTAATAATTAGTGAGGGGGTCGGGGGGTCATTTACTTTATTTTTGACCTTTCCCGGCGATCGCCCACTTTAAAAAACACTAACATATCAGTGCCCCCCCCCCCCCCCCCCCCCTCCTAGACTACATTATATAATTAGAATGAAGAGAAAGGAATAGGGAAATATCTGCATTTAAAGATTCCATCGCCCCCTGGCTCATTTCAACGCCCCCCGTGGGGCAGTACCGCCTCCGTTGGGAACCACGTATCTAGACTTTAGCAAGCGCTTTGACATTAACGCCCTTACCTCACATTTGTGACATTACGTGTGACGGGTCCTAAATGTAATCCCCACCAGGACCCTGTCATATAGATATGGGTCGTCGAGGGCCAAAGCCCTATCACAACTAAGGCCCGGTGCCAAACAGCGATAGAAAATTGAAATATAGTTAAACTCTGATGTAATAATTGTTATGTAAACGGGTTACTCACGATTTATTATTTATTTATTATAGCCGATATTTCAGTCCAGATACATGAACCGTGGTGGCGGCGAGACTACGGAGCCGGCTGTAGCTGATGTTGCTATTGACAGACAAATCTGTCTACCGTCTGTCGTTAATTAATCGTTTACAACCCGTTTACATAACAATTATTATGTTCAACCACGATAGCAAAAGTTTAAAATCTTATGAAACTCCAATATAAATCCTTTTTTATAAATCGTTTTCGAGCGAACAACTTTTTTCGTCTATTTCATCGATATGAGAGAATGGTCTGCTCCATTATCTACATCACATCCGGAAAAATCTTTAATGTCCTATATGGAATATTCAGTTGTTAACGAATATGTTTTCTACTATCACACCAGTTGTTTACTGCTTCGCCGATAACATGACCCTTTACTGTCACAAATAAAAATACAAAAACTATTTGAAATTAAGTTAGATGAGTTCATTAACATATTCAACTTATTTATAGCGTTGGAACTTTATCGGTTTATTAATATGTATTGTTGAACCTTAGGGCAATAAATAATAAAATTAAATGAGAAATTTAACTCCGCTGGCGTCTCTTTACATGACGACACTGAATGTACTGTTAAAATAGTTTTTAAATTGCTGTTTATATTAAAATTTCAACTAATTCATGCCAAAACAGACGTGTACTGAGAACAATGAAGATAAACCACTGCGGAATTTACTACAATTATAAAAGATAGTCCTAAGGCCGGGGTTACGGTGTCAATTGTTGACGTGCGAATAGCTCTGCCTCTAAACCGTCATTAATCAGAGGCACAGATTCTAAATATAGCGACTTATGCTATCAATCCTGAAGCTGATGTCAGAAAGGAAGTATGTGGACTGATAGACTAGATTATGGTTATTAATTACTCTTTTTCTAAACGGCGTTTTCTTGGTTTCTAGTGTTACAATAAGCCATCTGAATTTTAGTTGCCTTCAACGTATTTCACTGAAAAAATCTCATTTATGATTTCTTTTATTATTCTGTCTTGAATTTATTTTGAGCTCACGAACCTTCCGTATCAAGTTTTATGACAAAATAAGTCGTGATTTTGTTTATTTTAATATTTATTTCATTGCAGATAGCTAATGGATTTTTTTTTACCGGCAGAAGCGATGTTTTTACGAAATGTAACGATTTAATTTAATTAAGATTTAAGATTTTGTGTGGATCACTAGGCAGTGGGCAAAATTATATAATTAGTCTGTTTTTTTTCTGTAGTACCCAACAAATATTTTACGTGGTGAAGTCAATCTGCATTTTACCAATATCTTCAATAAATAATACCAATGCAATTATAATAAGTTATAAATCTATTTACTGTTTATGTAAAGCACGTAACCGAATACGTATGCAAGTTTTTTTATTATTAATTATCAATATTAATATAGCTGCGTATACTTAATTACGGTACAAGTTACTCACAATCATTATAGCCTGTTAATATCGCACTACTATCTTGGTAATTACTCTTTTCAACTCTATATAATTTTCACATACGATTATGTACTGAAGAAAATTAGACGCAACGAATTCATTTTTGCTGTCATATTATTTATTTTCTTTTAAATTTATATCTTTTTGTTTATTTAAAAATACAGCAGTATGTATTTATTCGCGTCCGGAGAAACAATATATACATATAATTGAATTCATTATTCCTATACTAAAAGTTTAATAAAAACCAAAAAAAAAACTCGTAACAGATTTTCATGTCAACGAATTCAGAATCGTAAATGGAATCCATGGTTTGAGGCTTAAGGAAAGCTTTAGTGACAACCTGTATAACATAATCTATCTATTAATACGTAAGTACAGTCAAATCATTGAGACCTAGTTTTTGCATGAGTGCTGGCCTAGAGTAGACAGCTAACAAGAAAAAATGAAATATTTATTTAAGTAAGTACATGAATATTATCTACTATCATTTTAAATTGCTTCTTCGATTCCTGACATCGCGGCATTACCTTCCTCTTAACAGCTGTCTTCGGATGTATCAAATGGAAAAAAAACGTGTCTCAATGATTTGACCGAATGACTAAGGTGCATCCATCTACAGGATTGTACAAGGATTGTACTACTAGTTAAGGGACAAACGTTGAACTCGTTTAAGAAATCTGTCGAACACACTATGTTTGTCCGTCTGTATGTATGTCTGAACGCGCATCATGCAAAACTGCTGGATTGATTTTAATGAAACTTAGCATAGATATAACTTATGTGCCTGGTACTTTTTATCCAGATCAATTATAAAGTTCCCACGGGAATAATGCTAAGCACACGTACTCTAAAGTCCACGCCAATGAAGTCCCGTGCACTACCAGTTGTATCTACGAACTTACTGTCAAAGCAACCTTTTTTTTTATAGAGGAGAGGGCGGACGAGCAAGCGGTCTCACGTGATGGTAAGTGTTACCGCCGCCCATGGACACCTGCAACACCAGGGAGTATGCGGGCGCCCATATATACATACACTAATACACGAATAGCTTAAAAATATAGACGCTCGTTCTTATTTCTCTGAACTCCACTATTGCTGCTCTATAGCCATGTTCCCCACCTGGCATTAAGTATCGGAACGGAATAAAGCTATAATTTTAATATTTACGCCTATTCACGTTTTACTGTCCACCGGCTGTCTACCGGCGTGCGTCGCCGGATCCGCGGATATGACGGCACAGGGGCGGATTACCGACTAATTTATATATAAAGTTACTTTAGTTTGAAAGTATACTAATAACCATATAATACTTGGATAATATTGTAATATTATAAATAATTCAATGGTATATAGATCTTTATACTAATTATTACTGAATATAGAAAATGGAGCCTAAAATTTATAAATAAATCTGATTTACTGCTCATTTAAGTAGGTATACAAAGTTTTCAGTAGTAATATAGGTTAAATACTTAAACACCATAACACCTACATACTCAAAACATTATACAAATTGGCAAGGTACCTTAGCCAACAGGCGGCATTACATGAAAAAAATATTTTAATTGAATTCAGTCTATTTTTTATATAAATAACGCCACACACAATTCCACACTAGGATTCCCCGTGTTATGGATCCAGAGACACATACAAACACACTACCTAGACTCTAACAAACAATTGTCTTTAAACAAATGAATTTACGACCGGGAATCGAACCCGAGACCTTTTACAAAGAACATAAGGTCACTACCAACTATGCTAATCGATCGTCAAACGTCATAAGTCGCTAAATTAAGTATAACTTATAAAATAATTACACTGAATTAATGAACAACTTATAAATGTCACTTCCTGCTTCATTTTGGACAAAATAAACTAGTTAGAAGTATTTCTTAAAATAAAGGTGAAAACAAAAAAGGTCAATATATTTCAATGGCAATAATTAAGTTATATTTTTACGGGCTTCAGGTTCATCGTTAGAAAAATACCGGTGAAACCAAAAATTGACTTTTTATTATAGACACAAATTAAACATAACAACACTAATTTAACAATACTGCACTTAACACGAAATCATTAGAACACATTACTTCGATTTCCTGCTTCAACTAGTTCGCTGTCGCTTCCTCAAACTAAACTTCTATCGCTGTCGAAAGTAGACTTCTATCGCAAGTAGACTTTTGGTCTTTTGGTACACCGCCATCTGTTGTCAAGTCGCTGAACTAAATTCAACTCAACCAGGACGGCGTAACAATACATATCTTAATTTAAAAATAACTTTTAAAGCAGAGAATTAACGTTATAATATTAATTAAATCGTTATATACTATAATACATACACAAGATAAAGCATAATACTTAGTTTTACCTATACGTTTTCCTAACAATATGGCCACAATGAAGAAGTTAAATTCCCATATGTGGAAAGATCTTCTTTAAAAATACAACATAAAAACTAATTACGCAAACTGCAGCATTTCCGCATAAGTTTAACCGTTTAATAGGAACGATAAAAAGGCACTTTTCCTAATACGTCCCCTGACGCATAAAACCTCACACGTACACACGCATGCTAAAGTACCCGCGCCGGTGTGAGGGTGCGTGTTCGGAACACGCACCTATATGTGGGTAGGTTAATGATAGTGGGCTTCCGTTGCGTCACACCTGAGAGCCCGTAACCGCCATCGGGTTATAGATACCTAACCTACCCCTCACCCCTTAATTCAGAGCTCTAACGCACTCGTAGCGACAGATTTGTATAGAGTTGCTGATACAATATGTTAAATCCATTGATACATTTTTTAAGTTTTACTAAACTACTAATCCCGAAACTGAAATGTTACTCCACTTAAAAATATGAACATACGATTTGGCCCATCAGGTTGATTATATTTCAACTTAACTGCACAATGTCTTCACGAATTTTATTTTTGGTCTAGGAAGTTCTATTTGATAGTTCACTGTCTATTAACAGTTTAGACTATAGAGATTAAATAAAATTAAAATTAATTTTTGCCTGTAAAATAAGAGTACTGTTTTTTAATTTATAACATAAAAACCAATAATAAACGTATTTTTGTATAGTCGATTAACTTTTAAAAATGTTCCACTGCTAATTACAAGTTTTGACTAATGTCAATTACAAATACACTTTCAAACCAGTAGCCTTGCGTATGGATTTAGTTATCTAATCTAATGATAATTGCACTTTAAATGAACTAGTTGCAAGAATGAACCTGTTAAATATCGATTAGGTACTATACCTACAAGGTCATTACTTCCATCATCCAACGTCATCAAATATTCAATATTTTAAATAATTCGTAATAATGATGTTATCACATTACTCGTCATCACCGACGAAAATAAAAAAATATGTGTGACGGAATACACAAAGTACGAGTTAAACATATTGTCTCGATTTAAAAGTACGCTTTATGAATGCGAAATGTTCTAAAAATAATTGGAATGAGTTTAAGCACCTCTATATAGTTCTTTGAGTGACATGTTGAACGAATTACGCAGAGAACACAAAGGAGCTCAGAATTAAAAGGAAAAAGTTCAATTAATCCAAATTTGCTCGCTAAGATTAAGCTCGCGATAACTAGCATTCTGTAAGAACCCTTTGCTTCTCCCGGCCCTATTCTCTCTTGAGCAGCTTTAAAAAGCCCTGGAGTTTGACAAACAAGGGACTTAAAATGCGTAACGGAGTAAGAATTGTTCTCAGAAATGCACCGATTTATTCAGGAACGATGACGTAACAAAACATTTTTAAATCGATAAACATCTAAGCCGCCCGGTTTATCGATTCTTTGTAATCGATATGTATCGGTGAAAGTAAAACTATACTTTCTATGGCGTCTCACAAAAACCTATACTATTCTTAACTGTCGATAGATCAGTCAACTTTAACAGCCATTAGATATACGTCAGTGACAATGAACAGGTTCCCCCATTGCTAACCGCACACTTTTTTAATTAAAACATTGAAAATAACTTCCTTCTTAATTAGTAAATGCATTTGCATGAACAAGTGCTGATATCCCATACTAGGACGATCATTATTATAATTGTGCGTTTTTTTCTCGCGAAAAACTTGCGCCGCGTAACGGTTAGCTCTGGCGATGGTAATCGCGACGCATCCGCCGATAAATCGATAAACAAGTCGTGCGACTGTGACGAGTTTCCCAACAACCCGCAAATTATTATAATCGTGCGGCTACTGTTTTCACAGACCATGGTATATGTTGAAACAGTATGAAACTTTAATTCATTCCCTTTTGACATGACCTGGGGGCACGTTACAATGAACGCTTCTGTAAAGTCCAACCACGGCGCCGTGTACGCCGTTTCTGTGTGTGCGCTGCATTTTGGGAATTAATGCTAAATATTCTTGTACTGTGGAACCTATGCAAGTGAGCTTTGATTGTTATATTCGATGAGAGAGTTTCATAGAGATTGTCGGTCGATACGTCGGGGGCAGCGCATTAATTACTTAATACCGATGCGTGCGTAAACGCGTGCGATTTCTAACGCAACGCGTACATAATTGTTTTTTTATTTTTTGTTTACAATGTGCAAATATTTTTGAAATACTTATCGCACTGTGTTCACAAATCGTGACGATGCAATGCACTCTCTTGATATAACACCTTTTTCATGATAAGGTACTGCTATTGGCAAATTGTAAAGGACACTTTAAATACTATGGAAAGTATTGAATACAAAGGATACAAAATACACGAAAAAAATAAATAAAATGGTTATAAATTTACGTAGGCCATTGCGTGTGTTGGGAATGGTCGTTGAATTTGAATCCGCAACTTCCTCCACGGAACAATAATTGTTTAACGTTTCGAAAAAGTACCATCCTCTCGATGTGTGCGTGAGAGTGCGTGACAAGTGTACAGGTACACACACAAGTATTTACAATTTCGTTGTTTTACATAAGTACTTAATGTTAGTAATAAGAGATAATGTCAATAGCGTCACACATTTACCTAATCCACATAAATGTATTAAGTTTCGCGTTAATATATTAAAATTTAGCAAAAGTGCAATTAAAACACGGAAAAATTCTGTTAATTACGTGGCCTCGCTTACAACCGTTTTTACATATACATGTGATAACATTGGATTATTATTGATGTTACAAACACAGAAACGTGGAAACAAATGCTTGTGTGACGGGCACGAAAGGCAACAACAGACGGACAAAAAATTATCATTATTTAACATACGACTTTATAACAAATGTTAACATGTATTTAATTATCACATATGTATATCATTTCTTTTAAAAAAATAGAACAAACGCAACAGACCGACAGTTACTTACGACTTCTTAAATTTAGTTAAAATTTCCGTTCGGCTTTGCAACTCGCCTTTTATAAATTAAAAAAAAAAAACAAAATTTAAATTTTCAGAGGAGCTTTTGAAAGCCCTGTTCAATTGTCACTTTAGGTAAAACACGCAATTATACATATCTATGTAATTTAGGGCCTTTCTCAACACCTCCTGTATGTATTTGTGTATTGTATTCATCTTAAGTGCAGGTATATATATTTAATATTATTATTATTAAGTTATATTATGTTGATTTGATATTATGTAAAATTGCAACATCCAACTATGTATTTTTGGTTTTCTGGAGAAATCGCTTTGGCGATAAGGCCGCATGTTGCACTTTTCGTGTTACTTATTTAAATTGTCTTTATGTAAAATGTATTAGTGTACAATAAATAGTTTATCTATCTACCCCGTGATACTTTATCAGAATAATCAGAAACATTCGAGAAAAATGTGATTTTTTTTTTGTAAATTTGTCAATAATTTAAAAACAAGCTGGGAACTTCGAGTTTTGGATAAAACAAAAACAATAACCATTGTTTACTCTCTTTGCTTATTTTCAATTTGCGAATATAATGTTTCTTATGCTTTCATTACAAAGTTATTAATACCTTTTCCTCTTAGAAGGGCAGTATTAACCCGGCAGAAACTGAAACATTTCTGTCATGATTCGACTAAATATCCAGTAATAAAGTACCTACCTAAACGCAACACTGTATCCAGTGTGTGTCAGACTTTATACGAGTACATGTGTGCGTGTTTCCGTCATTTCCCTGCGCAGGAGTCGTCGATCGCAATGATTGCTCACGCGTTTCGCATCGCTCACCCCCACCCTCGGATTACTCGTTCTCATACCATCGACACCACATTAACTTCCCAAAACCATTCAATTCTAATCTTTATTATTATCTCATTAAAGTAGCTTTAACATTAACCTGTTGCGTACCATACAAATTATTATTCAATAGTTTAGAAATTCAAATGGACGGTTCGGAAAACATTAGATTAGCTATGAATTAGATTACAGAGCTGTTATGCGGAGAGTATAAATATTCACCTCGTTTCATTGAATATGAAACTTGGCATACCTACTTCTTATGATCTTTGCATATCATGTATAACCATTTGAAACCGTCATCATTTCACATCAGATTTCACCGGAACAAGAGTAAACTGTAATAATAAAGTTAATATTTCATAATAAGCGAAATTTGTCTATTGAAATTGGCGGTATTTATACTGTATGTAAATCTTTTTAAAGAATTTTTATCGAGAAATCTAATAAAATTGTCTTCATCCATATGTAATTAAAATAAAAAATATTCCCGTATTATATGTTCATAGAAAGACCACTTAAAAAGATAAGCGGTTACTGTGGCCCATGGACATCTGTTATACAATTCAACTCAGTCAATGATGAACGCTGGCTCTTGAATGACAAATGACGAACATCCTTAAGAGCGCTGACTACAAGGATGGTACAAGGATTTGCAAAAATGATTAGGAATAATGTGAAATGTGTAACATCTTACTTAGAGAAGGGATGGTATAGAACTGGATGCATTTTCAACACATTTAAGGCAAAAATATCTTGCACCAGTTGCTTTGATAACCATGTTTTGTGTTTTGTGTTTAACCATGTTGTCGTCGCCTTTAAGTACAGTGAAATTTATATAATTAACATTCTTGTATGTAACTCTATCATTTACATGATGTATGCTCTGTTGGTGACCTTTAATAAATAAATAAGATAAGATATTTATTTCATGGTAACATAAGTCACGGTTTTATAAAAACAAGGTTTACCCTAGCCCTCACACTAGGACTCTCTGTGTATATGAGGAGTAGGTAATTCTGCTCTGGTAATTTATTTACAACAAATGTAATAATTAAGGAGGTTTGGATGGACACTTGCAATTATGGGACCAACTTTTTTTTTATGGTCGTACTCCATCCAATCCTTCAATATAAGTCATATCTGAAGTTATTTGCATCAAAAGATGTTTAATTCTGTACAAAGAGTGGTTGATACGAGTTTGTGTCAAACGGTGACTTTTAACAGATCGAAACATTTCGGTAAAAAATACGGATCTTTTTTTATTGGTAAAAATAGAAAAGTGTACATGTTACCTTTTGATCCTAACCTCCTTAGTTAACTTAATTATATTTAATGATTAATTCTGTTGTGTTGTTTGAAGCCCTCTACTCGCGACTAACAAGGAGAGTATCGAATGTATACAAAAAAAGTTTATCACACATCTGAATTATCGTTCTAATTATTATCCTGATAAATCTGTGGGGTCTTGTAAAAACACAATCTAATAAATTTAGTCGATAGATGTTCTCTACTTGAAATGCGACTGCTACAACGACGTATGTCGCGGTTCAATAGACTGCCAGAAATTGACATCCCAACTATTGCAACTGCACGTAGCATACAAACGAACAAAGCATACTAAGCTTTTTCATATATACTCTTCTTACACCAATTATGCGCAAAATTCTATAATACCCAGAGTATAAATGTCCTTCAATACCACATTGTTGAGTCTAAGACAGAAGACAGATTATTGAGTGTTTTGAATAAGAAAATGAATATATCACGTACAACACCTAAACGCATGTTCGCATGCACACACAACACACACACACACACACACACACGCACTTACACACGCATACACCAAATTGTGAGCACACGTGAATCATGCTAACTTTTCTATCTTATTTGGTTTTAACATATTTTTATGCTCAACTTTATATCGTAGATTTATCCTAATAGATTTCATAGATTATTGTTTTTCCTGTATAAATACTGTTATTTATTCTGTTCCACTTTTATATATGTTAACATTTTATAGTTTGGTTTATATAAAGTAAGTCCATAATTGGCCATAAGCCTATGTATATTAAATTTGTGTATAATTTGTATCCTAAGCGCTGTGGATTTTGTATATCAAATAAGTAAATAATGATATGTTATTATTATTAATCGGTTAAAATATTCCTTTAAACATTGTATCAAGCAAATTTTAGCCAGAATTCAAAAGCTCGTACTGTTAAAGTGTAAGTAGAGGCAACGTACACATGGCCGTACACAGGGCGTGTCGACTCGCACCACTGCACTTCCCCATTGTTTATCCCACGATTAAAACCAATTCAAATACTAACCTGGCACTCAAAAATTAAGCTGGAGTGGTGCTACGGGACCCTTTGTTTTAGTCACAATACACGCACTTGGTGGGACAACGCGAACACTGTGAACTGCGAACTATATTTAAATGAGTTTAAAAACTAGCAAAAAATTAGACCTATAAAATTATATACATGTATGTATATACAATCAATATTAGGCACAGTTATAAGGTAATTTAGGGATATACTCACAGTCATATTAATAGGTATAGTTTCATACGTAAAAAAATAGTCATATAATTATAATAACTGTATCGTTATAACGAACAACAAGTTGTTGACACAGATAAATATAATACAATTTAAAATAACAATACAATTTGATGCAATATACTGTACCCAAATTTTTTCTTGTTGATTCTTGTTTCCCAACAAATACCTCTAAAATTTATATGGTTTAAGTTTAGAATTTAATAAAAATTTTAAAATATGTACCTACTATCTTATCTGTTAGGCAACGTGGTTAGGTGGTTCTAACGTGGTTAGAATGGGATAGAAATGAGTTTTGGTAAATCTCACTTAGCACCGAAACACGTACGTACATTGGGGAAATAGGATAAAGTGGGTAATGAGTTTTTTGTATTAGATAGGTAATAATATTATAAAATCATATATTCTCTTAATAATATATGATTCTGAAAGTAAAGAAATGTCCCAAGTTCATACTCTCAGTGGTCGCACCAAATTTTGCTAAACATGGATTAAAAAGTGGGGTGTTCGAGTCTCTCTTCATGCGCCGGCGCAGACGACAGCTGACGGGCGTTGTGAGAGCCTTGGATTTTTAGAAATTAAACGACCTATTGTGCCTATATTAATGTCATACACCCCATACACCGCGATTGTTATCAATGAATTTTCTCATTATTTTCCCTTTTTTAGCGTTCGTTTATGTAATTTTAATTGAACAGCCATAATAGAATGTATTTTTATAACTCCAAGATTCGGGTAATCTTCAAAACCCATATTTTTTAAAAACCCAACTTAACTTACAACACACGATTTTATAACTACTCATCAAACTTATAAAACATTACCTCTACTTCTCAAGATAATACTCGAGTACTTTAGAGTACTTTGTAATCATAGCAGGTATACAATATTTACGTATACTTCATCGTCAATCAATAATTAATATCTGGAGGCTGGGCGGCTGAGACGCTCCCGAATTTCGCCAAGAATGATGAGGAGATCGCGTTCGCGTAATCGAACCGGCAAAAAATAAAAAACGAAGCAGAAACGAAATACTCCATTACAGACCCGACGATACACAGCAGTAGAGCCGACAATCCTAAAAAGGTTTCTCAGTATTGTGGAATCCCTTGAAAACTTGGGGGTGACTAACTCAGGCTGCGTATATTATTGAACCTCACCGGACAGACTTTTATAGGAGTTAAAATAATTTTAATTTTCCTATTAAAGTGTATTTAATCGGAGAGGTGACAGACATTAAAGTCGTCGTCTGGTCGCTGGATGACAAGAACGATCTTCCATCGTACAGGCCTTGAAAGAGGTGTGTATCCAACAGTGGAAATCACATTACTTATTGTATGGAAGTGATAGATAATTAAGCGGACCACCAAAAGATTAACATCCAAAATCAAATCAATCTAGCCTATTATGTCACCGGAGCGGAGTCAGGGCGAGTTGTTAGTTTATTATATGTGGCAACAGTATTTTTTTATACGACTGCACTAAAATAATTTTATTACGTTTTAATATTAACCAGCTAAATCAACGAATGCGATCAATCTTTGAAATGTAGTTTTTGTTATCTCTCATTCATATTATTATGACTAATACAATGTTTTTAATGTTTTTAATCCTTGACGCGCCTACGTTTAGGATATGGGTCAAACTGTATAGGAAACATGATACTAAATGTTATCTCTACCTACTTACGCAAAAGACGACATCTATCTGTTTGTTCGACTCCATAGCCTCCCTTGTCTCATTGCTCGCGCATTGTGTATGCAAGGCGCGGTCGCCCGCGGGCCACGTCAGCTATTTGCTCGTGTCCAGAGGGCTAAGCCATTCAAGGCTAAGGCGCGGGGGCCAGTTTTTGGCGGTTTTTGACTTGATCCGCCACTGGACATAAGTCCCCTCCCTCCTCACCACGCGTGTCTTGATCCTGAGTATCTTCATGCGTTATTATGAAAAATGAAATTTAAAGTTCAATAAATGTAACAATTAAGCGTCCTTTAGATGGTGGCTACCAGATTTTCTTTAGACAAGCATTTTCATATTTACTCTTGGTACAGTGGTAAGTAGTAATTCCACTATGAAAGCGAAAACTATTTTTTCAACTTGGAATTAGAAATTGGATTTCTGAATAAATACAGCGTAAAACAGAGATACAATGTGTATAATAAATTATCTCTTTATATTTTTATTTTTCTCACCAACTAAAACTTTTGCTAATAATAATTGGTAATATTCTCAAATAAAAATGCTTCCTATCACTTTAATTACTATTAATCGATTAAACATAAAATTGATTATTAATAGATCTATGCAACTTCGTTGGTACTTGGAGGATGTTCTTCGTGAATAAAGTGGGAACGAATAATGTACTCGCACCTGCACCTGAAATATTAGCAATCTAAAATTACACGAACTGCGTTTTAGCATTTTGTGGCTGTTGGTAAATATAAAAAAGTACAGGATTAAAAAGTCAGTAGGTAATACTTGTAGATCCGAACACAAAAAGTCTCATCGAGCTATTGAGCCATATACTCGTAAGTAATGATGACTAATAAAATGTTAGGCGTCATTCAAGAAGCACTGTCGAAACAAATGTGTGAAAATGTGTGACGAAACACGTGCTGCTCATATTACTAAAATAATCTGCTCCGAATACAACACTGTGAATAATTTTGTAAGATCCTAACCGTTTCGATGTGATTAAGGCGATCCGTGGAAATGCATGTCTCCAGTTCTGCGGTGCCGTAATAAGGATAATCTTCGCACCTGAGGAGTGCAATTAATAATGGACGGGGCTTAGTGATCGCGAATTCCACCAACACTGTTGCTCAGATTAGAATTGGGTGGAGAACTTTAAACTAAGTAATAGAATTTTGTATACCTACAGGGGGTGAACGAGACTTTCCCGAAACCTGAAACCATAGACTCTTCAATTATTCTGATGGTTCAGTTACACTTGGTCGTTAGTCCGAATTCGGGCACCCGAAATATCGACGCCACATTCCAACCCAAATCATAGACCAATCACATAATACTTGTCCGAATACGTGTGATTCGTTTCGATTTTTTTATTTACATTGGTTAACGACACCTACGAAAGACACTCCAATGCGGGCTAGCGGCCAAGTGTAATTGAGCCTTAAGTTGACATAATATGATGTTACGAATTTGTCGGAAAAATACTTTTTTTTGGGCTTTGGAATAGGGAAAAAAAACGTGATGTTATTTTTTAATCGTAAAATTTTCCTGTCCTGTATATTCCTAGTTCTGTATATGATATATTCCTGTCTAGTCAAAATCCATGATTGTGAGCTATGGGAAAAGTTTAGTTACACCCTGTATACAGGAACTCAATATATCGAAAATATCTCCAAAACCCATCCTAGTCATTTATGACTTATAGCACGATCATTAAGTCATTACAGCACCAGTTTGATCAGATTCAGTGATAGTCAAATGAGTAAAATTTAATGGTCAAACATCTTTAAATAACAAATAACAGACGATAATTCTACACGTACGAGTAGTTTGATTTCGCTGCTAACCTACAAATAATTATATGCTGTTATTATATTATTATTATTATATTATACCTACAAAGTGCTGTCTTTTGATCAATTAAGAAAATTAAGAATATTAAGATATCGATTCAATGTTTACCATACTGACTTTAAGAGTTTATATTTGTAACCTTTAAAAATGATAATAACATTAACAATGTTAAATGTTCCAACACCATGTCTACTAATGCGGGTATCTCGCAAGGCTTCATACTATTCCAGCGTAATACTTTTAATTATCTACAATGGAAACGTTAGTAAATAATAGACGATTATAATTCTGGCAAATTAAATCACAGGGAGAACGAAAATGTTATTTTGATTAGCAAATCGATTTTCACAAATGATCTACAAAACCAAATTGATGAAAATTAATCTCGTCGCGACCTTATTTTCAACTTGTCTGCACCTAAATGTAATTTGTTTACCATTTGAGCAATATGTATGTATCCAAACAGCGGCCATTGTCGATGGAACAAGCGTATCATTTCAATTATTGGACAGTAAACAGTTTTGTTGGGCTAACAAAACTTTAATAGGCCTTTCGTTTTCGACGGATTAAGTAACAAATATTTTAAGTAGCTATTTCAAAACTAATGATTGCGACAGGGAAATTAAAAAATGGAATTGAATTTGGTGCGGTGCATGCCGTGCGCGGGCGCCGTTCCCCGCCGACTATAATTGCGCGGGCCGGCGCGCGCGGAGATTATCAGCAGCAAGTGCGTTCGATAACGCATGCGCACGAACGCATATTATTAAATTTATTCCTTTTTAGCCAGAATCTGCATAATGAGGGGGGCAAAAAAGCAGGTAATCGCTAGAGTGTACGTCGCCTTCACCGGAGAAAGGCTGCCACTCTTTGTCTGATGTATGCTCAAGTATGAATACATAAAGAGCGCCTCACACGGATTGTTGTTTTATTTTCAATATTATTATGGAAAACAGACGATTACGGCCGATTATTATTTTCTTGTCAAACCGTGGCATCTTTTTAAGGACCTCTAGTCGGGTTTTAACGCGCTACTTACGTATTATTATTAACACGTTGACGGACAGTAGGAACAAGCGAAGTTCGAAAATTGACACTATATGTTTTTGTGATTTTTAGAATGTTAGAAGTATAGTTTTACTCTTTCTGCTTAAATAAACTTTTATTTTTGTTTAAAGTATAAAATGAATAATAAACAAATACATACCAGTATAGTTATATAAATAATAATAAATATCGTTAAACGTATCAATAAGAACTATAAATTCAATAGAAAACACGATCGCACTACTCCCTTCACAACCACGTGCATACTGAATCTGCAACTCGTATAACAGGTGAAATATGAACTTCAACCTAAAAAGATGTTTTCAAAACACGACACTATGCTTCTACGTATACGCCAGTAAGTGCACATTTGTGCTGCTATAGCCGTAGTGTCTAAAAACGACCGTTTCGTTTTGGACGGCTATAGCAGTCATGCCACATTGTGAACTTCGCTTTGACGGCTATAGCCGCAATTGTCCGTCAACGTGTTAAGTAATGCCGATTTCATGATCGCCTAAGGGCCGGCGGATCCTCGCACGTCAGCGGCGAGCGAAATATCAGCAACCGCGCCCAATACGCACGCACCCCTACATATTATATTCGAGCTTTAAAACAGACTCGTACTGAAAACAAATCTTTTATATTTAAAAATTAAATAGTGATTAGAAGAAATCAGAAATAACAACAAATAGTCGTGAGTGACTCTTACAACATAGAACATAGAGCTGCACAACAGTATTGTATAGTGACTTAAATAAATCAATTGCACCTCTGACCCTCAAACTAGGTGAAAACCTAATTTGAGGTCATTTGAACCTTGAGGGTAAGTAATATGAGAATACACATACTATTAAAAAAATGCGCGAATAGATCTAAAGAAAAAAATATGAAAGTCTATTATGATTTTAGGAAATAAGGAACAGTATTGTGAATAATGTAACCACATGGATCCAACCCTGGCCGCCGCTTTATCTCCTTATCTCGCAACAAAATAAAAGAAATACTCGTGTATATTATAATATTATGATAACAACCATTAACAAAGTTCAAGTTTACAATGATATTACAAAATTGTCACCAGGATTTTTTTTATAAAAATCACAATATCAAATCTTAATTGTTTATCTCAGTAGCTGTACGTTCTACAAACTTATTTTGTCGCGATCTCATAATGATGTGCGCATATGATCTGATGTTCGTGAGAAATTCACGCTGCACTGTAACAGGATCGTGGGTTCGGCAAAAAACAAGCGCGCGTGTCGTCGTCAGTCGTCCAACAAGTAGCCGTAATTTATGGTTAGTTTTTGGTTGCGGCCGCGCAATGCAGCCTCGCGGCTTTTCGCCAGCACCCCTTGCCGCCCGTACCCCGCACCAGCCCCCGTCCAACCCGGTCACAGACCCCGCGTCACTTCGTCAATCTCAACTACTTATCCGTTCAAGACGATCCCTCGTATTAATCATTTTTGTCCCAAAAAAATGGCAATAAAGATTCCTATCCACTGAACTGCGGCGCGGGCGTTGGCTTTCAAATTTCGAATTGACTAACTTATATTGCAACTCGTACTTATTAACATGCATTATTGACTGTAAACTCGTTCATTGTGCCGGCAAAATTAATCTCGGAGGCTTAGCTGCGTCACAAAGGCCACGCGCCGCCGCGTACGGTGGCTATTACAGACACCACATTATAATTACCTTTTTAAATAGTTTTTTCAGCCGGTGTCTATATTAAAACGTCAATGTAAATAACTTGTTAGCCGCAATCTCATTTCTGGGCGATTGGATATTACAATAGTGGACGTGATTTGAGAAAGGTAACGGTGTCCCCGCTTTATCCGCGAGATGGAGCCCATTATAAGGAAACTAAGCGGTGCGCGGGCGCAGCGCGTGCCGTTTGTCCGCCAATATGTATTTAGTAGACGGACTGTCGATACTGGAATAGAAATAATCCCGATAATCGTCTAGTTATCATTATCACACATTGCAAACTTTTCACGAACAAAAAACTTTAAGCAGTTTCGAGCTAGAAAGGTCGACTGGTGGAGTGAAAATAAGTGAAGCAATTTTAAAGAAAATATTGAACACAATCAGCCGTGTGGTGTCGGCAGGCTTTAAAATACCACCTGTGAGTGTCTTAAAAGCCGACTAAGGGATAATAAAGCCGCTATCACAAGACCTGAGGAAATACACCACCTCTAAATGATTGGACTTGCCAACCAGCTTGGCCAGTGTGGCGTCGATAGAAAATATAATTATGCTTAGGTAAGGAGTACTTATATGCTATATTATATGCCTGCCTTAGAGCGTCGCACAATTCAACAAATCGATCAGTGAAAAAAGCGACAAAACAATGCTTACAGTTTGAACGGTAGTAAAGTCGGATAGATAGATAGATAAACTCTTTATTGTACACCAATATAAAAGTTGCAAAAAGATAAATTAAGTAACCCGAAAACACAATAGGCGGCCTTATCGCCAAAGCGGTCTCTTCCAGGCGACCTTTGGGGTGGTGGGGAAAAAAACAGATAACAATTCGTAGTAAAGTCTGACAAGTAGGTAAACTCGGAGTGAGGCATTCCCGGGAGTTCGATAGCGTTCAACTTAAATCCATCAACAACTGATCCGTGCGTTTTTCATTCGATAATAGAATCACAAACGAGAGCGGGTCGCGCGTGGCAAAGTAATGAGCTCGGAACCCCATCATTGTGTGCGTCTCAGACACAAATTGAACTACGGAATATTTCACCTGACTCGCTACAGTTGTACGTGTGTAATACCACGGATTTATTTATCAACTATAACCTGTCAACACTTTTTGTAATCAAAGCCGGCACGCGCCACTTTCTATACGGTGGAGATGTAATTGTGCTTAACCCTTTTTTTATTTCGATTTCGAAACGTCTAAGTCATCATCGAGAATGTGTAACGGTGCCCGGTAACGTTTTACTGAAACTTATTATTGTACTTACGAGGCGAAATACGAGACGTATAATAACAACACCTATGGAGAAGATTGTGTGAAAATGCACTTATAATTGTTACAAAGATAAATGAAATATTCACTGTCGATGGTTAACAAAATATGAAAATTCGTTATTGTTATAGTCTATGTGACCAGTCATCAAATGTTTGATGAAACACTATGTAATGTGTATAAAAAGTCATCGGTTCTAATTTCAGTAACCACATAAATCAAATGTTAGAATATGTTTATATTAAAACAGAATCTTGAAGCAAACAAATTGAAACAACGCCGAAGGCTATGTCAAGCTCCCCGTACAAATTAGAAAATCACTATCTGCGGCTTCTTTCAAGTCTAATCTGTACAATAAAGAGCAACAACAACAACGAAAATGTAAGTTAGAAAACTTTAAAGGTAAGCAGTGACCAAAGTCAATAAGTTCGTAAATAAGTCAAAAAAAAAGATAAAGTCCATACCGACAATAAGGTTCTTTTGCTCAGATAACGTCACATATTTTATCCTTATGATTGACCGTAAAAGAATTCATGAATCGATTCAAAAGATACCGAAATTATCTATTACAAATAAAAAAGTGGGTTTAAAATGTGTTTTATATAAAAATAAAATTCAATCACTGCATATCGTATTCCAAACAGCGTTATCAGCAATGGATATTAGCGTTATCAGCAAACAATAATCCACGATAACGGATTAGCTCACCGGCCGATGTTTATAAACGCTGCAATCGATTTGATCGGTAAAAGTTGAAATCGTATCGCGATTACCGATTATTACGTGAACAAACGTTCAAGGTACTAGTATTTATTATATTTGTTTATTAATGCAATATTTTTATAGTGAAATCCCAATTAATTATTTATTATTTTAAGAATTCTGTATAGGTATACCTACGAGTATGTTATGATTATAGCGCTGAAAACCAGCGCTGTGTGTCATCACATCAGTCATAGTCATCACAGACACACAGCTACAGCTGAACTGGAAGTCCATCCAGGGCAGTCCATAGGACACACAGACAGCACACTATGTCACTGTGACATATTTTTTCTAATCCCTTTCTTAAAATTTCTCTACTGCTATGAGTTTAATTGTATGTCATTGTATTTTCCTTTATGACTGTAGTGTCCTATAACTGTGTTCCGAATAAACGTTTCATCTATCCATATTATACAGCATACACAGAAAACATGTTTTTATATATATATTCTAGTGTCATAAAACAGATAGGGTTTGTCCTGGCACTGTACTTTTGCAATGTAATTTTAATATTATATAAACTATACAAATTCTATATACGTATATGAGAAATAAAGTATGTAATGTAACTGCGTATTTTTATATGTTGGTTATTGGCATTAGTTCAACAGGTAGTATTATGTTTTTTTTGTATGCACATTGATGCACTTCAAGTCTAAACACATTAAATCTATATATCTATCTATCTATACCTATATATAAGGAACAAGTAAGCCACCCTCCCAATCAAGTGTTACTTTTATACGAACAGTAAACTCGGAACTAATTCGGTTCGAATCCATTGTAATCATCTCTTAAACTCCTTTTTTTTATTCAGGGAATACTTGAACAATATTGAATAGTTTTTAAAATAACGTAAGCAAATTAGTATTCTAACGTAAAAAGATATTAAATCAAGAGATATCAAGGTCAAAGATATTAATTTAACTTAAACTATACTTACTCCAATAGCTGTAGCAGGTGCCTAGTAAAAAGGTCAAATTTAAGTGAAGTAAATGAACTATTTTAACACTATTTTTGTACACTCAACGCTATTTTAACACACTATTTTAACAAAATTTTATTTTTAGTCTAAACTACAAAATACAAAGAGGTTCAAAGGACATTTTTATATGGAACGTGGCATACCTACTTTCTGTCATTTTGAAATATTCTCGATTTTGTGATTACCAGCCAAACTTATATAAATCGATAGAAGACGTTAAAATAAACAAAAAATGTGCTCAGGTAAAATCTAAAACGTCTCATAACTGAGATAATCAAGGTCAAAATTATAACTTTCAACGGTTTGTAGACGTTTTAGAAACATTTATTTAACAATTTTTTTTGTTTATTTTGATGTCCTCTATTTTAGACATTTTGTTTAGACATAAGAAAATAGTTTGAAACGAGAGGTTTCGAAAAATACGAAACTTCTTGAAACCGAATAAATCAAAGTTTATAAAACGCCTGTACATGAAAATTTTCATTTTGATTTGAAAACAATTTTAAAACGACGTAATGTGTTCTTATATCTAAATTAGATGTAATAAATCCATACAAAACATCAATATAATCAAAAAAATGTTCTTAGGTAAAACTTCTAAAGCGACGAGAAACAGAGATATAATTAATATTGAAAGTTATAATTATTTATGACTTTGATTATGTCAGTTCGGAGACGTTTTATGAGTTTTTACCTAAGAACATTTTTTGTTTGTTTTGATGTCTTCTATCGATTTATTTAGGTTCGGATGGTCGCCACAAAATCGAGAATTTTCAAAATGGCGGAAAGTAGGTAGGTATGCCACTTAGGTCACATTTATTACTTTATTACAGCGACATGTAAATATTTTATTCTTTATTTAGTGATATTGAACTAAAATGATTATATAAATAACTGTATAAGGTAAAAGGCAAAAATAAAATATCTGTATAAAATACCCAACAAAAAAAAAACAAGTGTTTAAAATACGTCCGCGTATAGAATACGTCACTAGACGTAATCCGTCGAATACGGACGGACATTATTGTAGTGTGTCGCAGCCTTTCCGAATGTAAAGATCAAATGTGGGTAGTTGACAAAACTGTTCGCTGCTCCCATCCCGAACTATCCGCCTCTTCAGTCATCTCAATGACTATGGCTGATGTACCCCGTGTCGGAGCGTCGAATAGAAGTAATAGGTAAACAAAAACCTTTAACTTTACGCATTCAGACCCAATTTACAATATATAAAGATATATAATAATAAATATATAATAATCTTCAAGAGAGCTGTGAATAGATAGGATTTTGCAAGATCGGCGGCGCACCCGCATACCCCCTGGTGTTGCAGGTGTCCATGGGCGGCGGTAACACTTACCATCACGTGGGACCGCTTGCTCGTCGGTCCCGTCACAATTAATGGCCCACACTAGGAGTCCCTCCGTCGTGGGTCCAGAGACACATTCAAAGACGAAACACAACACGTGCAACACACAGACCCGAACAAACACCTGTCTGATTGTCCGAATTGAACAAATGATCAAATGGGAATCGAACCCGGAACCTCTTGTACAACAGGCAGGGGCACTACCAATTGGGCTAATTGATCGTCAAATATATGTATGTGTCTTAAGTTATTATTAGGTTAAGTTACAATAACTTGGTAAAATACAATAATCTCTAATTCACGTAGTGCGTGCTAGCGTGATAATTCAATAGTTCAGCTGGTACACTTCAATTGTTAGCCATTTTATTGTCATGTGACTACTTCGAAATATTTTTGTTTTCAATAATCACTAGCGTCTAATTCACGAGGTCGTGAGTTCAAATCTTAGTGATACGGGCTCGTACCATTAAATGTTTAATTGAGTACTATTTTTTTTAAATTATCCCTATATCAGCGATGAACGTGACATTGTGAGAAAACCCGCAGAATTAAAGTAGAAAATCTTAAGCATGTGTATCCATCAAACCGAATTGGGCCGGCGTGAAGGATTATGTATGGCCCGTAACCTCCCGATTAACTAGATTTACTAGGGCCGGATTTACTAGGAGAGGTTTGTACCCTGAATTTATAGGTTGATATCGAATCTCTAGCCTTCACTCACCACATTACGAACCATGAACGTATATCTTACTTGCCAAGTTTGAATGAAAAGTAATTAGTGAACGTCTAAGCGGTACAAATACGAGTTCTGTTTTGTCTTTTTTTTATTACATCACAAATTATTTTAATCTTATTTTATTTTATTCCAAAAAAGAAATTAAAATTTCAGAAAGGTGGAGTGCCAATGCACCACTGCTCGTCGCCGCCGAGATAGTTACTGCCGTTGTGTAAATAGCCGAGCTGACAGTTTTTTAATCCAGTTTACAAAGTCAGTCACGTCTAACTGATTGGCCAGCACACAGAACATTATAAGACTTATTATTTTCTGTGGGTCGGCAGCTCGCAGTGTGTAAAACGGCCTTTAGACATTCTCATACTCATTAATATCATTGCGTCATTTTTTTTTTAAATATTGAAATCAAATTGAGTTGATATACAAAAACATATAGTTACACAGATATATCTAAAAGTCCTTTACATATGTAAGTAAATTACTATTACCTTTACTACAGTTCTTGGTGACCACGTAGCAGAATATGAATATGTAAGAAAATATGTTTTCAAAACATTTATTTTTATTATGCTGTACAAACGTGATATTTCTAAGCATCCCATTTATTGGTACGACAGAAACGAATGACATTATATGTTTTTATATCAGAAGATATGTTATTATTTATATAAAAATCATTTTTAAGCCCGATAAAAATTAATATTGTTTATATGACAGGCAGAAATACCTTTTTGTTTATATCAAAAGATCTAAATCAAAATATTTATATCTAAAGATATTGTTATTACAATTTACCTTTTCACAAGTTAATCAAAACAAATGAACATCAATAGAATCTAAAAGTGAATAGGGCCTAAAACTTTAAAAGACAATGTCAATTTCGTTACAACTATTTTTTTTCGTTTAGAACTCTAATTAACTAATTACTGTATTTGTATAAAGAAAATGTAAAAAATCTACGGCTTTGAAAATCTTCGCCCACGAGAACAATATAATATAGTAATAGATAGGTGCCTAAATGAAACTATTTAACGCAAACAATTGCGGTACCCTAGCAGGGTTCGTGTTGAACGAACATTTAATATATTTTCAGAGGTATTATGTTAACAACGTGAGTGCAATAAGGTACTGTCTGGAATTAAACAATTGATTATGAGTTTTATTATGTTAGGAATAAGAATAAGTATTTGCCTGAATTATTAAGTACGATCTAGTCATTAATATATTGCACTAATTCGAATAAGGAAGTGCATGACGATATGTCTGCCTACCTCTAAGGAGGTCATTACTTTGAAACAGATTAGATTACATAATTATGTGACATTCTCTGAGAAATAGAACCTTATTGTTAGCGCTAATGTCCCAGATGTTGACTCTTTATTGCATATATAAAAAAAAATTAAAACATAATAGGTATAATTGGCGCAATGTAATTTGAGAGATACCGTTGGCGGTTTTAACGTTTAAACGATCTCTTTCAGACAACCATTGCATAGAGAGTAGAATGAAATAGATAAAGGAAGTGAAGAAATGAAGAGATAATTAAAATTCAGATGTTAGACGGTGTTTCTACTTAAACAGAATCTTGAACAACCAAATTTTAAGTTAAAAAATGTAAACCGAAGCCAGTAAATCCATGCCGACATCAATGCACAAAGAAACATTGAACAAAAGGCGAACTTATTGCTCAGTGGCATTCCCTGCCAGTCGACCTTTGGTTAAACGGAAACACGAAGCGCGGTGCATCGTATAATCAATAATAAGAATATTATAGTAAATAATTGCAAACAATAAAATGTACATATGTAGGTACTTGTTCTCAGGAGAAAATCGTCAAACGTGAAAAAACAATTTTCTTAAAACTACAAAATATATGAACAGTCACTCATTTAGTGCCGGACGGTATAAATTATCATTGCCACCATTGTGTTGTTACATATTTATAGAAAAGTGTATTTAGGTCTATTAATATTACGATGGTGTTATTAATGTTATTATTAAGTATTATTAAAGTCTTTAAGGTATTATTAAATAAAAATAATTTATTTCAGACATATATCTACATACAGAATTACACACGCAAAATCTTATTAATTTAAAATTATTTATGTATTAACATATATTTATAAAGAGATACGAGTATTACACAACGGCACTGATAAATGTCCAATGTCTCAGCATAGGGTATTGTACCCTCTCCGCCAATACTGTTTGACGTTGTCAAAATCAAACAAACACAAAATAATTAGTGTAATTATTATTATTAGTCTTATAAATTATTTTTGCTTTGACTTTAACCCTTCAGCCTCATACTTGAAAAATATATATTTGTCACTTCAAATTTTTGAGTTGGTGAGACATTTGCTTTTATATAACTCAATATTTTTTTAATAAAAAACAACTGAACCGATTTGCATTCTGTAAATTGTGTTCTACTCATATCTCATTGTGTTTCTTTCTTTCATAATAAATTTTATTAATGTTATTGTAATGAGTAAAATTATTGAAGTCAAAACAAAACCAATTTGTCTTTTAATAATTTATAGATGTGTCTTGCATTAAAGGAAACAGGTATCTACCAGATTTATATCAATTAAAAATAACATTATAAGCTATTGAATTGGATTGGTGGACCAATTAATTTCGCATGACAGAAACCGCAGGAAAACAAGTTCTTAGTCAAATCGTTCTTACACTTAAAAAGGTATTAAATTAAAAGAATTATTTTATTAAAATTGTTTCCAAAGCAAAATGAAAATATTCCTTGTTTTTTATATTTACCTTTTTTATAAATGTATTGTTAAATCAATAATACTATCTATCAGTATGTTAATAAGCAACCAGATACCATCATCCTATTAGAGAGCTATTAAATTGTTAATATTTGTATTTTAGTTTGAACGGTAGGTACCTACTAAAATCTACTTTTATCGCATTGTCACCATAATCAAATTAGATTTTCAACAACATCGTCGAAATGTACCATTAGCTACTGTCTTTTTGACATTTTTGACATAACTAAAAATACTTTCTCTTCTTATTATGTTTTCAACTGGTCCTATACCATATTTGAGACAATTAACTATTAAGTAAAACTTGCGTAAAAAGTGTAATAACTTTAATAAGAGATATTATTTTCAATTTCAGAATCGGAATTTCTGTGTACTTTTTGACCTTGCCAAAGTATTGTTACAATTGAAACGTTAACTGTCGCATTTTTAATGCAAATTATATTTTTATCAAGATGAACTTGAATACTTATTGTCTAAGTGCATTAATTATGCCTAAATCATTACAAACGATCGCCACTCTGCATACAATACGATGCACATTTAGGACATATTTTCGTGCGTAATTAAAATCCGCATATTTACGTCTGTAAACACATTAATACCTATTTTAAATGAATTACACTAAATAATTGCGGAAAATAACTTTTATCTATTAGTAAAACTTAAAGTTAACTTTGAAGTAAATCTGTATATATAAATGAAATCGTAACAAATAATTTTAACAAAAATTCTATTGGTAGGAATCACTTAAAGAAATATTTAACGATAACCGTCATGTGAAATAAAAAATAAGTTGTCTGTCAAAAACTGACCTGCGAAAGATCGCTCGGCGCCTCCGGCTTGACCGTATTGGCTGCTGCCCACGCCTCAGCGAACGTCTCCATGGCACTCTGAAAGTCCATCTTTGTTACAATTCACGACGACATCAACATGCCGAATATTCACAGAACATGTGCACGGTGACGGGACGAAGCGCGCGACAAGAACACGTTGACACAGGCCGGCCGGCGGCTCGCTACTAACTCTGGAGCCCCGCCCAGTGTACCGCCCGCGTCGAGAAAAACCGATACCACCCGAGCCTTCCCGTTTCAGCACTTTTCTTTTTTAAGCCGCTATTTTTAACGAGGTTTTTTTTTCTTGAAAGCCCGGCCCACGATGGTGGTTGGGCGGCCTCCGGATTATTTACACTTGTAATTCGTAGATTGCCAAGGTGTGATGCTTAATTTGTTGGCTAATATCGCCCCTGTTACGCGTTATCTTGATTAGATCAACTGTTACGTCGAATGTTAGCCACAATTATTATCTATTGTCGTTGTTAATTTAGCTAGTAATTTGGAATTGTAACAACATTTATTTTACATATTATGTTAGTAATAAGTAAATATAATTGTGGTGCATTATCATTTATAACTATCATTATCGCTTTTACTTATCATTGTTATTTTTTTTAAAGGGCATAAACTTCAGTGAACTTTACGAATTATGTGAACTATTACGAATTTATGTGAACTTTACGTTAAAAATATTAGTGAAGTTAAAAATATTAGTGATAGGTATATCAATTAAAAGTTCTTGAAATAAATTAAATGAAGATCAAATATACCTATTTGCTGACTATACTACATAACTGAAGATCTTTAAAAATAAATAACCTTCTATGATCTACCATTTCTGGCGAAAAATATTTCACAAATGTTTGTAAATTTAAATTTTAAGTCAATAACATTAAATTACTTCCCAGAGGCAAATTAAATTTTATGTAAGTATTTTTTTATAGACGAAGACGGCAGACGAGCATGCAGTTCACCTGATGGTAAGTGGATACTGTCGCCCATAGACATCCGCGACACATGCCAACATTAGTCCAAAATAACACTGCCCCCGGATGCGCTGCTTACCTTTAAAGTTTAAACTTTGCCTACCTTTATTACAGTAGTCTTACAGAAAAAAATATTAAAATAAATATTTTCTATAATATATAAATTTAATATAACATTAGGTAGGTATATAATAAAATATATAAAAATATAAATATTAAAATATTTTCTATTACATATAGTTTCAATCGAATTATTTATTATAAGATAAATTTTAACCAATTACTATTACAAATATGTTGTATTAAAAAAATTAAATAGGTACTTTTTATAAATAGGTACCTACCTATTGAGCGGTAAATAATTTTCTCCCCGAATAGAAAATAAATAAATAAAATAAAAAAAGTCTATTATTTCCTTTAACAGTTTGATTACATGTTTGATTGATTATCGTATTAATTATTCTATTTACTATTTCATCACTAGTACCTATTTATTCATTTATTATTGTATTTTTATATATTACTTATTTTATTATTATATTGAGCAATAATTATTATTTATAATTGATTGTAATATTGCATTATTATTATTACTTCTTTTTTTCATTGGGTTTACATTTCTTCTTTCCACTATTCATCAATACTATTACCTTAATTAATAGGTATGATTCGCTAAAAATGTATCTACCTAGTTATTATTATAAGGAAAGTAGTTAAGTAGGTATGTACCTACACTGGAATGTTATCAAAGTAAATGCCTACTTACATCTACAAAGAATTAATTTGACAACTGTTAATAAAAATAAGAGTTGATCATAAATTGCAACTAGTTAGATAGTAAAAATCTTAGCATTACATTGCCAATATCTTAATTTTGCAATTTAAAAAGCTATCAAAGGCGTCTAATTGCAATATCCTCGCAAAATGGCCGTCTTGCCGGCACTGGCAAGCATTTTTATTCATTAAATAAATCACATAGGCTTCCCGCCTCTACTCGGGGATGCAGGAAAAAAATTGTCACGGTTTGCCATAATTTTCTACGTGGTCGTTTAAGCGACATTACCTTCCTGGAAGTTAATTTTTCTTAATTTCTGAAGTGTTAAAAAAGATGTACGGATGGTGTAAAATTTGTGAAAGAGGGACTGCACGTACTCGTACCTACCTAATAAAAGTTTTATATAGTAAAATGAATAGGGAAATGAACAACTTTTACATTTAGGTTAGAGAACGTTTGTGATGTTATTTCTTATTGTCAGTGCGGATTTATTGAATTGACACATGGACTAATAATCATAATTTTTCATAATATTAGTTCGGAATTGGCTTAAAACTTAGTAACATTGTTAATCTACTCTCTCTCTCTCTCTCTATAAATAGTAGAAATGAATTTTGTAAATAAATTAAAATAAAATTAAAAAAGATATATATCTACGTATAAAAGTTATATCGTGTAAAATTGTACGTACAATCTACCTTCATTTTATCTGTTTTCTCCTTACCACCCGAAGGTTGCCTGGAAGAGATCGCCTGTTTACTTACGTGCCCTACTTAAAATGTATTTTATACGTGTTCGTATACAATAAAGACTTTACCTATCTATCCAAGATTTTCTAACATCTTGATATGTCTTTATATGTATTTAAGTTTATTTGTTTGTCCTTTAACTTCTTTGAGGGGGAGAGTGCACGCTGCAATCCAACAGCCGCTGGGCGCGCTCGATTGGCCACGTTACCCCTCTCTCACAGAAAACTACCTTGAAATGTACTGCATTTCCCACTTTATCTTATTTCTTTAATATACGTGTAACTTTACATATTATATTCGTAGGCCGATAATAACTTGGAACAGATATCCTCAGTCAAACAGTTCCAAACCAAGGAGTACAACAAATCATACAACGTCTACATATAATAGTATACCCTTGTATGGGTAATATAAAAACACTAAAAGGCTGTAAGTAACATTGTAGCGAATTTTTATATATCTTTCAGTTTATAAAAATCTTAATAGGAAAATATACCTACTATACTTGCAATCAGCTAACGCAACAACGGCCACGTATTTAAGATGATGATTTAAGATGTCTAAGGATCCGGAACTGAAGGGATTCAAACTTAGGTACATTATCTTAAACTTTTTCTGTTTCTTGATTCGAAAATTATTGTTCTTATATTTTTATATTGTTGATATATTCAGTAACTGAGCCATTTGGACCCTCTTCTAAACTAAATGTCTACCTAAGAGTATTACAGCTGGTAAATAAACACCGTAATCATTCTTAGTCAGGTATTTGTTAATAATTTATACCTAAGTATACCTAAAAAGTTTCTGCCCCGATTAATAAATCAAAAAAAAAATAGTATTCTGACTATATTGTACTCCAGAACTGAATGTGAATAGATACTGCTAAAGAAATGCAATTTGTTGATCGATGAACTAAATGGCGATCTCACGTGAGTAGCTAACAGTGTCGTAAAGACTTCGCCTCGCTAACTGTAAAATCTTACGTGGTAGGTAATATATTTTGTTACAAATATCTCTGTTCCATATGGGGAAAGTTGGGATTGAATCTGATAATGTCAAGTAATATATGATGGACGGGATGGGGTGGAATGGAGTGGGATGGGACTGAATGTGATACAACTAGCATTCATTCTTGTCTAAATACATATCCGTAGGCTTGCTTTCTGCCTCTCAGGCATCTATTGCATAAAAAGAATGCGTATTACATTGTGTGTTACATATCGTGAGCAATAGATGCATTTATCAGAGTAAACGCATTCCTCAGTTGCGAACGTGTCTTAAAACTAAATGTCACAAGTCAGCATATGTATTTAGTACCTATTATCATCGTTGGCGATATACTCGTAGTTATTGCAACTCGCGAGCGCGCGTTAGTCTTGTTTGTGTCAAATGACCGTTTCCGCGAAAAGTAAATTTTGCAACAATGTATTTAAAGGTATATTGTAAACAGCATAAAGTTTCTTTTTACGCGTACGGATACTCGACATTACAAGCAAAGTAAACGCATGCTCGCAAGTTGCAAAAACTATAACAATATTTGTAAAAATGGTCTAGTTTAGTAATTATTAAGCAAGCTCCATACATTTGATCGAAACACTTGAACTGTGTGAACATTAACTTCAATGAATGTGCGAAATCGACTGATAATTTAATTCGAATCAATGGCGGTTTTTGACACCCGAAACAAAGGAAATTCGATTGAAGTATCAATTTGCTGTTCACACTTCGCACATGTGTAAAATGTAGGTACTGCATTTCTCACTTTATTACGTAGATAAAGCCGAGGACGTCCATCTGCTAGATGGACAGACGACCTCATAAAGGTTGCGGGCACCCGCTGGATGCAGGTCGCTGCCGATAGGTCTAAATGGCGGACAATGGGGGAGGCCTATGTCCAGCAGTGGACGTCCAAGGGCTGAGATGATGATGATGATGACGTACTCCCAATATACGTAGGTACATGTTTCGGTAGAGGGTGAGATATGGCCATTTTTATCCCATGCACGTATAGAACGTATCCCACATATAGAATACTATCCCTCGCCATTTTCCAAACCTTTTCTCCAAATCCATTCCTTAATTTCCAAAGGTATGCAGCACATACATGGACGGTACTAAGGTTTATTATTCTGTGTCCGCATATACCGAGGTTTTCTATTGACGGCTTACCATCAGGTGGACTGTCTGAGCAGACAGTCTGAGCAGCGTCTGTCATCATATTTCTATAAGAAAATATGTTCTTGTCCCAGTTATCAGGCTCTTTTCCACAATCAGTCGATCAAACCGACTATTTTGTGTGAGCCTTTCCTTAAGTATTGAACCGGTTTGAACATTAACTTCAATGAATGTTTGCAGTCGACTGATAATTTAATTGCAGTCAAAATCGGTCTTTGACACTGGAAACAAAGGACATTCGCTTGAAATACGACTTCGATGTTCACACTTCGCAAAATATCCTAGTTATCGAACACTTTTCCACAATTAGTCGATGAAAGTGACCATTTTATGTGACAGCCTTTCCTCGAGTGTAGTTTCTACTCGTAGCAGAAACCTCTTGTCAGAAATCGAATGGTCTACTGGACTTGCTGCATGCTAGAGACCCTGAAATCCTGGGGATCTTCGCTAGTTGCGATGCTACACCTATGCACTGTAAGAGACCATGAGATGGTGTTTCCTCAGCCTCCATTCATCCTATGTATAAGGGGATCTGTGTGACATGTAGAAAGGAAATGTGCTCGTTGAGTGGACAATGACCCGTTAGGGTTCCTATTATTATAGAAAAAATATCTCTGCTTAACTATAGAAGGTGCTTTGTTCGTCGTCGATACAACGAGGACATAACTTATCGTGATTGCCTGCAATCAGATTTGGATGTCCATGGCAGTTCGTGTTGGTGATTAGTGGTTTGTTTTCAGCCATTTTTTTATAGAAAGCATGTGGCAGACGAGCATACAATTCACCTGGTGGTAAGTGGATAATGTCGCCCTGCAACATCCGCAGTACCGACATGCCAACATCAGTTCAGCATGACAAAGGATAGCACGCCCCCGGATCCATTGCCTACATTTGGAGATGTTGAAATGGATTTGGAGTAAGGATTGGGAAAATGGAGAGGGATAAGATAGGATGGGATGCAAATGAGGTCTGGCATATCTCACTCACTATCGAAATACGTACCTACCTACGAACATTGAGGAACGAGATAAAGTGGGAAATGCAGTACATTTCAAATGCAGTACATTTCGAATTTCAGTGCAATGGAGTAGCAATGTGTTTTCAATGCAGTAATGTTCTGTGAGAAGGGATAACGAAGCCAGTCGCGTCTACCCAGCGGCCGTTGGATTGCAGAGTGCACCCCTCCCCAAGAAGTTGTCTGAAAGACGCTGGCATATTAGACTCAGATTCGATTGAATGAGGGCACATACGTAAGAAAAGTGTTACAAATAATAGGGGTTAAATTATGAAATTGCCGTTTTATAGTAATAGATACTTTGAATTGACATAAAACCTTCATGGTGTGAGATTTTTGAGTGAAACTTTTTTCACATGATACCTATGAGGTTCTTGTTTTAAAAAATGTGCAACATTCGATTTTCGACTTTCAATTGTTTTTTTTATTCAGCTTAGACGGGAAAGATGGAAAATCCGATAAATGAACTGTTAAAGGCATAAATGAACTTCCGATTAGATGGCAACAATGTATAGATAATGATGGTAAATATTTTGATTAAATAAATATGTTACATTTTAGAAAAAAACGAGTTATAATTTTTCAATACAAATCGGCAATTTCATACTTTAACCCCTAATATTTGATCAGTTATCAAGATATTATTACAGTTACATATATGTAGGTAAATCTTACTACGGTAACTGAATCGTAACTGCCCAAAGGAATAAGTAGAGAAAATTGAAGGAGATCTACACCAGACCATTAATCAAAGGAGGCTAAATAAGAAGAAGGTAGTTATCAATATTAATCTTATTTGGTTCAGAAATGACTACACCTATTGATTAAAGTACCACATTCCTAATGTGTTCTAGTAACGTAGTTGTTCCGTTAGGCCTGTGCTATCTGACTCATTCTAACCCAATCTATAAATACCTACATAGTTTTTCTACTATCAACTATGTTATTTTAGAGAAACTATACTTACATCTATTTATAGCTATCCAAATACGAGTATATTAGCAACTCAGTATTGTCAATTCACCATGAATCCGAACTACAGCATGGTTCGTTCATATTCGTAACAATGTTTAAACAAAGTTTTATAAATTTTCCCCTAACACACAGTTTAAAGTGTTGAGTCACGGAGACGCTAACAGAGCTAACGTAGTAGGTACACTTAAAAACCCGTAAATGTATCCATCCCATACACTTATTCCAAGCGAATTAAGCACCCATGGGTATGTGTTGACCTGTTGACAACCGTACCAAAGTACAATAAATAATTCACGTACGTTAAAATTTACAGGAATTTATCAAAATCACATTGCACTTTTCTTTAATTAATAACAGACAGTAGTAAATACACGTGAGATTATAAATTAAAGGTTGAGTATTCTTTAAAATGTGCATCTACAAAAAGGCAAATGAATTTTTAAATGGCAAATAAAATGGCGACCAAACAGTTATTTTCGAAGTGATTTCAGTACGGATACTTAATAATAACAAATAATTTTTTGTATATTCACTCTCAAATGCGAATTTGTCTAGACCTCTCGGTTCATATCAAACACAGTAGGTAGGTACCTACTGTGTTTGGTATGAATCGGTAAATAGGTACCTACTTACCGATTCGGCACTGAAGAAAAGTATTGTGAACAAATTCCTTTGCCAGAGAATTATAAAGAAGAATTAAATCTGTGTATTGGAATATAGTCAGTAAACTGCAAGCAAATACATTGATCTCTTGTGGTGGATTAAGTATGAGCAGAAACTAAGCATAAATCCTTCCGAATAAATCCTTCGTTTGCTTGCCAAAGGTCTGTACCCTGCAGAATATCTACGTCGTACGTCGTACGGTCTGTCTACCTGCAGACGTCGTGTATCTACGTCTGCAGAAATGATAGAACCAACATAGTGTAAATGATTCGAACTATAACACATCAAACTGAAGTCGCCTTGAAAATTTCAAATATCTATTTGACTGTACCAGACTCTGTTACGAACACAAACAAAGGCAATAACTGTCACAAATTAACACTTGAATGAACTCTTTTATCTATTTAGCGCCTATTAGACTCTAATAGAGATACGTTCTAACTGTACGTTTCCACCAACCGACAAATATTGTCGCCGGCTACTAGTTTTCAACTGTCGGTAAATATAATCGATGAAGTCTTGGATTGGTCACACTTTGGAAATTCTGGACTGGAATCCTCCGGGAACAAAACCCCCAAACAAACAAAACAAAGCCTAAAACCCAGTATAGATCCAGCTGAAGACGTACTGTGGACGCCCTTTGCTCCACCGCACCGAGGGACATACTTGGGAAATTAGGAAAAAGAATAAGTTTTACCCACGCAACTTCCAAACGGTATCTAGACATGGACTTAATCCGACACGAGGAAGAAAATTATGAGTAACTTGCAATTTTATTTATTTATTTCAACAACAACTTATCCACCATTAACACGTCAACATACAGAAAGGGTGTATAAACCATAGCTATCCAAATAGGCAAAGAGCCTGTGCTAGGAGGATACGATATTAATTTTCGTCACAGATAGATTTTTGTGGGTGAAATGGCAGTGAGTAGACCATATCTGTTGCAGGATTGATTACCGTTGGAGTAAACGAGTCTTCGAATGAAGACTACTTAGGTAATTACTGGGAAATTTAGCGTAGAATGTCCGTTGGACAGGTGGACGGATGGTTAGGAGGGTACGTGCAAAGAAGGCAGGATGAAAAGTAACGATATTCGCGTGGGTACGCCATAATTCCTTCGTTCAGGCATAGGCAACATTCGCTAACCGCTTCGGGTAGCGATAGGTATACCGCTACTCGAAGCGGTTAAGCGGTAAAACGCGTGCCTCGGGGATATTCGCTCCCCCTGGCGAAATCGCGCGACTGGCGGTACTCGTACAATATACCCGGATATATCGCCTAGACATTAGCATTACCGCAGCAGCAACAAGTTACAGCAAGTTACGGCAGCAAATATCGCTTATATCTGAACAGACCTTTATATTCAGCAGTGGAGAGACAAACAGATGGTATAGTATATTAGTCGTAAATGAAAATACCATCTACCAGACGTGAAAGTGTATTTTAAACTATTAAAAAAACTTAAGTTTACAACTAAAAACTGCCTTGTGTCGTATAGATTTCGTATTATATTATTATTAGTCAAATAACCCAATGTATTCTACTTGATTTAGATGTCTCTGTGTAGATCCAGTGTACCACTAATATGATGATGATGTTTGTAAGATCATTGTAATGCGTTCATAATCTAAAATTCAAAGTGGTAGTTGTAAAGCTACATGGAAACATCTTCGATACGCATGTGTCGCATACTGTTCGGTCCAAAAACCATTTTATACCACGAACTCGTAGGCTGTGGAACGAACTGCCTCAAGAGATCTTTCCATCACGCTACGATACGGGATTCTTCAAGAAAGCTCTGTATAGGATTTTGTAAGGTCCGCGGTGCATCCGCATACCCCCTGGTGTTGCAGGTGTAAATGGGTGGCGGTAACATTTACCATCACGTGGACCGCTTGCTCGTCCGCCTACCTCCGTATAAAAAAACTCAGGTGCAAAGTGGTGAGTTTCCTCATTTCTTCCTCGTCACAAAGGCTATTCAACTTAAACATCTCTTAAAAACTCTTGTCCTTTTCGAATCAAAAATAACTTCAATGGAATTAGAAAATGACAAAGAATTTTAAACAATGAGTAGGTACGTATATTTAAATAGAGTTTACGAAAGAGTTTAGAATAAGTTTATAGAGGTTATCGGCTAGTGAAAAACACGATAAAGATGTCTAAAGTATTTGATAAAAAAGTAATTGATGTTTTGAACTGGTTTGACCAATGATTAGATTTGAAAAGTAAAATTACAATGAGTACAATAAATAAGTACCTACTCCAGAAAATTGAACCAGTTGATTTGGTCGTAGTGAAATTAAATGACAACCCCGAACTAATTTTTGAGGGGAAAGTGCACGCTGCAATCCAACAGCTGCTGGGCGCGTTCGACTGGCCACGTTACCCCTCTCTCACAGAAGACTATCTTGAAATGTACTGCATTTCCCACTTTATCTTATTTCCCTAATGTAAGTGTGTGTTTCGATAGTGAGTGAGATGTGCCAAGCCCATTCCCATCCTATCCCCCCCCCCCCATTTTCCAAACCCTTTCTCCTAATCCATTCCTATATCTCCAAAGATTGGCAGCGCATCAGGGGGCGTGCCAACGTTTGTCATTTTGGACTAATGTTGGCATGTATCGCGATGTCTGTGGGCGACAGTATCCACTTTCCATCAAGTGGATTGTTTGCTCGTCTGCCGCCTTCGTCCACTAAACAAAACCTAAAAAATACTAAACAAAACCGAATTAAACTAAATAAATACGCAAAAATTAGCACACTTTACATCTATCTGTAAGTCATTAAATTATATAAAGTGGCTACGAAATATACATTCAAATATACTTTCCTCTTTTTCATGTTATCTAGGTACTTACTCTTTAAATCGTATTGTATTTAAAATGATCTACAATGTAAATAATAAAAAATGCAAAGGTAGGTCGGTACTTAGAAAGAAATTATTGGTATATATTATAGGTATTATTGGTATTATAAGAAATTTATTGGTACGTAGGTACCAAGTAACACTCTACACTATTAAGGTAAAGAATAAACAAGGTGTGTATGTGTGTGCGCTGGTGTGTGGTGGTGCCATGTGCTGCAGAAAAACTGCGGCGCTGATTTTCAGTTATAGCCGCTTACAGTTACTTACAGAACGAAGTCATTTGGTAGGATCGTAACTGATAAGCTATAGTTATAACTTCTTCGCATTTTAGAAAGTGATTTTAGAAAGATTACCTCTCCCTCCCTATAAATAAACATATGTTACATAGCTTACATATGTTACCTAGGTACATAGCCAGAGTGATCCATATATTAATATGAATATGTCGGGATTCGGGATTTTTAATTGGAATAAGTTACATTCACAATGAAACAAGATAATAAGTACACTCCTATTCTATTTTACTACGGTATGATATAAGTGGATTATGAAAATCACATGGTTATCAATTATTTGTTAACAATCGCCAGATTTTAAGGTATGTTCATATTAATATACCTAACCATCAAAAATCCTGAAAACTGGCACTACCTATTCCGAACGCTTATATTATAACTTAACAGGCCTGACTGCATAGACCTCAAAGAACTCAAAGCAACATTTACCTCATACTTACCTACACACATACTCGTCTATCCAATAAGTACCTACATAAATATAAGTATCTACTTATACGGTCTCCCAAAATTAATAAGTAACTAAGTACTTATTTAATTTCCAGAGATTAGACTTATTTAACATTCAAAAAAGTCCTTATTTAAACGTATATCTATAAGTAATTATTTACTTGTTACGACGAAATACAAATATAGACTTCGAAAGTGAAACTAAACTGGGTCTGTCTAGAACCGGCATTATGGCCGCGACGATATTAAAAATAACATTTAACAATGTCTATTAAATACACGCAGTATCAGATAACTGCCGTATGGATATTATTTTGTCTGTGGCCTATTAAATTTACAAGTCATCGTATGTGAAAGCAACCTTGAACTCTCGATTCAATTCCTTGATTGGAGTAGCTACATAGATATAAGAATAGATATATATATGTATGAACTAATTTTGATTATTAATGAACTCTTGCAGTTATAATTCCGTAGTTTCTGTTATTGAATACCTAATAAAATTAAAACTAGATAGAGTAGGTACCTACGGCTAGAAGTATAATGCGCATAGGAATCTTCGCCATACTTCGTATTTCCGACAAAACCGAATCACAAAATGTAACGTGATGATTAGGCCAGTTATCATTGAGTCTTGACGCCAACCGGATACCTGCCCTTCTTGTCACGGAATTCTATAGAGCTGTTATTTAGGTACACACCGTCCTTGGTTTGCCTTGGTTATATTTCTAGCCGTAGGTACTGTAAATCTATATTTATTTACAAAACCGTCTTTGTGCTTGTAATTATACCATACACGATATCATCAGCCTAAGTCTCTCCACCGCTGGATACAAGCCTCTCTCAATTCCCGCCACAGCACACAATCTCTCGCTGTTCTTATCCAACCACTACGGTTTTTAAGGCCGAAAGCGTCCTACGATTTCGATTGAAGGTCATACCTACCTGGAAATCGATAATCGATTGATGTCACGATTTAGTAGAAGTTGTTGGTATAGAAAATTGTAAAAGCAAATCTGGAATTAGTAAAATTAATTAAAGAAATTATAACGATCTGAAAGGTAAGTAAGTTACCTATCCCTCAATCGTATTGGATGTTTACCAAGATTTTATCAACCATATTAAATAGAATCCTAAAATCGGTTTCTAAAAAACTACCTACGTACTGGCTTTTAGTAGAAATTTGGTCGAAGCCACAGATATTAAGGGCTAGATAACTCAATTTGTCCGTCTCGTCGCTGTGTGCCTAAATACCTATATAAATGCTTAATTGCGCTATAATCAATTGTAAAAATTCGCCAACAGTGGTGAATCGAGTCAAGGGCGTTCCATCGACTAATGGTTTTCCATCATTAAAATTTACTCGTGACTTAAACCCGTAGGAGGTACCAAGATACAAAATAAGTGGCATGCTTGGTTTCCATAAATGTCACGAACTTGCGTTCTCTATCGATGTCTTTGGCGAAACATTTTACCTAAAATACAGAAGACACAAAAAATATAAAATTCTTTTACAATTTCTTTTATTACTTCTAACTAAATAGGGACATTTTTCTTTTATAGATTCCTGGATTTCTAGATTCAATCGAAACGCACATTGTCCCACGCTACGTTTCCCGGAACGTGGCTTCATATTCTCAACATAAGTCTAACATAGGTATAATAAAATCACAATAAAGTCGAGTCTGCAACTACATGAAATATTTTTTTTAAAAATTAGTTGGAATACCAAGTAGCTAGGTAGGCACGAATGATAGGTAAGTATAGGTAGAGCCCAAAACAAGAAGGTGTAGATTTTAAAAACTTATTAAGTAGGTATGTTCTTACATAATTTTTTACGTATGTTTACTAGGTACCTAAATACCTATAATAAATATATAATATAGGTATTCGGTAGGTAAGTATAGGTACCTAGATAGATTATGTGCATATTAGATTCTTAAATAGATACGAACTTAAAAGTATTGTCAATATAAGCTTGATTTCAGCGAATACGTAGGTAGGTTGCAGTTCCAACTCCTGTTGCAGTTCTCATATCACTGTTGTCTGGGTAAACCGTCCATTCAGAGCTATCAAATAGCATACAATAGCCGATCACTGGGCATTGACAGTGAATACAAAACCTTTTTCAAATAAATCTCTGTTCTATTTCATATATAAAAGTTATTGAACTAAAAATATGTCGCCCTTTAAATAATTTCTGAAAACGACCAATACTTACCCACTGAAAACTACCTTCAGATAAACCGTCCTAACACATCAATGGCGTAGCTGGGTGTTGACATATCCGTTAACCATGGATTAATGCTCAATTATTGTTTCAGTGTTTTTTGTTTTTATTATTTAGGTTTACCCAATAATAAATAAGTAATGGAGTAAAATACTGGCTGGTATTTTTTACCGAAAACCCCTACTTTAATACTCTGTAAATCTCCATCCCTTAATGTTACAGTATAACGTCTCGGTGCTTACATAACTCCTGAAAGCGACCAATGCTGAAAACTGCCTTTAGGTAAACCGCCCTAATACATATCCTAATCCGCCTGTATCCGAGATACCAATGGCGTGGCTAGGCGTTGACATTTAGTAAAGCCTCGTCCAATGCCGGAGTTAAGTTTATCCGTTATCCGTAGATTAGGCGCTCTCTGTCTCGCGGGAGGCGGGGTCGGGCCACGCCCACCGGTCGATGCGAGCGCTCTGCGGAGACTTCGTTCATTGTGCCGTTATCTATCTGAGACTGAGACGTAACACTCTCATCCGGCGCTCGTCACAGATAAGCACCGGTAACTCAGCTGTGACGTCACAGTTATACGTCGCCGACGAGCCCGTGACGCGACGACACGCACATGACGCCGATGATAATTCGTTAAAATTATTAAAACATTAATTTTCATCACCTGTGTTTATTTCTTTTTTCATACAACATCCTATAATGACTAGTTATTTATAGATTTATAACTTCAATTGTTATAACCGGTAATAACGCTTAGACAGGTAGGTACCTACCTACCTTTTGGTACAATGTGTTTTATCTTTTTATTTGTAAATAAGAAATATTTACTTATTGCATTAATTTTGTAGGTACCTATTATGCACCATATATAAATAGTGGTTTTATAAATATTTACACGGTGTGGGTACCTATCTATCTCAAGTAAATAACATTACATTTACCTAAATGAAAATTCATAAATTCATACAATATGAATACTTTAGAGTTGACATTGGAACAAATATAATCCTTCAGGCAAAAAATAGCTACTTGCCTACTTGAGTTACCTCGCAAAATTATATTAATATATACCTAAGTATATCTATAATTTACAAGAAACTAGTACCTACCTATTCTCTAAATATCATACTCCCCTACTTGTGCATTGTAGATAAGTATGTAGCAAATACGTAAGAAAAATTGCAAAAAACAAGTTTTTTTTTCAAAACCAATATTAGGTAGTTACGTTAAATTTTCATCTCAATTAACTCAAACTGTAATATACTTAGATATATAGGTGCCTACATAGTATAGTAGGTAATATAATAAAAAAAAACCATTGCGAATACAAAAAGATATTATAAGATGAATCTTAAGGTTATAAATATAAAGAAGGTAAATGCATTACCTATCACACTCGTAGATGGGTGGGTATATAAAATGCATGCATGCATGTAGGTACCTACCTACTTGTGGTGCGCGTACATTTGATATCTACAGCTCCATGCAATACAACAGAGCAAGGTTACCTATAGAAAAAAAATACAAAAATGTATATAGGTAGCTACAATACCATGTTTAGCTTCACAAAATCTCCGATTAACATGTCAGAGGGACACTAGCTGAACATACAAAAACAACTCAAACCATGAAAGTACCTACCTATTACCTATTTAGAAGGTTCAATGAAGGTTGAAGGTTGAAGGTTGACCTCAATCCAAGGTTGAAATTCTCGGGAATATCTGCCTTTTACACCATATTATTACCTATTTAGAAGGAATAAACAAATACTTATTAACAAAGACTTTAAAATCATCACGAGCTCGAGAACAAAAAAAAGCATACGTATATTAATAACCTACTACTCATATAAACAATATCTAATTATATCTATTATTTGATAGCAACGAACACAAATGTGAATGATAAAATCTCTTACTTTTAAGCTTCTTCTGTATTTCTCTGCTTTAATTGCGGGTAGACATAGAATGCCATAAGTTATTAAATACATATCTGTACGTTTTAGTAGTACAATAAGCTTAAATAAATATATAAAATGAGAAATGAACCCGTCAATTTCGGTTCTATTTCTGAGATTATCTCAAATAGATAAACAAACAAAACCATAGACCTTGTTATTCTATTCTATCTTATTCTATTAAGTACTTGTTACTTACATAAGGAATAGATAGACTTTACTTAGGTGGATACTAATTTTAATTTACTTAGGCAGGTACTCTATTAAGTGTATTCACATCAATTTCCTAAGTAAGACGTAACAAAGGTGTCTATTTTATTGAAGTTTTTAAAGTAACGTTAGCGTCATGTGTACACACACAAAGACAATACAAGTGGGCGGCTGTGGGAAGGGGGGTGATCTGCCCCCCTCCCGGCACGAATTTGTTACCTCGACAAAGTAATATCTCGGCGATGGGACGATTAATTCCCATGACACGATAATACTTTGTATAGAATTTGAATTTCGTTGATAAGTTTTGTGTTAGTTATCTAACGCCAGGTTTTGCATGATAGATATCCCTCGAATATTGATATACTAGATTTTTTCTATAGAATGAAGGTGACAGACGATCATGTAGGAGTACTGGTGGTAAGTGGATACTATCGTCTTGGGATATCCAACATGCCAACATCATACCAAAATGAGAAACGTCGGCAAGCCTGGCGCCTGGATACGCTACCTAGCTGCCTACCTTTGGAGATTTAGAAAAGGATTTGGAAAAAAGGGTTGAGAGAAAGGGGAACAGAAAGTATAATAGAACGAGAGGCATTCCTCATCGAATTACACCGCACCATATGACAAAGACCAGGAGTCTGGATATGGCGACTTATATCAGACTTGTTTTCAGACTTAGGTATATCAGAAAGTTTTACGACATACAGTTTTTATACGATTGGTCAAACTAAAAATTCTTTGAACTAGCAACATTTAGGAATTCTTAGATTCTTACTGTAGATACAATACGATAGCAAAAGAAACAAATTCCAATATTGAAAATGGAATTCTTTGCTTGTCAAACGCCATTATATTCACATAGCTGTCATTTGTTTTTTATTTCTGGCGGCAATTTGAAAATTAAGTGTGCGGATAAATTAACTTAACAAGAGAACATTTTCGTTTAATGATTTTTTTATGACTTTCGTTGCAGTCAAAACCAGAAACAAAGTTATGAAAGACTTAAGTGGGCATTTAGTGATGAAGCCCCATCCAGTGCCACTGTTTATAACTGGTTCAGTGAATTTAAACGTGGTCGTACCCACCTCAGTGACGATGTTAGAGAAGGGCATCCTGCGACGGCGGTGACGGAGGAAAACATCAAAACTGTGCGTGCGGCTCATGATTGCAGCAGACAAACGAACGACATATCAGCAGATCAGCATCATTACGATTGGTATGAGTTAAGTTCAAACTATTTTACACGATCACCTCCGGGTAAGGAAGATTTGTGCTAGATAGATTTTTCATAATTTGAGCGTAGCTCAAAAACACTGCCGCGTGGAATGATGTTTCCATTCGCTTAATAAATTCGACAGAGGTCAGTCAAATGCTGTTTTTGATATAGTAACAGGTGATGGAAGCTAGATCTACTGCTATGAACCTGAAACTAAGAGGCAATCTGCGCCGTGGGTCTTTCCTTTCGAAAAGTTGCCAACGAAAATGAGGAGAGGACGGAGTGTTGAGACATGGTCCCGTTTAGAGTAAATGGTTCACCCCCATACAGTCCTGACCGTGAGCCTGTGATTTCTATTTATTCCCTAAAATTAAACTCAGAGGAATACGTTTTATGAATGCAGAAGAAGCAGTAGCGGCCTTCCAAACGGCCGTTGAAGAGGTGCCTAAAGAAGGGTGGGCTGAATGCTGCACACAATGGCTTCATCACATGAAAAAATGTATCAAGAATACTTATATCATCATTGTCACAGAATACGAGAATCATTGTAGCGGAGAATACTTCGAAAAGCAATAAAACAACTTGCATCTTTATATCTGATATCATTTTTGAAATGCTAAAGACCTTCAATGTCACCCACGTATATGGAGCACTGGCTGGTTTTGATGTCAATTATCGTGTCTCATTAAAAAATGGATTTTCGACGGGAACATTTCCGCGCTATGATTTTAAATGTTCTGGAAAACCTGAAGATTCTTCTAATAGACCTCAAATAACTTAGCACACTCTGCCAGCGTCAAGTTTACTTTGTAATTAACAATTTCAAAGTCTAAAACGTATCGTGTTAATATCTAGTCCCGTCGAAGTAAGTCAGGAGACACTCAGTAAAGTGATAGTTGTTTTACAGAGGACTCCTCGAAAGTACACGATAACTCAGTCCTATTATATGTCATATTACTCAGTCCTATGCTTTTATTTGATTACTACAAACATTTTTTTATTTTATTTATTTATTTTTTAAAAAGTGCATTACTGCCTTAAATGCATTTAAAATACGCGGAGGTGTTTTGAAGGAAATCACTTCACATAGTTTCAAAGTTATGTGTTTAATTATCACGTATTACACATTATACGATCCACGGACGGTTTGTTATCTATTTGATATGTAACGACGAGGGAAACTGAATTATAGTATCAATAATGTCGCAGAGCGTAAGTATGCGCAACCGTTGGGTAGGAGACTCTTGACTGCCGCGGCGACGTGGCGCATACGCAGAACTCCTGCGCATCGAAAAGGCTGGCGCACGCGCAGCGGTTTAACCACGAGCGCCGAGCGATTCTACCTTGCAAAGTAAGTATTTTATATATGTATATGACACACCACACACTTAATCGTACAAAAGGTGAGTTTAATGCCTGGAGGCATTCTCTATCAGCCAACGTTACGCAGTACACACAAAAATTCACCTTGAAGTTTCATAAATCACAAAACCATTATTTAACCACAAAACGCACAAATACACAATTTTTATAATAAATCAAACAAAAACTCAAGTTCACTTCTCGTGTTTGTTACCGTCAAAGAGTCTACTGTCTACGAGTCAGGGGGACAGTATCGCGCTGGGTGCCGCGCAAGCACACCGAGGCTCAGAAACAAGTTCGTGTCGAATGTAGCCGTGATATGATAACAAAATTTGAAGCAGGATTGTCTCGGCGCGGTTACGTCATTGTCACAGGTGATGAATCTTGGATCTATCAGTATGATCCAGAAAGTAAACGTCAATCTATTTTTTGGCTGTTTCAAAGTGAGCCAACGCCTACCACAGTGAAAGAGCAAGAAGCGCTGGAAAAAATTAATATCCCCAGTTTTTTCACTTTACCTGGCTACCTGATATCTGTATCTTTACGAAACTAAAGCAGCATTAACGCAGAATGGTACGTAACCACGTGCTTGCCAAGCGTTTTTACTGTGTTGAGTAACAACCGTCCAGAGATCTCCGCAGACTGCTGTTGCAACACAACAACGAGTTCGCTCACTCAGCGCTTAAAAGAAGTGACTTTTTGGACAGTACCTACCCCGGTTAAAGTTTTAGGCCATCCTCCTTACAGTCCCGACTTGGTACCTTGTGACTTTTTTATTTCCCAAAATTAAATCCCATCTAAAAGAAGCCGTTTTCGTCGTCAGAAGACACGCTGGCTACACTTAAAGAGGCCGTGAAAGAGGTACCTGGAAAAGAGTGGAATAAATTCCTGACCTCCCCGTGTACTTATACAAAATAATAATATTTTTTTATAGACTATTGGGCGGACGAGCAAGCGGTCCCACGTGATGGTAAGTGTTACCGCCGCCCATGGGCACCTGCAACACCAGGGGGCATGCGGGCGCGCCGCCGACCTTGCAAAATCATATTCACAGCTCACAGCTCTCTTGAAGAAATTGAGAATTCCATTATTTTTCTCAAATAGATTAGGACGTACCAGGCAGGTACCAACGTACGTACGTAAACAGGTACGTACCAACACCTATCTATGTTATACACTATTATGGTCATAGATAAATATACTTAAATAAGATCAAATATGATCGAACCACGATTCAAATTTAACGCAAAGTAATCGCATAATCATCAATAATCCTTAAGTTATACAAAAAAGGATCACCGGGAAGGATTTCTACAACGACAATACAAAATAACAATCGTAACAAAACATTACAAATTTCAACCGTACGTACAATGTATTAAGATGTAAAATCACGTGTTACTTATTTTTTTGTATATATTGCAACCCGCTGCGAATCGGCCAAAGATCAGATTAGAGAAAAAACAGATTTTCGGATTATAATTAATGAAACGTCACTCGATTTTTGACTTACCTGCCTGACTGGATGCAATGTTTGGACATGGGAGAATATTTAACTTGAATTATTATATCGAAATACACGTGGCTAATCGGAGAATAGATAACTCTAGCAGCTACAAGCATTTGCCGTTAATACAATTTTAAAACAATAACAATGATCCTAAATTCTAATTACTAGAATGACCAGATGGACTGACGGCTTGAAGAGAGTCGCCGATACCTAATGGTTGAATGAAAGGAGCAGAAAACTGTGTGTGGAGGCGTTCCTTGGGAGAGGCTTATATCCAGCAATGAAGAGATAAAGTCTAATGGTATCATAGAACCATTAAGTGATTGCTGTCAGTCAGTGACCAATGAGAAGAGGTCTTTATTAGTATGTGTATGTATGTATTGTTGCGTTACACTTTTTTGTGTTCCATTCTCTAATGTACAACTGAGTCAGCGATCCTTTTTCTATATAATCTGGTGGCTGACTGGTAGAGAATGGTTTATGGCATTAAGTCCGCCTGTTGTACAAATTACTATGCAAAGAAGTTTAAATAAATATACTGTCAGCAGGTAAAACCTGGTAAGTAGCATTTGTCCACTTTGTCGGCAACATGCAGACTATTGTCGTGTTTATTGGATTTACCTGTTTACAAAACATATTAAGACTTCTAAACAGGGATTTACTTCTTAGGACACTTTTGACGGACAGCTATACTACCCGTGCACGCCAATTTGGGGACTTGATCACCGTGACGTCACTCTCACTTGCCCGTACAGTCAGTAAAAAGAATGCACCTGCAATGTAAAAAGAATACAGTAAAAACAATCGTATAATACATACGAGTATAATATGGGATATTTTTTTCGGTCAACATTATTTAAAGTATTTCTCCGAAAAATCAATTATACAAATACACTTTTAATTTAATACTCGTTTATTGGTATTTTTGTACTCGTATATTATGTATATCAATAAATGATTTCCGTAACATTTTTTTTTTTGTAAAAGAATTAATGAATTCTGCACTTAATTAATTAAATAATAATTGCATAATGGCTAGTGTACTTTTTAGAAATGTGTTCCACCGGTCACAACACGAATGTGGAAGGCAATGTGCTACAATTTTGCGTACATTCCTACAAATCACCTGTCTCACTACTCCATTTGTGTACTCCAAACTTTTTTGAATAAAATAATCATAAAAGTATACGAATTTGCCCGATACGATCTTCTGCTATGTTGACGAAGCTCCTTTTAAGACGAATATTGTTATTTTAAAATATAAAATAAGGTGTTTACCGCAGGTGTGACCGTCGATTTATTATTATTCACCTTCAAATAACCTAGCTATTCAAAAAGTATAATTGTAGATTCAAAAGAAATATTTTGCAAATTTGTTTCAATTATGATTATCGCCATAAATAATTTTATCTATCTTAAGAGTCATTTTTGGAGTGGTCAAAGTTAATTATATTCCTTACATGTATAAGAGTAGGTGCTTCCTTTTAATTTATTTTTACGTGGGTATACGATTACTTTTTAGTTTCCTATTTATTTACGATGAAATATATCAAACTTTCTTTACCTTCTAAAGCCGCTTACATTTTGTTTACTTGTTCAGTAAGCATCTAGTATTTTTAGAATAATTTAAAATCAATTTAAAAAGTTAGTGTTAATCAAAAATCACCAGCTACTTTATTCTGTGGAAAAAATACAATTTAACTCACCAAATTCGTCGGCTTTAAACAACCGAAACAAATCTCTGGATCGGCGGAGGATCGAAGCTCAGTTTAGAATGCGACGAATTTGACAAGTCACCGATTTTTTATCAACAGCTAAGATTATCTGGTCTCCTTACCCACTCGATCAATCTTATCGAGGTAACTGCTGATTCATTTAACGCCACAACATCTTAAACACCTTAAAACACTTTAAACTAAATTTTACTTTAAGCAGAGGAGTTTAAAAATAAAATTCGAAAATCTTGGAATAATGGAGACGCCACATTGATCTTCGAATGCGCCGGATCATCGCCGGATTCCGGGAAATTCGCCCCGCGTGAATACCTGCCTTTACAGGTAAGCGTTTGTGAAAAGAAAACTACTAGATATGGCAACTTTAAAGAAATTAAGTTCAGATAATAAGAGTTAACAAATGTTTTAATTTTTCACGACAACTGCGAAGCCAAAAAGGAAGAGTTCTGATTTCTGTTCTGTTCTGTTTCTGATGTTTCTGTTCTGAGCAGAGTTCTATCATATCATTTTTCTTTTTGAATTGTCTAAATTCATTTAATTCTTCTGTAATACCTATCTAACCGTAACCAATCCTCTTATCGTTCATTGCTGGATATGGGCCTTCTCAAGCACCTTCTCTTGTACATGAGGGATCTCTTCCCGTGGGTGTCGTAAAAAGAGACTAAGGGATAACAAAGCCGCCACCACAAACACAGTGGAACTGCACCACCTCTAAAAGAGTAGAGTCGGCAACCGACTTGGCCAGCGTGCCGTTTCAAGGCCATACATCCCTCATGCAGAAATGAAGTCAGCAACAGGTCAGCGAATACCGCATCAGTACCTTAATACGTTAGTAATAAACGTTTTTGAGTACATTAGAGTGTTGCTGACTGCACATATTTAACATCGGGTGTAAAAAATGAACTGTGTAAAATTCTGTGAAAATATTTACAAGTCGGAGTATTTTATTAACAACGTATACCTAAACTAAAACTATAATTATTCATTACTGTTAATCATTTTATTTATTTGTTTATTTTTCAACAGCAAAACGGAGAAATAAGTAACTGAAGTATAAATACAGAACTTATTGCCAACTAGCTGTGCCCGCGACCTATGCGTGAAATTTCAGTTTTTAAACTCTAAATTGGGATATCTTTTCTTCCCGTCAGCTTTCGATGAATCCTATTCGAAGCGCCAAGCTAAGCTTAATTAATCTGTGGAAACTCCATGAAAACCCGTTCGGTAGTTTTGGAGATTAGCATGCGAACAGACAAACAGACAAAAATTTTCAAAATCCTCTTTTTGTAATCTGATACTCTTCCTTCACCGCCCCCAATCAGTTTTTGGTAAATATATTCAATGTACAGACACGCTGGTTTTAGAGTTTTATTATATGTATAGATAACAGATTCTACTCTTTACGGTGACTTCTTGCTCAAGTTCGACGCATTTTTGTCTTATTAATGTAGCAATAGACATTTCAATTGAAGTCCTTTCCTACTCGAGGTGAATTATTGATTGGCGAAGGATTTTTGTTTAATGAATCAAATTAAGGAATTAAATTAATCTGGTACGGTTGTCCCCATTGACAGTCCCCACTGATGGAGCCGACGGGAATTGTAGACAAACTATTTCCGTTTTCACTACTGATGACAGTGGGGACAATAAATTTAATTAGTTTTGTATTTGAATTTTCGTTAACCGGACTATAGTTTTTACGAAATACCCCAAGTAAAGCTAAAATAAAAAAAAACAGTTAAATTTCGAATAATTGTAGGTACTTTTAGTAAATACATATCTGACGTTCTTCTACGCTCATTTCCTGCTTATCCTTTTTTTAATTATTATTGGGGTATTTCGTTACAACTATAGTGGAGTGGAGAATTCAAAGTTAATACCGTTGTCATGTCAGACTCATGTCAGTGGGGACAACGATAATAATTTTGTCAACAATTCCCGTTATCCCCACCAATGGAGATCGTTAGTGGAGATAACGGTACCAAACCGTTAAATTTCAGTTTTTTTTTTTAACTCAACTAATGTCTCGTTTATACAAGGACAGTTTCTCAAACGGTTCAGGCGAGAATATTGTATACGATTCTCGTATGCGACCAAACTACATACAATTCTCACCTACAACTATTAACATGATCATGAAAACTCGATGTTAACAGGGATAACAGTGATCAGATTATATTAACAGTTGTTTATACTAACTTTTAACCGATGTTCGAGAAACTCACGTGCGAGAGACTCTCCATGTATAAATGTGCCATAATTTACCACACTAAACCACTTTATTATAAACTAGCTGTGCCCGGCATGCGTTGCATGTCCGTCAATTCTTTTGCACATAATATATAGCCGAATAATGAACATAATATATAGCCATCTGAAATAATGTTCCTTTCAAATGGTGAAAGAATTTTTTAAATCGGATTAGTAGTTTCGGAGATTACCTCCTACATCCAAACTTACAAACTTTACCGCTTTATAATATTAGTGTAGATTGACAGGTCTAGTCTATAGCAACTCTATGTGAATATGACTTGCTGTTTGTCGTGCGAGAGCGCGGCTCTGTTATTGTTGAGCCCGCCATTTCTAGTCTACCCTTAAATAAATACACTACTAACGCGAATATCTCAAATTAATACCTGTGCCTTTATTCTTCCACGAATATAAGCTTTGATGATGCCTAGAGCTTAAATTATTGTGTTAAGAAATTAAGTAAGTACGAAAAAGTACATTAATTAATTACGACAATCAATAAATTAATTACATACAATAATCGATTACGTTAATGAACTTAAGTAGTTTAAACTACTTAGGTAATTTTAAAGCCATATATCCCCCATGCACGGGACAATGTCATGAGGTGGTCTATGTCCAACAGTGGACACTGAAAGGGCTGGTTGCATTGCATTGCAGTCTATCTAAAATCAGTATACAAAACGCCCAAGTATATCAAACTATGAAATACACTTTATCTAATTAATTAGAGGACAAGCCTGTGTGTTATGACGAGCTTGGAAGAGGTTTATATCCAGCAGTGGAACGTAGGTGATGACGGCTGGTGACCTAGTTTATGGTAGATATAATTAATTACCTATGTCGAATACAGTGTATTATGAGATAAAGAATGCTGCTTATTTCATTATATCTAATCGTATTAAGAATTACTCTATTAAAATGGCGAATCATCCCCATACCCCGCGAAGGAAGAATGGAGAGTTAGATTGACGACATCACCTTATCTTGTCATACTCCCATACTTCCCACCCATTATGTTAAATGCCCTTTTTTAATCCTTTATACAATACGGAGTATGTGCATGGTTTAAGGGTTAAACTTCGTGAGTATTGGTAGTAGTTTAATAAACACTTTTTAGTTTAATAAACTGTCACTATTAAACCACAAAACGCCTAATACACATTCTCAACAAAAACATAACATCATCTCTCGTTCGCGCCAAAAAGTCCCACGACCAAAATCAGGAACGTTGTTCCAGGTGCCTACCTTTCAATTCAATTCTTTATTGCACTCATGTTTTTCGTACAGATTTTAAAAATCTATTAAATATTCGTTCAACATGAACCCTGTTCGGGCACCGCAATTTTGTGGCTAATAGACACGTTCATTTTAAGTACATTAATTAATTAAATAACATTCATCGATTTAGCAAGTAAACTGTCATACTTCAATTAATATCGGAGCAAATAACGCGTGGTAAACACAAATTGCCGTTTTCAAATCAGTTGACTTCTTACGTTCAGTTAGAGCATAAATGAAACTAGATAATTTACCAAGTATTATTTTTATATGGCTTTTCCAATTTATGTTTGTATCGATGTTGATACATATACCTAGTAGGGTGTAAGGGTCCACAGTCAGTCATGTTATGAAATGTATAGTTAATGTTAAAAGTGGAATTTGGAAAGAAGATGAGGAATAGAAGGTACAACAAGATGAGTTATATAAGAAGAGGAGTTTTCTTCGTCTCTTTTTCTAGAATGTGATGGGATAGCATTTGTTGTATCTTCTTAAAGGTTTCAGAACTGAAAGTTTTTGTAGTAAAATAATACTACACTTTTTCCGACATCGTCTTGCTCATCCAACAAAACCAGGGCTCATCCAGAATTTGAGGCCGGGACCGTTCACACCCAAAGCGAGAATCTTGCCACTAGACCAACGAGGCATTTGTAGCCCCTCTCAAAACTGAAGTTTCAAACTGATTCTATTGTTCATGTGTGCAGCTGGTTAAACATTTTTTATATGACGTAATACTATATGTTCATACACGTCAACCTGCAGCAGGCAATCATACTATGACGGTATACCTAGTTGATGGGACTGCGTACCGGGTAGAGCAGTGTGGTATGCTCTTCGGCCAGGTTAAACTTGAAGAAGTTTACTGGTAGTGGCTGGTGAGAAGAGCGCAAGACCAATATCCAGCGGAAGACCAATGTGTGGTGGACCAACCTGGGCAGAGATCTATATCTTGGAGAGATGATATATTACCACTAATTATACCGCTGCCTGAAGGCTCGAAGTCCTTCTACCTTACATGGTTTGCAACCTTTTCAAACCCTTGTGTCTACTCTACTGGCTACTCTAACTTTAGGCCAGTCATAAAAACAGGTATAGTTTCCTAAAATATTCTAAATTTTTATTGTATCGTTACGAATCTGGAAGATGTATTTTTTTCTGCGTTTTACATTTTACAGGTTGTTTGATGTATATAGTTTGCACCTGTTATACGTACAATTACTAAACAGGTGATTTAACTTTAAATGTACACGCCGAAAATAATACACTTCGGTTACGATCGGCTAGCTTCGGTTTTGTAGAGCGTCGTCTCTGTCGTGTGGCGATACGTCGCTGACTTGTCAGTCGTCGTACAGGCACACGACAGAGACGACGCTCTACAAAATCGAAGCTACCCGATAGTCTTTTTCTAAAGGCCGATGTGTATTACTTTCGGCCGGGAAGTGTAATAACAAATTAGGTATTTTAAAGACTGTGCCGTTCTAACTAGATGTATTTCATAGAGGTGTTTGCTTGATGGTAAGTGGAATGTCGCTCGTGTTGAATTTCTACACTTTATGTAGATGCAAATGCGTTACCAGCCTTTAAGGATTTAGCAGTCACAATGTGTAACTGGGATTGGGAAGGTCAGGGAACAGGACATCCACATCCAAGTGCACTCCAGTTGGATTAGAGAAGGTGCTGCAAGATGGAATGAGAGTCTGTTAACTTTCACTAATCGCCGAAATACGTTGATAAGTCTTATGACAGTCTGAGGTGTAAAGTCAATCAGACCGAACAATACTGCTGCTTTGTGATGCAGTCAGTTTAAAATTATTGACTTATGTGCCGTGTGGTGTCGGCCGGCACCACCCCATGTCTTTCTGTAGGTGTCCAAAAAGGCGACTAAGGGATAACAAAGCCATTATCACAAGCCCCGAGGAACTTCAGCATCTCTAAAAGAGTGGACTCGCCAACCCACTTGGCCAGGGTGGCGTTTTAAGGCCATACATCCCTCATGCACAAGACAATGAGCATGAAGAGGCCCATGTCCAGCTTAAAGAGATTAGTTAGGGTTACATTCAATTTAAACATGAATTTTCACCAAAAGAATTTTCAATTTGCAGTGATAAAAATCCAAAACGTTATCTTTTTTTGCGTGTAAACCTGCTAGGATAAAAACAGGGCTCGTCCGGGATTTGAACCCGGGACCTCTCACACCCAAAGCGAGAATCATGCCACTAGACCAACGAGCCACTTGTGGAAACCTAAAAAGAACATTTTAGAATTCCATTAATTTGTTTACATACATACGTATTATTTAATTAATTAAATTTTCAGTTGTGTAAATAATAAAATTAGTATAAACGTGAAAGACAGTTTAACTATTTGATAGTATCCGGCTCGTTGGTCTAGTGGCATGATTCTCGCTTTGGGTGTGAGAAGTCCCGGGTTCAAATCCCGGACGAGCCCAACGTTTTGTTCCTTTTATATTAAAACATGTCTACGTAACTTGAGAATCTGTTACATTCTAACTCTTCAGCACAGATGATTGAAAGTTACTATTTCTATTGATCTGCAGAGGTAACTACATATATTACCCACGCCTTCTAACAAATGGTTAAGAATTCCATTTCGACCTAAAATACTTTTATGATCACGGAATAAGACCCGCTATAGGTACCTACTTATTTAGAAATAAGAGGAACGATTTTAATAAGACATACATTGTCTTATTAATTTCGGAATAAATATTCTACAGAACAGCGAAAAGAGAAAGAAGTTCTGACCTTCTCCTAGGGTTAAAGTGCCAACAAACAGACATCGTCATTTTCTTTTATAGAATAGATAGACGAGCGCACCGCAGCGTGCGAGCGTAAGTGGTCACCGCCGTCCAATGGACACCTGCAACACTAGGGGGCTTTGGAATGCGCTGCCGAAATTGCAGAATCCTGTTCACTGCTCTCTTTAAATTAAGTTCTCTACTTCATTGTCATTCGTATGTAAAGTCATTTATTGGTATATAATTATGTCATTCATATATACACACATTTATATGTAGATATATCCCTTCGTTGCCTCGGTTACATTTTATACGACTATCCGCGTAAAACATTACAGGAATAGATCTCACCGCGAGTGAATTCAGCAAAAATTCCTCCTCCATCATTCACATAAATGAAATTCCAATTCCAAAACCGAATGTAAACATTCCTAAACCTTATTACCCATCTTTCTCCGTAAGTAAAACACGGAATTCTTATTGCGAACATATAGGGAAATTATACGAGACTCCACATCTGCGCCCGCCTTCGAACGCTGAACTGAACCACCTCGCACGCTTTGGAAAATAATAAAGTCCCGTTTTAAAAGCAATTCGTATGTGAGATACAACGAATGAGGCGTAATAAAGTGTATTAGGACTTATAAGAAACATATTGCAAATAGAATGGTAGTAACGGTCGTGTATAAAAAACAATATTGTGAGCAAGTAAGTATATCATCTAAAGTACTCATATATTTTGTAAAGTATTTCTTCCATTATTGCCTATAAATACTGTGCCTTGTTTTTATAATCGTGGGAAATTTTTTGATTGAAACAGTTATCTTTTATAATACTATGACTGTCAGCATAGAATTTATCGAATGTGATCGTTAGATCATAACTGTATTGAAATATGAGGAGAAAAACTACAAAAAAAAAGTTGTAAAAACTTTTAAATGAGTTATTGTCACGTAAGATTCGGTATTTTGTTGACCACGTCCTTTCCGGTCCAGCATCCTAAATGCATCTTTCTTTGCGTTCTTGAACAGTTTCGGAGATATTATATCTCCCTGTCTCACATCTCGACGCAACGGATCGGTCTGGTCTGCCGGTCTTGGATTCCGATCTTGAATGTTTATATAACACTGTAATGCTCGCGGTGTTGTAATCTCAACACCTCGATATATCATTAATCGACTTGGCACCGCTGTAAAGATTCCAGAACAGTCCAGCTCTCGATAGAGTCTTAGTCTACAAAGGCAAAATACAAAAGCTGATTATTATGCTCTTCGGTCTTCTATATAATCTGCCTCAGTGGGTGAATGTGGTCTACGATGTTGTAGCCTTTTCGAAACCCAGCCTGCTCTGACGGCTGGAAGTCCTCTAACCTCCGGGCGATACTATTCGTAATATAGCATCTGGAATAGCTTATGTACGTGGCTCAAGAGAGATATAGTCTATAATTCTATAGTTCTTCAATAAGACCTAGTCTCCTTGAATGCCACTGTGTAAGAAGGTGAAAAATTGATGGCATTGATGGTAATGAAGGTGTTGCAGCTCTCGTAAGACAGAAGTTCCTTCGGCTTTCACAAGCTCCGATGTTACACCCTCTTCACCGGCGACTTTACCATACCTAGAGGAAATACCAACGGGGTATAAAAACAGGTAGACAAGGTTCGCTTCAGCATGATAAGTCTTTTTAATCAATAAGTAGTTTATCAGTGTTAAACATCAATTTACTTATATAGTCGATAAGTATGCTATTAAGCATTGAAAAAATAAATATATAAATACTTAATCGCGAAAACAAACGAAACACGCGAGACAAACGGAAGTACGGGTGCTGGTAAGTTATCCCCCCCGCGCCGCTCATAGACACCCATAACAATGGAGGTTCCGCCGGCCTTACAGGATTATATTCATAGCTCCTTTAAATAACTCCATGTCCTACAAGGGACCAATTCATTTCACAACTGTCGGGTTTGCGGTATAAAGTACCTTGAAAACCGCATTCTATTCAGACACTTATTGTCAAGGGAGTGCGAATGCACCGCCTTGACGAGAGGTGTGACGGTAAAAACTCGAAGTTAGCTCCACATTGAGCAGCTCTTCAGAACATCCCACATTAATCTCGCCTAATGATTCTAAATCGTCTGTGGGGGTGGTATCGTCAACATTTCGGACAGCACGATGGACGGATGGATTCAAATGGATTCAGTTGGTATGTTGATGCACCGGCCCACAAATGTGAACAGTACTCCACACGGTCTAAATAATTTAGATAGTAATAATTCAATACTACTGTTCAGTCCAATTATTGGAAATACATATATTAACGTAATAGCTGATGTAATCAGTTAAAAAACAAAAGTTACGGGCCAAGAGGTTCGTCTGATCAGTGGCACAAGAAGTTACCCTAAGAAGTTATCATGGGGGGAAGGAAGTGCAGTTCCACTAAATTATGTGTGAATTTCTTAGCGCGCCAGTAACGTTAGCAGCCACAGGACGTTCATTTAGCACTTTTAAAGTAATATAGGTACACTAAAAAGTGCAACCAACTCTTGATAAAAGGGGTTGGAAATATTGCATTAATTGCTTATAATTACAATTTGTTATACAAAATCATCAAAGAAACTGATTCCAAAAAGAGATATTGAGTTACAGTAGCGATTTTAATATAAATCACATGATTTAAAATATTTTACCGGTAAAGTCCCTGGGGGGGGGGGGGATACCGAAAATTTATTTGGGAATTTTCTCGATAGTTATAGGTATAAACCTCCTTTGGGAGAATCTTGTATCCAATTTTTTTTTTGTAGACTAGTGGGCGGACGAGCAAGCGGCCCCACGTGATGGTAAGTGTGACGCCTGCAACACCAGGGGGTATGCAGGCGCGCCGCCGACCTTGCAAAATCCTATTCACAGCTCTCTTGAAGAACCCCATATCGTAGCTTAATGGAAAGACCTCTTGAGGCAGTTCGTTCCACAGCCTACTGGTACCTTCATCCAATGGTGGTAATGTATAGGTACAGGCTGATTAAATACTCATGGGATATGTGTATAGGGAATTTTCCGCTTACAATAATTAATTAAGGATATCAATAGTAAAAAAAGAAATAGTTTTTATGGAACATAAGGTAGTTACTTTTCAGTCACAAATAGATTGAATTGTATGGCGATTATCAAAAATGCAACTTGGAGAACCTTAATATAAGATTATATCAATCAAGAGCTCAAATTCATTACATTGCTGGGTATTAAGGTGTATAAATCCGTGGGTATATTTAGATCATTCAATGTAATCTTGATTATAAATTTACACCATGATATTAATAACCTTTATTAACATTCACTATGAAAAGAAACGAAGAAAATTCTTTTCACAAAAGTTTTAAACATGGTTTCCAATCGACTTTATTTGATGATTTCCTAATAAGGGTTTATAAAATACGACTCACCGGCTCGTTGCTCTAGTGGTATGATTCTCGCTTTGGGTGTGAGAGGTCCGGGTTCAAATCCCGGACGAACCCAGTTTTGTATTGTTTTTTTTTAAAATAGAATGCTTGGAATGTTATAAATCTGTATATAGCTTCACATAAATGAAAAAAGGTTTGTCTCTTCGCACTAATCTAGGCTTCTATTAGTCAAATTTAGACAAGCATTACCTATATAGGGCATTATTTATTAGGGCGTAATTTTTTATCAAAATTGGTCCAGTAGCTCACGAAGTGATGCATACGATTTCCCGGATAAAATAGAATTCTAAGAGAGTGAAGACGCCGGTAAATACTACTAGCAAATATAAGGAAAATGTATCGCACAAGTAGGTAACTATTTATAAAGACGCAAGGATCCGTTTCACCGAGTGATCAACAAACGGGCCCTCAAAGGAAATAATCTGTGCCTTGGTTGCATTAAAATATAAATATCGTCGTTAGCAAATCATTAGCTGGTACATTTTTCCTGTGAAGGATCGCTCCGTTTCCTATCAATCGGCCGTAAAGAGGGTGCTTGCGAAAGGTTTTCTAGAGCGATTCGTCTGACTGAAGAACTTTGTACATGGGTGTACGACCTAATTTATTCAATGAACGTAATTCGTTTTTTTATGTGTTCGTTGAATAAAATCGCACCTGGAAAATGAAAATAGGTACTCAGTTTGTCTATTCGAAATTTTCGTATATTTTCTGTTCAATCTCAACCAACGCAATCAAAATTGTCACATTATTTCGGTTATACATTAATACAAAACAGGTATAGTCACTAGTTCAGACTAAGTATCATTACGGAATTTAATAGTTAAATAATACGTATGGCTTTTACAACTATACGTTGTTAGTTACGAGTACTTACCAGAAATAATTTTATAACACTATTTATTCTTTTTTCAAATACTTACATGTCAAGTGGTTTTGTTTGAGAAATACAGTACTACTTGAAAGTTCAAATTAATAAAAGTTAGTTTGGGGTGAAATTATCCCGCTAATTACGAGTCAGTGGCGTGCATTCATTTTGAAACTTGATATTCAGCTGTAGACCACTACCGTTCATCATGTTTCAAGAAATTGTTCAATTGTTCATGTTCAATTGTTTTTCAAATAGTACAAAAACATTCATAAAATTGTTTTTAATCGAAAATTTGTGGAAACAGTAACAACACTTGCGATCGCCCGTGACATCCCACGGTTTAATGATAAAGTATTAGTTAATAAGTAAGTTTCACTTATTTGTTTATATTTGATACACGTCCTCGTTACGATTGCTACTGTTAACACAAAGAATCGAGTAACAAATTCATAAAGCGTTTCGTCACAGTAAACAGTTTTAGTATGTTAAACAACGCGTAACGATTGATTCCTAGGGTTGCCTCTTTAGAGAGCTCATTGGGCAAATAAATAAAATTGTATAATAATATCAGGATAAACATAATAATAATAATTAGACGGTAGGTATGATCCATAAGTTCAAAATCACTCAGCGAACTATGGAGAGAGCTATACTCGAAGTTTCTTTTCGAGGCAGGGGGTCTACTCTGATTTTACGATTCAGATGTTTCGGGCCCGACCGAAGTTCCAACGAAGTGCTATAACCCTACTCTCACTTTCCTTCGTTCGTAGCTCTATATATCGTGTAATTAATTAATATAATTATTTAAAAGGTGAGATATTGTTATCGTCAAATTTGACGTTTGACCTCCAAGTATCTCCTGCCAAAATCTATATTTCGATTGTTGTCTCGTGCGATGGGAGTAGTTTCAAATGTCAAATTAAGTTCGTTCGGGCCGATATATCGTAGTGAATATTTTCGTGGTAGCAATCTACTGAAATATTGGACGAAACTTCGTTTTTCGTGTTTTCGGAGTAGACCCCCAGGATCCGAAACGAAGACATTCGCCAAAGAACTGAGGTGACCGACACAGCTCGTAGAATCGGTATGTTGAAGTGGCAATGGGCAGGTCGTATTTGCCGCAGGTCCGATAACCGATAGGGTAGACGAATCCGCGAGCGGAGGCCACGTACCGGGAAGCGCAGTGTGGGACACCCTCCGACCAGGTGGACTGATAACTTACAGAAACTGGCCAGTGGTGGTTGGATGAGGAGAGCTGAGGATCGTGTGTGGTGGCCAGATTTGGGAGAGGCCTATATCCGGCAGCCGAGAGACATAGGCTGATGGTATGGTATGGTAAACATAATAATATCATAACAAATAAACATGGAAAAACTGGGCCCTCAACGTGCTAACGTTTCGTCATTCCGAACTGATGTTGGCATTTTTCGTGGATGTCAATGGACAACAGTATCCACTTACCATCAGATGGACTGCATGCTCGTCTGCCGCATTTTTACTATAAAAAAAACTACCAGCCCTAAACAACTAAGCATCCTTCTGCTCATTTTGTCATCTGCAAGTCCCGAAGCAGTAGTATCGCGATTAATATCCCGATACAGCCGGGGGTCCGTACATATAATTCAACAACCAAACGGCTTGGGCGCTACTCAATGGCTAATGGCAATTCTCAGCATTGGTCATTACGTGTTCCCGAACATACTTCATCTGATTAAACGCTTTGTTGATATGAGATAAAAAAACCTTTATTTGTGTACAAATATCTAATACAAAAATTAAAACACTCCAAACATCAACAAAAGATTGCGTGGTGTAACTACACAGAATTGTCTCGACACACAACAACACAACTGGGTGTCGACAAAAGGGTTTGTGGTTCAACGCACATGTGATATTGTCTAGGAAAGGGGACTTTGTCATCGGCTGTCTGGGAAAACACTACTAGATACGGTCTTGTGCAAGAGGGATGTACAGAGGCTTTAAAACGATACGCTGACCAAGGGGTTTGGCGAGTCCACTCCTTTACAGGTGGTGTAGTTTCTCATGGCATATGGTAGCGGCTATGTAATCCCTCAATCGCCTTTTACGACACCGACAGGAAGAGATTCTATAATCGGCCGACACCACACGGCTCGATAACGTGTCAAATTATCTCTGCCTGTAATTAAACTGTGATGAACTGTGACGTATTTACAACGTAAATTGTCGTGACAAAGTAAAAGAAAGGTACAAAACTAGGGCTCGTCCGGGATTTGAACCCGGGACCTCTCACACCCAAAGCGAGAATCATGCCACTAGACCAACGAGCCGCTTACAAAGAAAAAGATAATTCCTGGTTAAATTTTCGGTTGCTGAAACAGCTGGTTAAACAAAGCATTCATCGAATTTAGTTATAATGATAATACTTCTGGCCGGTGGGGGGGTCTTGTTGTTTCTACGACACTATTCTATATCCTACAGCCGTTACGTATGTCTGACTGGCCCAGTCACTCGCAATAGTCTTGCTCTCACAGAAGACTCTGTATTAGTTAGTATGTTATGTACATTAAAAGACTAATAACAGTGACTAAGCAATTTATTAATATTAGACGTGAATGTGCGTCTTACCGAGGTCACCTGACAAGAGGGCGTGTAGTCGATGGCCATAGGGTGGTAAGCACTCGTTTGACAAAACCACAGACAATACAGACTCCACTGGGACATACATTGGTACGTTTCACAGCAGTCTTCCGTGTTTTGGCAGCGAGTGATAGTTGCTGCAGCTACTGAATTCCTTATCTCATCCTATTTTCCATTCCACGTGTTTTCCGTCTCTCATTTCATTATACTTCCTATTTTAAAAGCAACTTAATGATCACTATCTTCATGTTACTTGACATTAACCGGGGAATTAAGGCAATTCTGCTCTTAGGTAATTCCCTGTTTACTCACGTCATCTTTCGTTTACCACTCCGACTTCTCTTGTTTGCAGTTTACTGACTCTTAATATCCTTGTGTTTAATTTCTGTTGTATTTATTGTATCTTCTTGATTTACCCTTCTGTATCACTCATTATTTTCTTTGGTGTTCAATAAAGTGTACTTACTTAATTACTCATTATTCCTCATTTTACGCAATCCTTATTCCTGATTCCTAAATCTACGGTAGGTAGGGCATCTGCGGATTCACTCGTCATGTTTTACTAATACTGGCATGTATTCAGCTTATCAGTCTAACCGAAATTATGACACCTTCTTTTAAAGTTTACCAAATTTTGTTTAGGAAGGATAGTTTTATAAAATGTTTGTCACAAACTATATATAATCGTCAATGTGTAAATAAATAGCTTGTGTATTCAGCTGATACCATACCAATTACTGAAACGCGAACTTAGCGTTTTCTTCATTTTTCAAGTGGCTCGTTGGTCTAGTGGCATGATTCTCGCTTTGGGTGTGAGAGGTCCCGGGTTCAAATCCCGGACGAGCCCTGTTTTAGTCAACCAAAGTAATCTATTTTGTAAAATTCCAGGACGACCGAAAATTTATAACCGCAAGTTGAAAGTCTCGAGCGGACATTTGAATGTTTTAGCATTACTTGAGTTCCTTCTGCGTTTTGTTTTGGGGGAGTTGGAATCATCTTAATGCCCGTAATTATACGGATTCAGCGAATTACTCGGTCATAAGTAAATAAATGAAATGTCCTATTTACAATCGTAAATTTCTTGGGGCGAGTCGCGGCTCTGCGGTTTTAATTCCTCCCTTTCTCTAATACTTTTCATTGTAAAAGCGGGTATTACGCAATCTTAAATACAAATACTTGCTTTATAAAATCTATAAGTCAAGTTATACTAAACTAATTTCAATTAAAATATTTTCTATGATTTATACAAAAACATTATGATTGTATATTGAACGCTGATAAATCTTCTCCGGCCAAATTCATTAATGGAATTTTTTATTTTGGCCCAGAACTATTTGTTATTACACCAAATATGCAGAAAAATGCACCCTCATGCATTTGCATAATTTCCTTGTGAATCTATTACCAAATACATTTTCCAATTTATACACTTTCTCAACACTGAAAATAGCTATCATTAAAACTAATAAAATAAATTTAGCACTTTATTTATTCTATAAAGATTAAGTAATTTCGCTTAAAGTCATCAACCGGTAGGCACTGCGAGAATAATGACATATACATCGATTTAAGAAAACATACCTACTATATATGTTATACAAGCAAGTACTAGGGCGGTCATGTTAGAGTCTAACAGTGTTCTATGTTCAGTAGCTTTCGAATTCTATAATTCATATGAGTTTTGAAAATGGAACATTCTTATTACGTAGTACTAGGTACATACTTAAGTTTCAAAGACTTTTTAATGAACTCCTTCTCATCTGCTTCACCCTGCCAACCCCTAGAAGTTGCCAACCAGGTTTCTTTGATAAAAACGAATGATATGTCATCTAGTCTATTCCCATATCAATGGTTATTTATAAATTTTATATAGAACAAAAAATATTAGAATACAAAAAGTAAATATCCCAAAATGAATATTTCATTACTTCCCTAAGTAGAAAGATTTATGAATTGTTGACATTAAAAATTGTAATTAAAAGTAACATCAATCAGAGACGACAGTGGGACCACAGTCACAATGGTTCCCTAAGCCTCCTACTTTCTTTTGATGAGAAAAGTATTTATAATCAGAACAATGCGTACTTTACACGCGTACGTAGGTTTTCTTTCTAACCTGTTTTAAAGTGCGTTTCCATTAACCAACGACCATTATAACTTATACCTTATCCATAACCAGCCGTTTAGCATTCACTGTCCACTGCGTGACTTGAGGAGTCCCCTCATTCATATTACCTTGTACAGAAGGAAAAAACGCAAAAAAAATCAGAAGTTATAGGTATACCAAATATAAGCACCTCCAACTCATTATACAAGGTATAGAGCAGCAAGAAGCCTGGAAGACGAAGGACGTCCCGGCTAAAGAACTTACAACCGTGCTGCAATTTCAAAAGTACAAATGGCCATGACAATTTCCAACTTTTGGTTAGAAGATGGCACTGCAAGAAGAAGAGTAATTCTAAAACATCAGGCACACTGGGTCACCTGATCGCGACGACACCCTTGACAAGTAAATCACTATCGCGCGACATCGTGTTTACCTTTGAATGAAGAAACAAATGATCTATACATACCTACTCATAATAAAATCGTAACAGAGATAGATGTGTTTGTACGAGTACAAGATATATTTTCTGAAAAAAGTCAGTACAATACATGTGACACAGAGCCCAAAACAACATTTTTTGGATTTTTTGGAACGCGTATCACGCAAAAACCGCTAAACGATTTTTAATTTAATTAAAATATATGCTGGATGAACATTTAAGGTACTTTTTATCCAGATAAATTGCGAAGTTCCCACGGGAACCACAAGTTCATGCGAACCAATCCGCTGGAACCGCCAGTTTTTTTTTAAATTGGTAGATGAACTAGTGGTCCACGAGATGGTAAGTGATCACCACCGCTCTTGACAACCGGGACCATGGACCCATGGGCACACTAGGAAGATCCGAGCGCGCTGCCGCCCAAGTAATGAAGTACTTCAAAATGTGACAGCATGCCTTACAGCCAGTTCGCCAAGTTATGCGCACAGGAAGTTAGCTACATATGAGTATTTTAAATTTCGAATCTGCCATATTCATATTAATATTGCGAGTGGTCGCCATTTTATGTGTTCGCTTTGGAACCTTATTTTGACATGTCCTTGTAGTCTATGGTGAGTACACATTCATGCGACCTCATGGAACTCGTTTCGAGGTACTGGTCGACCTGTGTGCCCAACGCCTGATAGTTCTTATTCAATTAAATAATGCAATGCAATCAAGCACAACCTCCTCAAGCACATCGTCTTGTGTTTTGTTTGGCCTCTAAACGCCACACTAGCCAAGCGAGTTGACCAATCCACTCTTTTAGAGGTGGTGCAGATCCTCAGGACTTGTGGTGCCGTTTTGTTATCTCGTAGTCGCCATTTACATCACCCACCACCCATGAGAAGAGATGGGATGGTGCTATTCTATAGCCCACCGAATTTTGTCAACGTTATTATCTACTAAAGAATCCTTTTTGCACAATTGCGACTTCATTAAACAGCATTTCAATTGTAACCGCCAAAACGGAAAGCAACTTAATATAAACAGATCAAGTTTCTTCCATGAGATGTACAATTGTGTCGCATTTACCGCTACACGAGTATCGTAAGGGTGCCGACTGAGTGCTGCAGATAGAGCGTATAAAAAAAATTGAATTGTCTATACTAAAAGTTTATGAAACTAAAATCTAGAACGGTTAATTGTATTGGTTTGTTCGTTTATTTCTTTTTTGTTCACTTCTAAAAATATATAGTTCAAAATTATGAACATAAAAATCCATGATAATGATAAAGATAATGTTACAGACATCAAGCCTTGATTAATTAATACTCAGTAGGTACCTACATTTATTGATTTCATATGGTTAGAACAAAGACATTTTACAATAATAAATGTATCACATATTATGTTATGAGCCCCTGGGGGTGAAAATGGAATGGAGACCGGCCGATATTTAAACGTGTAATTTTATTTTTATATTATTTTTATTTAAATTACTTTTGATAAAAAATAAAGTTCATATTGTAAAGTTGGTAATTTATTATGAAGAATTGTGTTTAGTAAAGTTGCAACCACAATATACGAGTACATACACTATAAGATCTTTATTGTGCAATGCGAAAAATTTCAACTCAAGTCTCGATGGGGCCAAGAGAAACGTTTTATTTTCGCATTCCTGTTGTCCAGGGGTTGGATATGTTCCTCTCCCAGGGTTCGTCATCGCACACCATCTTCGGATTTTCTCATCCAACCACCACCGATGACCTTCTTCAAGTCGTCGGTGCAAGTTTGTACATACAGGACAAGTCAATTCCACGCACAATCATGACTTGCAACTCTAAAAACGTGCTCTCTGTGTAAACCGCTATGCGCTACTCACAAACTTGCAGCCTAATGGCTCTATAGCTTGTGAGCTAAATGGTTTGGCGCACTCGACTCGTGGCCGGCTAATGAAATAAGATCCCGACTCCGAGCTAAAGAATGGCGGAATTAAAACTACATAAATGAACGACCGCTACCATTCCAAATGGGAAATACTAGAGGAGTTCGCGCAATGAAATGAGCGGAGCGACTCCGCTGTGACGTTTGTAATTTCGGTTTTCAATTTAGCGGAAAGCTGCTATTTGAGATGTCATATAAATGTTGTAATAATAATAATTATTCATTTATTTTTCAAGTAAGTGTTTCATTCATTCATTCATTCATTCAGTGCCTATGAACATCTGTAATATAACAAGAATATAATCTTGATGACCTTGATACAACAACAAAGATTTTATTAACAGCATTTAATTAATAGAATACAATATAAGGGAAAGATAAAACATATGAAGTGTTCCCACCCTGTTCCGAATTCTTGTCCCTGTAGCACGTTGCCCGATATTTTTTTATTTTTAGTTTCTACGTGTCCCAATTTGTCGAGACAGGTGTTGATGTTCAAAAATATGTATATTTGATTTCCTTCGTGGTCCTAATTTTTATAAATTTGTACAGTCGACAAACAATCACGTTTTTAATTTTTACCCCATTAGTTATTTATTTGCCTTTGCCGCAATTCTAGCGTGCGGTCACTCCTATTTTTCAATCTACACTTATCTATTGAAAAATGCAGTACACATCGGCACCGCGGCGGCAATAGGTACACACCTATAGTCGGATTATTTATTCGAGTCAGGGATATGACATCTAGAACTGTCAATAAAGTGTCATCTCCGTATAAATTACACACTGTTTGACATATCCATAACCCTATAACATATGTCGTATCCCATTTTAGGTACTATGCATAAAACATCGGGGCTGCCACAAAATAAATTCGTAATTAAGTATAAAAATATTATATTATTAATTATTATTATATTACAAAACTATTAGTTATTGTAAAGTAAGTATCTCTAATATTTTCTTAGGTTTTCGCGATTACTATACATAGCAATTAAACAACTTTGAACGGTTTGAAGTTGAAGTATCTCTAATTGTTAGAAATAATTTCAAGAAATATTTTTATAACACTCTGGGGAGACTAGACAATTGTTAAATATACAAAATCTGCGATTTTTTTTAAATATTTTTAATTATAATTGAATCTTTATATTGTACACAAAGTTAGAAATGTTGAAATAGTAAATTAGAAAAAAATCTTTATAAACATTTAAAACTGTGTGTGATTAATGTGATTATTAATCATTTAATTATTATTATATGATTTTTGGCAACATTTGTATTAATGATACCAGATGGTTCTGGTAATACAAATGTGACCACAAAAGAAAGCTCTGACTATTTTTGTATTTTAGGTATTATCCACTCTTTATTTTAAATAAGTCGATAAAAAAACATAGATAACTCAGTTTTTGTTATTTTAATGTTAGTACCTAGTTTATTTCAAAATATTTAAATAATATACAGTGATTATTTATTAAATCATTGTTACCAATTCAAAATTCAATAAATGCCAATGTTATCAATTAATTTTGTTTACTGTACTTTAAAGTACAACTAGTAGCGGGACAGGTTACAGCTAATTTTTACTGTCGGGACACGGTGGCGCTATTTTAAATAAATATTAAAAATGGGTCAGGCTCGAGGGACAGGATGGGAATAGTCCTAAAATATAATATCTACATAATAAAAATATTATTTTAGAAGTCGCAGATCTCATAATATGTACTTATATATATTTAGACAGCTGTGACAGTATTTTCAAATTGTATTAATTCATACAACGAATTATTAACTATAAAATTAATATCAAGCGGCTCGTTGGTCTAGTGGTATGATTCTCGCTTTGGGTGTGAGAGGTCCCGGGTTCAAATCCCGGACGAGCCCTATTTTAAACCCATTAAACCTTCACATATTTTCATCAATTTTTTATGCAGATCAGTTCTTTAAAATGCCTATCAAAGAAAGGTACACGCTTTTATTTTGTATTTATTACAATTTTATTTCAATAAATGTTTATCGAGTATCAATATGTATAATCAGAATTTCATTACGACACTATGTGTATAATATCAATATTCACTATGTGTAGTACCTACATATAATTTCACGAGACGATATGACGGCATATACTCAGTAATATTATATACCCATTTGTATCTATATGTAGGTATTGTATCTAGACACTTTCAACACATGTTGGTAATAATCATAATTGTATGTACCTACTTAAGGATTCCTTTCAAATATTTCTGTCGCTATTTAAATAAAATATATGGAAGTAATATATTCAATGAAGTCTTCGTATATATTTTGACAATACCAACAAACACTTAAGCAGAAAAAAATTAACGCATTCGGCATAATTAAGGGCATCTGGGGAAAGTCCAGATGAAAGTGAGGGCTTAAGAAGCCCTTTGAAAGAAGTCCTCTGCCTTGATTGATGGGACGCGCAGATTTATTATGTTAATTCTGCCCTTCGCGGTAAGAACCCCAGCCTAATGAACTCGAGATGACGATTTTTGTAGGTAAAATACTTATTTTGGTTCATACAAACTGTATGTATCAATTTATAGTTTAGTTTAATTTTTCGAAGTGTATAAATTCAAGGAAGAATGAAAGTTACCGACAGCCTCAAAGAATTAGCAAGTTGAAGTGGCAACTTCAACTTGTTCAGTCGCAGGAACTTAACCGATGGGATCATAGACGGCTTCTCGAATGGAGACTACATACCGGGAAACATACAGCAGGATCAGGTGGACTGACGACTTGAAGCAAGTCGCCCGTACTGACGGTAAGAAGAGTAGAAGACCATGTGAGGTGGCAGTCCTTGGGAAAAGCCAACGAGTATATGCAGCAGTGGAGAAAAACGTAAATTACTGTTATTTCTTACACTTTACAGACTAGTCTTGTGTCATTCTTATCCAAGATTTCCCTGCTACTCAGGCGATGTCATCTGACCTCGTCATTTACCTTTATTTATCTGTCACTTTTCATTTAACTTGAGGCTATCCCTTGATTATACTAGCCTTCAACCGTCTGCCATTCTCCCCCATATCCATTTCAAACATTTTTTTTCCGACCTTAACCTATAACATGTGTACCCAATAAATATGTGGGAAAAATAACTTACCTATCATACGTGACTCCAGGATTTTATTGGGACTAGTAGGAAAAATTCATTGGAATATTTTTCCTTTTAAAATATAATGTTTTCAAGCCGAAAGGTCACTTCAGCCGAAACCGTGGGCTGCCGCCCACTGTCCACACTAACCATGCGTAACGCGGCTGAGATACAAACACTTGGGTCAATCCATTCAATCTGTGGTTAACTGGTTACACTCTGTCTCTTTCGAACTGAAGGATAGTTTTGAAGTCCACTGATCAATGTCTAGGCAGCAGTAGTGAAGTGCTTCCCAAATTCAAACGACGCGCGGCGTGATCTCAATAATGGGTAGTACTTAGATATATTTGGAAAATTTAACTGTAAACACAAATATTCGAAATTTGAAACAAATTTCTAAGACATTTCTAGGCAGCTCTTTCTACAACTTTCGGTATAGAATGTCTTGAAGACCGCTCTGTACGCAGTAACTCTTTATCAAGGAAGTGCGGATGAACCGCCCTTTGGCGACGAGGTCTTGCAATTTATGAAAGGGCGTCTGCCTTGCTTGCAGTGGTGAATGTCCGCACACGTAAAAGATCCTTATATCCTTCCTAATATACCTTAAAATATTTTAACGGGAAAGTTACTTTATTACTAGCGTATACGAACATTTATTCACAAGCAAGATCGATTCGCCTAACAACCACTCACTGCATTCCATAACACTTACTTCATATGTATGTTTCCTTATAGTTAGAACCACCTCAGCTTTCTCAAAACTTAAAAGACAGACGTGAGAGGTCGAACATCACCACTGCCAATCTCCCGCAGACTACAATAGAGGACGACCGAGTATCGACAATAGAATCGTACCGATACTTGACGATAAAGCGGGCTTTGTTCACTTCACCACTGGACAGGCGATTCCGAGTTATTAAGTTTATGGACTTTAAAATAGTGCATACAACGATTTATAAATCTAAAAAGATGTATTAATAATGTTCTTGACAACCGGCATAAATGTGTACCTAGTTATTGGCAACCAGTTTTAAATAAAATGAGACAGAATTGAACTACATACCATTCCATAAGCCTATGTCTCCACTGGTGTAGTAAAACGGACATTGAGCGCTCGAAGCTCGAACGCTGAGTGAACGCTAGAATCTTAATGAACTTTTAAAATTAAAGGCTAATGAGTGTTACAGTCCAAATTTTTAATGTGTGATGGTCTTAAACCGTTGTGGTTAAAAGCTCGAGTCTACGACGGTTTAGGTTAAGGTTCAATAGCACTAACATAGCCCGCCAGCGCTTGAGCGCTGAAGCGTTCAGCGCTCGTTTTAACAACACTAGTCTCCACACACGATCTTACTCATGTTTCATCTGGCGCCTAACGATGACTATGAACTTCTGAGAACTACAAACATTACTTATGTATTCCATACATTAAAAATATAATTAAAGGTTCACCAATTTACGTGGAACCTGCGGAATAAATCATAACCCAAAAGACCCTAAAGATTAAAAGGGCTGTGCCCTAAAGTGGGAAGTTACGGGTTGATAGTAGGTAAGTACAACATACTGACTTATTGTTCACAAAAACATAAATTTTATTAACGGAAAAACCTTTAACTAATCAATATTTAAACAGCTGTATCTAACAGTTTGTCCAATTTTATCAATTGTAGAGTGTTACCATTAATTTATCATACGGCTCGTTGGTGTAGTGGTAGATATGATTCTCGCTTTGGGTGCGAGAGGTCCCGGGTTCATATCCCGGACGAGCCCTGTTTTGCCTAAATGTGATGTAAAATCTCCTCATAAATATTGAAGCAAATAAACAATACAACAAACTTAATCGTATAATTAGATTCTTAAGGAACACATTTTTGATTGACCTGTTGCATATACTACGTACGACGCGCGACTACATGTTTTTCCTAATTTTTACTCAACTCCCGTATGAAAAGCACTCACTGAACAGGGAAATGAACAAGGTTATCTCCAGTCAATGAAAATTACAGTCTGATAAAATTGCAACGATTCGGCCAATATGGCCTCCGACATTTTCCGTGCGAGATGTTCGCTACAGAATACAGGGTTGCGTTCAAAAACTCAATAAATAACGTCATTATACTTATTAGCGGAACATTGCTGGCTGATTGAATCAACCGCACCAGCCCTCGCACCACCTGACAATTACTACCTTCCTTTTAATATAACCCTTGCCCCATCGAGATAAGTTTATTTTGAGCCGTAGTACTCGGAGTACTCGTCATTTAAGTGCTTCTTTTGTGACGGAATTTCGCTACGTCTCTCTCAATTAACCCGACTGGAAGCGCAAAAATTAAGTTAAATACACTTTGCCGTGTTTACTTATTGGCAATCGACTGGTTGCCGGTAACTTTGTAAATTAAAACTCTGTAGGGACTAATGTAGAGCTCAAGTTTTGTACGACGCGACGGTTTTGTTGTATTGCGTGTAGTAAAACATCGATAGGTTGGCTTTACTTTAGTAGTCGTTGAAAGCAAGACAATGTGCATGAGAATTGAGGAGGCTCGCGCTCAGTGTAGACCAAAAAGGGGGTGATTACTAAGCTATACGCGACAGGAAGTTAGCTATATAAGAGTATTTTAAATTTCGAATCTGCCACTTTCATTTAACATTGCGAGTGGCCGCCATTTTTGTGTTCGCTTTGGCACCTTATTTTGACACGTCCTTGTATTCTATGGTAAGTACACATTCATGCGACCTCATGGAAGTTTCTTTTCGAGTTACTGGTCGACCTGTGTGCCCAACGCCTGATAGTTCTTATTCAATTAAATAATGTAATGCATCCGGCCCTTTCAGTATCCTCTTCTGTAAATGAGCCTCATCATGCACATCGTCTTGTGCATGAGGGATGTATGGCTTTAAAACGCAACGCTGGACAAGCGGATTAGCGTGTCCACTCTTTTAGAGGTGGTGTAACTACACGAGCCACAAGCCGCGGCTGCCACAAACCACGGCTGCCACAAGCCGCGGCTGCCACAAGCCGCGGCTGCCACAAACCACGGCTGCCACAAGCCGCGGCTGCCACAAGCCGCGGCTGCCACAAGCCGCGGCTGCCACAAGCCGCGGCTGCCACAAGCCGCGGCTGCCACAAGCCGCGGCTGCCACAAGCCGCGGCTGCCACAAACCACGGCTGCCACAAGCAGCGGCTGCCACAAACCACGGCTGCCACAAGCAGCGGCTGCCACAAACCACGGCTGCCACAAGCAGCGGCTGCCACAAGCCGCGGCTGCCACAAACCACGGCTGCCACAAGCAGCGGCTGCCACAAACCACGGCTGCCACAAGCAGCGGCTGCCACAAGCAGCGGCTGCCACAAACCACGGCTGCCACAAGCCGCGGCTGCCACAAGCCGCGGCTGCCACAAGCCGCGGCTGCCACAAGCCGCGGCTGCCACAAACCACGGCTGCCACAAGCCGCGGCTGCCACAAACCACGGCTGCCACAAGCCGCGGCTGCCACAAACCACAGCTGCCACAAGCCGCGGCTGCCACAAACCACGGCTGCCACAAGCCGCGGCTGCCACAAGCCGCGGCTGCCACAAACCACGGCTGCCACAAACCACGGCTGCCACGAGCCGCGGCTGCCACAAACCACGGCTGACACAAGCCGCGGCTGCCACAAACCACGGCTGCCACAAACCACGGCTGCCACAAGCCGCGGCTGCCACAAACCACGGCTGCCACAAGCAGCGGCTGCCACAAACCACGGCTGCCACAAGCCGCGGCTGCCACAAGCCGCGGCTGCCACAAGCCGCGGCTGCCACAAGCAGCGGCTGCCACAAACCACGGCTGCCACAAGCAGCGGCTGCCACAAGCAGCGGCTGCCACAAACCACGGCTGCCACAAGCAGCGGCTGCCACAAACCACGGCTGCCACAAGCAGCGGCTGCCACAAGCCGCGGCTGCCATAAGCCGCGGCTGCCACAAGCCGCGGCTGCCACAAGCCGCGGCTGCCACAAGCCGCGGCTGCCACAAACCACGGCTGCCACAAGCAGCGGCTGCCACAAGCCGCGGCTGCCACAAACCACGGCTGCCACAAGCCGCGGCTGCCACAAGCCGCGGCTGCCACAAGCCGCGGCTGCCACAAGCCGCGGCTGCCACAAGCCGCGGCTGCCACAAGCCGCGGCTGCCACAAACCACGGCTGCCACAAGCAGCGGCTGCCACAAGCCGCGGCTGCCACAAACCACGGCTGCCACAAGCAGCGGCTGCCACAAGCCGCGGCTGCCACAAGCCGCGGCTGCCACAAGCCGCGGCTGCCACAAACCACGGCTGCCACAAGCAGCGGCTGCCACAAGCAGCGGCTGCCACAAGCCGCGGCTGCCACAAGCCGCGGCTGCCACAAGCCGCGGCTGCCACAAGCCGCGGCTGCCACAAGCGCAAAGGAACTCCTCTGCGCTTGTGGCAGCCGCTTTTATTATCCTTTAGTCACCTTTTACGGCACCCACGGGAAGAGATGATGCAGAGCTATTCTATAGCCGGCCCACACCACAGGGCTAAGTGAAAATTAGAAGACAGATTAGTGAAAATTTGTATTTTGTTACCAAATATAATGAAATTCAACAGTCCTAGTGGTTATGTAAATACTATAGTTTCTTAAAAAAATTAAATCCTGAAAGAAACAATCTCAAAATCCGAGGGCGCCTGCCTGCCGAATACATAAACCGAAGCCAGAGAGCACACAAAGCTAATTTCATTTTCAGCATTTGTTTTGTTTTGACTGCACTCCGAGCGTTGGGTTAGCTTAAAAGGGAATCTCAGCTTTTCATGGACAATATCCGTTTGGAATTACTCGCACTATAATCGAAATAGAAGTGTAGCTATACCTTAAATCAAATCAAAATTACACTATAAGCTCAAATCATTTACTTACATGTAAAAACTGAACTATTTATTAAATTAATAGATACTTTTAGTTTGTGTAAATAGAGATGTACGTAATTAATCTAGTCGGTACAACTCCCCGTCTCTCTTTTGGTATTCCAAAATGAGGAAAGACAGTGTAACTTTCTGCAGAAACACAGCTAGCCCCGGTTCAAGGCCCCAGGGACAGAAACCGCGGACGATACGCACACCATCATGTAGCACGCCCCTTCTGCATCTTCGTTGAATGCTAGCCGCCATGAAAACCCAACCACCTCAGCGCATGAGTAAATAATTACGCATTTTTACTCATGTGGCCTCAGGTTGCTCTCCAGGTACGGGTTAATAATATATCTTTATCTATAAAAATATTTTAAATAACTTTTTCAGAAAAATACAAGATACTTTTTCTTTTCATCTAATAATAATATAGATACAATTATATCTACGATATATTGCATACTTACAATTGCATACAATTTGTAGAATTGTTCTAAGACACTTAGAACATGTTCCAGAGTTAGGTACGAAGATAAGATATAAGATAAGATAGATAAGAAACTAAAAGATAGCGAATAGCGCTTATAAAGATCGATTTATTGTAGATATATTTGCTTACCAGAAATGCAGATTGAACCAGGCCTGCTTTAACTCTGAATAGTTTGAATGTAGAACTTAACACTTAATACTTACTTGGTGTACGTACATCGCCTAACTTGTAAAACTTAAGCCTCGTAGAGTAAACTTGGCTTACCAACAAGTAGCGACATATTTCACGCGGGCTCTATCCTACCTGTGCCTAAAACAATCAAACAACCACTTTAAGTACAACCCACCTCCTGATTAGAACAACACCCTCAAACGCACAATCAAAAATAATCTTTATTTCCTTTTAAATGGAGAACAAAGTCTTCTGAAGTTTGTCGAGGAGAAACGTAAGGTTACGATGGACTGTACATTCGCAAACAAGTACAAGTTGCCGCGGCAGCTTTGATTTAACTAAATACGAAGTAACGCTTAACTAAGATAAGTTGCTCACACATCCGTGCTACTCGTAACATACGCCGTAAGGTAACTAACACACTTGACGATACATTAGAATCAGTTTCATTCAATCCAGTTTAATCATCAATCCGACCTGAACCTAAATTAAATTTATTTTAGACAACATAAATTCATTTTTTTAAAATAAAACAATGAAATGAATACTGAATATAATAATATAATCAGCATAAAATACTGAATGAGCAGCAAATCGGTGGCAGCAAATATAATGATTATGTTTAAGTTATCTGTGACAATAAAGATATGGACGTCGACTTTGTGATGACATTCTTAATAATTTAAAATGATTTAATATTACACTTATTCAAAAATAGTTTGTTTCAAATACCAACCTTTTAAAAATAATAACTATTCACTAATTACAAAAATAAAATAGGAAATAATAACAATTGAAGTACATGAGAACATATAAAGTAGGTAGATACCTACACATAACTAAATACATAGAAATGTTTTATTTTAGTTTCACTCGTACAAAGGCGATATTTAAAAATCTGTCAACAAACAGTACATTATTTCTTAACATTAACATTATAAACCGATTTACAATTAAATTCTTAGGCACATCAAGCCACATAAAAGTAATAGTTTAGGCATTATATCAAAGGAGTTTTCAGTGCGTCAAAACTGCAATCGCAATTGGGATAAACCAGTAATACGGGTTAAATTGAAAAAAATTGAAAAAAAATCATCTACCAATTTCATTCTGAACTTAACAATTACATTAAACCGATATTGACCTTTATTAACACGTGAATAGGCCTTACTTGCAATACAAAATATTGGCAGAACATTTTCTGGAATTGACATTATTAGCTTGTCTCATAATAACGCACGTAAGACATTTCCACCTAGAAGTATTCGGGGTCTACTTATCGCTCAGCGCAACCTGTATTCGACCCTTATAGTCGATTTTTGTTGCTCTGTGTTGAAGTGAATTTTCAATCAAAACAATTTTATTGTTATGTAATCGTCGAAATAAATTATTGATGAGTCTAGAATTCTAAAACTACGAAGATTCATCATTTATGTCTTGAACTTCTCAAATTCAAAACCAAAATCACTCACCATACGTGTTATCAAGAGAGTCCTGTTCTGATAAAAATATGTCTTGCGCTTGGTAACGATGCATTTTAATTGAATTGTTCATTTAACTGTGACTGCGATACCTAATTCAACTGTAACTATTACATACTTCACAGCTACATCTAATTCACAATCTTAACTGCATCCAGTAATAATAAAAATATTTTCACAAATCCGGACAACTGACCAAATTGATCAAAAATCAAAACCGGTAACGGCATTGGCAGGGAGGGGTAATGCCGCTACCGGTTTTGGCATTGAGATAGGCGATCCAAAATCCTATAAACATCTACTAAAAATTTACTTTTTGTTAGTAAAATGAAACTTAACAAGTTTTTTATTCAAACATTCAAATGGTTGTTACATCTTTGCATATTGTCTTTCTGAGTAAACATAATTAAGAACATTAACTTTTTAAATACAAACTTTTGAGAACGCGTCGCGAAATAACAGAATTCGTTAATTAACTCGCTATTTCATTATCTAGGTATTTGTGTATACAAAGTGCTTCTTACCTCTCAAGTTGCTTAAAACATTTTAATTAAAACATCGGCTGAGACTACTTTGTTATTACCGATAGGTACATGTCCTTTATCTGGCCTCATTAGCGATATTAATTAGGGCGTTCAAGTGACTAAACAAATGTACTTACCTGCAGCGGGCGCGACGAGGTTATACGAGGATCTAAAATAAGTTTGTAAGTCAGCAAAAGTATTTGCTTTTTATCACTTTTATCTTGAAGCAGTTCGTTATCTATATACTTTTAATATACAAGTAATACCTATTCACTTTACGCGTGCTTTTCTTGAAGTTTTCTTCCAGATGTTTGAACATTATGCTTGGACCTATTAATTTTTGAACTTATACAGAAAGGACGATTCAAAAAATCAACACAAATTCATAGATATTTTAATGTTAAAGCAGTTAATGTCAAAACCATGGCCGAATCATAATACCCATATAAGCCACCATGGTATTTTGGTATTTTTTATTTATTAAGATCACCCATAGTTGTAATAGCAGTTACGATTGTTTATAACTTATAACGGTTGTAGTAAATCATAACTCGTACATTGTCACTAATTTTATAATTGTTGGTTGATTGGGACGACATCTATACATTTTTCATATCAACCATTAAAAAATATACCATGTACAGCTATGGTACTTATGTTAATTAAAATCTGTTTTGCATGGAATTACGCAATGTCGCACGACTAATCCGCCGAATAAATTAATAGTACATTAAGCATAAATCCAGAAACTCGCATTAATAAGTTTATACAGGAGCAGCAGGAATCGTGTTCAATTGCCCCCCCCCCCCCCCTCCCAACCACCCCGCAATTTATTTAAGAATGTTATGTAAATTTGAACACAAGTCTTTGATCGTCCGCATCAAAAGTCCAAGTAAAAAACTTCCAGTGGAGCGGAGAAAAAACGAGAGGAGCTTAAGAAAAATAATGATTTAATCTTACTTTTCGCCGTCTCGCATATAAAAGCGGTGGCGGAGCGCGGGCGGCCGGGGGCGCGAGAATCGTTTTTAATCTTTGCTTTGTAAAGGTGATTATGAGGGATTATAGGTTTGGAAGTATGGCTGAAATTTCGCGGCTGAAGAGACGGCCCCCTTCGGCTCATTTATGCGATATTTTTTGGGTCCGCGGGTGGGGTTGCGGTCGCCTCCCCCTCGGATACTTGTCAACTTTTCCTTATTCTGGAACTGTTCAAAGGAAAGGCTTTATTACGTTTTGTTTTGTCTTCGCCGATAGATCGTGCCTTTTATTGGATGAGCTGCGGTCTCAATCTCCGCAGACTATTCGTTCTGTTTATTGTATCTCCATTAAACTGGCACAACTCCCAACCTTTGCTGAGAGTACCTACCTATATAAATCGATGTTCACTAAGTAAATAAATAAATATAAACTGCAAAATATTGTTATTATTACATTGTTGCATAAATTTATAAATAAAATCGTAGCTTTCCATTAAGCCACTATATAGGGTTCTTCATGAAAGCTGTGAACAGGATTTTGCAAGGGGCGCACCCGCATACCCCGTGATGTTGCAGGTGTCCATGGGCGGCGGTATCACTTACCATCACGTGGGACCGCTTGCTGCTCGGTCTACTTCCCTTTAAAAAATTATAATAAATATAAATAGTATCTATTTATCGAATAGTTATTTATTATGTGCATTTTTTTTTAAATTCAATTTATTACCGAGTTGTCAGACGAATGATAACATAAATGAAAAGTAAATATAAAAAGCAAGTAATTCTCCTGTAAATATGTAAACTGCTAATTGGTTTACCAATTAGCGGCCATCGATATTTTAAATTTAAATTAATATTGTCATATTTGGAATGTCATTAGTTTTTTTTTATGCACGAAGGCGGCATACGAGCATACAGTCCACCCGAATGGTAAGTGGATACTGTCGCCTATAGACATCCGCGATACATGCCAACATTAGTCTAAAATGACAAACGTTAACACGCCCCGGGATGCGCTCGCTGCCTACCTTTGGAGATATAGGAATGGATTTGGAGAAAGGGTTGGGAAAATGGGGAGGGATAGGATGGGAATGGGCTCTGGCACATCTCACTCACTACCGAAACACATACGTACATGAAGGGAATAAGATAAAGTGGGAAATGCAGTACATTTCAAGGTAGTCTTCTGTGAGAGAGGAGTAACGAGACCAGTCGAGGGCGCCCAGTAGCTGTTGCACTCTCCCCCTCAAAAACACACTAAAGATGATGAAATTAAATCAATCTTCGAACAACTTAAAGCTAATATTGATTCTCGTATTACGAATAAGATGCTAAGTTGTATATTATACCCGTATCTAATGACTAACTTTACTGTTACTGAAATTAATGTTTCTTATTTTAATCATATTATACATTATTATACACTAGCTATATCAGTAATATATATATATACCTATTCTCCACCTACACTAACCCCCATTCTTACAAATAGATACTTTATACATCCTTAGGTGGCGAACGTTCATTCGCTGCCTTAGGAAAAGCCCCGACTATACGCCCGGAGTTTTGTCATTTTTCATTACGTGACCAGATCAGGTTTGTCATCGACGAGTGGCGGCGATCTTCCACTGGCCTTAGCCACCACCCTACCACTGTCTTCCCTTATCAACCACTACAGTATCAAACAAATTTCAACTCTGAGCTGCAGATCCTGGATTCTAAAATGGATTGCCTCATGTTCGTCGTTAAGATCTTGCAGTTTCGAGTGGATGTTCGAGTAAAGCTCCACTGCTATACGAAGAGTAGTGCCTGTGTAAGACTTGAGCTGATACCCTGAATACGTAAACGTAGACGTCGGATATCGTCTCGTCCTATGTACAATGTCTTCATTTTGCAGTTTATACATTACCCGTGTTATATAAGATGCAGCCCAGTAAGAAGTTAAGATTCGCGCCGGGCGCTACGAGGGCGCTACAAGAGCTCGTAGTGTTCGTAAATGTAGCATGTATAAAGGTACAAATATCAATGTACATATTTACCTATACTATGATTACGTGATGAGAAAAATTATATGTATATAAGTTATAATGGCATTATCAAGCATACGTAGTATGGTAACATTGATATGATTATAGATGATATTGTGAATGGAAATTATAATTAGGTAGATGAACGTAAGAGATGAATACCTACTTATGTTATTGACGACTTAATTATATTGCTTGATCTTCGCGGGGGGAGGGAGGCGTCTCATCTCAATCGCAAATCGGCCATCTTGCGCCCCGGGATCGCCGCCCGCGCGCCTGCCACCCCCGCGTCCATTATACTTTTTAAGCTCCAATCTCGTTCATTTAAACGGTTGGCTTTAGATGGCAATCGCATTTTTCCACTGCAGGTCACGTCTCGACCCGTCTCCCGGCTCGGGGGCTTAAATCAACAAAAGAAATAATAAGATTCGTTCAAATTAAAAGTGTAATGTCGCGAAAGTGCGCGGACGAGCAGGCGGGCCCTAATCCCGCCGACGCTCTTCATTAGACGAAAGCCGTGGAACGCTTAAAAACGTCGCCAAGAATTTTTCTTTATTCATAACGGAGATTAAGAGAAATGCAAATGAAGCGAGGCGTCGCGGGGGCTACTTAGCTGTGTCAACAGCGCTCCAAGCATTCGAGAGCGAATCGGTATTTTTTTCCGTACCGCTTCACACTACACGTGGCGTGGTTCACACTGTCACATTTCAATTAAACTCAATATCCTTGACATAAACATAGTAATGTTACTATTAAAATCATATACCTACTGGTACTTCAGTAGATCATTAAATCTTCTACCATAATCTTCATGACTGTTTTAGCTACATAAATAACCGTCAAAGTTGAAATTATTTTAAAGGTCATCAAATATAATGAAACAGGATATATTAAGTCGTTATAACTGTAAATACAAGGCTTTATATATAAACAATAAGGAGATAGAAATTTTAAGATGAAGCATTGAAGGAAGACAAAGGACTTTCCGATAATAACATCGTAGTAGGTATTTGGTGGAATTTCGTTATTTTGTAAAAGCGATCGAGCGGTTCATTTATTTGTTCATCCGGACTTAACGTTTATGCTGGTCGCAACTCTTTCGAGGCGGGACTAAGGCTGTAGAAACCTGCTCATGTTTATCGATAAAATATGAATATAATCAACACAAATAATATAGTTACGTATGTTAATTCCCGTCTAGGGCCCTATATTTCTGCGAAAGAAATCTAATTTTTGACGGAACAAAATTATATAATAAACTACTAGAAACAGACACAGGAGCATAATTTTTTCGTAGCTCCGCTAGCATTTTGTAGATTTGTTTCGTTACTCATACTCTGAAGCGCTTATAAGTACTTATATCAAAATAACTACCTATTGTAAAATTGCCGGACAATTACGTTTAGATTAATTCTTTTAAAATCATATCCGTGAAAAAAGCAATAACAATTAAACTAATCCTTTGCTCAACGTTGACAACTAAGATGCGACCAACCGCAATAAATAAACGACTGTTCCTATGACATTCGTTATGACGTCATAAGAATCGGTAATTTCAAAACACAGCGCAACACTAAAACCTCCGTTCCACCAGGCCGGGTGTATTTTTATTTGGAATTTATATCTAGCAACGAATCCCACATTATTGTCTCCGAGCATTTATTTTCTGATGGGCATTAAAACCCAAACCCCTTTTTCTTGGAGAGGCGATTTCATTTTAGCTGGGTTTAGGGTATTTAGAGTCGTCTTATAGGGCTCCGATATTGCGCCCCGGTGGGTGGAATAATTAATTTACTCTATTATTATTCCGTTTTCTCGTTCTGATAACGGGTAGATATAAATTCTTGAGGTGTTTTCTGTTGTATATCTTAACTTTAAAGGTATTGTTTTAATAGAAATTATAGAATTAAAACAACTCTTTATTATAGGTACCTTACCTACAGATACGAGGGCGGAGTGATAAGTCTGGTAAAAATCTATTTTGGAATAAAATTATCGCAAATTGCATGAAACCTCCTTGTTCACAACTCTTTTGAAGAACTAAATTAAAATTTTCAGCCAGTACCGCCCGTTAGTTTTTTTTTGACAGCCATTAAATAAAAACAATTAAACGCATTTTCGCAAAAATGGAGAAAAGTGAATTTCGTGTGTTGATTAAACATTATTTTTTGCGCAAAAAAACTATTACGGAAACGAAACAAAGACTTGATAAATATTATGGGGACTCTGCTCCGTCGATTAAAATGATTCATAAATGGTTTACGGATTTTCGGTGTGGTCGTACAAGCACAATTGATGCTGAACTCCCAGGACGCCCAGTTGAGGTCACTACTTCAGAGATGATCGCTAAAATCCATGACATAGTGTTGAACGACCGAAGAGTAAAAGTGAGCGAGATAGTCGAGATAGTAGGCATCTCAGACGAACGTGTGCGCAATATCTTACACCAACATTTAAATATGAAGAAGCTCTCCGCGCGATGGGTGCCGCGTTTACTGACTGTTGATCAAAAACGCATGCGAGTTACCACTTCGAAGGCAGGTTTGGCGTTGTTTCAACGGGATAAAACTGAATTTTTGCATCGTTTTATAACGGTAGACGAAACATGGATCCACCACCATACACCAGAAACCAAGCAACAATCGAAACAGTGGATTGCTACGGGTGAACCAGCTCCGAAGAAGGCCAAAGCAGTTTTATCGGCCAATAAAGTGATGGCTACAGTATTTTGAGATGCACGTGGGGTAATCCATATTGACTACCTAGACAAGGGTAAAACGATTAATGGCGAATATTATGCCAATTTATGGGACCAATTTAACAAAATTTTACCTGACAAACGACCGCATTTGGCTAAGAAGAAAATCCTCTTCCACCAAGACAACGCACGAGTGCACACCTGCGCGATTGCCATGGCCAAAATCCATGAGTTGCGATATGAGTTGCTATCTAACCCACCATATTCGCCAGATTTAGCCCCTTGCGACTATTTTCTGTTTCCGAATTTAAAAAAATGGCTCGGTGGGAGAAGATTTAGCTCCAACGAGGAGATCATGCACGAATCCAATGCCTATTTCGAAGGGTTGCCTAAGTCGTATTTTATGGAAGGGATCAAAAAGCTAGAGAAACGCTGGATGAAGTGCATTGAGTTAGAAGGAAACTACGTTGAAAAATAAATCATAATTTTTAAATAAAGTTGACTCCTTGTTTCATTTTTACCAGACTTATCACTCCGCCCTCGTATAAAAGAATAATTATTACATGTTTTAGGATAATAAATGCTGAAATATCGGCGCTATCTGTTCTATCCGGCCGAGTTTGACTATCTCACCTGACACCGAATAACTAGTGGGTTTGTATTCGGTCACCACATAGGTACCTAGTTAAAAAATAAAAAAGTGTAAACATTTAAATTATTCAGAGCAATAGTATTGCTAGTTAATTAAAGGCAATTTGTGGTGAATAAATAAATATATGTTAAAAAAATGAAACAAAAGTATTTTGTTTCTTTTTCGTATACACTTCCATAGATACCTTCCAGTTAACGGCGTCTCGTTAGACGCACTGCTACATTTATAAATACATACTTATATTTTTATTTCCATTTGTTAAAATTGGATTCTATTTAGAATTAACTAAGTAGGTACCCACCATTTAAAAATAGTTCAATTTTAACCATTCGTCATTACATTTCGAATGGTTAGATTGTAAAATGTTAGACGAATACTAAGATTGTAATACTACAATCATAGTAATTTAAAATTATTGACTTGAGTTATTCAGAAATAAGTTGTTGTGTTAATCATTTGCTGCTCATTTAGTATATATATTTTGCTGCTCGTTTATATATAAATATATATAATTTAAGCCGTAAAACTCAGAAATATTTTTACGTAACATTAGATAAATCAGAAAATCATAATCATATATTATTTGTTCCGTGACGATATCCGGAATCCATCTTGAGTCAAGCTCCTGTCTTTTTCACGTTTTTCGTCCTAGCAACTTCCCCTCTTCGACTTCCGGCGCCACTGTCGCCTCGTTTTATCGTTTCAGATGGCGGCGACCCGCATGGCGCTCGGCTTTTACCTCATTATAGCGTCGTTTTTCGTAGCGTTAACACGTCTTAGCAATATTATTTTAATTTTCATTTAATTAAATCTAATAATTTAACGTAAATTGCATACGTAGTGAAAAAAAAAAACCCTCTCGTAATGGAGGACGAAATATATTTTGATAAACAAAGTGATGGTGAACACGTGTCACGGAAGAGAAGTCGTTCTTCAAGTTCGAGCAGTACATCATCGGAGGAGTCTAGCCCGGATAAAAGGAGAAAAAGGCGGTCTAACCATGTAAGTGACGCACAGTTTGAATTCCTTTCTCAACAAGTGGCTTTTCTAACGAATTTGATTTCGCAAAAACACGGTGAGCCTCAAACGAGTACTTCGTGGGTTGCCGAGGTAATAAATGGACCCAACAATGATACAACAAACGAGTTGGGCTTACGCCCACCGCCGAGCACGAGTGATGCGGATAATCAACAGCTCCAATTGTCAGAGCTATCAACTACGTTAAAAGATCCGCCATTCCCTAAGTCTGATGATAAACATTTAGAAAAGATAACCCAATTACAGCGTTTTAAATGTAATGACTGGCATGCAATTCGTTTTTCCGAAGCTCAGAAAAAGTACGTCACTACTCCGGGTTTTATAGAACTCAATGTAAACGATGAACTGAGACGTTTCAATGCGTCTAGGTCTAACGATGATCGTTTGTACTTGATAGAGAGAACTTTTGCAGCTTTATCCAATGCTATACTGACTCAAAAAGACGAATTGCGCACAACTTTGCAAGGTTTAGTCGAATGGTCTAATGATAAGAGTACAACACTTACACCACGATCTCTTTTCGATAAGATTGAACAAATGTTTAATAAAGATTCGAGCTATACAAAAGTGACCGATGATATTTTACAAATATCTTGCGGCCGTCGAGCCGACTGCATTAGCATGCGCAGGGATTTATTAATTAAGAAAATTTCGGAGGAATATCACTGTGGGGCGTTGCAAAAAATTCCACCCAGTGCTGAACAATTGTTTGACAACGATATGCTTACAGCCTACCTTCAAAAAATTGGGGGGGGGGGCGAAAAACTAACCACTTGCTTCCAGCCAACGCAGCAAACTGCAGCTACAGCTACCGGCCAGAGGCGTGCGTATTATAACCAGTCGAAACCATCGACAAGCAAGCAAGAGAGTGAAAACTTTTTTCGTAAAAATACCTCAGCGTCGAAAGATAAGTTCAAAGGTCACTCGAGGGCATCCGGCAACAAGACTTCCAATGGCAAGAACAAACACCACAATTCGTCAAGAGGTAAGAAATCAAATTACAACTCATCAAATAGAAACAATCGATCATGACTCGCAATCATTTCGGGGCGGCTGTCTAAAGCAATATATACATGCATGGGAGAACTTAGGTGCGCCCAACCACATATGCAAACTTCTCAAGGGAATACGTATTCCTTTCGTGATGAAGCTGCCCCTTATATATCCAAATCAATCTGTCATAATAAATTACGAGACAAAGCAGAGTTATCATATGACACAGCTAATAAAAAATATGATAGACACGCATGTACTAGAAAAAGCTGAGATCAATCCCAGCTACCTATCAACATTTTTTCTAGTTCCGAAAACGGACGGATCGTTTCGCCCAATCTTCAATTTGAAGAGGCTAAACCGTTTTGTCAAACTAAAAGGTTTTCAGCTTTTCAGTCATTTCCGAATTCCAAGCTTTTTACAGAGCAACGATTGGATGGTGGAGGTAGATCTGAGCCAGGCATATTTTCACCTTCCCATAGCCGAAGAACACAGGCGATTTCTGAGACTCAGCTACAAAGGCCAACTTCTACAAATGACGTGCCTTCCCTTCGGCCTTTCATCAGCGCCACGAACGTTCACATCCTTGACGAACTGGGTAGCCGAGTTCCTGAGAAGGCGAAATATGAGGTGCGTGGTATACCTAGACGATTTTTTAGTAGTGAATCAGTCCTGTCAAGTTTTACGCGAACACATTACATTTATGGTGAACCTAATGAGACACCTCGGCTGGACTATCAATATGGACAAGTCTGTACTGGTTCCGACACAACGCCTGGAGTTTCTGGGTGTTACATGGGACACCAAACTCAACACGAAGTCCCTGTCGAAACCGAAGTGCGAAACGCTACGCAAAGCACTTCTCAGTCAGATGTCCAGAGGCAGTTGGTCCCTCAGACAGGCCCAGTCCCTTCTGGGGAGACTCAACTTCGCCTCTTTTGTAATACGCAGAGGGAGGTTACATTGTCGAACCCTGCAATTTCACAATCGATACCTTCCCACGGGACACCCCTACAAACAAGTGAAATTGCCACAACCGGTACTCTCCGAAATGCGATGGTGGTTAAAGGCAGCACAGGGCTCACTTCCTATACATACAAACTCGATCTCTCATCTGCTCACGACGGATGCATCGGATTTCGGCTGGGGAGCTCAGCTGGGCGACACGAAAATGTCAGGACAGTGGACAAAACGGCAACAGTCATGGCATGTCAATCTCAAAGAGCTGTTTGCTGTCTACGCGGCAATACAACAAGAGAACAGCCTGCTTCACAATGCTCACATTTTACTGCAAACAGACAACCGAACAGTCGTAGCTTACATAAACAAGGAAGGCGGAACGAAATCGAAGAAGCTTCTGAACCTCACACGGCAACTATTGAAGGTGATGGACCACTTAAATCTACAACTGACGGCTCAGTACTTTCCGGGCCGATTCAATTGCGAAGTAGATGCCCTATCACGCGGCAAGGTCTGCCCCGAGTGGCACCTACTCTCTACAGCAACGGACAACATATTCAAGATGTGGGGCACACCGCAAATAGACTTATTTGCGTCGGAAACAGCTCACGTAGTAATGAGGTATGTATCGCTGGACACGCAAGACCAGCAGGCTCTGTTTCACAACGCATTCCTTCACCAGTGGGACTACGAACTTGCGTGGCTATTTCCTCCACCGAACCTAATACCCCAAGTATTGTCTCACCTGAACACAGCGAACGGTCAGTACATCTTGATCGCTCCGAAGTGGAAAATGGTATTTTGGCAAGCAGACCTACAAGCCCGGACCATTCAAGAACCTTATCACATCCCGCTCCTTCCACAAGTTCTGATCGACACGAAAACCGGAATGCACCCGCCAGAGATTCAAGACATTCATTTGGAAGCCTGGCTGGTTTTGGGTGGACAGACGAAATCAAAGAATGGTCAGTAGAAGAAAGATCACTGTTATTGTCAAGTTGGCGGCGATCTACAATAAACACCTACATGCCAGCATGGAACAAATGGAAGATATGGTGCTCCTCTAACAATTCTTCTTACAGAGATCCGAGTCCAGAACAAGTTGCTCGTTACCTGGCGTATTTACACAACAGCGAAGGTCTGGCTTATCGAACTATACTAGTCCATAAATCTGTTATTTCTACTTTTACCAAATTATCAGGTAATACTACATTGGCATCTAACTTTCTTATTAAACATATTTTAAAAGCTATTTCAGTTGCAAAGGACAAGAAAATAAAACCACCTATTTGGAATGTAAAGAATGTATTACAATACTTAGAAAATAATACACCAGATGAAAATAATTTGTACCAAGTATCCAGACGTGCCGCTATATTACTTTTGCTAGCGGCAGGACGACGAGTACACGACCTGACACTGCTGAGGATCAATGCCGACCAATATATAGATGAGGGCAATTCTATTGTCATGTGGCCTTGTTTTGGATCGAAGACGGATGACGCTAACAACAGGCAATCTGGATGGAAACTAAAAGCACATCCGAACAAAAATCTCGACTGTGTATTTTGGACTCGTCAATTAATCGGTACTTCACAAGATCGTCGAAAATCAGGTATGCTGTCAGAACTTTTTATAACTGCTAGAGGTGATCCAAAACCAGCTTCTAGAACTGTAATCAGTGGCTGGATCAAATCTGTTCTAAAGGACGCGGGTGTCGATGCCACGCCAGGCTCAGTACGCTCTGCCGTAGCCTCTCTCAATTGGCTAGAAAAGTTTCCTATTGATCAGATTCTTCAGACTGGAAATTGGCGGCAAGAACATACTTTTAGAACATACTATCAAAGAGAGCTAGCGAATCAATCCAGAAATAATGATTTTTCGACGTCAGTTTCCTTGTCAAATTTCTTTGAACCTGTGCGATAACAATGATTTGGTTAATTTGATGATTAAAACTGTATGATTCATATATAACATTGAATAAATATTGTTTACTTTTCAATAACTTATTATAATTTAATTTTTTATTTTACATAACACATTATAGCATCTACATAATTATTGTAATAATTATGGGCATACCAGGAGATAACAAACATATCACTCAAGATGGATTCCGGATATCGTCACGGAACAAATAATAGAGAGTTTTAACTAACAATAAAACTTACCTATTATTTTTCCGACGATATCCGGAATCCAGGTAATACCTACCTGGTACATCGTGAGTAAGTATAATGAGGTAAAAGCCGAGCGCCATGCGGGTCGCCGCCATCTGAAACGATAAAACGAGGCGACAGTGGCGCCGGAAGTCGAAGAGGGGAAGTTGCTAGGACGAAAAACGTGAAAAAGACAGGAGCTTGACTCAAGATGGATTCCGGATATCGTCGGAAAAATAATAGGTAAGTTTTATTGTTAGTTAAAACTCTCTATAAAAAAAAAACATAAAAATACCTCGCTATCCATCCTACCCTTTAAATACAAACAATAATATCAGAAACATTTTTACCTAAAATCAGATAAATCAGAAAATCATAATCATAAAAAATATACAAATAGAAATACCTAACTACCTATATCTTTTTTTCAAAGAACGCGATGAATTAATGTTGTTTGCCAGACACCTACTTATAGGTATAGATAGTAGGTATATATAGATAGACTCTTTGAACTATCTCTAACAACATTAATTCATTGCGCTCTTTGAAAAATAGGAATAGACATTTTAACAAATATTAATTAAGTTAATGTACTCTATAAAAAGATTGTGAGAGCGACAAGCGCCCGCAACGAATCAAAGCATGCAAACGTTCGACTTTGTTTGCACACTCGTTCATATCCTGCCGCAGTGAAATCGCTTGAATATCCGCTAGCTGACATACTATGGAGAGAGTTATCACGTTTAATAATGTTTACAAATAAGTACACATTTCTACAACCGCTCCCGTCACCGAGGTGCGGTCCATCCGCACTGTCTTAACAAGGCGGTATCGCGTTCTGTGCGATACTAAAACTGCTTTATATCGCGAAGTTAAGCATTTGGGAGCCGCCGGTTAAACTTCATAATTATTGAATGATGTTGACATATCTCGCTGTTTATGGCTGAAATTTACACCTTATCACGAGGTGAACTGGTTAACTGTCTGCTCATTTATTCTACAAACAATTCCGGTTTTATAATTATATCTCAATTAATCTTAGATTTGCAGCACTATCACATCACTGTAATGCTTCAAACTGTATAATTTTTTCTAACATTTGCTCTTCCTTAAGCACATAATTACCTACGTCTTCTAAAAAGAAAGATACGAAGAGGATACACGATTCGGACTTTTTGGCGGGAACTCGAGAAGTGACGGTCGCGTTTTTGTTCAATTATTATAAAAATTGTGTATTAGGCGTTTTATGGCTTAATAGTTAATATTAAACTTCAATATTTTTCTTGTGTGCTGTTTGTGATAATCAAATAAAAGCGTGAGACTGCGTTTTTCATGTGCTTCCAAGAAGTCCTCTTCAGTTCTTTTTACTAAAAAGTTCTTTTTACTGAACGACTCTTGACTTAATTCGACAGGACTGAAAATTGACAGGATTCGTTTTAGACTATGAATTGTTTATGACACTAGCAGAATGTGCTAATTGCACCATTGCTATATATGAAAAGAAGAAGAAGATTTGGGTCAATTGCCATTGCCATACTTTCTTATCAGTAGTATCCCAAGCTTAATTTGATTAGCGGCCGCAAGCCGTAGAGTGCCCTCGATGGGATGGACGGCAAACTTTGGCGACCGAATCTCTATTATACTTGTATAATCTGAATCATTTTAATTGCATCAACTGCCCTTACCTACACATATCTAGATAACTATTGAATATAGGTACACATAGATCTATGTAACTCATAGGTCTAGGTAGATCTATATAGAACTCATAGAACTCATAGATTATAGATAGATCTATGTGCAGGCAAATGATTAATGTTAAACAGTAAATAATAATAATACAGTTGCAAGCCCGGGTAGGCGATTATATTCGACAGTAGAAAGGCACAGTTTGATAATTTACCTATATGTATATTGGGCCCCCACCTATAAAATTGCCGTTTGTTTATTGTGGCCACTTTGAACATAGGTACTTGTGTTTGGCTTTGAATTCCGAATTCAAATTAATTTCAATTTAAAGCTACGAAATTCTGTTTCAAAACCAGTTATTCATTTGTTTTTCCGTCAAACGACTTTTTGCTTAGATATCGTTGTGTTTGCGACCATGGAAAAGTTAAACATTAGCCTTATTTTCGAATATGTGTTCTGTCGTTGCAGCACCCCAGCACACACGGCGCACAATGTCAACGATGTGTAACGGAACACTGCAAACGAACACAACGTCTTTGGTTTAACAAAAAATAAAGGTTTTTTTTGGGGGGTAAGTAGGCGTTCGAGCAAGCGGTCCCACGTGATGGTAAGTGTTACCGCCGCCCACACCAACACCGAGGGATATGCGGGTGCGCCGCCGATCTTGCAAAATCCTATTCACAGCTTTATTTAAGAACCCCATATCGTAGCTTAATGGAAATGAAATAATTTTATATCTTTCTGGCGTATTTTTTATCTTTCCCAATCATTTTCCCAAAGCTGACGCCCACATCACTTAAGGTAGGCAACGCTTGTGTGCCAATGTTCGTTATTTTTTACTGAATTTAACATGAACCCTAAGTATTGCAGATGTTTATGGGCGATAGTATCTACTTATCACCAGTTGAACTGTTGCTCGTCTGCTACATTATTTCTGTGTTTGTTCCATTTGGTATCATCTACTATCGGCATAGCAACCACCCTTCCGTCGGAGTCCGCCGCCATAATGGTGCCGAATTAGCCGCGAGGCCTGCATCGTGTTCCCGCGGTGCGCGGAAGAAGCCGTTCCGAGGAAGAGATTGTTGCATCTGAAAAAGAGGACCAGCGGTTGCAGGCAATTACAGGCGCATATGCATGACATGGTGGTGAGGGGATCAGAGAGACCCGGTGAAACGGTTGTCCGCTGGCCGTCCGCGGGTTGTTGGGGGCCCGAACCCGGGGATCTCTCTTTAATCTCCACCCCAGGAGGCTGCCCCGCCGCACGCGAAAAGTCCCTTGGGGTAGCAGTTGAGCCGGAGGAGACCAGAGTGGAAGCCGAATGCTGCCCCTGGGGGGAGGGGGGACCGGGGGCTCTTTCGTACCCCGCGCCAGCAAATCACACAACCTTTGTGGTCTAGTTTTTCACTGCCCCGTGCCTGATTCTCTCTCTCCGTCCCCGTCCCCCTTTTTTACCTATTCACACTATTTCCATGGCCAACAAAGAGAAAAGGTTTATTGATCGCTCGCGGCCCATTCCGTAATTTCCTATCGTAAGTGGACTTCTGCAACATCAGAGGGATGCATAGTAACATCAACGCCGTCCACTACCACCTTGAGTTGGCAAAGTTGGCCTTACTTTTCTTTACGGAGATACAGATATCCTGCCCAGCCGATACATCATATCTTCATTACCCCGATTTCAAACTGGAGCACTGTTCTGTGCGACGTGCTTTAGCCATATGGAGTACTGCTCACATCTCTGGGTCGGCGCACCGAAATATCAATTGGACCCATTTGACTCGATTCAACGACGTGATGTTCGACGTCGACGATCCCACTCTCACGGGCGTTTTCGAACCCCTCAGCGTTAGGAGAAACGTTTCGTCCCTCTGTGTGTTCTATCGCCTGTACAATGGGGGCCTGTAGGGGAGGCCGGGGCCACAATTAACAGAGGTAAGTATTAACAAGCGAATTTCTCTAAAACTATATACACTACAACTATAACACGTGCTTTGATATGTCGACTAGACCACGCAGCATGGCTTGGGACTGGCCAGTTGCGCTCAACGCGCCGTGAGAGTGAGTTGTATACTGAACGACATTTTTGGACAGGTAACGAACATTTTTAACTTTACGATTTTTTGATTCACGCTTGAAACATTCGGTATTATGATTATGTTTTTTTTTTCCAAGAAGCGCATTTTATACTGAATAATGCTACAATACTTAATTAACGTAACTTTTAACCAATATTTTGCTATGTCTTTTAATACTAAAAAAGGACCCTTGGGGCTATAATTAACAAATCGGCAGGGTCAGTATTAACGTGTTAATACCTACCCCGGATGTGGGGGCTAGTATTAACAGGATATCTGACTTTTTGTGTATAATTATTGTAGTTTGGTATTTTTTTTTATGACAGCATGAGAACGTATAAACGAAAAACTACGCGAGGCTCAACATCCTTAGAGGTCTACGAGTTGGCTGCGCTAGAAGTGATGGAGAGAAACAGAAATTACAGGGATGTAGCAAAAGAATTTCAGCTCTGCTACGTTTCACTCTTCAATTTTGTGAAGAAAAAGAAAGCGGGTGCACCAGTAGAAGTGGGCTACAAAAAAACCCGGTTAGTGTTCAATCCTGAACAGGAAGCAATAATAGCAGAGTACTTGTTAAAGTGTGCTAATATTTATTTTGGATTACTACCCAGTGAGGTAAAGAAATTAGCATATCAATGTGCTATTTTTTACAATGTTAAGAAGGTGCCAGAATCTTGGAAAGTTAATGAGTTCGCGGGTAATGACTGGTTCACGAGTTTTATGAGGAGAAACCCGAGGTTATCGATTCGAAGCCCTGAAGCCACAAGTTTAAGCAGAGCTACTTCCTTCAACAGAACCAACGTGCAAACCTTTTTTGAGAAATATAGATCCGTGCTGGAAAGATACAGCTTTAATGCATCCCAGATGAACATGGACATGGACAGGAACATGGACGAAACAGGTGTAACCACCGTTCAAAAGCCGAAGAAGATTGTTGCAGAAAGGGGCATAAAGCAGGTCGGAGCTGTGACATCCGCCGAAAGAGGCGTACTGGTTACACTTGCAGTTGCAACAAATGCTATCGGCAATACCATACCCTGTATGTTTGTCTTCCCTCGTATTCGCTATAATGACATCTTTGTTAGAAACGGACCACCAGAATGCATAGGCGTTGGAAACCAATCGGGATGGATGACTCAAAAAGAGTTTCTAAAATTTATTGATCACTATTCGTCATGTGAAGCCGTCAAAAGAGGATCCTGTCTTGCTCTTACTGGATAACCACAGCTCACATGTAAACATGGAAGTGGTCAACAAGGCCAAGAACAACAATATTGTTTTGTTGTCATTTCCACCACATTGCTCTCATCGCTTACAGCCTCTCGATGTCGGGGTCTATGGTCCACTGAAAAATTATATGAATAGAGCACAAACTACTTGGATGACTAGTAACCCGGGAAAACCCATGTCTATATACGATCTCCCTGTAATTGTTAGGGATGCGCTACCGTTGGCATTAAACCCTATGAATGTAATCAACGCATTTAAAAAATCTGGAATTTGGCCATGCAACGAAGATGTCTTCCAAGAATCTGACTTTGCGCCATCTTTTGTTACGGACCGTCCAGATCCCAGCGATCAAAACCAATCACCTGTCACTGAACCACCTGTTGAAAATGAAGTTAATGTTGCTGATAATCTGTCATTAAATTTGGAAAATCCTGAAGTTTTAATCGATATGCCCAATTTAGACATAAGCGTAACTGAAGTGATAGCGCAAATGTCTGATGAACCGGTTGCTGGACCTTCAGGCATGCAAAATGATAATGATTTCTTAGTCGAAACCATAAGACCTCTACCAAAAGCTTCACCACGAGCTCAGTCTAATCGTAAACGCATCAAAAAATCTGCCATTCTCACCGATACTCCAGAGAAGAATGCTTTAGAAGAAGAACATCATATGAGAGAACTGAGAAAGAGGAAAACGACAGCAAAAGACCAGAATAAAGGGATCAATGCCAAAAAAGATAAAGGGAAGGGTACAGGTAAGGTTAAAGGAAAAATAAAAACGACAGACGAGAAAGTAGAAAAGGTGAAGAAACGGATATTAGATGAAAGCAGTGACTCTGAAGGAGATGAATATTTTTGTATTGTTTGTGGTGTCTCTTATAATGAAGATACATCAGGTGGTGACTGGATTCAATGTATCTCTTGCAAGCAGTGGGCCCAATCTGGGTGTATCAAAGGTGACACCAGGGCCGTCTTAAGTCTATTCTGCGCCGGGGTGCGGGAGTGTATCCTAAGACAGTCAAACATCCTATTGTGTATCCTATGACAGTCAAATATCCTATTGTGTATCCTATGACAGTCAAATATCCTATTGTGTATCCTATGACAGTCAAATATCCTATTGTGTAATTGTTTACTATAGCGTTATATTTTTTCATTACCTTTAAAAGGTGAGCGCCCGGGGTGCACCGCACCCCTTGCACCCCCTGGTAAAGACGGCCCTGGGTGACACCACATCATTCACTTGCCTGAATTGTGAATCGGATGATGACTATGAATAGATATACCTACTACTCTTTTGCCATAATGATATAACTATATCATTATGGCAAAAGAACTCCTAATCGTTGACATTTTTTTAATAATTGTTGATTTAATAATAATTTAATATATATCGTATATAAAACTACATTTCATCCATGTTGTTAGATTAAAGAAAATACTTATTATAAAGGTAAAAATGTGCCATTTTCTATCTCATCTCGTGATATTGTATAAGTATAAATTAGACATATTTTTATGCCGAATTGTTTGATTCCTATCATAAAAATGATTGCTGATAAGTGTAAGACTGATAAATGTTAAGAAAAAATGACCAAAAAACGTTGATTCTCTAAAATACTTTAACAAATTTTTAGTTTTTGTTCACGTTAAGAGATTTTTGTTTTTTGTTTAATTTAGTTAATTATTAGAAAAAGTGTTGCATACCACTTCCTCTTTTATTAATAAAAGAAAATATTGACATACCTACATGTATTTGTTTTCTTCTATATCAGTTGTCATAACACATTATGTTAATTGTTGCCCCTTCTGTTAATACTTACCTCAGACCTGTTAATTCTAGCCCCAAATACGAGGTAAGAATTAACAACTGACTTTTTTCAGAAAAATTGATCTATTTAAGATATTATTTTTCTTATGTTTGATTTATGTTAATAACATGATACCTAAATAGTTAAAGCATCATATATCATAAAACTCTAGTCTAAATGTTGAAAAATTTCGAAGCTACAACTAAAAATCCATTTTTTGTTAATTGTGGCCCCGGTCTCCCCTACTCTGAAAAATTTTTCAATATAATTCTCAGCTCGGGTTTAACCGCACCTACCGTCCCAGAAGTGCGGTCCATCCGCATTTCCGCGATACGGAGGTATCGCATACTGTTCGGTCCAAAAATAATATTATATGCCGTGGAACGAACTGCCTCAAGAGGTTGAGACTCAATCCAATTGGTTGAGACGTTTCACTTAACCCTTACACTCCCTATTCGATGGATGAGATGGAATTGGATTGGATGGGAAGTAGAATTTTCAGCTTGTAGGTAGGCTTGTAGCTTGTAGGTTCAGCTGCAGGTACTGCAGACAGAGAGCAGTGGAAGCCTATGTACTCGTATTTATACATTCACTTTCAAGCAGACTTAATATCGAATATTGTAACTGAAAAGATAATAGACTAGTGTTATTGAATCTGATAAAAAGGAAAACAAAAATCACGAAGCTCCAGATTTTGTATTCTCAAAATATTGTTTATTTTGAATTTACAGCGACATCTATCAATAAAATTATGAAATATGGAAGCTCATATTATAATTTATGCTACTTACAATGTTATAAATTATGCTATCGTGCTACCCTCTAGTGGAAAGTCAGTAGACTATGCAAACAGCTACCTCTATCACCTTGTACATTGGATTGTACCATTTCTATGTAAGGACGTATAGATGGCGGTAGTAGTAGCATAAAAGGATCCTGTCTAATTTCTGAAGCGTGTCATTATCTGAGAGAAAAGACCTTATTGTCTGGATCTAGTTTCTCAGATATTGAGACCTTAAAAAATAATATACTTTTTTATTGTTTTTCTATTTCTATTTAAACAGAATTTCGAAACAACCGAATTTAATTGCAATTTTTTAACTAAATTTAATAATTTCTAAAGGAAATCCCTTTGCACATATATCATTACATATTTCTGATCAGATATATATTTCTTTATTCCTTTTTCTATCGTAATAAGTTTTTATTATGAAGAATACCTACTTTATATTTCTTCGTATAGGTACTTTGTAAGTATATATTTAGGCGAGTCCGGACCTAGTGAAATTACGATCTTTCCACAACTTTTTCTAAGTGGCTAAACGTGGTTTCTATTCAGGTATTTCTTTTTCGCAATTCCCTTTGTTGGTAATGTTACCTACAGGGCAATCTAACCTTAACAACAAAAATGTAAGAAGATAGGTATTAACATCTAAATAATACAATCTTGTTTCTGAATTAATGGCATTTGTGGGTACTGATGGTAATGGACTATTAAATCATGATCTTCATAGCTTAGATGAAAGCAACGGACGGTGTGGTACCTACATGTTGTATCCAAAATATTAGGTAATAGTATTTCCTTTCTAATAAGTATTACATGTTTTATTTCCTTTGGAGAGACGAAATAAGTACTTTTTTTTTTATATAGATTAGTGGGCGGACGAGCAAGCGGTCCCACGTGATGGTAAGTGTTACCGCCGCCCATGGGCACCTGCAACACCAGGGGGTATGCGGGCGCGCCGCCGACCTTGCAAAATCCTATTCACAGCTCTCTTGAAGAACCCCATATCGTAGCTCAATGGAAAGACCTCTTGAGGCAGTTCGTTCCATAATAATAATCCATCCATAATCCTTAGGTACATCATTTTATACATATTATATAATCATAATAAATTATATTTGAGAGATCGCTCTTTTCATTTTAAGATAACTCTTTTAACCAGATTGTTCCATTTTTTGTAGCATATATTTCATTAACGTACCTAATCTTTGACTGGTGCCCTCCGATCCAAACGACATTGATGGCAAAACATTAACACTTGGAAAAACAATAACACCAATTGAAGCGGTTAAAACTAATTCCGGGCGTTATGATATACCTAGAGCGTTCATAATTGCCATGAATATGAACAGAACAGCTACTTTATATATTACAGTGTAAATATTGAAAATTAACACAATTCACAACATATTAAAAATTAAATATACAGAGCATGTGTAAAATTCCAGCGCCCAAAACTGGATACATTTCATACCGTTCAATATAATCAGCTTAATGACTTAATGAGTCAATAACCTCCTTATATTTGTAATGGTTGTTTTGCCCCTGCAGTGGGACGTTATGGGCTCATATCGAATTCCTTTCTTTTGGATACATATCTGTCAGAAACGACGTTCCTTCTGGACTTCTGATTTTACAGTACCCCAGTTTTACAATTCACAGCTGTCTTGAAGATGCCATGGCATAGCTTAGTAGACCACAGCTCAGGGGTCATCCATAAATTGGGTCACACGTTAAGGAGGAGGGAGGGGGTCAACAAAGTGTGACATCGTGTGACAAGGGGGGAGGGGACCAGTCATAAGCTTCATGACGTCACAAGTATAAATCTAAAATATTAAAACTAAACTTCAACTCTAACGAAAAACTTTAAAATATTACTAACTATATCAATATTATTATGAGGTTGTTTTAATTTAATAATTTCTAAATTAAAAATTGCAAAATTTGTGACGTCACACCAGGGGACTCCCCAGTCACACAAATGTGATCACCCGTGACAAGGACGGGGGAGGGGACTCCAAAAATCATGAAATTCGTGTGACGTAATTTATGAATGGCCCCTCATTCCACAACTTTCGGGTTCACGATATTTATCTTAACATTAACCTAAGATGAATAACACGTGGAGCTGATCAACTATCATCTAAGACGTGAAAGAAAACTTACAAAAACACAAATTAAACCTTTCAATTACAATAGGCAAATTAAAAATCAAGAACGATCCATCGCGGCGAGGAACGTAGAGAACATATTTATTAGACGGAACTGGAAAACGTAGGTGTTTTTTTCTAAATGCAAAAATCAACTCAGCTTGCGAACAGAATTCAAAACTTATACCACTTTAGATAAAATCTCCGTTCTGAAATAATCGCAGTCGAAGATACGGAAATCTTAATCGGAATATTTATCTCTGAGTCGGAGACGAAACTTCGTTACAGATATCACCTACACGAAAACTGGTCATAGGGAATATTCGGGTATCTTCGGCAAACGTCGAAATTATAAATACTTATATAGAACTACTAATGTCTCCAAAACATTTTTTTCCATAGATAATAAATTTTATAGGTACCGTTGCTTTCGTCAACTGTTACCGACCCCATTTTAATTAGCTTTTTATTCAAAATTTTCAAAATGGTATCCTGTCAATGTAATGATGTTGTAATGGATGTCAAAATCCTTCACTTAGGTACTCCTTTAAAAACATTATACGTAACGATTTCATAAAGATACAGGAGAATTCAAGATAAGGAAAATCCATAAATAAACAAGCTGTAAATAATGAAATTATTTTTAACATATTTTAACTGAACTTTATTTTTTAACTGAACAAACAAAATTTAAAAATACATCCGAGAAAATCTATTTCAACAAGATACAACAAAGAGTTCGTGATGCAACTGGTCTTTCTCGTACAAGTATCCGTAAAATTGAAAGAGCTCACGATGACAGCTCGAATTCATCAGAAACTCAAAAACAAAGTACACCGAATAATAAATATAATAAATTCTTATTGAATCTTGACGATTTTGACTATTCTGTTGTAAGAAGAATAGTGCATAATTTTTATTTAAGGTTTAAGCAAGTGCCAACACTCAAGTCTTTAAAACTTAAACTAATTAAAGTCATAGATTTCAAAGGATGCGAGAGTACATTACGAAAAATTCTTCGTAATGATGTAAGATTGAAACGGATAAAATTCTTAGATTTGAATAAAAGATTTCGATCTGAAGGCAGAGAAATTGTATAGCAATTTCTCTGCCTTCAGATCTAATACATAAACTTTATTTACATTTGTCACATATCACAGGCAAAAGTTGAACTGATTCTCCAGGAAAGGATAAACAACAAGTCATTTCTACTGGACAACGTCTTATTATAGTACACGCAGTATATAAATACATAATATAAATCCATATAATCCATATAAATCTACGGATACAACAGGAGACTGTCATAATGAGATGAACAGCGACAAATATGAAAAATGGCTACGTAATCAATAGATTACTAATTTAAGTATTGGTTGGTATTGGTCGTTGATAATGCTGCATATCATAAGAAATATGTGGCAAAGCCTCCGAATTCAAATTCATTGAAGCAAGATATGATAAACTGGTTGGTAAAACATGACACTAATGATCCAACTTGGACAAAGCCACAAATTTACCAAGTTATTCTTCGTCATAAGGAAAGATTTGTGGACAATTCTATTGACAAAATTTTAGCTGAATATGGACACACTGTATTGAGATTACCGCCATATCATCCGGATTTCAATCCGATTGTTAACATATGGTCGTAGCTTAAGGGTTATGTAGCTCACAGAAATGTTGATATGAATATGACCACAGTAAAAAAATGTTATTGGAAAAAAATGATTTGTCCAGATGAATGGAAAAAAAGTTTGTGAACACGCAATCAAATGAGAAGATGAATATAAAAAATATGAACATGCCATGGATGATTTTATGGGTAGGATTTAATACTTCTGAGAGTTCTGATGATTCTGAAAGTGACGATGAAGACTGCTATTATTCTCATTGTGACATGGAAGATATTGAATACATACCACCAGAGAGTCTACCAAAATCTCTTAAATGATCTGTAACGTTTGACTAATGATTGTTATATAGGTGCTGTGATATAGGTGTTGATTTTTTAAGATATAATGTGAATAAAGCTAATAAAAGCAATATAAATTTATATCTACATATATTACACAAAATAGATAGTTATTAATTTATTATAATTAATTATCTAGTAATCAAATATACATAAATAAATAAGACCTAAGAAGAGCAAATGTAATATGATTGTCTAGCAATATAGGTAGTGACTTGTTTCGTAAAAACTAATGTCTTTAGTTTTTAAAGGAAATTCCAGCTCCATATATTTCTCTGCACTGACTAATGGCATGTTCATAAAGTTTTGTATTTATTTCGTAATAAAGTATGCAATTAGAGGTACGGTAATTTATAGACGTGTTTATGGGTGTTTCCGGATAAGATTATCGTTTTTGGTTTTTGATCCTAACAAAATACTCGTGGGCACAATAATTGCAGAACCTTCCGAATCTCTAAACCTGCTTGAGGCTGCTTGTCCTGTTGTCTATGTGCCTATTCTCCTGTCTATCCTTTATATTCTGTGTCTATTCGACCGTCTGTCTGTTTTTAAGATACCTACTAGTGAAAAGCAATCCTATTAAGCAAATCCATCGAAGGATTATTTTTATTTTATTTTATTTACATCTAACTCGTTTATGTTTGAGGTTGTGCATAATCTTTATGTTACATGATGTCCAAACTCAAATTGAAGCAAACAACTAAACTTTTGTTAAAATTTCTTTACTTCCAAGAGTCGGGTAATTCATTCACTCTACGTTTGTATATCATTCGAAATAATTTCTATGCATAGATACCTATAATTAATTAATTTATTTCTTTAAAATTAAAATCTAATGAAACCTAAATATATTTATCTAGTTTTATTTTATGTTATATTTAAGTGCTTATCAAATAATTAAATAGGTAGGTATATTTTATAATGTAATACAAATGCAATTAAATATTATTGTGTATATACAATTAAATATATTGGTCATAATCGGTAATTAACCGATTACAACCGATCTGACAGCTATCCACCAACTCTATTCCTGCCATGAAACTTTATCTAAATACCAAAGAGTTATAAAATCAAATGCAGTAATTAAGGTATCTTATATTATATCACATAAATTCATTGTATGTACCTACTCATGTACCTACTTTTGACACAACATCCAATGCTTGCCAAAAGGTAGGTATCTACTAATATAATAAAAAGCTTTACAAAGATAAGCTTTATTTCTTTTTATAATATACATATTAGCTATTTCTGTTACGCTTTAGTTAGAGGTAGGTATACAACGTAAATATTTACGTTGTATATTATAAAGATTATTTTTGTGTAGGTAATACAAATAGCTAATAAGAAGGCATTTATTGATGTAGGTATTGTCGTTATTTCAATGTGTGAGAGTGGCTACACACTCTTTTCCTACAATTATAACAACATGCGACTTCTATCTATGTATGGTATGCTCGTATTACCCCCTAGTGTTGAAGTGTCCATGGGCGACGGTAGCCACTTAGGTACTATCAATGTGGGCAGCTTGCCCGTCTGCCTCCATTATATATAGATACCTATATAAAAAAACCCAAAAACGCAATAGGTATACCTACGTCCGCAGATAGTCTAACACGCATAAAGTTAGTTATATTCCGTGAATGTACTCGTATATGTAGGTACCTATCTCATCTTGTTAACGTAGTTACTATTATTTACACATAAACAAATATTTGCAACAATGTAGTTACTGACATAAATTATTTCGTCAGATATTTATTCACACGTCAGATGTTTTGAACAATCTCAATACTAATGGTCTTATCAATTTATTTCACCAAGTTGCTAACACGCGGGGGTCATGTTCTCACATTTTCTCACATTATTTTGCTATCCATAACATTACGAACGCCGTCCTCGCATGACTACACTGACACACCCACGTTTTACGTCATCTCTTAATACTACAGATAAATACACTCATATACGATTGATTAATACCTATCATACATATAATATTACCATACCTATCTGACAATTTATACCTATCACTTAGCCGAGATAATAATATGGTGAATTCTGAAATAGGTAGATTTCTTCGAAATCTCCCAGGATATATATCGCAGTACTTAATTATTTTTCAGTAATTTTGTAATAGAGTAAATAATAATGAATCGATCTACTTTTTGCCGCTGTACTACGTAATAATTGGAAAATTAATTAGTAATCTGTGCGTAAGTCTTTCAATAATCAGTTAAAACTTTACATACAATACACACCAGAAACGATAAGTAACTGAAACTTAAATACCTACACTCGAGGACCTTTCACCTTATTTATTGAAAGCAGTCTTTCATAGGTACCTATCTACTTTAAATTTATTCTGAAATACTTAATTAATAAATTAGAATACTTAGATTAGTTATACCTACTCTTGCAAATCCATTTTAAAATCCATTTAAAAAAAGGTTATTAAAAAAAATCTGCTCTTTTTTATTATTTTGTTCTAGTTACAATTTTTTACAAGACAAAGCTACAACCACTAACTAAACCATACTTCCACTATTTGTTTGTAAAACTATTTCCCTAAACGAAATGCATTGTTGTCTTTTTGGTGAAAGTTATTTTTTACAAAATACATATAGAGAAAAAAAAAAAATATAGAAAAAATATTTCAGTTTATACTAAAACGCTCAAACCTGGAATTTCTAATTATTTATGAAAACGATTTTATATAACTCCGTAGATTAGAAATTGTGTTCAAAAAAGCGCGGGTCATATTGACACTACTCCAACCAATGGAGACATGTTGGCTATTTAAATTATCCAATCACAAAGCCTCTATGTGGTGTGACTTCAATGGGACGCGCCTATTCATTGCGTGAAATGATGATTAAACTGTTTTTATGACATAAAAATGAAGCAAGATAATATCGTACAAACTTAAAACGAATCTTTTAACTGGTTAAGTTTATTTACAATCGATAAAGTCCATCACAAGTAAGCATTCAATAAAATAGTAATAATTTCAAAGTTCGCTTCCATGCGTCGTATGATCGCGTCATATAAATACGATGCGCTCCCCACTCTTCCAGCAAAACGTCAAGTGCCGTTCTCTGTATTAGACCGATTTTTGGCGTCGTTCGCATACCTCTTGCCGCGATTATAAACGTCAAAATTTTGCAGTGACATTATTAAAATTTGGGCCGTGTGTTCAGTGATATTTAAAGTCGTTAAATAACACGAGAAAATGTCGTTCAACACTGATATCTCGACGAAATTGGAAAATAGCAGGTACGGAAAGTGATAGTTTTGTGATTTATCATCAATGGCCGATGAAATGGCTCGATCCTATAAGGGGCTGGCGTAGCCCTATGTGTGTTGCATTCCCAAACAGCGTGGTTTTTTGGTAGCGTGGGGCGTGATATCCTATTTTGAGAACTTTTAGAAGCTCGAAAATGTATAAGCGTCTGTGTCATCGATATGGAGTACGTCATACATGGTGATTTTTCAATGAAATGTGAGCTTTTTGGCTAGTTTCCATGTTGATTTACTGTTTAATCCGAAAAAGAGATTTTAATAGTTCTGAGATACTTATAAAGATGTTTATACCCATGAGGTTATCTGGAATTGGGGCGTATGCACTGTGGATGACTCAGAGAAAATTTGACACTTGTATTGGTTACCCTAGATTACCTGCCGTTTCATTTATAATTCATTAATTTTTCATTTTAATAACAATAGTTTAATAAACGAAATTGTCATTTTGTGACCCTATTTTTGTACTTTAGTGACTAAAAAACCCTCTGAAAATAATGTGTGCACTTATAATGTAAAAGTAACTCAGACCACTTTCATTCTATGAACAATTAAGATTGTATTATTCTTTATGACTTGGCAACAGTATTCTGTTGTGAAGCTGTGTAACTCTCACTGGTGTACATACAGTTATCATTTGTAAACTTTCACAAAACACTTACACCATACTTATCAATGACTATCAAATTCCTGCATTCTTCACAAGAGAATTTATGTTCAAGTTACTTTCACTTATACATTTGACAAAAGTTACATAATCTAATTCACATAATTATGATTTACCTACCAATTAGGTTTTATGGATATTTGATTTACCTTGACAACCAGAGCAGCTGGTGCATATAGTATACATGTATACCTTGAGATCCATCTCTAAAAATTATAGACTATTAAAAGGTTATTTTACTTAAACTTTTGGTAAATTTTATGTTATATACAGTCAAATAGCCATATATAACTGTTGATATACAGTTTTATACCACTATCATCCTGAATATACCCCTGAGAATTATACCAGTTACATGAATTTTCAAGATAACCTTAAACAAAACCAACAAATTTTCTTTCATAATAATAAGTCTTATAAAAAAATAATTATAGTTGTAATGATAAAAAGGTTTCTTTGTGTAGTGTATTTGTATAGATAAATAAATAATCTTTATGTATTTTCTTATTGTTACAGGAACAGCCTGCGTAGAATCGCCCGTCATGATGAAACGGAGTTCTCAAAACAAAGCATCCTCAATGACATGGAGAAATTTGTCAAAATGGTCAATGTTATGGATGAGACAGTGCTTGTACCCAGCCGTCTAATGAACCTGCCTCAGGAGGGTGATGACGATCCATTCAACATGTTTTCCATGCTGAATGATTTGAAGACTGAACTGTTGTGGTCGACTGGTGATACGGAGGAGTGTGTGGAGCGTGGAAGGCGTGTTTCGGATGTGAGTGACACAGAGAGTGAGACTTCTAGTGCTGCGGGTGACTCAGGGATTGAGGTAGAGGATGATAGGGAGTCAGCGGCTCGAGCAGCTGCAGCGTGCCGACGTTACCTCCGCGGTCTACGTCATTCTCTACGTCATCTCACCGCAGCCGCAGCACACCTCACGAGGTCGTATCAAGAAGAAGTTGGGGCTCCCGTCTAACACCCAGCTGACAACCTGTGATTAATGAAGAATGAAGCCTGACCCCGCACGTGCTGTATATATAGAATAAGCAGCCCGCACTGTACATATAGTTTAATTGGGCTGGACGTGTTTTGGGAATCTCAGTAAGTTATGAGGTTATTTAATAAACTTAATTTTCAATTATTTTCGAGTTTCTTTTATATATTACCAACAGACTTAAACAAAGAACACACACAATATGTGAATAATGTGATATAATATACTACTGGAAATTATGCATAATCTACACCTGAACATGCAAGATACCTTATTGAATTTGGTTAAGTTTTTCAATTTACAATGTTATTGCTTCAAAATGAAACGTCCTCCAACATCTTATTTTTAAGGTAAAGCTATAAATACATTATTTTTTAACATTTTTTAACTGGGAAACTAGATCCAACCTCTTTTTCCCTGTAAGATCCCTTTTATTATGACATGATATTTATATAAATGTCTATATATTACAGGAATATAAAATAAAAGATTAATATAGCAAATATACACAATTTATCACTGCCATGAGCTGAGCTATAAGTACGGAATTGTGATTATAAATAACGTTTTTAACTAGCATAGCAACTGTTATTTTTAGGTATATTACTGATGTGCGTTGGAATCTGTAATTGTGAATTGAACAGTTTTAACTTTGGAACTGGATATTGGATGGCTCATAAGAATAATAACACTAATATTACTTGTGACAACTCGCCAGATGTCCATGGCCTTCAATTAACCGTCATAGAGGCTAGACCAATTTTAGAATATTTTGTCCATGTCTGTTTGTCAGAGCAATTAGTTATTAGATTGCCAGATGATGTCTAAAGCTTGCTAGCTGAGAGATTTGAAATGATTCTGCCATACTCATTTAAATGTAAATATGAGACTGAATACTGAATGAGAGACAGATTTTGTATGAAACCTTATCGCCTACGAGTATACCTACAAAATCATAAATATAGATATAAATTACCAGGAAGCGCAGTGTGGGATGCCTCCGACCTGGTGGATCAACGACTAGAAGAAGTTCGCCAGTGGTGGCTGGATGACAGGAGCCAAGGAGCCTGTGGTGGCGACCTTTGGTAAAGGTCTATATCCAGTAGTAGTGGCATTATATCACAAAATAACAAAATTACTTATAAGTTACAAGTACGTATCTGTCAACTCATCAGCATAAAGATGATTAACTGAGGTCTTGACTTAGCACACTTATAATTAACACTAAGGTAAAGATCTTGTGATGTGAATTAATTTGTTTTCAACTAATACTTTCATAATTTCTTTTCAACTAATACTTTCCCATGACTGCTTCCGTTTCAAATTTACTAGTCTGTCTAGATAGCTATATATCTAATCTAGATAGTACCCTCTAATGAGGTATATGACGGTACAGAGAGCTCTTACTCTATAACTACTGTACATTGGTACCCTATAACTTTCTATACAGCAGTGAAGTCCGCAACAAAACGGTCCAGTAAATTCCGAGATTAGCACGAACCGACAAATAGTTTTTTTTACATTCCCTATGTAGGGATAAACGAGTTTTAGTACCTAACCTGTTACCAATGTCAGTATAATTACTAATTAAGAATGCAGTGTACCTATCGTGTGATCGTGACAGTTCATGTTCACTTGCTTAAATTGCAAGGGCAATATAACAGGTTCTTATTTCGTTTTAGTACTGCAAGGATGTGTTGCAAAATGTGGTAAAACAATTATAATTTCCAGGCAGTCATAGTTAAAACATAACAGTTATTTAACTCTTACCTTGTTCGTCGAGATTACGTACTCTCAATTCGCAATGTAGCATCTAGGCGCGGTGTGACATATTATTTTATTTTCAGCGAATTGAATTAACTATGAAGAAGCAAACCATGATAATAATACACTACAATGAACGAATGACAGGAATAAGGAACGAACGTCTGGATAATTTCTATCTCTTCTCTCTTTCACTTGAAATATTAACTTATCCGAAAGAAAGAAGAAACTCAAATAAATAAAATCCGTCAGAAAACAAAAAAAGAAAATTCAGCTTTACAATGCCAAACTGCATAATTAAAAATTGCACATACTATTGACGCAAACGTGGTAAAAGATTTGGAAGTGTGTTTTAAAGAAAAAAGATTCTTTCAAGATTCTTGCATTCAAACAACTAAACAAATCTGTTAGATCTACTGAATCATTGCAACAAACGACCTAACTACATCTCTGAGATCTGAAGTACGGACACAATCGAACTAAAAAACGAATTAAGATTAATTCCTTCATGTAAGTGAGACTGGTGTAATGAACTGAATCACATCAGTAAACTATAATTAATTGATTACACTTGCTGTATTGTTAAGATATCCTACTGTTAGGTTTTTACTATGAAACAGCTTTATGAATAAGTACCAAATGGAATTGTTCAAGAGAATATGAGTGGATTGGAATAAGGCTTGAATTTCAACATGATTGATTGGATTGTAGCTGCTGCTGATTATATTTACCATTTTACATGTCACCGCTAGTGCTATACTAGTGCTATGCTTTTAGCTGGCATGACTATTTTAGCTTCTGTATAAAACCTTTTTATTCTCTCATACTTCCCTTCTTGCGTGTTACATTTACCTGCAAACGGTACATTTAAATCTAAATGCGACCCTGAACTGTAAGCTTGTAAAAGAAAATCGATTAACAACTCTGCAGACTTCTGGTTAGTGGAGCGAAGTACGCTAAACCTCAAGCCTATACAATATCTATACCCTACAGAATAGTCTGTAACACTTGTCTAACCGAGTAACTGAAATTTAGCACGCCAATATAGTCTCCATTACACATGTTTAAAGATTATATTAGAATGCACGAATTTAGTCCATTCTGTTTCAATGTTTGATAGTTCTTACGTCCATTTAACACTTAGCAAGTGTACTTGTGAACTGAATTGGCCTTGTATTAATAGTCTTCCATTTTTAAAAAGAGGAATAGATTACTCAACTGCAAATTTAATGGTTCCTTGTGTAGGATCTTCTATTTTTTATTCATTCTATTTTTTATTTTTTATGCAAATTCATTTTTTATTCTAGGATCTATATTGTTCAACATTCGACAAGACACAATTTGCGCTCAGATCTTAGCTTTAATGCTAAATAAATCTTATTCTAATTTACTCTAATTCCATAACCATAACTTTCAGTATCTACTGCTGGACATGGACCTCCTCACTTTGTCCTGTCCATGAGAGATGTATAGCCTCAAAGCGCCACGGTGGCCAAGCGGGTTGTCGAGATCACTCTTTTAAAGGTGGTGTAGTTCCTCAGCGGTGCACGGTGGTCGTATCGGCATAAGAATTCCCTATAAAGTACTTAAATAATAATATAAAAAAGTAATAATAAAAGTATAAAAGTTACATATTAATTTACATAGTTTATACATATTAAAATTATATATTAAAAATAGTAAAATATCAATACTTACCTATAAAACGAAAATCTGCCTTCCTTTTTCTCTTTTCGGGAACAGGTTTTACAGTGTTTATGGCACAAGATAGCATTTTGAAAAATATTAGATACGTAACACCCACGTGGTGAGGTGACGTACAATCTGTGTTTAACACTGGTTCCAATTTGTATTTGCTTTTGAATGTGTATTCGCTTTGTTGCACTCCTGTGTTCCGCGCGTGGTATCTGCCTTTTTCTTTTAATTTGAGCATACTAGGTGTATATTTATATTAAATGTGTTCTAAAGTGGTTCTTGTGACTTCGTTCTTGACGAACTCCGTTCGAAAATGTTGCACATCGTCTATTTTTCCACAAATTGAGCAATTTGGTGAAGACACTTTCTTCATCATGTGAGCAAATTTATTCAATGGAATGTGTCCTGACTAGTTGAACTCGGCTACTGTTCATATGTACAAGCCAGGGAGCTTGAGGAGGCTCACTCTGGATAGTTTTATACCAGATTCCTTCACTTTTAGATCTCACATCAAAATACTCCTTCCAATCTTCATGACATATTTTTTTTAAATTCAGGCAATATTTCTATATTGTATGTAGGTATGACATAAATCTCTGATCCTTGGATCCCAATTTTGCCAGACAGTCAAAAGAAATTTTAAAAATACTATCTACGCATCTGTGCACTCGCCGCTGACGAGACAGCTAAGACACCGCGCTGCTGTAGGCTAATAACTCAAGGTCGCGCGGGAGTATCCCTTCTACTTTTGTTATTATTTATTCCCATGGTAGTGGCTTTATCTCTTAGTCGCGTTTCACGACACCCATGAGAAGAGATGGGTTTTTTTCGGAATGCCTAAATTCTTGTGGCCCCAATGGCCTTTCAAGAGTTACCGGACATGTATAGCTTAGGGCGAGCGCAGAAGGCGCTCAGCCAGGAGCAAAGAGTGTGTGCAGCAACGAGCCTAAGGGCTCCCCCGCCGGTAGACCGGCGGAAGGAACGGACCTCGGCTTAGGGCGTTGTTTTGGGAGGGTACCGCGGAATCGCGAGTTGGTGAGAGGGAAGAAATAGGGTGGTGCTATTCTGCAGCCGAATACTTTAGAATACTAAAGGCAAGCTACACCACATGCATTTGATCAACATTTAATTGTACTTATACTAGAACAGAATTCATTTAATTCTATCAGTTATGTTCAAATTCAATCTATGAGTTAGGTACCTATATACTTAGAATACTTACCGGTCATAGTTGTGGTTTCGTAAATCACATTTTTGTTTAATTTTGAATTATATCCGTCTAACTAATGTCATTTGGTTGCGACTAACTATCAAGTGATAACATTCATTTAACAATGTTCCAGAATTTTTATAATCAACGTAGTGTCACACCACGTTACACACACAAATGCATCTTAATATTGTTCCTTGGGTTTGTTACCCTGAGATACATTTTCACGCTTTTGAAAATCCCTCTCTTTTATTCACCATATTACTTACTCTTGCCATAAATATTGTTACACAGAAAACATAGATATTTTTATTTTTACATTGAAACTCATTATTACGTACTCAATAATATTTATAATATATAGTATCAAAATAATGAGTATTTTAGAAATAAAGAAATTTAGAAATTTTAGAAAGCATTTTAAAAATACATATTAAGCTTATTCGAAATGGTCACCATTTGCTTTTATAGAATCTTTCAAACGTGGCCAGTTTTCGATTGAAACACGCACCCCTTCCATGGGAAAATTGGCAACTGCCACCCTTATGGAATGTTTTAGGAATTCAATATTAGCATGGTGTTTAGAGCATGCCACGCTCTCTAAAACAGACCAGAAATCATAGTAATCGAGCGTGTTAAGATCGGGACTAGATAACGGCCAATTTTCAGCTCTAATGAAGTCGGGAATATTCCTTTCTAGCCACACCTGTGTCGAGTGAGCCTTATGACCTAGTGCTGGTCTCGCTGAAAGGACCATTCTTGGTTATGGAACAGGGTGTTGTTAAGAGGCTTTACGACCTTCTCAAGAATCGTATCTTGATATACTAGAGCCGATGTTTTTATAACTTTTTCACAAAAATATGGTTCAGTCACTCCTTGATAGCTAAAACCTCACCAAACCATCACTGAAACCGGATAATAGCCACGTTACACTCTATTGACCAATTGAGCAGCTTCTCTAGAATTGTGATATGAGCATAAACTCGATCATTTGCTTGTTACAATGTTCCTCAATGGTGAACATTTTCTCATCCGTAAATAAGATTTGTGTGTGAGCTCTCTTTGCGTAACGCCGAAGAAGTTGTTTTGATTTGTTAAGGGTGTAGATCGTGAAAATCACCGAAAAGAGTGTTACGATTTTTCATATTTAACCTATTTACATATGATTGATATCAATGATAATTTGTATATATTACAATCAAAGACCAATAAGTATGTTCATGCTTATATTAAACTCTTAAACCTAATAGTTGTTATATAATAAACGTCAACAAACGCACAAAATTGAGTAAAAATGCAAAAACATGACTTCGTATTTTTCAGATTTAACCCCATAAATCAACACAAATTGATAAAAAGAAACACTTTTTGAACACTGAAGAAACCAATAAGTATAGCTGTATACTTCTTTTTATACCTTTACAAACAAAGACTTCCTCTTTTAAAGCCCTAAAATCTAGATATATTTTAAGGTAAATTTTTCATACACAAATGTATGGGATAAAACGTTCGTTTCATTCGTGCAATCTCGGTGGTCTGCAGCGGCAGTTCCTTTCTGTAAGTGAACGCGACACCACGCTTGTCGGCTGCAGACAGCAGAATTACGTATTGTGAATTTGTGTTTTTTGTAAAAAACTGTAAGTATAACATTTTTATAATTAATTTATTTTCAGTTAGTAGAAAGTATCGATATAATGAATGTCTGAAAGAAAACCATGATGGAACTAGATATAAATCGTAAAAAATACAATATCTACACTAATAGGTATTATAAAGAGGAAAGATTTGGATTTTTGTATGTAACGAATAAACTCAAAAAGTACTGGACTGATTTTAATAATTCTTTTATCATTCGAAAGCTACATTATCACTGAGTAACATAGGCTATTTTTTTCGCAGGACTGATTGAATTTGAGTGGCATGCCAGGGAAAAGAAAGTTTTGTACGCATTATAAAAATATGAAAGCCAAAAGATCTCGGAATAAAATGTAAGTTCCTCCCTACTTATTTATTATCGCATTTGAACAGGGTACATTACAAAGCTAATACAATATGTCATATGATTTAGATCGCCCGATTCAGACATATACCTACAATAACATGTAAATATTGGTTTGTATTATCTATATCTATACTGATAAATAAAATTGAAGTATCTGTATGTAATATCAAAATAATAGGATTTTTAAAAAAAAAAAAGGCGATACGGAGTTCGCCGGGTCGGCTAGTATTGTCTAAATATCAAATTGTGGAAGTAGGTAGGCGACAGCGCAACTTTGTCGACATACCTATACCGCCAAACAGACGCGAGGCGCCTAGCGTCTGGCTTAGGGTTGTACAAAATAAATAAAAAGTGGATAATATTGATGAATAATATTTCCAGTATTGAAAATAAAGAAAACCTTGGGGCCGAGACTCTGAGCAACAATGCTACGCGCTGTATAGAGGTAAGTTGTTATACGTAATTCTTGTAGACTTGTTACATAAATAAACAAACTACTTAGTTAGTGATGGGCGAAGACAAAATCTCAATACCTACCTATAGATTTTTCTTGCAATATTTATTATTTTCATCGAGAGACAAACACCTTAGTACCGAAATACTTCTCAATTACTTTCTCAAAAGAAAATTTACGTTCAAATAGGTGACGTCATAAAAAAACAATACCTAATGCGTAAAGAAATTATAATTTCTATTCATCAGGAACCTAATATTGTATTAATTCTTTTGCATTTTTTTAAATTTTTAATTATTTTTTATAAAAAAAATCAAGCCATTATCTTTCTTTACAGGAACTAGTTATTGAAAACGACCAAGAGGGAAAGGTGGATGAAATGGAAGTTGGGCGTAGAGTTGTAGACGTTTCTTTTTTTTTTAAAGCTCTTCAGGCCATAGGGGACCACGGTCCAATGGATTGTAAGTTAAGTTACCTCAGTATAATAGGTGAAGTAAAAGTTGGTCTGGACTCAAAACTCATCATGAAATGTAGTATGTGTAGTATGAAATTTACTGTGTGTTTGATTGAAAAGAAAGAAGATAGAATGGAAGTGAATCATCAAATTGTATCTGGTATCATATCATCTGGTGGGAGCTACTATCAGTTAAAAACATTAACTGCCGCAGTAGCCCTACCAATCATGTCACCTTCATTATACAATGAAATTAATAATACGGTTTGCGATTGGTGGGAAAAGACAGCAGCACATTCCATGGCAGAAGCTGTCAAGGAAGAAGCGGAGTACGCAGTGTCTATAGGTAGTGTTGATAAAAATGGTACACCATTAATATCTGTTGCTGTTGACGGTTGTTGGAGCAAGAGATCTTATGGTAAGAATTTTTCCGCCTTGTCCGGCGCAGCTGCGATAATTGGCATTAAAACTAATAAAGTATTGTTTTTTGGAGTTAAAAATAAATACTGCGTAGTTTGTGCACGAGCCGCAAAGAACGACAGTCAGCCCTCGGAACACCGTTGTTTCAAGAATTATTCGGGATCATCTACCGGTATGGAATCGACCATAATAGTTGAGGGGTTTAAACGTTCCATTGTTGATCACGGTGTAATTTATAATAAATTTGTAGCAGACGGCGATTCCAGTACTTATAAAAAAATATTAGATTCGCGACCGTACGGTAATTTAACAGTAGAGAAAATTGAATGCAAAAATCATCTTTTACGAAACTACTGCAATAGCTTGGAGAAACTGTCGAAAGACACTAAGTATCCTTGCGAATTGCGGAAATTCCTAAAAGAAAGGTATTTGCGTTTAAGAACGGGTGTAAAATGCGCTATTAAATATTGGGGCGATCAAAATCAGTCACTCGAAGAAAAAATAAAAAATCTTAGTGAAGATATCCTAAATGGTCCACAACACGTATTTGGTAATCACCAATATTGCAAGGAGTATTTCTGTAGACCTGATACTCGTCGAATAGAACCTGTTGGGTTGCTTCCAGCAATTGTTGGATGCGGATTAATGGACGCGGTACACATTTTAAGTAAAAGACTGTCATATCATTCTAGAAGTTTAATTCATAATTGTACAAGTAATATAGTTGAAAGTTTTAACGCAGTGATTGCCAAATTAGTAGGGGGTAAGCGTGTAAATTATTCTTCCCGTGGTTCTTATGCGGGCCGATGCGCAGCTGCTGTTGTGTCTTTTAATACAGGATCGATTCATAGTAAAACTCATGAAGTAATATTTAAATCTAGTCCTAATCCTTTGATCGCGAAAGTGGAAAATTGTAATCGTAGAATCCGTTTAATTGCTAAACCTAAATTAAGATTGAAAAAGAGCCACAGCGCTGTATCGAAAGACGCTCACTATGGACCAAACTGCGAAAAACCTGATCTGAGTCCAGAATTATATGAGAAAGCCAAGTCATCTTTTTTAGCCGATTTAAAGTTGTCTTGTGCTGAAAGAGAGGAGCTTGAAAGGTCGATCCATTTGCAAAGAAGTAGTTCTGAGTGGATGAGTACAAGGAGAAAATTACTAACCTCATCATCGTTCGGGGAAGTTTGTAAAAAACGAGAGAGCACAAGTTGTGCTGTTCTTGTTCGTAAAATCGTTTATGGTAGTAATATCTCCAGTTTGCCTGCTGTACGGTACGGTATCGAAAACGAAGAAACCGCAATTAAACAGTTAGAAATTCAAGAGAATATTAGTATACAAGGTTGCGGTTTGTTCGTCGACGATCAATATGAATTTCTTGGTACTACACCAGATGGCATTTATGCAAACGGTTTAATTGAAATTAAGTGCCCACATTCTTTAGCTGGCATGACTCTTGATGAAGCAATGGCCAAACATACCTTTTGGGTTAAGGACAAGGCTTCCAAGGGTTATGTCATAAATAAAAATCATAACTGGTATTTCCAAATTCAGGGACAGGTACATATTACTAAAAGAAACGTTTGCATGCTTGGCATCTGGTTTGGTGCTACTGTACCTATGAAAGTTTATATTATAGAAAAGGACGACAAATTTTGGGAGGAGAAAATGGAGATGAAATTAGTTAGGTTTTATTACGATTGCCTACTTCCAGAATTAGTTGATCCTCGGCAGTCACGAAGCATGCCCATTCGTGACGCGCCCAGTATCATAGAGGCTATGAAAGAGAGGAAAGAAAGAGCTTTACGTGTTATGAAAGAGAAGAACGCCTAATGATTTTGAAAGATACAGGTAACTTAACTACCCAGCCAGTCGATTCACGTAAACACGCCAGTCCAAAAGTCGTTTTAACTTAGGAACTTAGAAATCGCCTTTTGGTTTTCTGTTTTAAACGCACTTACTTATCTAGTCTTGGATTGTCATAAATCTTCCAATAGCTCAATTACTATACAATTTCTGAGTTACCTGGTGTAAAGAATCATAAAAATTGGTTCAAAAATACAGCGAATTGAGAATTCTCCTTTTTTTAAGTCGGTTAAAAGGGCTAAATTTGCAAAAAACGAAGTGACGTCACTGCGCTACGGTTTTTATTACTTACGTGAATCGGGCAGCTGGTAACGTTTTCATTCTGATAGGTTTTGTGATAGCCATTGATTTTATCATCAAATTAGCAGAAATCAGAACTTGATCCGTAATCGAATGAAAAACCATTAGAATTTTGAACTCATATTTCGTTATTGTTTAATTACATACTTTTAATTAGTATATTAATAATTTACAAACTTCTGTTAAAATTAGTAAATAAATGAATTATTTACTAATTTTTGTACAACCCTAGCACGCTTTTGAGATAGCGAGTAATGGCGACTCATATTTGTTATTGTGTAGTAAATAAATCATTTTTATACTTGTGTTTCATTTATTGACATTTTTTTTAAAACCCTAGGATTTTTTTTAGATATCGACGAGGTGATCGTAAACAAAAAGTAAGTATTTGAGTTTACGCAATAGGCACATTTCCTTGCGTAGAGATAAACACACTTCCTACTGAATTTGCAATTATTTTATTGAATGAATATTTTACGAATTAGAATAAATTTTGGTAGTGAAATTACAAATAAATAAATAGTTGGAATTTTAGGTAAGTAGAATACAAAAATGTCAGATGTCAAATGATAGAAAAACATAAAAATTGTGTCTCAACTACTCTTATTAATCTATTAAAAAGAATCAACAGCTAGTTTCCAAAAATTCAACGTTATTGTTATGCTGTAAATATTCAAGTTCAATAACAATTTCTCAACGTGGAACGTTTGTTGCAAAACATTTTGAAAATCGCGCTCTCTAGGTCATTCATCCGCCCCGTCGGATGTTACATTAAACTTTGGCGCTGCGGTCGCTCGAAATCGAGATCTCAGGCCAACAATCTACACCCTTAACCCTATTTTCTTTAAATTATCAGTTAAGAAATGACCAGTACGTCCTTTGTAAGCAGCAAGTCTTAAATTATCTTTTAAAATACGTGACATGGGTCTGGGTGCTATATTCATCTCTCTGGATAAAATCTTTTGCTACCGGACGGGATTTCTTCGGATTTTCTTCTTCACGGCTTTAATCGTCCGTTTAGTACGAATAGTGCGTGGACGGCCATATCTTTTTCTGTCGCAAACAGAGGACGTTTCAATGTGCCTACCAATAGCCAGGTACACAAACATTCGGCTAATACCGAGAGGATGAAGTCTCAAAAATTGTAATTGGCTGACTTTGCGTAATGCTATTACTTACAGCAATACGGTTTTCGTTATCATCCTAATTCATTTTAATGTTAGTACAATATTTAATAATGACTGGAGCCAAAGTGAGAAAAAACATTTATTTTTCACGTGAGAATGACATATTCCATATTCAATTGTAATTGTAATGGTATTTATGGCTAGACTAAGTATATTATACCTACTATAGGGCCTATAATAACTACACGGTGTGGATTCGTGAGGTTATTTAAGCAAAGGCGTTATGTAATCCAACCTTTTCTACAAATTGATTCCTAAATCTTCAAAGGTAGGAAGCACATCCGGGCCGTGCCAACGTTTGTCATTTTGAACGGACATTGGCATGTATCGCTGATGTCCATGGGCGACAGTGTCCACTGACCACCAAGTACGATATGGGGTTCTTCAAGAGAGCTGTGAATACGATTTTGCAAGGTCGGCGGCGCGCCCGCATACCCCCTGGTGTTGCAGGTGTCCATGGGCGGCGGTAACACTTACCATCACGTGGGACCGCTTGCTCGTCCGCCCACTAGTCTATAAAAAAAAATGTGGACGGAGCTCGTCTGTCGCCTTCTTTCTTAAAAAAAAAGACTGTAATTGATTTCGGTTAAACTTTTCTAACTTAACATTTCATTGATTCGAGATTATGTTTAAATACATAGAAACATGCTCTAATATCTGATTTTTAAGATAAAGATTAAACAAAATAGGCATATTCTTTTTTTTTCAATCTATGGCATTTAAAATTTTTGTTATTTGGAAAATTAGAACCGACAATGGGATCGTTTCCGCAGATAATAACCACATATTGTATTAATAAGGGGTAAAATACACTTTTGTAACTTCATATGGTGTCGTCGGTGAACTAGTATACGTGAATGGTTTTTAAGCGGCATTACTTGTACTAAATATTTCCCAACCTATCATTGAAATATTATCGTAAAGATAACATCTGATAATGCGACGTTGTCATGTCGTGCTCAATCAGTTGTCTCGTGATCGATAGAATAAACAAAGACAGAAATATATGGCCATTGTTTAAGAAAGCAAGCTTGCTACTGTACGTACATTCATTTCAATGTAACGTAGCACATTACCCATTACTTTTTTGTTCGACTACATAACGAACCCAAGGAGAAAAGTTGTAATGATTATCGTTATGTACTATAATGACTAACTAATGGCTATATTTATTACACTTGTGTATTCACAATGTTACAGCGATTTGAATAGTAGACTAAAATAAATACTAGAAAGAAAATTAAGATAATTAACAATCATGTGAAGGATATACTACAAATTGAATACCTACAGTGAAACCAATGAATCAGTTTATACTTTTAAAGTAGGTATGTTGGGACTTAAAAAATACAAATATATCGGAAAAAAAATCCTATTATCTATAAATGCAACCAATGTTAATCTCGGGTACATATAAAACTGTTTGAAATTATAAGACTAATTAATCACATTTATTCAAAGCCAGTGTTTTAGGTGAATGTTAAAATCGCGATATATTCGTCAGTTACCTATATTCTACTTTTTTTCATTAACTCTGTTATCTTTCATGTACACTTAATATGTTTAGGACTTAATTTTCGTCTTTTACTCCTATAGCCGCATTTGTGGAAATTAATAAGCAGCATGTTTATTCTTTTTTGTTGTTCTTACAATTTTTAATATATTATGGGTCTGAAAATTCTTAAAAATAAAATAAATAAAGAATAAATGTAATTTTGAAAACGTAGAAAAATACTAAAAATCCGTCAAAAGTATCAACTTTATTTCCAGTGTACGGTAACTCATGTCATAAATCACGACCAAGAAAAGCGTGTCAATAAAATTGTGTTTATTAAAAAATATTTATACTCATCAAACAAATGTATTCAAATGGCATCAAAGTGATGCAACCAGATGTCTCAGTGCAAAACGTTTGATCTTGGAGGCTCGCCGTGTTGACCGAACGATGATGCAAATAAGCTGATGCAAACTTATCCACTTGTGTAAAATTAACGCGTAAAACAGTGTCAACAAAACAGTCGAGCCTCAAACATCAAATGGGAATAACAAACTCAATAATTTGCAATCGGTCATTAATTTAGTAACTTGGTTTTCCCGATAACATTAGAGTACAAAGCTACACATTTAATAATGAGTAGCTATAAACTGGATAACATAACATCTTAAAATACAAAAAAATCGAACTAATCTCTTAAGTAAAAAGTAAATTGATATCCCAATACAGACGCGTCTGAACTTCTGGCATCTGTCCACTTTTGTTGTTGAATAGGTACCAGATCATATGAAGTGGTCTGACTAGTGCAGATTGACGATTAACTTATTGTGGTCAATTGAATACAAACTGCACTAATGGTTCTTCGAACATTCCAGCTCGTCCTAGCTCCTATTCTAGATGTTTATCGAAAACGATTATGTTATCCAGTAAATATGATCATTTTCACAGTTAAATTCTGCATTGCAGAAAGAGTATAATAGTGATAGATATTGCCATGGAAACAATGTCGCATCAACCAATAGAAGAAATACGGCTTCTCCAACATCAATTTAATCAATCATGGAAGTCTCCAGACTGTTAGAATATTTATATTGAATATAAATTGCGTTACAATGTAGATTGTAGATAATAATATCTACTTACATAAACTACACATTTCCTGAATGAAGTATCAATGAATCCCAACTTAAAATCACCTAAACACTGAATCTTGAAACAGAAATTACCTTAAATTTATAATATAACGTAAGCAATGGGTAATGAGGGACTACCCTTAGTGGGAACTAAGTAATGGATGAACCTCTGAGGGGTGAAAGAGGGTGAGAGAGTTAGCTAAGGCGTTAAGGTCCTGTTGGTAATAAAACTAAAACCCAATAAGCAGATAACAAAATATATCTACATAATCTACATGTAAAGAATTTTGCTGACATAATATGTCGTAACGTCCAGGTCCGAATGCTTTCTGGGTGTAGGCGTCGGAAAACTAGTTGGAAAACTAAATGGAAACGAAATTAATATTCTCGGCGACATTTTTTTTTGACAAGTGGGCTCCCACTTGTCAAAAAAAATGTCGTCGACAGTGTGATCTGTATCACAGAGAAGAGTGATCAGTGATTTGTAGGCAATGAAGAACTGTATCATTAGTTGTTCTTCTGGTGAACAGAAGAAGTAGACAGAATTTGTGTACTTAGCGCACACAATCAATTAATAAGCCCGCGAGGTACCTTTATGCCACCTTGACGTTATAATTCTGCCATTGTATATTCTGCTGCTGTAGGAGTTACGATTACGAAATGGCTACGAGTACGCATTCCAATGTCAAGTGTACGAGGAAAATTGGGGTACCAGAAATATATTAGACATTATGAGACTGTAGAACTGCAGAATTAGCGGCAATTTGTGGCTCGAGCGAGGTTTCCGTATATCGGCCTTCATCTCCGTTTGCGCAACAGCGGTGTGGGTTGCATGCGATACGATAAGTGTCGAAGAATCCTTGGAACGTTGACTTTTCTATGCTTGATTCAGATTTCAAAACAATCTTTTTTGCTGCGTCATTTCCTTCATCTCAAAATTTATTTGAAGTAGGTATAAGATCGTTTCAAAGGAATATATCTACTCGTAGATTGTTAAATAACTTCGACAAATATTTGTGGAAGATTTAGATATCATATCAATACCGATTTATTTATGTGGTGGTGGAAGGTTACCGATCATAGCTAAGTTTGCGAGATCCTTTTCAAAACATTTTTAGAAACCTCATAAGATGTTGGCCGTGACCTAAAATGACCTTGAACAAAACCGGCTTCCTACTCAACTTTGAAATACAGGTGGTAGAAATTTCAGATTTTCATGTCATTTAATATTCTTGATTTATTTAGTGATGACATACAAAAGACTAGTTAGATTTTCATCTGTAACCATTAAAGCAATCTCAGCACAAATGATTACATCAGAATTATGTAGAATCTCTAAGCAGGCTTCGGCCGGTCGAGCAAGTGGGCGAAGTGACGTAACATGACGTCAAGATTCGCGAACCTTCGAATACGTCAGCAGTATGAACATGCGCTGTGGGCATCATCTTTAGCGCGCAACTCGCACCGGACACTGTTAAACCCAAACTAAAATGCTACATACCCCCGGGGTATAAAGGGTAAACTTGGTAACTCCTAGATGTTTCAAGTGCGTTAAGAGAAGTCACCATCTGAATGAAACAGAACTAAAAAATATGTTCTAATTACAAAATCTTTAGACGGATGTCTAGTAACTACTCATACATTTGATACATTGTCCACGAAGTCATTAAATATTCATTTACAGAGAAGTACATTTACTATTAATAATTATCACCTATTTATTTACATAGTTAAATTGTGTTATGAGTAGATATGGACATGCAGCTTTGCAAACATTTCCGCTTGAACTTGAACTTGGTATCTAATAGAAACATACATCATAAAACCAGATGAATAATTTACTTCCGCAAAACTAAACCAGTTTTTTATTATTTTTGCATAGCCATTCATCCAACATTACTTCTGAGTTCAAAATTTTTGTAAACGAGATTGCTGGTTTCTATTTGAAATCATTAATACTTATCGATCGTAATTTTAATTTTCAAATGAGCAGCCTTTGAACTAGGAACTGTTTATCATTTGTGTCTTTCACCATCTTTTAATACTTATAGAGACTACTTCTGAATAAATAAATAAATAACACCACACTCAAAGGCCCACATTAGGACTCCCTGTGTCGTGTATAGAATCTGTATTTTATTTTCTACCTCATTTTTACCATGTCTATCACGTATACCATCATTTTTTACCACTTACCATTCCCCCTGACCTCGATGTAGTTTAGGGGTCAGAGCGGTCAAACGTACCCAAAATTATCTAACGATTTCTATAACAAACACCGTAATATTAATTAAACTGAGCAGCCTAAAAACGTTCATCGGCTTCACGTCTTTAAACCAGTATCGATTTTTTCTCTTCTGGATTTTCCCGCTGCGGTCAAAGAACTGAAGGCACCGAGTACCTTTCAATTGAGGTTTTTGTCCTTTGGAGATGTTTTAATGATCAGACTGTATTTTATTTTTTATATGAACAGCAATAATCATATAAACAGCATTGGTGTGCTATACGAGTAAACCATATGAAAAACAATTCATATTTATAATAGTCTTGAAAAGATGTCGAAATGCGCTGGAAAAAACCCGTTCAATAAAGAATAATCAATAACAAATGAACGCTTAATATGTAGTAGTGAGCTTCTGCTTGTAAACTTAAATAATTGCGAGTGGACATCGACAAGAAGATTCCAAATATACTGCTATACAGGAAACAATTTTTACTAAAAAACAAAACTTATTTCTAACAACATAAATTTTTTTTTAATCATGAAATATTTTTCAGGTGTTCATTTAGTTTAACAGTTGTTATTTTTCACATATTACTAATAGAATGAAAGCCCATAGAAATATGGACAGTATTTCTTTCTATTCTATTGACATACTTTTCAATTGACAATATCTTTTCTTTTTATATTAATTTTAGTAATGGAAAATTATCGAGTGCTAACAATCTTGCGAAGTGTTTTGTTTGTCATTTGTGCAGGACTTCGGTGAAACATTACATTACTTTCACGTCACTGTATATGTAAGTACTTAACGGTAGGAACCATGTACATTCAATGAAATGCGTCACACAATACATAACATTGTCTGTATCAGAAGTGTTTCCTCAAAGCGTTTGTTTCTTAGTTTTAGTATTTGTTTTATAAAACGAAGGTGGCAGAGAAGACACTCCGTTTTATTATCTGTCGATATCTGTCTATGGGCAGCCAAATGTTACCATCTCAACCAAATCATATGCGTATGCATTCGAACCATCGCACCATTGCTAAAAAAATTAGTTAATATTTCCTAATGCTGTAGGGGGAGAATGCATTCTGCATTCCCACAGCCGCTGGGCGCACTCGACTGGCCACGTTACCCCTCTCTCACAGAGGACTACGTTGAAATGTACTTACTGCATTTCCTACTTTATCATATTTCCCCAATGTACACGGTTTCGGTAGTAAGTGAGATATGCCAGAGCCCATTCCCATCCCACTCTATCCATACCCATTTTCCCAATCCATTCCTTAATCTGCAAAGGTAGGCAGCGCATCCGGAGGCGTGCCATCGTTTGTCATTCTGGACTGATGTTGGCATGTATCACGGATGTTTATGGACGACAGTATCCACTTACCATCAGATGGACTGAATGCTCGTCTGCCGCCTTTTTCATATAAAAAATAGGGCTAATAGTTTCTTAAATTAACACGAAACAAACAAACTGACTTGCGTTTTAGATTATGTTTAATTGTAGAGAACTTGTTATCTATCTACGTGCTTATCTTATATGCTTATATCTCTACGAGTATACTAATATTATAAAAAGACACGGTGAATTTGCTTTTTTGTTTGTATCTAAGAGGTATACTCAAAAACTACTACACTGATTTTAAAAAATCACTTGTAGGTAGCTAAACGAATGCATATTGACATAGGCCATGTTTTGTGCCTCCTGATTATTGTGTTGTTTAATTCCAACCAATCATCTTTTACTATGATTCGTTAGCTGATATCGTTGTTAATTACAAATCCAAATAATGTCTTCTAAAAATGATATTTTTAATTTTAATACTTTATTAATTAACTAGCTGTGCCAGCGACTTCGTTCGCGTTAACTTTAGAGTGATTCCCGTGGGATCTCTGTAATATCAGATCGGGATAAAATGTACCCTAAATGTTAACCTAAATCATAAACTGTAACTATGCCAAGTTTCACTAAATTCTCCTGTGGTTTTTGCGTGATGCTTTTTTAACACACTTTTTTAAAAAAAATTTTTATGTTTTTAAAAAAATAGGATGTAATACATCCACGGCTGTGATACGATTTTATTATATGTATACCTCTACCTATATAGATGTTACCATCTATGAAAAGTAAATGTTCTTATGAACATCTACTTTTTTATTAATAAGCATTTATTTTCTTAAATTCCAGCGAATACTGTGAATGAATACTGCTATTAATTCCTGTCTTGAGGCGAGAATGGTGGCTATATTATTCAAAATTTTCCGTAACCCTTTATTGGTAGTACCTACTTCGTGAATATGTATATCCTGTGTACTGCTTGACGTCAGCATCACAATTTACTCGCATTTTGTTGTAATAATCCATAGCATAATGAATGAATAAACCAACCACATGTTTAGTTATGGAAATTCCAAAAACAATAACTACGCATATTTTTATTGTCTATAGGGATTGCGTAATTTATAATTGTTTTTTGTATATACATACACGTGTAAGGTAAATGTTCCTACTTAAAAATATCTTCCATGCTGTTACTGAAAGCCTGTTTTTAATAAAGCTTGTATGGGCGGTTTATAAACAGCAGTAGGGTCACCGCCATGTGAACCGAATGATGCTCAAGACGGGTCAGTGACTCACTAAACTTTGACTACCATAGAGCCTGTGCCATAGAGGCTATTGAAATACTCCAATTATCATGTGATTAAAAAAAATAAACGAAAGTAAGCCTTTTAAAAACAAGCTTTTATTTAAAATGCAGTAAAATAAATAAAATAAACATAGAAGTCATTACTATTATTTGACGTGATTTAAAAGCACGCTGATTCTATGAGCTATGACTATGCGAGTGCAGCCCAATTATGCACCTAAGACTAAGATTCCATCACGACCGGTGACTCTTGAAAGGCCACTAGGGCCACAAGAATTTAACGATTCCGAAAAAAAAAAACTAAGATTCCTAAGACTCTTTAAACGTTGTCAATAATATCAATAAATACTGTCTCAGTATTTTTCCAATTTGTAAGTCAAATGATATTTAATAAAATTAAACCAATCTATAAATTGATTTAATTATACGAGCATTTAATCCAATAATAAAAAAATACCTACGTCATTTCGCTCTCTTTCGCTAGGTGGAGCAAATTATCTCATCTATTACTACCTATTGCATTGTTTTCTAAGAATTGCATAATGAACTTTCGTAAAGTAACGCCTGATTCCATAAATTATATTTAATTTTATTTTCAAACAAAAATCTTGCAAGATATCAAAACACAGACTATACTATTAAGATATGTCATTAACCGCTACCAGTCCTTTTGTCATCCTCTGGTGGAAGTGGGCCTTCCCCTGCACATTATTTAGTGCATGAGGGTTGAATGACCTTGACACGGCACGCCAGCCAAGGGGGTTGGCGAGTCCTCTTATAGGACTCTTAATCTCTTAAAGGCGGTTTTACTACATCCACGGGACAAGTTGAAGGCGATGCCGCTTTAATTCCGGCCGACACTCGGCCGCCGATTGACATAAAATATTACTTATTTTTCTGTAATATTATTTTTTCCTTTGTATTTAGATATGAAAAATTTAGTTAAAACTTTAAAGTTTAAAAGATTTTGCAAGGTCGGCGGCGCGCCCGCATACCCCAGGGGGTATGCGGGGTTGTGCAACACCAGGGTGTTGCAGGCGGCTGTAACACTTACCATCACGTGGGACCGCTTGCTTGTCCGCCCACTCATCTATAAAAAAAAAACTTAAGTGCAATATAACCTCTGTAAAATTTTCGTATGTATGAACTCAAAGTCGTCATGTAGAATCCATGGTTTCCTGAAAACGATAATTACATTCTGCGAAGACGATAACCAAGAATCACTTAACTGGCTCTATGACCGTCTGTCGCTTCTTCTATATAAATATATAATGCAATGCAACCTGCCCTTTCAGTACCCACTGCTGAACATGGACTTTTTCGTGTACATGGTCTTGTGCGTGCAGGATGTATGGCCCTCGCTGTCCAGGTGGGTTGGCAAATCCACTCTTTCCGAGGCCTTGTGGCAGCGGCTTTGTTATCCCTCAGTCGCCTTTAACGACACCCACGGGAGGAGATGGGGTCGTGCCATTCTATAGCTCGTTAAATGTTAAATATCCAACTTAAAACGTTAAATGATTTTGATAAATTAAAATTTTTAACGCTAATCTATACTAATATATAAAGAGGTAAAATTGTGTGTGTTGTGGCTATGTTGGGGGTAATCTCTGGAACTATTGAACCGATTTCAAAAATACTTTCACAATTAGGAAGCTACATTATTCGTGTCTAATATATATTTTATTTTGAAAAAAGAACCCGACTCGAAGCGAGGGCTGGTCGCCAGTATATAATAAAAAAACAAAGTAATCGAAACAAGAAACTAATATGTGAAACGCGTTTAGTTAACGTCGTAAAAAGATGCAATGAAAAGTTCGATGCGTGAGTGGGAGGGAAAATTCCACGCATGCGCTGGCGCACTCGTGCCAGCGTACTTACAATAACGTAACATGTCGTAACAACACAATAACATATCGTTTTTATTATTCATATATTATTATTCATAGTTTATATTCATTTTGGTGCTTTTTTGAAAAAAATAAGACCGTTATAGTGGCACTATTGAAAGAATTTGGTCCGTCTACAAACTTAACTGAAATATAGAGACAAACGAAATGCACCCTTCACTTTTTATCCTGTATACTGAAACTACTGAATGGCAAAAAATTCAATAAAGTCGAATTAAATCTCATTAATAAATCTTGAGAACAGTACTGAACATAATTTATAAATGTTGCTCTTTATGAATAAATTGATATATGGTGGAAATAAAGGTAGAAGTAACTAACTTTTTAATAATCTACGCGCGTACTAGTTATAACATTGTTGCTTTGTTTGATTACAACTAAAAGACAGAAATGCGTCGTATCGTATTCCTTTGTTAGGAATAGTTAGGATTAGGATAATTTATTTTATTTAAAAAACTTTATTGCACTTAATCGTACAAAATGCAAGTTTAATGCCCTTCGTACGATTAAGTGTAATTCTCTACCAGCCAACCTTTGGGTTAAACAGAGAGGCACGTTGGAAAGTGCCATGTATTTATATAAATATAGATAATAATATCTTAAAAGATGATTAATGAATGTTTAGACAAATACTTGCAATAACATAATAACTGTTATATAATGATAATAATGTTGATAATATTATATGTGCAAAAGAAATTAATTCTATCGATTTGCTTGTTATTGCGTTATCTAATAATTTTATCATAAAATTTGGGACCGTTTATATCTTGGCATAGGTTTTATCTCACTCATTGCGGGTCAAAACGCGAAAGAAAGCTAGTATATGTATATCAAGACAAGAAACTTGAATTGTAAAACTATTATCTAGTACTTACTCGTAATACTACCTATTTATTTTTGGAATCATCTTTGTTTATTTTTGAAGAAAGAAAAGCGAAAGTGAATTTCATTTTCCTCGAGTTGACGCAAGGAGATCAAGAAATAACAAAGGAACATAAATTAAAGAGAACAACTGAGCTCTAAGAAGTCATTAGTCTTCTCTGAACATGAATCATTGTTAACATATGATCATTCTTTTTTTCAATCAATGTTAGTCGCAATAAAAAATTGTTACATAGGAACCATTGACTTTCGTGGATCTGAACTACAATTCATAAATCGTAATTTATACATAAATAAAATATTAGGTCATGATACGAGTTACATTCTATAGACATCCGGGCGCCAACGTTTGGTTGAACTTTTTCTAGAGCGGTTATTTTAAAATTGCCTACATTTTCAACTCCATTGATACCCACTGCAAGCGGTAGAGAATCTTGTTCTTTCTTTCTAACACGGTCAATTACAACGTGTCCGAAGGAGACGACTGCTTTTTCATGTAATTTCTTTCTTTGAACGACAGCCAGAGCATTGAAGATATTGGACAACCAATTCATTTACTCACAACGATTACTTTTAATCTTATTTATAACATAGATAGTATTAGACAATTAGAGTTGATGAAGTGGAACACAAGTACAGAAGTAATAATTTAGTCGTAAGTCCATATTTTTTCCTCTTTACTTAACGGTATTTAGAGAGGAAACTGTCATTTTATGACCACATTTAAACCAATAAATAATAATAAATTTAATAACGTCCTCTGAAATCATTGAACTAGCATTGAACAGTGTTTCGAAATAATATTATTACAAACATCAATATCTTGATATTTTCTTAGGTTTTCGCGATTACTATACATAGCAATTAAACTACTTTGAACGGTTTAAATCGCGTATATTTGACATTATTTATATCCCGACGTTTCGAACACTTTGCAGTGGACGTGGTCACGGGGTGACTAATTGATTTTATTTGTCACTTGAGTTATTAAGAAATTATTTGGACTACCGTCTGAAATTTTTTTGAACTACCGTCTGGATTTTTTAATCATAACATTCCCTATGCACGCAGTATTCACTCACGGTGTCCAGAGGTCTTGCAGTATTGCGTTGGCCTTGGGATTTAATTAATTTAATGACTGGATCCCAAGCCGGTGGTACTTGCCAACCATCTTCTCTATTGAAATTTGGGTGTTTCTTGATTTCAATAGCCTCGCGTAACATTCTTGGCATGAATCGGGTCTCTCTAGCGAGGATTTGTGGATTATCAAATCGAATGTAATGGTTGGGTTTGTCCAGAGCATGTTCACAAACTGCAGACTTGGTCGAGCGTCTGTTCTTCATGTCAGCTATGTGTTCTTTTATCCGGATACCGATGCTCCTCTTAGTTTGCCCAATGTATGATAACCCGCATTCACAATCAAGCTTGTAAACACCTGCATCTTGTAGGGGGATATTGCTCTTGACCGGTCTTAAAAATTGGCTAATCTTCTTGTGCGGCTTGAAGTAAGTTTTAATTGAAGCTCGTCTTAAGATATTGCCAATTTTGTCAGTGATGCCCTTGATGTATGGTAAGATGGCAGGTTGTCGCTCAACTGTAGGAGGCTTGGGGCGGCTTCTGTGACGCATTCGTGGGAGTTTGTGATTGTTGCTTCGCAGTACTTGTTTCACATGCAGAAGCTCTTCTTCGAGGTGGTCAGTGTCACAGATGCCGTGTGCTCTCTGTAACAAAGATTTGCCTACGGTAGCCAACTGACATGGATGGTGATGGGAGTTACCATTGAGATATTTATCTGTATGGGTGGGTTTCCTATACACAGTATGACCAAGAGAGTTGTCAGGATTTCTGATGACTAAAATGTCAAGGAAAGCTAAGGATTTATTGAATTTATTGACTATAAATTTTTGACTATAAATCCTTAGCTTTCCTAGACATTTTAGTCATCGGAAATCCTGACAACTCTCTTGGTCATACTGTGTATAGGAAACCCACCCATACAGATAAATATCTCAATGGTAACTCCCATCACCATCCATGTCAGTTGGCTACCGTAGGCAAATCTTTGTTACAGAGAGCACACGGCATCTGTGACACTGACCACCTCGAGGAAGAGCTTCTGCATGTGAAACAAATACTGCGAAGCAACAATCACAAACTCCCACGAATGCGTCACAGAAGCCGCCCCAAGCCTCCTACAGTTGAGCGACAACCTGCCATCTTACCATACATCAAGGGCATCACTGACAAAATTGGCAATATCTTAAGACGAGCTTCAATTAAAACTTACTTCAAGCCGCACAAGAAGATTAGCCAATTTTTAAGACCGGTCAAGAGCAATATCCCCCTACAAGATGCAGGTGTTTACATGCTTGATTGTGAATGCGGGTTATCATACATTGGGCAAACTAAGAGGAGCATCGGTATCCGGATAAAAGAACACATAGCTGACATGAAGAACAGACGCTCGACCAAGTCTGCAGTTTGTGAACATGCTCTGGACAAACCCAACCATTACATTCGTTTTGATAATCCACAAATCCTCGCTAGAGAGACCCGATTCATGCCAAGAATGTTACGCGAGGCTATTGAAATCAAGAAACATCCAAATTTCAATAGAGAAGATGGTTGGCAAGTACCACCGGCTTGGGAATAATTATCATTAAATTAATTAAATCCCAAGGCCAACGCAATACTGCAAGACCTCTGAACACCGTGAGTGAATACTGCGTGCATAGGGAATGTTATGATTAAAAAATCCAGACGGTAGTTCAAAAAATTTCAGACGGTAGTCCAAATAATTTCTTAATAACTCAAGTGACAAATAAAATCAATTAGTCACCCCGTGACCACGTCCACTGCAAAGTGTTCGAAACGTCGGGATATAAATAATGTCAAATATACGCGATTTAAACCGTTCAAAGTAGTTTAATTGCTATCAATATCTTGGTTGCCGATGTTTATAAAATAGTTTAATAGATGATCGCTACCACCATTAACGACTCTATTATTATATAAACTTCCAAGTGGCTCCATCTTCGTCTTTATCGTACTCAAATTTTTCATCCTGTTGGTTTGATTGTTATAGATGCTACAACACTGTGACATCACAGACCACAGTAGGAAAACCAAGACCAAGAATTACGGGATGACCGTTACGTATTACGAGTAGGCACAGTGAATAATGAAGCAGGTACATCGACATGTGATACTTGGTAATGAGATGAGATAACCGCAAAGTCTAGTGATATAACACTTAACTGCATGTCAGAGGAATGTTAGTAGATGTTATTTATATATTGTTATCTTCCACCTTGAAACATTTTTCGTGCTGCCTTGAAACATTTATGTTAAGTTACATTAAAAATCATCTAGTTCAGACAGAAAGATGGACACAGACAATATTTTCAAAAATTATTGTTTTGGGTTCTGTGTAATGCACTGATTATTTTCACAAAAATATTCCATGTAGAGACACCACTTTGTTACAATTTTATTATTATAAAATATAGTTGTAATGGTTTGGCTAAAGTAATTTGATTATATTTCTCCTTTTGTCTCCTTTCTCTCTCCCGCGTAGGTACTCCATACATACCAATATGGGGTAGAAGCTTGCAAAAACAAAAACCCTCCGAGGTCACAGAACTTCTCTGGACTGGGTAATTAGGAATAGTTTCAGTCAATATTAGTCTCTGTTTGAAGTTCTACATTAATGAAATAGATCATGTAAAGTTCTTGACACACCAGACGACTAGTACTAGCATTCTAAGAATTTGATGTTGCTTAGAAATTGAACAGGAAGTCTCAGGAAGCTTGATCACTGACATGTGAAACAGGGCCACCTAAAACAACTTTACACTTATGAGCAAAACGATCTGCCTTAATAGTAAAATGTGGGTCTTGAATGGCGATGACATAGCATCCGGGATTCATGATGGCATACTACAAGACATAATTAAAGACTATGCGTCAAGAATTCTAGCAAGTGTAGTTTATGTGACAGGCATTGTGGGTGGGACGGGACATCATACGACCGACGTTATTAAAAAGATTTGATGATAAGATAACACATATGCCGGAAACTATTTAACCGAGTGACAAAAATAAATATACTTACTTATCCTCTTACCAGAAAAGGTAGCCACTCTACAAAACAGTATTTTAAGAAGCGTCTAACGCATCTAATTAGAGGAGAAGCAGCTAGATGGCGTTGAATACGTGTTTATATTTAATGGTAAAGGGATTATTAGTGTTTTAGCAAATTATTCTTTTGGTATCTATCAACAATATATTATAAATATGGAAGTTTACACAATACTTTCTTGAGTAGAGGAAGCATAAATTATGTTTTAAATCGTTAATTAGATCAACACCTAATTCAAAAACATTTCCTGACGAAGTTATCAATAATTGTGACAAATCACTTTAAAGAGTGACAATGCCAATGGCTTGGCACATAAATTGATAATAGTGGTTAATGTCATAGAACAGTATTATTATCTTGGAGAAGAAGTATTTATTATTGTTTCAGTTATTATAGTTCTTTTTTGTTTTGAATATAAAAAGTATTTTGAATTACTGTTGTTAAAATGAACGCTGAGCGCTGGCGTGCTAAGTTACTACTATTGAACCTTAACCGTTTTAAACTCTAACTTTTAATTACGAGTGTTCAAGGCCATGAAATGTTAAAAATTTGGATTATAACGCTCACTGGCCTTTAATGCTGGATGGAGTCTTAAAGATGTAGCGCTAACTCAGAGCTCGGGCATCGAGCGCTCAATGGTCATTTTTACAACACTATTTTGAATTCTTTTACCGTAGCGAAGCAAATCAATCTTTTTTATTCCAATTTATTGGAGATTAAAAAAATATCTCTTCTCATATAATCTAAGAAATCCGCAATGACAATGTCAGCATCGTTAGCAACAGTTGGCTCCCATATAGCGCGAACAACCAGATTTGCCGCATTCCTGTATTGCAATAATATTTAACATTTGCATTACCACATGCGTTCAAATATTGCATCATAAACTACATATAATTACATAGATTTAAAAAGCATCCACATAGTTACACTTTCTACATTCTGCATTGAATCGTGAACCTTGATGGAAACCTTTGGTATGCATTATCCTATAACCCATAGAATAAAGTTATGGATATCCTTGAGAGACAAAGTTCTAAGTGTTGCTGAGTTATGTGTATGAGCACAGAATAATTAATAATCTATGGTACAAGAAACAACACAGAACAAGGTAACAAGGAACAAGAAGGTAGTACAAGAAACTAGAAATTCTTCGTCCAATTAAAAGAAGAAAGCCAGAATAGGCTAGGCCTCATTTTACGTAACTAGAATTATGGGATGTTACAAATAATCTTTCAAAGGAATAGAGGGGATCTTGGCTGAAAAATTTGCGCCAATTATATTTAGAAAAGGCGGCGGGTGCACATCGTTTAGAACTGGTATATCCAGATTCAAACGGCATCTTAAAGGCTTGCCGCACCGCAGCGCATAGTAGTCTAAAAAATGATGTTTAATCTCCCTTTTCGACATCCGTCGAAACTAGTAGTTAAAAAGGTGGCAGGTACTTTCAGTACGAAAACTTTTTGTGTACGAATGTTTTAGAAGATTCCATTGAACTATTCTCCTTAACATACCTCCTAGCACTAACAGAATCGATTATTGCCCTGTACCTAGACTCTAGACCGAACAGTGCTGTGTTTCGACGACAATTTGACTTTTTGGCATAATTACATTATTAAGGGAATTTTACGTTTGTTATTAGTTCGATTTGTATGCCGCCATGTTGCGTGTTGAACGAACTTCCAAGTTCATGGCTACCACATGGTAGAAAAGATGTTTAAATATCAGCACAGGATTTTTTATGTATAATAAATACCATTACTTGCATCGTGCGATCGTCGACAATTCGAACAGCATGTCGTTGGATGGAGTTAAATGGGTCCAATTGATATTTCTGTGCGCCGGCCAGAGATGTGAGCAGTACTCCATATGGGGCCTAACCTGAGTGTTGTAGAGGGTTAGGAGTTGCCCAGGGGTGAAGTACCGCTTCGCTCTGTTCAACACACCGAGCTTTTTGTAGGCCATTTTGGCTTTATTTTCCAGATGACCTCTAAATTCGACGTGGGGAAAATGTCGACACCAAGGATCCAGATATTCTTCGAGATCTTAAGAGGTATGCTCTCAAAGCGAGGTGCTAGCGGTGAATACACAGACTTGCGTCTTACTGGAATTGAAATCCACTAGCTTTAGAAAATCCCAAATCGAGACTTGATCTAAAGCGTCTTCGATTTCAGACACAAGCCTGACGCAACTCTCTTCTACTTCGACCCGACGGTTGTTGGCGGGGCCCCTGTACATGACATCCCCAGTGCTGTCATCTCCATAGCAACGTATGTCACCAGTTTGCAACAGATCGTTGATATGCCGAAGGAACAGAGTTGAGGATAGCACCGAGCCTAGCGGGACGCTGCCATTAATAGACATGGAGTCGGAGCAGCTACCATCAATAACAACTCTGATGCTCCGTCAAGTCAGGAAGCTGGCAACCCATTCGCATAGTTCCTCGGGTATCCCGAAAGATGGTAGCTGGGAAAGTAGCGATTTGTGTCATACCCGGTCAAAAGCTTCGGCAATGTCTAGGCCAACAGCTATAGCCTCGGCTCCCAGTGGTCAGCCCAGTGGTATGTAAAACACGCTAAAAGATCACCAGCCGAGCGATTATGGCGAAATCCATATTGACGGTCGCTAATCGGCTCGTGATCCTCTAGGTACCCAAGGAGCTGTGTGTTTATAACACTCTCCATCACCTTCGAGAGGAGGGAGGTGATCGCTTTTAACCCGTAGTGGGCCGGGTCGGTGCGGTCATCCTTTTAGGCAAAGGGTGAACATGAGCTACCCTCCATGCCGGCGGGAAAGGTTTTTGTGGAGTATGAGAGCCTAAAGAGTCACGTAAGCACCGGAGACAACTCAGGAGCGCATAATTTGAACACCACGGCAGGAATACCATCTAACCCCGAGTGGACTTTCGGATATCAAGAAATGCTAGAACTCGCCGGACTTCACGCTGGGTTAGACAGATTTCCGGCATGGAGCTTGTGCACCTTTATCTTACTGTACCTCCAGGCAGCGTTAAATTTCTTCCTCAAGTCGGTGGCATTCGGATCTTCAAATTCCTGTGCTTTGGCCCAGACCTTATATGAAGCCCGTCTGTAAATTGATGTTTAAGTAAACTTAAATTGCAATTAGAAGCCATACAAATGCAAACAAAGTAAGTACGTATTATATGGGTAATATAATTTAAAAAAGATAACAATTAAAAAGCAAAATTTATTAAAACGTATTTTTATTGTCATCATTCCACAATATCATTGTAAAATACATATTATATTGTGGTACTTCGTGTATTTGTTTGTTTGTTCTACAGCGGTTATTATTTTTAAATGATACGTGAGTAGGTACATACATTTCGTTTTAAAAAGAAAATTATAAATCCTGTCAAATATTTTCCTTTATTAATTTAAAGTAAATAGATCCAGTGATTGAATGGTAAATTTAAAAATAAAATCTACCTAGATACAAAGATATTAAAAATAGCATTACATTAATTAACACTAATAAATAAGATAGCTTATCATTAACATGCTAATGTGTTCGATGGCACGGTGGCATGCACTCACTGACCGCATGCTAGGCACAAATCACACGCGATGTTTCATCATCGTTAATGTACACAATTGCTGGAAAATTTTCAATTAAATCTTCAAACTTGTAACTTTAGTTATCCTGATCACTTATGTCGTAGGTTTCCAACTGGCTGGTAACAACCCCCCCCCCCCCCCCCCCAAAGGCGTCGCACTGATTCAAGGGGGGCGCAAAAATTTCGTATGTACTGTTTACCCTATATCATTATATCATATGCGTACAATGTAAATTTAGGGTATGATAGAACAGACATGTAATGTGCTAAGTATAAAATAAAATAGAATAAAAATTAATCTCACCCTTTCATTCAATTAAATAAAGAAGTCTAAAGAGTACTGTAAGTTTTTGTTTTTGAAATGGTGTGGTATCCCATTGAACAGTTGGGAATAAATACTTAATATGACTTACGTTATAATACTCTTCAAAACTAGAATCCTTTAAATGTTGAAAAAAAATTACAGTCATTTAAAAGTAATTCTAATTTCTAATTTTCTAATTTTCTAATTTTTAAAATTTACAGTCAATTTTTGTAGTAAAAACTTTTTATTGCATATTGTATATTGGCCGCACGGAATAATTAATTATTTATGATGACGATTCTATAAAAACCTCTTTAGCAGATCGTCATTAATAAGAAATTGTAACAGTTTCTGTTCCGAAATTCCAACATTGCATATCAAAAACATTAGAAAATCATACTAGTAATAGTTAATCCTATCATACTGTCATTATGTTTCTTATCAAATTGTGTTTATCGCAAAAATAAATCAAACTTCTAACAACTAATCTAAAGTATAATACAATACAAAATGCAATGTGTAATCTTCATGATTCATTAATATATCAATACATAATAGATTTAATAGATACCTAGGTATTTAAAATGACAAATAAAATTAAACTATACCAAACTATTGCGACATTGCAGGCAAACAAGTAAATAATCTTTTTTTTTTATTATTATAATGTGAAACCTTATTTGTGTTCATTTCAATACTTGTCTTACTCCTGAAATCAATCATTTATGCATATTAGATCTGATAGTGATCATAACTTTCTAATTACTATTACATAGATAATTTTTATTCATCAAAACCCTAAGTACGCAGTGTAAATCTCCATATGTTTTATATAAATACTCGTAAGCATTTTTATCAAATTCATCTATGGACGCAAGCAATCCTGTTCGAATTGAACTTTACGAGTATGACGTCAAAGGAGAACCTGTTTTCTTCTCCAGTCCTGCATAAAATGTTAACGTGTATGTAAATTGAATGGAAGAGTATATTCACCGGGCTACATAAATAAAAAGGTATAGTATAATATTCAAAAATCTGTGTACCTACCTTATTTGATGCAATATCAACCTATAACCAGAATAATAAACAATAACTACTTGTTTGCTATATACCTAGGTACTGGAAGGTATAATAAATACCACGCGAACCCAATTCAGATTGGTAACTTGTATACACATACAAGCTGATTGTTTTAATTTTCATTCATATACATTTCTACCACGATGCAATAGAAAAGTATTCTAATTCCATAAAAAGAACTTCTCTACGGAAAAAATATTAAGCTTGTGTTCAGTCTCGTAGATTAAGTACACTGCTCATTCTGGGAGATATAGACACTCCTCTAGCGGGATCTACATCGGTTGCTTTTTTAGCTTCATTAAAACTTATTAAACAATATACTCGTAATAGCGAGGAAAAGGTTTTGTTTTCTTTCAGAAAATGTCTTTCATTATTAGGTACCAAAAGATAGCCTTATCGACAACTGGGACTGTAGCATGCAACTTTGTCCGGGCTTACGTTTCGTGAATACCAATTTGTGTCGATTCCAGAAACTTTTGAATGTACCAGAGAACCTCTCATATTTTCGCAAATAATATTAAAAGCACATAAAAAGCACATTTCTATTTTAATGTTGAACTCGTTACTTCTTGAAGTACAAGAAGTAGTGTACGAATAAGTAGTGTTTGCCTTATTTTAAGGATTCTATTGTTATATTTTATGTACGTGTTGTCTTAAAGTAAAATTTTACTGCGAAGAAAAAATAATATTAACAAATACCTACCTATATAGTTATGCTAATGTTGTTAATGACGTTTATTGCACGTAGAGCTATGCAGAGAACATCCTTCTCTTCTTTAATTATGCAAATATAAGTGCATAATACGAAAATTTCATGGTTACGAGTACCGTTATTTTTAGGGCGCTTTTTAGAGCACACGCCTAATTGTCTTTGGTATATATGTACAATATATAGAAATATATATATATTCCATAAAAAGAACTTCTCTACGGAAAAAATATTAAGCCTATGTTCAGTCTCGTAGATTAAGTACACTGCTCATTCTGTATATATATATATAGTGTGTATTTATGCTATTTGCTAGTTGAAGTTGTTGTTACCTACTCTTCATTGTATTTATAAATTAATTGTTACAATAACAGATTATAACTATTACCATAAGTACAAAGGTGGAACGTAAAGAAATCTCTTGCAGTCAACCTTAGAATAACCGAGAGGGGTTTTTATGTAATTAAAAAGCAGGCTACACTATAAAAAGATCGTATATATATATATATACACTATATATAGTTAGTTTGTAAGGAAAATATAGAACTGCCATTATTTTGTAAGATTCCTCCTATATGCCGAAGGGCTGTGACACCCAGATCAAATAAATTGTATACGTCCTTCACATGACTTTAAGTAGAAGCCAAACATTTTAATTAAATTGTGGATGAACCATGTAACATCTTACTGCATTCTACTGATATTATACTGCCTACGGTTTCCAAGTGATACCAAGTCCATTTTCATCAAGCTTCATATCATTCATAAATTTGACACGTGCAACATGAAAATCGCATGTCTATCTTCTGAAAAAAATTGGGCCACACTGCGCATTACGAGTATTCATAATGCATTATCAGATCGAGTTGCAGACAGATCACGACATTGGCCCGGGTAGTTTGTTTGAAACTAACAATAGATATTAGCACACAATCTGGATCTCCACGTGGAATGTTCACAGCTGAGGCTACCTGTGTTTTGAGGAAACCAAGACCTCTTCAGTACCTAACTTAGCTCCCTTCCCGTCAGTCTCGCATTAAATGAACACGTAGCGAGCAAGTAAGTATGTATATATTACACATTGATTCATTCATATTCTGCTGTTTAATACAATCGAGCGTTCAAACAAATACAAACTTATTTGCAGTTAATTATTAACATATTCAATAGGCTGCGCAAACCGCAAATATAACGTTTATATAACAAATGTAGAACAAATTTTTTTGTTCTTAAAGCAGCGAATTTGAACGTTAAAGTCACCAATAATAACTCGTTCAGGACCGTAAAAATTGATTGCAATCGTGCTAATTTATCATTCGATTGAACAATTCTTTACAAGTATGAATTACATATATACTTACATGGATCTGCATTCTACTGTATAGATTAAATCGACGTAACATATTAATCATCGATAGCTAATGCGATGCGAAACACTATCCAATGATAAAGTTCAGGTTGTTCGGGCGAATTAAAATTATGAAAAAATATACTACATTATATTTCTAGGAATAGATATTTCGAGATGTACCTATTTATTTTTCAAGCAGTGGATTTCGCTGCGGCTTAACCGAGAATGATTAAAATATAATCATAACATAATTATGTAGTTCGCGTATTCGCTATTTGTGTGGTCGCGACTCGCGCGCTGGGGTAATGGATTTTTTGCATAACCTATATTGGCCAACTTTAATCAGAATGGAATCCCCCAATCATACATTTTTTCATAATAAAGAATTTTACGACAAAAAACTAAAATATAGTGCATATTTTCTCAATCGACGGGCTTCGGGTACCCCACAGGAGACTTCCTTGAAATGTACCTACTGTATTTCCCAATTCCCCAATGTACGTACGTGTTTCGGTAGAGAGGGAGATATGCCAGATCCCATTCCCATCCCATCCCATGTTCACATTTTCCCTTCTGAATTTTCCCAACCCTTTCTCCAAATTCATTCCTAAACTTAAGATATGGGATAATAATACATTGGGAAAATTCTGTTGATGCTCCTCTGGTGTTCGAAATACAAAAAAATGTATTAGGGCTATTTTAGGAATGAGATAGACCGAAAGCTATAGGTAGCCCTTACTTTGGGATTCTGACCCCTCCCTCAATGTACATTTATGAAGCATGTAAATTTGTAAAACAAAATATAAAATATTTTAAAATTGAGGAAAATAGGTATTCACGAAAACACACAAATAAATATAATGTACTGCCAATTTACACTTCTAAGACCAAGCATTATAGTAAAAATATAAATAATATGTTAAAACTGCGAAATTATTTAATAAATTACCTGATGATTTAAAGGAAATGAAATTGACATTGTTTAATTATAATTTTTATTATTTATTTATTTAAGACATTTACACATTTTCTATACGGTAATTATCACTTAAGGGTGTAGATTGTTGGCCTGAGATCTCGATTTCGAGCGACCGCAGCGCCAAAGTTTAATGTAACATCCGACGGGGCGGATGAATGACCTAGAGAGCGCGATTTTCAAAATGTTTTGCAACAAACGTTCCACGTTGAGAAATTGTTATTGAACTTGAATATTTACAGCATAACAATAACGTTGAATTTTTGGAAACTAGCTGTTGATTCTTTTTAATAGATTAATAAGAGTAGTTGAGACACAATTTTTATGTTTTTCTATCATTTGACATCTGACATTTTTGTATTCTACTTACCTAAAATTCCAACTATTTATTTATTTGTAATTTCACTACCAAAATTTATTCTAATTCGTAAAATATTCATTCAATAAAATAATTGCAAATTCAGTAGGAAGTGTGTTTATCTCTACGCAAGGAAATGTGCCTATTGCGTAAACTCAAATACTTACTTTTTGTTTACGATCACCTCGTCGATATCTAAAAAAAATCCTAGGGTTTTAAAAAAAATGTCAATAAATGAAACACAAGTATAAAAATGATTTATTTACTACACAATAACAAATATGAGTCGCCATTACTCGCTATCTCAAAAGCGTGCTAGGGTTGTACAAAAATTAGTAAATAATTCATTTATTTACTAATTTTAACAGAAGTTTGTAAATTATTAATATACTAATTAAAAGTATGTAATTAAACAATAACGAAATATGAGTTCAAAATTCTAATGGTTTTTCATTCGATTACGGATCAAGTTCTGATTTCTGCTAATTTGATGATAAAATCAATGGCTATCACAAAACCTATCAGAATGAAAACGTTACCAGCTGCCCGATTCACGTAAGTAATAAAAACCGTAGCGCAGTGACGTCACTTCGTTTTTAGCAAATTTAGCCCTTTTAACCGACTTAAAAAAAGGAGAATTCTCAATTCGCTGTATTTTTGAACCAATTTTTATGATTCTTTACACCAGGTAACTCAGAAATTGTATAGTAATTGAGCTATTGGAAGATTTATGACAATCCAAGACTAGATAAGTAAGTGCGTTTAAAACAGAAAACCAAAAGGCGATTTCTAAGTTCCTAAGTTAAAACGACTTTTGGACTGGCGTGTTTACGTGAATCGACTGGCTGGGTAGTTAAGTTACCTGTATCTTTCAAAATCATTAGGCGTTCTTCTCTTTCATAACACGTAAAGCTCTTTCTTTCCTCTCTTTCATAGCCTCTATGATACTGGGCGCGTCACGAATGGGCATGCTTCGTGACTGCCGAGGATCAACTAATTCTGGAAGTAGGCAATCGTAATAAAACCTAACTAATTTCATCTCCATTTTCTCCTCCCAAAATTTGTCGTCCTTTTCTATAATATAAACTTTCATAGGTACAGTAGCACCAAACCAGATGCCAAGCATGCAAACGTTTCTTTTAGTAATATGTACCTGTCCCTGAATTTGGAAATACCAGTTATGATTTTTATTTATGACATAACCCTTGGAAGCCTTGTCCTTAACCCAAAAGGTATGTTTGGCCATTGCTTCATCAAGAGTCATGCCAGCTAAAGAATGTGGGCACTTAATTTCAATTAAACCGTTTGCATAAATGCCATCTGGTGTAGTACCAAGAAATTCATATTGATCGTCGACGAACAAACCGCAACCTTGTATACTAATATTCTCTTGAATTTCTAACTGTTTAATTGCGGTTTCTTCGTTTTCGATACCGTACCGTACAGCAGGCAAACTGGAGATATTACTACCATAAACGATTTTACGAACAAGAACAGCACAACTTGTGCTCTCTCGTTTTTTACAAACTTCCCCGAACGATGATGAGGTTAGTAATTTTCTCCTTGTACTCATCCACTCAGAACTACTTCTTTGCAAATGGATCGACCTTTCAAGCTCCTCTCTTTCAGCACAAGACAACTTTAAATCGGCTAAAAAAGATGACTTGGCTTTCTCATATAATTCTGGACTCAGATCAGGTTTTTCGCAGTTTGGTCCATAGTGAGCGTCTTTCGATACAGCGCTGTGGCTCTTTTTCAATCTTAATTTAGGTTTAGCAATTAAACGGATTCTACGATTACAATTTTCCACTTTCGCGATCAAAGGATTAGGACTAGATTTAAATATTACTTCATGAGTTTTACTATGAATCGATCCTGTATTAAAAGACACAACAGCAGCTGCGCATCGGCCCGCATAAGAACCACGGGAAGAATAATTTACACGCTTACCCCCTACTAATTTGGCAATCACTGCGTTAAAACTTTCAACTATATTACTTGTACAATTATGAATTAAACTTCTAGAATGATATGACAGTCTTTTACTTAAAATGTGTACCGCGTCCATTAATCCGCATCCAACAATTGCTGGAAGCAACCCAACAGGTTCTATTCGACGAGTATCAGGTCTACAGAAATACTCCTTGCAATATTGGTGATTACCAAATACGTGTTGTGGACCATTTAGGATATCTTCACTAAGATTTTTTATTTTTTCTTCGAGTGACTGATTTTGATCGCCCCAATATTTAATAGCGCATTTTACACCCGTTCTTAAACGCAAATACCTTTCTTTTAGGAATTTCCGCAATTCGCAAGGATACTTAGTGTCTTTCGACAGTTTCTCCAAGCTATTGCAGTAGTTTCGTAAAAGATGATTTTTGCATTCAATTTTCTCTACTGTTAAATTACCGTACGGTCGCGAATCTAATATTTTTTTATAAGTACTGGAATCGCCGTCTGCTACAAATTTATTATAAATTACACCGTGATCAACAATGGAACGTTTAAACCCCTCAACTATTATGGTCGATTCCATACCGGTAGATGATCCCGAATAATTCTTGAAACAACGGTGTTCCGAGGGCTGACTGTCGTTCTTTGCGGCTCGTGCACAAACTACGCAGTATTTATTTTTAACTCCAAAAAACAATACTTTATTAGTTTTAATGCCAATTATCGCAGCTGCGCCGGACAAGGCGGAAAAATTCTTACCATAAGATCTCTTGCTCCAACAACCGTCAACAGCAACAGATATTAATGGTGTACCATTTTTATCAACACTACCTATAGACACTGCGTACTCCGCTTCTTCCTTGACAGCTTCTGCCATGGAATGTGCTGCTGTCTTTTCCCACCAATCGCAAACCGTATTATTAATTTCATTGTATAATGAAGGTGACATGATTGGTAGGGCTACTGCGGCAGTTAATGTTTTTAACTGATAGTAGCTCCCACCAGATGATATGATACCAGATACAATTTGATGATTCACTTCCATTCTATCTTCTTTCTTTTCAATCAAACACACAGTAAATTTCATACTACACATACTACATTTCATGATGAGTTTTGAGTCCAGACCAACTTTTACTTCACCTATTATACTGAGGTAACTTAACTTACAATCCATTGGACCGTGGTCCCCTATGGCCTGAAGAGCTTTAAAAAAAAAAGAAACGTCTACAACTCTACGCCCAACTTCCATTTCATCCACCTTTCCCTCTTGGTCGTTTTCAATAACTAGTTCCTGTAAAGAAAGATAATGGCTTGATTTTTTTTATAAAAAATAATTAAAAATTTAAAAAAATGCAAAAGAATTAATACAATATTAGGTTCCTGATGAATAGAAATTATAATTTCTTTACGCATTAGGTATTGTTTTTTTATGACGTCACCTATTTGAACGTAAATTTTCTTTTGAGAAAGTAATTGAGAAGTATTTCGGTACTAAGGTGTTTGTCTCTCGATGAAAATAATAAATATTGCAAGAAAAATCTATAGGTAGGTATTGAGATTTTGTCTTCGCCCATCACTAACTAAGTAGTTTGTTTATTTATGTAACAAGTCTACAAGAATTACGTATAACAACTTACCTCTATACAGCGCGTAGCATTGTTGCTCAGAGTCTCGGCCCCAAGGTTTTCTTTATTTTCAATACTGGAAATATTATTCATCAATATTATCCACTTTTTATTTATTTTGTACAACCCTAAGCCAGACGCTAGGCGCCTCGCGTCTGTTTGGCGGTATAGGTATGTCGACAAAGTTGCGCTGTCGCCTACCTACTTCCACAATTTGATATTTAGACAATACTAGCCGACCCGGCGAACTCCGTATCGCCTTTTTTTTTTTTAAAAATCCTATTATTTTGATATTACATACAGATACTTCAATTTTATTTATCAGTATAGATATAGATAATACAAACCAATATTTACATGTTATTGTAGGTATATGTCTGAATCGGGCGATCTAAATCATATGACATATTGTATTAGCTTTGTAATGTACCCTGTTCAAATGCGATAATAAATAAGTAGGGAGGAACTTACATTTTATTCCGAGATCTTTTGGCTTTCATATTTTTATAATGCGTACAAAACTTTCTTTTCCCTGGCATGCCACTCAAATTCAATCAGTCCTGCGAAAAAAATAGCCTATGTTACTCAGTGATAATGTAGCTTTCGAATGATAAAAGAATTATTAAAATCAGTCCAGTACTTTTTGAGTTTATTCGTTACATACAAAAATCCAAATCTTTCCTCTTTATAATACCTATTAGTGTAGATATTGTATTTTTTACGATTTATATCTAGTTCCATCATGGTTTTCTTTCAGACATTCATTATATCGATACTTTCTACTAACTGAAAATAAATTAATTATAAAAATGTTATACTTACAGTTTTTTACAAAAAACACAAATTCACAATACGTAATTCTGCTGTCTGCAGCCGACAAGCGTGGTGTCGCGTTCACTTACAGAAAGGAACTGCCGCTGCAGACCACCGAGATTGCACGAATGAAACGAACGTTTTATCCCATACATTTGTGTATGAAAAATTTACCTTAAAATATATCTAGATTTTAGGGCTTTAAAAGAGGAAGTCTTTGTTTGTAAAGGTATAAAAAGAAGTATACAGCTATACTTATTGGTTTCTTCAGTGTTCAAAAAGTGTTTCTTTTTATCAATTTGTGTTGATTTATGGGGTTAAATCTGAAAAATACGAAGTCATGTTTTTGCATTTTTACTCAATTTTGTGCGTTTGTTGACGTTTATTATATAACAACTATTAGGTTTAAGAGTTTAATATAAGCATGAACATACTTATTGGTCTTTGATTGTAATATATACAAATTATCATTGATATCAATCATATGTAAATAGGTTAAATATGAAAAATCGTAACACTCTTTTCGGTGATTTTCACGATCTACACCCTTAATAATGTAGTTTACAAAAACATCAAATTTAGGTATTCATAACGACAATGTGTGCTGACATATGTACTAGAATAATCTGATTTACAGCTGCCATCTCCTCCCCGTAGATCTATTCTCAGTATTCAGTTACAGTTATTTTAGAAAACAGTTTATTCCGGTGGTAATTATTGTGTATAATATGTACGTTGTGTGTGTTTTATGTAAGTATGTGAATGTGTGGGAGTTTTAGATACCTACCTATCCGATTTTAGAAAAAAGTAGCATAGAGTCAATAATGTAATTAACTGAGTGTGAGTTGATGTATGGGTGTGTGCGAGAATAACAGATGCTAAAAATTTTAAGTATAGGTTGTTAAAAATAATTTAGCGCATTGGTGTAAGTAAGGATTCGGATTCGGATATAAATTATAATCATGGTTTAATAGCCAGTTCTTGATTTTGCTTTTAGTTTGATATCTAGTCAGATGATGAATCTGCAACTGTCCATTAATTTTATTGTATAAGAATAATTGTATATTATTGTACAAAGAAACATCGCTGTCGCCTTATATGTAAGAAGTCTTATATGTCTTTGTGTTGCATGCAATATCGATTCTGCGTTTGTTACACTGTACCTACTTTAGGATCGAAAGGAAGAGTACTGTGGAACTGAAGAAGATGAAGAAGATAATTCAGTATGTATACCTAGTTGACGTACGTAAGCAGTTTGCATTCCGAATATGGTGTCCTAGTTGGAAACCTAAAATTTCTGAAAGTCATCACCTTTAAAATGGACCTTCGAGCCCTTTTAAATCGATATACAATAACTTATTATAGATTGACAGAGAACGATATAAATTGTTTGTAGAAGTTTAGGATTAACGACATTACGGGGCTTCTTAAATACCCGTGTCAATTTTTTAACTCGAGATGTTAGAAGATCTATGTGCGGTTTCCACGCACATATTGGTCGTCAAGGAGAACACCTAAGTAGTGAATGGTAGGAACAGATTCTCAGTTAGGGCATTCACAGTTTGTCATCAAAGAGGTATCTATGCCACAGGTATGGGCTTTCAGAACTAGATGTAGTGGAGGTTTTGTGGTTTTACGTAAGGAGAAGGTCATAAATTTGGTCTTTGTCACTAACTGTTAGTAAGTTAGTTAAGAAAGAGTTATTTGCCGTTCTAGTAAATAAATCTTATTATAATAATAATGAATTTTTAAACATGTAAAATTATTAAATGTTTACGATATTTAGATATATTTTTAAGATTGTAATTAGATATAAGACCACTTAATATTGTATGCCTACCCAGCAAGTTATAGTGGACTAATTTATAATTTTTGTGAAACATCTTTTTATTTTCCTATAACTCAGTAATAAATAATTTGAATTTGAATACATTAGCTTCGTTCGCGGTAAGGATTCAGAACTGATTCCGAACTATACGCATGCGCAGTTCAAATAATGCCGTTCGCGGAACACACAATTCAGAATTTCTAGTTACAGTTCTGTGTTCGCGGAACCGTCGAACTCGGTTCAGGATCGGTTCAGAATCAGTTCTATCAGTTCTATAACTTTGGCAAGAATCGTAGTTCCAGACATGCGCAGTTTTTACCTAACGACATTTGACATACATGCTGCGGCTATATTCAGTTGGTTAGAAACTAATAAACTGGTTAAATAGTTAAATAAAATATAAATTTTATTAATTTATTAAGGGTTAAATAAAATATGGTTAGTTTTGTTTGTTGTTTATATAAATAAGTTTATATAATACTCTAATAAGAGTAATGTGTTTTGGTGGGTCCACTTAAATACTTGCCAACTTAGGGGTTTTCCCCCAAATTTAGGGGGTAAATAAGTGGGATGGTTTTTTTTTTTAGGGGTTTTATATTTTTAGGGATTTTTTGACTCTTCATATATTTTTTTGAATATATATTTTTCATATATTATGTGAAAGTATAGGCCCTGGGACAATCCAAACTATAATAGCTAATCATATTTATTTGTTGACCTAGCGACTTAACGACATCTAGTACAAATATATTACAACTACTCTGTGGTGACTGGTGGTTATTGTGCCTATGCTTACTGGAAATACATATGTACGTTGATTATTGTTTACTTGTTTAATTTGATTTTGTTGTTGTACTGCTGTGCCGACAAGCAATTTGTTAATGATGCCTAAATAAACTAAAAATAAAAAAATGTACAGTCAGAAGTACACGTAGATTTGGGAAACAGATCCAGATTTAAAAGGTAAAGAAATTTCATTGCATTTTTGTAATTTATATTTTTTCTTTTATTATATATTTTTTTAGGGGGATTTCTAAGTAATTGGGGCGATTTTGGGGGTTTTTGACTTAAGCTTTAGGGATAAATATTTTTGAGAGTTGGTAACACTGCCGATAACAGTAGATCGTACGCAGTTTGGTTCCGAAATCGTTCGCGGAAATAAAAATCACGAATCGGTTTATAACCGCGCATGCGCTCTACTACGATTCCAAATTAGTTCAGTACTAGTTCCGAATTAGTTCTGAATCCTTACCGCGAACAAAGCTATTAACTAAGGTATCCGCATCCGAGGGTGCGGCAAAGTTTGTCATTCTGGACTAATGTTGGCATGCAGGTACAAGTCTCGCAACGAGAGTTGAGGCGAACGCAGTACTCACACAGACGCATTTCTAGAATACAGGTTGTTTTAAAGTTACCGTGTGATATATTTTTTTTACATGCACTCATGGACATTTTTTTGGAATAAGCTTTAATTTGTCAATAACTAATAATAAATATCTAAATGTATAAATTTGTAAACTGTAACTGTCAGATAGATGGGTAAATTATACCTATAATTCGCTGATATTTAAACTTTGACCATCTTTTTAATGTTATGATGAGTGAAATAATTAAACACTCTAAATACAATTTCGCGACTCTGTCCATGTAATGTTTTGCTACCACGTGGTAGTGGCGAAATTATTGTGGATGTCACAATAGAAGCCAGTTAGGTGAAAGTTGAAGTTGAATGTTTTGCTTCGCCCCGTCTTAGCAGATGATGCCATGAGTCCATGAATTTTATATGTGGGGCAAGTGCAATACAAAATAAAAATATTGCACTTCAATATAACTAAATAAACACCGATAACACCTTTAAAAATGATAATAAAAATCACTCGAATAATTAACACGTGTTACGTCACAGCAATACGTCAGATAACCTTTTAAGTCGACATGGCACACGGACTAAAAACACGCTGTACAAAATCCAATACAAACAACGTAAACACCAACTATCCTTTTTTCACTTTATAAATCGAGTGAGCGCAGGCGAGACGGGAAGAGATTCTCAGTTACGCTTCACAATGACGTTGCCAGTGCAAGCGTGTACATATACACCAACACACATAAACGTACGCATGACTGCTAGCCTCAACTCTCGTTGCGAGACCTGTACCGCAGGTGTCCATGGGCCTCAGTACCCACTTACCACCAGGTCGACTGCTCGTTTGCCTCCACTCTATAAAAAAAATCAAAACGCTTTTAAAACTTAAATTAAGACCATGACAATCATATTGTAATATAATACAATTTCTTGTTTTTATACTTGTTGTACATTTTGCAAAATGCTCCAGCATCTTAAAATTACATGAATGTGGGTTAGATCAATTCTGATTAAAGCCAGTCTATTGACGCCTTAACTAATTTCAATGTATTTATCGTTTAAAAAGCAGTTTTAATAGTGATCTACATTAACAGGCTTATAATTTGCAGATCACATGACGTTGATTCGTGTTGTCGTACTGTTTAACGGGTTTTTTTTGCATCAGTCCACATTGATGCTTCTGACATTGAGGTCAGCGTTTTTTATTCTTACAATTACCGTTCTCTTGTCCATTCTATTTAGTACGTATTGTCCTAGTCCTAAAGAATATAATCGGAAGTGACATAAATAGATCTTTTATATTTTTTATCTTTCAGAGTAACGAATTAAGGTAAAATTTTGTCTTGTTTTTAGTTACTAACTAACAAGTATATATTTACTTCATTTTAATATAGTTTACTATCTACCAACTGCCAGATACTTAAGTACTTATTTAGCAGCTGCCAGATAAAATAAGCTGATTTTTTTCTCACAATCGATACCTACAGTAATCATTTTGTCCATTGCAAAGTAAATACTTCGTCTGATATTATAAAATGGGTCGATTAAAGACTCATCAGGTAGTGAGTGAGATATGCCAGAGCCCATTCCCATCTCATCCTATCCTACCCCTCCCCTTTTTCCCAAACTTTTCTCGAAATCCATTTCTAAATTTCCAAAGGATGTCCATGGGTGACAGTATCAATTTAACATGTGGACTGTTTACATGACATTACAAATTCCATTTACAAAAAAACTGTATTCCGGTTACAAGCAGTTTTATCACAAGTTTCCTTGACTGTGTAACCCTACTCGTATTTGATAAACAGATTTGTACGAATATATAATTCGGTTATAGATACAGAGTTATCTCCTGAAGATAAACGAATTTCCATTGAATAAATAGTAACTGTTATGTAACTTTGTACAATAACTTACCAAAATAGATAATCGTAGCTACTGTATAATAACGTCCATTGCCACTAGTACCTATTACAGACCGTAAGGCATCTGCACTCTTATATAAAATTATCTTTAATATATCTATAGCACCGACATACGTTTTGTACTAGGGATGGAACGAATATTCTCTTTTGCTAATTTCATTACGAAAGTTTTAGCAAACATTTTTATGCAAGTCACTTCGACTTGAATAAAAATGATTGCAAAGTAGGTACTTACTTGGAGTCCTACTTGCTCGCTGTATGATGAAACTGTATTATAAAAATTTGTGGTTATTCAATAAAAAAAACTAGTAAATTCAGTGGTTTATTGTATTACTTAATAACTAGCGTAATAGTTTTTTTTAGCTTGTGGAGCTAAAAGCTAAAAGCACCAGCTAACCTTGGGAGAGAGCAATGCCTGGAGCATCGTTGAGGGCTAAAATCCGATAGAAGTAATTTCACCAACGAACGAAAGTAACCGACATTGCGGAAAAGATAAGCAGGCTGAAGTGGCAGGAGGCCGGTCATGTAATGTCATACTACCGATGAAGTGGAGGCAGCGTGCTGGTAACCGCAGTGTGGGTCGTACCCAGGCTAGATGAACCGATGATCTAAAGAGGGCAGCAGATGGCGGCTGGACGGGGAAGGCAAACGATAGAGCATTTTGGCACACCTTGGGAGAGGCCTATATGGCTATATTCAGCAGTGAATAGACACTGGCTGACAAAGAAGAGGAAAGAAGAAATATATTTTATTAATTTTTTAGAGAAAAGATGGCAGAGGATCTGGTGAGCCACCTGATCGTAAGTAAAAAGTTTCAAAACTGCTACTGATATTTTGATAACAATATGTTACAAACCTTCAAAATATTAGAATATTGGATTCATTAATATTTACCTATGTTTCAATATACATATTTTACTAATAATATTCTGTGCTATGGTTAAAAACGTTCAATGAAAAACAATGTATTCTGGACAAAACGTAGATTGAACAAAACGATATAAAACAAATCTAAACGGAAATTTCATTGTATTCACAAAACAAAAAAAAACATAAGTACATTAAAATTAACCCTACAAAATAACCTGCAAATAAACGTTTCTTATTCGGTACTACCGTACTACCGCCCTTGTTCAATGTTGCCATGCCATCCTCGTACACATTGTCTTGTGAATCAAAGATGTAAGGTCTGAAAACGGCACGCTAGTTCAGCGGGTTGACGAATCCACGCTTTTAGAGGTATTTTAGTTCTTCAGGCCATGTGGTAGCGGCTGTTATTCCTTAGTCGCCTTTTACCACACCCACGGGAGTAGATGAGGTGGTGCTATTTAAAGCTGTCTGACAATGTTGAAATATGTTGAAATGTTGAAACGGCCCTGGAAATATGTTGAAAATTATAATAGGTAGTTGTTGAATCATTGTTGAAGTTAATGTAATCGTTATGATGTAATGGACTCGCCAACCCACTTGGCCAGTATGGCGTTTTGAAACCATTCATCCCACAGGCACAAGACAATGTGCATGAGGAGGCCCACGTCCAGCAGTGGACGATAAGAAAGGGTAGGCTTCTGCTTACACTATTTCCACCCTCATCAATTTCTTACTTTGTTTTTCTTGCGTTGTACTACTTAGCCGGGTAAGTCGATGATATATTATTTTCAACTAGGTAAGTAGTTATGTATTATTGTTAAGTATGGGATGCATTAGATAGTAAACAATGCAATATTATTAAATGCAATTCACGCATTACTCACGTTCACCTAATTTCAAACAAATCAAAGTTCAGTAGCGGCTCTCCGGTTGATAAGTCAGACGAACTTTGTTCCGTCGACCGATAAAAAGTTACAAATATTGGATCCGTCTGGCCAGACGGATAGTTGGTAACAAAAGTATTTATACTTGTGAATGGGAGCAGTGGACTGTTGAACGCTGGTATGTTGTAAAAAGAAAGATAGGATTTGTGGAAATAAATGTATTATTACTTTAACCGCGCACATCGACCACGCTGATGAAAGTTTAAAAAGAAACTGATACCCAGGTGAGACTATATATAATCGTTATAATTTTAGGCAAATAAATTTATTACAAAATATAGATGTTAAAATATTCAATTCTACTAACTTGGATCCATAACTTGGATTTTATCAACTTGGATCCAAAACATTTATCAACGTTTCAAAAACATTTATCAATGTTTAAAGAACATTTATCAATATTGAAACATGGTAAAACCCCGTTTACTGTTACTTGATGGTGTAAATAAAATTGGTAATATAAAAAAATGGTAGTGATCATCTTGGCCATAACTTTTAAGATTTTTGTTTTTCACTATTCGCTATAGTTGTAAGCAAATAAATTTATGACATAATAGCTATAGATGTTAAAATGTTGAACTTTACTAACTTGAATCAAAAATTTAAAAATATTTATCACTGTTTAAAGCATGGTAAAATCCATTTACAATTGTTACTTGATAGTGTAAATAAAATTGATAGTGATCTTCTTTTGCTGCTACAGTTTTCCATAACTTTTAAAGTTATTGCTTATTTATACGAATTAATATAAGAATAACGGACAATTAAACTATTAAATTATACAATTAACCAGATAAAAAGGCGGAATAAAATAAATAGATGAACATAACCGTTCAAAACCCATTTAAAATGGCAATGTTTGTACTCGTAGTTATAAAATGAGTATTTACCGACTGTTCAGGTATGTCAAGCCAAGGAATGACCAAAAACAAATTGAAAACTGTTATAGAATAGTTGCTAATGGGTAAGAACAAGAAAATTTTACAAATCTGTTTGTTAAATTGTTTAAGGTTTATCAAATTTTCATACATTGCTAAATACAACGCTCAAAAAACTTACCTTTATATGTCAATATCGTGGGTAGCTCTACCCACTCGGAATTTTCCGAATGGGTAAAGTACCCACTTTTGACGAAAAGTTACTGACGTCACTAGACATGAAGATTTCCTCGTCGCTCGAAAAATCCATTTTCTTTCTAAACGCATTCTAGAAAAATCTAAAAGCATTTTCTTTCTTTGTATCTTATTTTACTTAAAATTATATCCGGTCTCATTGTTATTTAGAGCCATTGTCTAATATATCGTAAGCTAATGTACCGTACCTATTATTAGGGATATCTATCGAGTCTCAATGGACAACTGTGCAGAATCAAAATCTAACAAATTGAATAATAGATCATCGGGTCAATTGTAATTCAATCACAATTAATCTTTGTACCAACACATGAAATGATCATAAAAAAAATTGGAAAAAAAAATGAACCAAGTTTGATGGACTATAACTTTTTTATTTCTGTACGAATGTAGGTAATGATTGTTGGTTTAATTTTAATAGAGTATTTCATATAGAAATATTAAAAAAATAAGAAAGTACATCTTGTCACTGAAATTTCTAAGTTAAATCCACATTTTTGGAAAATTGCACCCAAAATTCCCATACGTCAAAGCTAACAGAATAAAACAAAATAAATTGGTCGAAGATAAAATTTTTTCAACAAATTTTTCTTTTATAATTTTTTTGAAGGTGGTCCCCGTCATTCCTCTATATACAATTTCTTGAAGGACTGCCCCCCCTCACGGCCAACTACCTACTCGGGCCTAACACAACCTGCCGGCCCTGGTAAAGACTCCTTTGAATATAAATGGCATGATTGTTCTTTTAATGACGACTGTACTGTACTAATTAATGGAATGGTACGTAATACATAAATTATTCAAAACACAGCGCTGATATAATTAACGATCTTAATTATTAATACATGGTCTCTAATTGATCTGGATATATACATATTTTAATGAATAAAAAAATAAATAAAGAGAAAATTTAATATTAATTTATTATCTTTAAGAAATTCATTTATAAACAGGACTATCATTCAATTATTTATTTGTCATAGACTGCTCTATTGCAAATAACTTACGTCCAATAACAAATCGAAATGATAAGAATAGATGGTGCCATTTTACTAGTTATTTACTGATTTTTACTTTAATAATATCAATTGTCGTCCACTGCGGGACATGGGCCCCTTCACGCACATTGTCCCGTACATGAGAGATGAATGGCCTTAAAAAGTCACACCGGCCAAGCGGCTTGACGAGTTCCCTCTTTTGAAGGTGGTGCAGTTACTTAGGGCTTGCGGTAGCATCTTTGTTATTTCTTAGTCGCCTTTTACAATAGACACTGGAAGAGATGAGGTCGCCTCAGGGTTTGTGGTAGCGGCTCTCACTAATATATGTAAATACTTTAATCGTTTGGCAGGAAATATATTAAGTAATAAAATATTACATATTTTTAATTTCAAAATTCCGATATCCCGATGAGCTAATCTTAAATTACCAGTGACCTAAACTTAGGTGAAATTTTATTACATCTTTTAGATATATATTAGATATTTTATTTTAATTATTATATCTTTTAGATATAATAATTATGAGAGTAGGTAGAAGCAAGTATGTATTATTAATCAATAACAACTAAAATATTATACAGCGTAATACAACAAGCAACAATTAAATACACATTACTTGCATAGTACCTAATGATAATGGCGTTCAGCGACCCGTTCCGCGGAAGGGTCAACGAGTTAGAGACCGGGTGTCAAATTGTAGGTATATATGCAAAGTTATGTAATAATTATCAGCGCATAGACATATTTATATATGCATATTAAAGCAGTATGTTTCATGGGCTAGTTGCACTTCATGAAAAGGCCTCAGATTGTAGACCGTGTCGATACTATTTATTCTAGACTTTGAATAAGTGTATACAGGTGGACAATATGAGTACATACAAACCAGTGGATACAAATATATTACTACTATAAAATGTTGACAGGAACAAGACATTTCACCCGATAAGCAGATAGCTACAACATCTGCGACAACATCTACAACACGGGCCTTCGTGCGCTTTAATGTGTCTCATACCAACGGTGGACTCATACTCTAACCAACGGTGGACTGGCAAAGAATGCCTTAATTAAGGCATTAAGTCCGCCTCTTTACAATATAGTGCAAAAGAGTAAATAAATAAGTAAACTTTGACAGCATTCTTAACACATTGTAATACTTCTTACACTATCATTCATATTAATGTATGCCCATATTTCCACTCTTTAGAGCATTATTCATTATTCAATGGCCAATAATACGTTTCAAAACATCTTAACACAAATGTTCTAAGGTTTGTATAGAATAATGACATGCACAGACGAATGTCAAAGTGAGATAATGTCGATTAAAAACCAATAGATTAAGCAGCTGTCTACAGAAAATTTTAACTATAGAGAAGTTTTTTTTTATAGACTAGTGGGCGGACGAGCAAGCGGTCCCACGTGATGGTAAGTGTTACCGCCACCCATGGACACCTGCAACACACGGGGGTATGCGGGCGCGCAAAATCCGAAAATTGCAAAATCCTATTCACAGCTCTCTTGAAGAATTGATATGGGAATATCGTAGCTTAATGGAAAGACGTGTTGAGGCAGTTCGTTCCACAATCTACGGGTTCGCGAATTTGTGAATGAATCGTACTGTTATATAATTATTAACCACGGCATGGAATTGACGTTATAGTTAATTCAACAGCTGTGCAACGGCTTCGACATGTTACATGGCTGTATCATAAAACTGTTTTTTTATAGAGCATCACTATTAGAATAGTAATACCCTTTTAATTGATTAGGATAATGGTGGGTTTAAATATCGCAATGTCTGTTAATGTGTAAAAACTTAGTGTTAATAATGAATGAAACAAAACATTACTGTTTTTTTTTTATTTTATTTTTTTATGGACGAAGGCGGCAGACGAGCATACAGTCCACCTGATGGTAAATGAATACTGCAGCCCATGGAGATCCGCGACACATACCAACATTAGTCCAAAATGACAAACATTCGCACGCCCCCGGATGTACTGCCTACCTTTGGAGATTAGGAATAGATTTGGTGAGACGGTTTTGAAAATGGGGAGGGATAAGATGGCAATGGGCTCTGGCATATCTCACTCACTACCGAAACACGTACGTACATTGGGTAAATAGTATAAAATGAGAAATGCAGTACATTTTAAGGTATTCTTTAAGGTATATTCTTCGGTGAGAGAGGGGTAATGTGGCCAGTCGAGCGCGCCCAGCGGCTGTTGGATTGCACCGTGCACTATCCCTCTCAAAATCTACTGCGTAGTCATAAACATACTTATACATAAATTCATAGGTCTGTTTGATTCTTACCCAATCACGTCTCAATGAAGCAATGGTTTATAATGAAATTATATATTACCCCAAAAAAGAAGGACGTAGGCTTCCCAAAAGAAGTTCCCATGGGAATAATTATAAAGTACACGGGATCAAAGTCGTATGCACAGTTAGTATAGTGGATATACTAATAACACATCTGAATAAATAAATTCTAGTATTTAATTTACTAGTATTTATTGCAAATAAAAACTAGTAAAGCATAAACACAGATAAATCATAAATATTCATAATCTAATCTTAATTCAACTATGTAAGGAATATATTCCAACAGCTTAACGTATAAACTTCGATAATAATGAAAACATAACATTTCCGTTCAATGACTCTAACATTATCAATGCAATTTACAATATAAATTTTTATCGTATTTTATTTATCGGTAAGCCCTTGTATTATCAAAATTGCACACCACCAAAGCATGATCCCCACTAATACTTACGTAATACGATATCGTACATTCTGCATTTTCTTATGATTTGCACATGTACAAACCCTCGTTATCGTAATAGATATGTGAATATTATTCTAACAAAATTGTAATAAAGCCAAGAAATATTTTATTGAAAAAACATTGCTAGTTTGAATGATACAGACCGAAAAAAACGCTGTCTGAATGCGCATCTCTCATTAACCCACTGGACGGATTGTAATGAAATTGTAGCTCATGTAACATTTAAGGTAGTTTTTAATAAAAACAATTACGACACACCTTTTCAAGCATACATTGTTATTTTCAATTTTTTAAGGGAGAGTTGATAATTGCGCGCGGTTGATAATGCCGTGCTAAAAAACAAAAACTAATAACGTTACAGGACACTGCACCGCGCCGCCCGCCGGCCGCCGATCCATGCGTTGCGAACAGCCATGTGACGTAGATATAGGTGTAAGTCAAAATATTTCATTCGCATTCGTTATAATTTTTGATGGATTTTTCCATTACAAGGTAAGTATTTATGCAAATCTTTATTGTTTTCAATGTTTGTCATTGTTAGAAATATTAAAGAATGATGTGCAAATACTATCTTAATATTCATATTCAAATTTCAAGAAATTTCTCATTATCAAAACAAAGTAACGGAGTGTGACCATTGTTTTCACTGAGCATCTGCTGATTGCATGTGATCACAAAATTAACTATTTCAAGTTATATAAGGTGGGTGGACCATGGAAGGCCACTCTAACGATTAAACAGTTATTATTCCTTTATTTATTGGATAAATTAAACAAACAAATTATTAAGTAACACATTGTTTTATTATGTAACTTATAAAACATTTTTTTTTATTGCAGAGGTAATGGTTATTTATTAAATTTAAGTTTTATTAAACTCTTCCAAACGGCCTTGCAAGGAACAAGGCTCCATACAAGGCCGATACAATAAATCAATCGTCTAACTTAAAACTAACGTTGTGACAATCAAAATTTCTGCTTATACTTAAACTACATAAAAAGGTCTTTCATTAAAACGAAACTTTAAATACTTACCATATTAAACTCACATAAAAAATACTTAACGAACATTACTTGAACACTATCGTAAAACTAAGAATGTATTCGTGAAAACGTTTTAAAAATAATTTTAATGAGTATTATATCGATATCAAATAAGTTGCCAATAACCTTTATAATGAAATAAAAAAAAATTATAACCGACCAAAATGGCCTTCTTATGGGTCCGTTCCTTGTAAGGCCAAAATGTTCCAAATAAGGCCAAACAATAAAAAATATTATCTATGAAAAATTTTTTTTTAATCAACAAAACAATTAGATACTAGATACTACGTACTCTAATCACAACCTTTATAATGGCACTTAGTCAGTCTTGTAATCAGGAATGTTTATAACTTTAAAACTAACGATTCCTATACTTTTCCCAAGTATGGTTTAAAAAACGAAAATAGAACAAAATAATAACTTCAGTTATGAAACAAACTTATAAACTAAGGAGGACAATAATTTTAGTACTTTAATCACAATCTGGACACACAAAGTGGTATCACTCTTCGTGATACCACTTTTGACATTCGCTACATTTCCTCATGTTTTCCATTCTACACTCGCAACATACGTAACAGTACCATTTCTTTTCTTCGCCTTCTTTACTTTTCTTCGTCTTTCTTCTCGGCCTTTTGCTGTTTTTATTGTTTTGTTTTTGTTGTGCTTTTCTTTTCAGTACTTTTTTAGAATCATTTTTACTATGGATGTCTTTCTTTTCTTGTTCTCGCTTACTTGTGGACTTTCCTTTTTTCTTACTCCTTTTTTGATTCAAATCTTCCGTTTTTTTCTTCAGTTTTAAATAAATCCTTAACTATTCTTTGTCCTTTATAATTTATAGCTTTTTACCGTGGACGTGTAGACTTTATCTTACCGTAATTTGGAGTAGGCAAAAAGGTATGAAACGATGTTTCTTTATCCTGAATTAAGTTAATCAACGGTTCGTCATCATTCGAAGATCTAGTGGAACTTATCTCGTGACTCTTTTGTTGAGCTTTTGTTTTAGGTCTGCTTAATTGTTTTTCTGGAGTTATTTCTCCTTTCTGTTCGGGATATTCATCATCTGACGAAAAAATGTAAAAATCGGAAGTGTGAAGTTTACTGATGTAGTTATTTTTGATAAATGATTCACTGAGATTCAAATCAAGATCAGAGTCAGAGCTAGAATCAACGATATTTTTTGTAGTCCGGATGTACTTGGAACAGGATTATCGTACATAGATAGTTGAGGGTCATGATTTGTATTTGCGTCGTTGAGCCGGTCTACTGAACTTAGCAGTATATTGCCATGCTGATCATTGATCGTATTGTCTATTTCCATATCTGAAGCATCAGTTGAAGAACTGTAAGGAACAAGAGTTGGTTTTCTTTTTTCTATTGCAGGTGAAAATTCTGATACTTCATATTGACCCCCATGGGTCAAGTCGTGAAAAGATGAAGGCGATGATGATACGATCTTCTCTTGAGAAGTTACCGGAAAAATTGAAAAGTGAGAAACACGAGCTGACCTTTCATCTATCAGAGACAGAGACGACAATTCTGACACTTCATTAAATTGAGGTGCAGGAGGCGAGACTTGAATAGATATAAGCGGTTGTGATGTGGTCTTGTCTTGTAATGTTTCCGGCAAAGGTCTTTCTGTTACAATTGAAGGAGCATAAGCATCTTCTGGAATCACATCATGATCGAGAGGGTATAAGCCAGTAGCTCTGAACCCGTTCATTATATTTGTTTGAGTCATACACTTTGGCCAGGTTCGCGAGAAAATGTGGTTGAATGTAACTTTGTTTAAATTTCTCTTAAGAGAATTGCACAGATAGTTCAACACCTCTTCATCCCAATGACGTTCGAAAGACTTATTCACAGATTTATCTAGAGGTTGGAGTTCGTAGGTGGTATTTGAAGGTAAGCAGTATAGCACTATATTATTTTTATCTGCTTCTTCCAGAGCCTCATAAGATAAATGACACTTTGCGCCGTCAAAGATAAGCAGACACTTACCGGGTGCTTTATGTTGCGCTAAATGTTGAATGAACTCTACGCTACGTTGAATGAGCTACTGGTCATGCTGCCTTTGGGTGCCATTCGTACTTTTGTTCCAGCTGGCAAGTTTTCTCCTAATTCTGATCTGTATCGTATGCCCTTAAAAATAATCATGGGCGGTACAGCATAACCCACAGCATTGACGCACATCGCGATGGTGACGTTCTCAGCGTGCTCCGGCGCAACAACATGAACTCTGGTGTTTCCCTTCTCAACCAAAACTACATTTTGTTTGTGGACCGTGATGCGACACCCTTTCTCATCCATATTATATAATCGTTTTGGATGTGTAATAATGTCCAGCTCTTGATAGAGTTTCCTTACTTCTTCAAAATGGTGTTTCACGATGGGCTTATTCATTTTTTGTGCTCTAGCTGGGTTCATTATTTGGGATTTTCTTTTCGAAATTGATGGGTTTCGACTAAGAAACATTTTGAGCCATTTACGTCCAGCCATTCTTGTAGACAGATTGAACGAGTGCTTGATTTTAAACCTCTCACAAAATAAAAAGGCTTGCTTCCGGATAAATTTTGGGGTAAGTGGTATACCCAGTTGGGCAAAACGTTTAATTCGCTGAGCTAAGTCTTCTTCTAACTGTTTTGTGAGAACAGTAGTCTTTTCAATAATCTTAGTAGTTTTACCGGTTAGTAAATGGTTTCTAAGGGTTCGTCTCGGAATATTGAATTTCAACGCTGCAGTATTCGTATTAAGTTGATTTGTTTGTACCGCTTCCATGGCACACCTTAAACTCTCTTCATCCCATGTACTTCCTCTTTTTCTAGGTTTTGGTCCTGGCATTCTTGAAACCTGGAATTATACCTACACTTAAATTTAACCACCTGTTCAATGACTAACAAATACTAATTACGAGATTTCCAGAAGAAAGCCGCAAAAAAGTGAAACTAGTGGTAGCTATTACATCAGGCCCTATACAGAAGTGTGACTACAAGCAAAATCTATATTTAAATTAAAGCAGTAAAGCAATGACAAATATTGATATTAAATTGTATTTTGTTCTTAACATGCTTATGTAAAGAACGAAAACTTAGTCATAATTTTATTTTTAACAAGTAAGTATAAGTACTCATGAAGTTTTAAAATAAAATTATTTAAAGCATGATTATAAGTAATAATATTACGAACTTATACATTGTTTTACCTTTCCCCATACGTATTTACAACTATAAACTAGGTATTAATATTTTCTTGATTCCTAGATGTTCCTAGTAAAGCCCTTGTGCCCTAGCAAGGCCAACTGTAAATTTTTTGATCGGCCTTACAAGGAACCATTGGCTTTCCTAGGAACACTACCGATATTTTAACTAAAATGGAAATAAAGTAATTTTTTTTTTCTTTAGTACCATAGCAAATCCTTATATATCAATTCAGCGTAAAAAATTTAAAGAAAATAATAATGTATTTACTTGAAAACTTACGTTTTGTTGTGAGCGCGTATTATAATTTTAACGTCGACGATCGAAGTCAACAAAGCGAGGGACCGCACTGACAAAATAGCGGCGCGAGCAACTCGCCGCCGCGTCTGTGTTCTTGAGTTCGATGGGTGTTAGTGTGAGTAGAAGGAATTTGTCATTGCATGGCAATAACTACGACTTTTCAATAATCGGCCTTACAAAGAGCATGGCCTTCCATGGTCCACCCACCTTACATGATTTTATACACGTTATCCTCCATTATCTATATCTATACATTATGGTCTTTAATATGTACCGTTCTTCTTACATAATCTGAAGCTACATAATTATAGATTCAACGGGTGACTTTAAGTTGGTAGTCGCAACAACCTCAGATCAAAATTATTCATCAGAAAATTTTGTCTAAAATGGCTCTTTTTGCTTGTTAAAACATTTGAAAATATTATTTGACAAAAATGCTTTTCCTAAAATGAATCGTGGTAAATCGTAATTCTCGACTTATCTATCCTAATCTTAATTACTTTTATAAATACGCGAGTTGTTTTATTACCTAAAACTCTGCAATAAATTATTAAATCGCTACAAAATTTGGCATTTGTCAACACAAACGGACAGATACAACGAATTATAAACTATGTAAGTATATTTTAACTTTATTTTTATCCGTAACATATAAACTATGACAATTTCTTATCCGGTAAATGCAGGCGAATCCGCTGGCCAAATACACAAATACACAAAAAATAAAATACAAATATATAACACAATATACAACCAATGCAAATTTTATGATTTTTTAAAGTATATAAAAGGTTCTAGACAATACCCTGTGGTATTATACTCGTAATACTATAATACATCTGTTGTCGCAATCTCGCCGTGACCACGGTTCATGTAACTGGACCGAAATGTAGTTATAATATCTATTTATATATTATAGTTATGATTACTTCTGGAAAAAATAGTTTGTAACTCTGTATTCATTTTGCTTATATAGTTTTGTTACTTTATTTTTCTTTTACTATTTACTTCTGAAAAAAAAATTAAACTATGTACCTACCTACATAAAAATATGTGATAGATGTTTGGCATCAAACTGTGATTAATACTTTAATTCATTAATACTTTTATGAGTAATCAATTAATAAGTAATTTTCACACTGTAAAATTTTGACAATTGTTATGAATAATTTTGATTAAAAATTTGTGAAAATTAAAAGGGTCGGTTAACTGTGATTAATGCTGAATTATTAATTTTATAATTAAAAATATGATTATGCGAAACCTATTAGTTTTTATTACAAAAATATCAACTCAACTCTTGGCGCGGCCACGAGGAAAGTTTCATTTTTGGGCCATTCTATTCTACTGTATTCTATTCTAGTGTCTAAATCGGCAAAAAACAGAGAAAAAGAATTACAATACGTTTTGTTTCGATTTGAGGTTACAGGGAACGTTGTAATTTTGCTGATATGGATACCCTTTTATTAAATCTTCATCTTACTTTTTGTCGCCAAGTCCGAAATTGCGTTCAACATCACGTCCTGTGGACTATTACTGATAGGAGCTAGTAATTTAACTACTTTATTAAAAAAATAGGTAAGATTAATTGCGTAATATTAGATGCGTTCACCCCTCGCCAATGTGGTCCAGTCGTTAACAAGTACAATAAAAAATATCTTTTCGGCCAGATTGTAGTAAAAATTTACGATTTATAAGTATTACAGAATTTTGCATCACATCTGTGGACACTGATAATTAATTAATACACACCTTTTTAAACAGTTTTTAAACGTTTTTAAACATTTTAAAGACTGATAGTTTAAAATATTAATTACACACCTTACTGAGGAGTACTTACCTTATTAGGATACCCCATTTAAACCCATCGAATAGAGAGCAAAATGCGTATTTCGAACGCTCTTTACTCTCCATCTCATCGCCCTCAAGAAAGTACGGGGACCACTCCCATGGCATGGGAAAACTTAATTTCTTTATATTCCCTATTCTTTATTCTCCCCAATTTTGTTTACATATTCAACCCTAATTCTCTGAACGTAAATAATACTATCGAGGACGTGCTTCGTAATTAATAACCATAATTCTTAGCTAATGTTGGTATGTATGCATCGCTAAAAGTAATGTCCATGGAGAGTCGTGATCACTCGCCATCAGGAGGACTATCTGCTCGTCTGCCACCTTCTTTCTATATAAAACATTTTAGGGCCTTACCAATGAAATTGCTGTTTGTTTATACTGGTCACATTGAACTTAGTTATTTAGGCTTGGAATTCCAAACTCAAATTAATTTCAATCTCAGACTATGACATTCTTTTTCAAACTCAGTTATTCGTTTGTTTTTCCGTCAAACGTCTTTTTGCTTAGATATCGTTACCATGGGAAAGTTTAAAATTCACGTTATTTTCAAATATGAGTTCCGTCGTGGTAGCAACACAGCACAGACGGGGTGGCGCGCAATATCAACGATGTATACGGACCAAGCACCGCAAAAACGAACACACTGTGCGTTTTTGGTTTGATCGTTTTCGTTTAGGAAATTTCGACCTCACGAACAAGCCGCGTGGACGATCGGAGTCGATAATGACGAATTAAAAGCAATACTCGTAGTGGAAAGGGAGTCATCTCAAACCACGTCTGAGGTAGCAGCAACCTTCGGCGTAAGTGACAAAACTATATTGATTCATTTGTATTAAATCGAGAAAATGAAGAAGCTCGGATAGTGGATATCGAATGAGCTTAATGAAAGTCAGCTGCAAACATGCTTCGAAGCCTGCCTTACTTTGCTAAACCGACACAAAAATTAAGGGATTCTGAATCATATTGTCACTTATGATGAGAAGTGGATCCGGTATGATAATCGTAAACGTTCGTATCAGTGACTGGTTCCAGGAGTTGCAGCCCAACAATGTCTAAAACCCAAGAAAACTAAAAAAACGCTACTGTATCAGTTTGGTGGTCCTGTGCCGGTATTGTGCACTACAGTTTCTTGCGAACCGGTGAAACGACTGATGCAGGTGTGTACTGTAAGGAGCTGCAGACGATAATGGAAAAGCTGAAGGTGGCGATAAAGCAACCAAGTTCGGTCAATCGCTCATCTCCACGTCTTCTTCATAACAATGCCCTCAATCACCAATTCTCATACGACAGTTATAAATCTTCAAGAACTGGACCTGGAAACTCTCCCTCACCCACCATACTCACCGGAACTTGCCCCGACAGATGTCCATTTCTTTCGAAATTTGGACAACTTTTTGCAAGGACAGAAATTTGCTTCTGAAGTAACTGTGATTAGGGCTTTTGAAGAATTCATTAATACCCACCCGTCCACGAGTTTTTTACAGGAGTGACATCAATCAAGTGCCCGTGAAGTGACGAAAGTGTGTAGATAATATGGGTCAATATTTCGATTAACATAATAAGTATTTTTTTACCAAAATATTTTTTCAATTTCTCATAGAAACCGGTCATTTTATAGGTACACATACTTCAACATAGTAAATCATTTTTAATGCGATTATTTTGTTAGAAACAAAATTAAGCAATTTAAATTCCGAGCGATCAACTAGGACTTGTTGTTGGTTTTAACATTGTTTGTTTTGTTTAAATGAATATAGCTCGTACATTCATCTGGTAGTTACGTCGTCTCGTCATTGCCAATAATAAAACATGTGAAAATTCACAGTGCAGGAAAAATCCTTATTATTGACTTACACATATTTGTTTAAATTGTTTTATAAATGTTGAGTACTTATTCCTAGTGTAAATACCAAAACATTTATATACGTTTTAAATACTCCATTTACATGTTGTAAAGTCGTCAAAAATCGTGATGCGAATTTATATTCTGCTCTTGGTTATTTTTATAATAATATTTTTAAACGTATTTGTCTTTATTGTTTTTATATCATTTATGAGTTGAACACTAATTATAATAAGGACATTTTTGTCTAAACACAAATTAAATGTCGCAATGGCTAGTGGTAAACCAAAAACAAATAGTTTCGCAAGAGGTTTCCATCAAGTTCTTTTACAATTTCTGGTACCTATTCTCATGTTTTTTTAGAAATGTACCATTTGAAGTACAGATGAATAAATTTTAATTAACTTACATGACATTAAAGTTTTTAAAAAAATGTTATATGGCTTTTATTAAAATTAAAAGAATTGTAGTAGGTACATGAAATACGAGTATATATTACCTATGAAATTGCCGTTTTATGAAAATTATATATTTAATTAATCGAAGTATTGGTCATTATTGTCAATGCACTTTTACTATTTTAATGGAAGTGTATTGATGCCTCTGCTATAGAACTCCTGGGGACGGCAATCGATTAATTCTCTAAAGGCGTTTTTCACTGCCTCATCGGAGTTGCATTTTTTCCCCTTAAAAAATTTCGAAAAAAAATGAAAATCAGTAGGGTAAAGGTCTGGCGAGTACGGCGAGTGACAGAGAGTTGCCAGTCGAAGCTCCTGTAACTTTGAGAGTGTCTGTCGTGCAGTGTTTGGGCGAGCGTTATCATGAAGAAGCTGCTTGAACGTCCACTGCACGTTCAAGCAGTGGACTAGAACGATTGACCAGATTCGGTTGTTTGATAGCGAGCTTGTCCAATATCGTTTGCAGTTCTTCACAGTACACATCTGCATTAATTGTTGTGCCAGATCTCAAGAAGCTGTAGTAGATAATATCGGAACAGAACCACCGTACAGTCACCATGAGCTTCTTTTGACCCAGTTTACGTTTGGTACATTGTTTGGCTGTGTCTCCTGGGTTCAACGATTATGACGAACGTTTACGACTATCATACAGAATCCACTTCTCATTACAAGTGACAATGAAACTCATATTCGAAAATAACCCGAATTTTTAACTTTTCCATGGTCGCAAACACAACGATATCTAAGGAAAAAGTCGTTTGAACAAAACGGAAAAACAAATGAATAACTGATTTTTAAAAAGAATGACATAGCTGTAACTTGAAATTAATTTGAATTTGGAATTCCAAGCCAAATGCACGATTGTTAACAATGCACTTAAACGACATCACGAAATTAGGCCACGCCCCCTAATTTCCAGGCAAACGTCGTCAGTAAAGTAGTAATCTAGATTGGGCAAATAGCTATCTTTTACTGAAGCATTTTGCACCCGATAGCCAATGAAAAAATGTGTCATTTTTGTACTTATTCTATTTTGTATTATTTCAATATTATTTCTTTGTTATTGTTTTCGTTATACTTTCTTTATTGTCATTATCTCTTTAGTATTCCTTTTGATACAAACTTAGAATAAGCTATTAATTAACAGTAAATATTAACTTAGTAAGTAAGTTAATAAGAATAAGTACCCATTGTTCTGCCAATTATGTCTGCAAAGTTAATAATGTATAAAATCAAAGTAAAGAACAGAACAATGGGAAAAAATGTATAATTAAGTAATTATATAAAAGCCTGTAGCAGGATCCGGCGAACATGTAATGTAACATATGTAAACATTAAAGCATTTTCCTCGCCGGTTTTTTATTCCCCTGAATATCACGTAGACATGTACTTGCTACAGGAAAGCTCTGCCAACATTTCCTTATCATTTAGATATGGAAATAACCAGTATTATATAAACAAATAAGATGGTAAGAAAACCCGCAAAAGTTGGCAGATCTTTTAAAAGTGGCAGTAATATACTGTATAAAAATGTAAATAGAATATGTAAGTAATATGTGTAAATAATATGTGTAAAATAATAATAAGAAAAATAAATAAAGACGGTTAAAGGGGGAGGGGTGGTGAAGAGAGACGGGATAACGGTCATTAACGGCTTAACGGAAAAAACCGCCAACGGCTCTCCTTACGGTAACGCCGTAACCCTAATAAGCGGATAGGAAAAAACGACAAAAAACGACAAAAACGGAAAAGATCAAATACGTCATCAGACGTCTCATAAGGTAGGAACAACGGTTCCAAATACGTCACCAGACGTCTTCTAAAAGAAGCAAGGGAAATCCAATACGTCATCAGACGTCTTCTAAGGAAGGAAATTAAGGGAAATCCACTACGTCTACGGACGTCTTCTATATGAAGCAAAGTCAGCACCGTCTCGAACACCACCGCAAGCCCTAAAGCCAATTAAGAAAATCAACACAAGACCTTTTATTCACGTGATCTCCTCAACCCAGAAGATAGTTCCGGCTCCGCCACTCTACGAGCCCGGTGGATTGAATAGCGCCGTGGAAATTATTTACAACGATATTTACAACAATTTATGGTCCTTCGACCGGCGGATGTTGAGACAGCTTACGTAATACTGTCTCTCATCGCAGGATCCACAAGAGTTCGTCTGTTACCGGCCCGGAGCTACAACATAGAAGAGGACCACGTCACATCATCAGGAAGCAACTTCGGTGGTGCGCAGCGAGGCGACTGCAACACTGGTGTCTTGGGCTTGAGGCACCAAAAGAAGAAACAAGTCGTCGAACCCTCTCGCTGCCACGTGAGAGGGAAACGCATACCGGTACGTACGGATCCTAGCGGTGTTAACAAAGTGCGTACTCGGGCGTAACTATCCCGTCCGTGAGAGGAGGCCACCGTACGTCGAGGATAAGACACCCCATCTTAGCTCTCGCGGGTACCTCTCATTGACGAGAGATAGGCTCTTTCCCACCCATCCTAAACGAGTCCAATCCTTGCAATCCCGTTCTCGTGTAAAACCTTTACACGAGGGTTACGTTAGGGACAGCTAGGGACCGCTAGGGACAGCTAGGGACCGCTAGGGACAGCTAGGGACAGCTAGGGACCGCTAGGGACCGCTAGGGACAGCTAGGGACCGTTAGGAACGTAGGGAATTAGGGGGCATCGAAATGGACGAAACAAAGAGAACAACCCGGACAGCGGCTGCAGCAATGAAATGCGCAACAGAGGGCGCAACGACATCGGAGTCAACCGCTGGAACGTCCGGATCCACAAATACGTGGAGCAAAGGGACAGATACGTCCATAGAAACGGTCCAAAGGAATGATGTTCCCGAACAGAACGGGAAGGAACAGAATGATGCACAGACGACGGAGAGAACGCAATTAGGCTCAGGTGATACCTTGGTCGATACAAGGTCCACCAGAGGACGATCGACACGCTCAACACGCTCAACTGGTAAAAAACGTGCCGAGTTGAAGGCACAGATGGAGCTACACCAACAAGAATTGAGGAAGGCAGAGGCCGCCGCTGCGTTGGCAAGGACTAAATTAGAGTTAGCCCGCCTCGACTCAGAAGAAGAGGCATCCGACGTGGAGGAGGAGCCGGCCGAGAGCGTCGCTCGAGTCGATAATTGGTTACAATCCCACAATACGGCACAGCATTTGGAACCGCCAGAAGATAACAAAGAAGTTACAGAAAAAGTAATGAAGGAACCTGAAGTATCACGTCACACCGAAACTACGACGTTGGCCAGCGCCCTAATGCAGGCCATCAAACAGGTAAGTAAGAATGAAGAAAGAAAGGATCCCCCGAAATATCTGCAGGAGCTGCCGATATTTGACGGCGACCCTAACGAATGGATATCATTCGTAACGTATTTCCGTGACACACGGGAATATTTTAGCCAGGTACAGAATGTAGCCAGGATCAGAAGAGCGTTGAGAGGAAACGCCAGAGAAGCGGTCAAGTCATTGCTATACACGCATACGACTACCGACGTCATAATCGAATCCCTTGAAAGAAGGTTCGGAAGAGCAGACGTACTGGTGCTCAATGAATTAGAAAATGTTAAAAGATTACCCAGAATGGGAGAAAACGGTCGGGATATATACATGTTTGCTAGCAAGATATCAAACTGTATAGCTACCATTAAGGCATTAAATAAACCTCACTTTTTGCACTCACCAGAAATGTCAAAGCAAATCGTGAATAAAATGAATACTATAGTAAAATATAAGTGGATGGAATATAGGTACAAGTATTCGGGAAACGAACCGGAGCTATGTATCATATCCGCATATTTGAATAAAATGGCCGACCAATATAGTATAATCTACGCAACGGAACATGTCCCCACGGAAAATAAAGTGCGAGCGTTCGAGAGAAAAAAGAAAATAATACACACGGTACGATCCGCAACCGAGGGGGAGAACGGTGAAAGGCACAGTTCTAGAGGTTCATCAAGTAGCGAACCAATGAAATACAACAAATGCGTGTTGTGTAAAGAAAAACACAGTTTGCCAAGTTGCAATAAATTCAAGCAGCTTGGCGTAAGTCAAAGATGGACAATGGCCAAAAAGTTTAGAGTGTGCTTCATGTGTCTGCGGGGCACACATGCCAGGGATAGTTGCCGTACCAGCCCATGTGGCGTAGGCAAATGTAAATTAAAACACCATAGATTGTTGCATCATGACTATCAGAAAGCGAGTGAAAAACAGGATACTGAACCCTCGGTCAAGACAGCCATCACAAACGCGGTAAGTACCTCTCAAAGGGCTTACCTGAAGATAATTCCGATTGAGTTGTATGGACCAAAAGGAACGAGAAGTGCACATGCCTTGTTAGACGAGGGCTCAACTATCACTCTGATAGAAGAAGAGATTGCGCAATCAATTGGAGCCACAGGCCCCAAGGAAAGATTGTCCATAGAAAGCGTCGGAGGAAACAAGATGTACGACGCAAACTCACGCAAAATAAAATTAAGTGTGAAAGGAAAGTTCGCAAGGAACATAGAAACAATACGTGCACAGACAATCAAAGAACTGCACTTAACCTCGCAGTCAGTAAACAAAGAAATATTGAAGGGCTGCTCACACTTAAAGGAAATTGAAGATCAAATTGTCTACGAACAAGTCCAGCCGACAGTACTCATCGGCCAGGACAATTGGCATCTCATAGTTTCACGAGACATAAAATCCAGAGGAACCAACTTACCGGTCGCCTCACTCACACAACTAGGGTGGGTAATGCATGGATGCACAACGAGCACATCCAAACCCGTGAACTTCATTAATTACATGACACAGGAAAAGAGAACGGGCGACCCAATGGAAGAACTATTCAAAGAATATTTCTCCTTAGAAAGCTTAGGCATAACGGCCCGAAAACCAAGGAATGATCCTGAAGAAAGGGCAATGCGTCTTCTAGAACAATCTAGTAATCGCCTAAGTGACGGGAGTTACGAGGTGGGATTATTATGGAAATCCGACCACGAAACTATGCCCGACAACAGAACACAAGCCGAAAAAAGACTGTACAACATCGAAAAAAGCCTAGACAAAGATCCGGATAAGAAAGCGGAATATGAAAAACAAATAAATAACCTGATAATAAAAGGGTATGCGGAAAAGGCCTTGGAGACACCCACATCGCCCAGAACATGGTACCTGCCACATTTTGGTGTCAAGCACCCACAGAAAGGCAAAATGAGGCTGGTATTCGACGCCGCAGCGCGTACTACAGGCAAGTGTCTCAACGACGCATTATTATCAGGACCGGATTTAATACAGTCACTTTTTGGAGTTTTGTTAAGATTTAGGGAAGGCCCTGTGGCGGTAATAGCCGACATAAAGGAAATGTTTCTCAGAGTGAAAGTAATTGAGAGGGACAGAGATAGCCTACGGTTCTTGTGGAGAACTGATCGTAAACAACCACCACAAGAATATAGAATGACGTCATTAATATTTGGCGCTACTTCCTCACCTTGTACCGCCATATATATCAAAAATAGAAACGCAAAGGATCATGAACATATGTATCCTGAAGCGGCTAAGTCCATAGAAAGACAATTCTACGTAGACAATTTGTTGCAGGCTTTTTCCGACGCAAAGACGGCTTCGATTAGAGCAAAAGAAATAAAGGACATTCATGCGGCCGGATCTTTCCTACTTCATGAATGGAATAGTAATGAGCCTTCGGTACTACAGGAGGTATCATCGGAAACTAACAATGAAGAATGTACGCTATTAGGAGGCGTTGAGAAACTCGAACGAACATTGGGAATGACGTGGAATACTCACCGTGATGACATCGGCTACACGTTAAGTTTGAGAAATACTCCGAGAGAAGCCATTGAGGGACTCAGACCCCCTACGAAAAGAGAAATCGTTAGCGCGATCATGTCAGTTTTTGATCCGCTAGGCTTAGCTGCACCCGTAGTAGTGCAGGGAAAGATGATCATGCAACAAGTATGGCGAACGGGTGTAGATTGGGATGAGTCATTACACACAGAACAAAACGACCAGTGGCGTACTTGGCTGACTTATTTAGCAAAGTTAGAAAAGATGAACATTCCTAGATGTATAACGGCTGGAATGACGTCAGGTGAACTACACATATTCACAGACGCCAGTGAAACAGCATACGCCACCGCATTGTATTGGCGTGCCATAGACGCGAAAAATCAAGTTAAAGTACAATTATTGTGTGCCAAGGCTAGAGTAGCGCCCTTAAAACCTACTTCTATTCCGCGCTTAGAGTTGCAAGCAGCGTTGCTTGGTTGTAGAATGGCAGAAACAGTACAAAAGGAGACTACGTATAACGTACAGAATCGAGTATTCTGGACAGATTCCCGAACAGTATTGGCATGGATACACTCCGATCCGAGAACGTTTAAACCATTTGTGGCACATCGACTGGCCGAAATCGAAGAATTAAGTAAACCATCGGAATGGAGGTGGATACCTACTAAGATGAACGTAGCAGATGATGCCACACGTCAAGTACCCAGTGACTTCGACAAAGATCATCGTTGGTATAAGGGTCCGTCATTCTTATACGATTCACCCGAGTTATGGCCAACAGAAAAGAAACGCCTGTCAAATACAAACACGGGAGAAGAAAAGAGCAAAACCGTTGCAACACTCCAACCAGTCCAGTCACCATCTCTGCCTAAACCTGAAAGATTTTCGTCATGGACTCGACTACTACGAGCCACGGCAAGAGTCATGCAAGCTGTAGAAAAATTTAAAAATTTCGTAAGCACTCGTATAAATGCAACATTTTGCTATAAAGGAATTACCAGGCGTTATAAAAATAATCCGTCAACCAGCAAAATTAAGCCTTACGAAAAATCGTCTAACTTGAGTTTTACATCGCTATCTCCGAACTTAATTCGTCAAGCGGAAGAACTATGGATTAAGCAAATACAGAAGGAAAGTTTCGGTAAGGAAATAAATCGTCTTCTAACAGGAAAACCAATAGAAAAGAGCTCTCGGCTTCGTCGACTGTGCATTGTTCTGGACTCGAATAACATCATAAGATTAAATGGCAGATTGCAGGCAGACAACAGCCTATCAAGCGACTACAACACGCCCATAATCCTAGATGGCAAACACCCAGTAGTTCGCTTAATTGTAAAACGCGAACACGAAAAGTTCAATCATGGGAACGATTCGTCGGTAATGAACGAACTAAGACAAAGATACTACATTGTCTCACTTCGAAATACCGTAAGAAAGATTCATAACGAATGTCAGTGGTGCAAAGTAAACAAACAATTACCTAGGAAAGCACCACAGGGCGGTCTGCCAAAGGAAAGATTGACACACCATCAGCCACCGTTCACATGTACGGGGGTGGATTATTTTGGGCCTATGAATATAACAATAGGCAGACGCCATGAGAAAAGATGGGGCGTACTGTTCACATGTATGACTACGCGAGCGGTACATCTAGAACTCGCCGCTTCGCTCTCTGCAGATTCCATGATATTAGCATTAAGAAGACTAATAGCTCGAAGAGGAAAACCTTCTGTCATGTACAGCGACAACGGCACTAACTTTGTCGGCGCAAATAAGGAACTGACAGAAGCATGGAAAGAGAGCCAAAATGCAATAATAAAGGAATCTCAGCAAAGAGACATACAATGGAAGTTCATCCCACCAGGCGCGCCTCACATGGGCGGAACATGGGAAAGGTTAGTGAGATCAGTTAAAAACGCGCTGTCGGCGACTCTAAGAGAACGCGCGCCCAGAGAGGAGGTACTCCACACACTGATCCTGGAAGCTGAACACATAGTCAATTCCAGACCACTAACACCTGTAAATCTCGACGACAACGAAGAAGCACTGACACCCAATCACTTCCTAATTGGGCGATCCAGCGGTATGACGTCACCGGGGAAATTCAACGATAATGAATTAGTGGGAAAAACCACCTGGAAAACGGTGCAACGTCTTGCCGACCATTTTTGGGCCAGATGGGTGAAAGAGTACTTACCATCACTACTTCCACGACGTGATAATAGGCAACAAGACTACGTTAATCCAGCAATAGGCGATATCGTACTCATCGTTGATCACACACTACCTCGTTGCACATGGCCACGGGGAGAGGTCGTGCGGGTGCTACCCGGGAAAGATGGTAAGGTCAGAATAGTGGATGTAAAAACCACAGCAGGCGTGATGAGACGACCATCTTCACGTCTAGTAATATTGAATAAAGAAAAGTGCATTGTTCCTTAGTAAGGTGCTAGATTCGCACGAGGGGGAGATTGTTAACAATGCACTTAAACGACATCACGAAATTAGGCCACGCCCCCTAATTTCCAGGCAAACGTCGTCAGTAAAGTAGTAATCTAGATTGGGCAAATAGCTATCTTTTACTGAAGCATTTTGCACCCGATAGCCAATGAAAAAATGTGTCATTTTTGTACTTATTCTATTTTGTATTATTTCAATATTATTTCTTTGTTATTGTTTTCGTTATACTTTCTTTATTGTCATTATCTCTTTAGTATTCCTTTTGATACAAACTTAGAATAAGCTATTAATTAACAGTAAATATTAACTTAGTAAGTAAGTTAATAAGAATAAGTACCCATTGTTCTGCCAATTATGTCTGCAAAGTTAATAATGTATAAAATCAAAGTAAAGAACAGAACAATGGGAAAAAATGTATAATTAAGTAATTATATAAAAGCCTGTAGCAGGATCCGGCGAACATGTAATGTAACATATGTAAACATTAAAGCATTTTCCTCGCCGGTTTTTTATTCCCCTGAATATCACGTAGACATGTACTTGCTACAGGAAAGCTCTGCCAACATTTCCTTATCATTTAGATATGGAAATAACCAGTATTATATAAACAAATAAGATGGTAAGAAAACCCGCAAAAGTTGGCAGATCTTTTAAAAGTGGCAGTAATATACTGTATAAAAATGTAAATAGAATATGTAAGTAATATGTGTAAATAATATGTGTAAAATAATAATAAGAAAAATAAATAAAGACGGTTAAAGGGGGAGGGGTGGTGAAGAGAGACGGGATAACGGTCATTAACGGCTTAACGGAAAAAACCGCCAACGGCTCTCCTTACGGTAACGCCGTAACCCTAATAAGCGGATAGGAAAAAACGACAAAAAACGACAAAAACGGAAAAGATCAAATACGTCATCAGACGTCTCATAAGGTAGGAACAACGGTTCCAAATACGTCACCAGACGTCTTCTAAAAGAAGCAAGGGAAATCCAATACGTCATCAGACGTCTTCTAAGGAAGGAAATTAAGGGAAATCCACTACGTCTACGGACGTCTTCTATATGAAGCAAAGTCAGCACCGTCTCGAACACCACCGCAAGCCCTAAAGCCAATTAAGAAAATCAACACAAGACCTTTTATTCACGTGATCCCCTCAACCCAGCAGATAGTTCCGGCTCCGCCACTCTACGAACCCGGTGGATTGAATAGCGCCGCGGAAATTATTTACAACGATATTTACAACAACGATAGCTAAGTTCAAAGTGGCCGCTATGAACAAACTGCAATTTTATAGGTAAGGCCGTAATATACTATGTTCTATTCTATTTTTGTTCACGTAGGTATAGTAAACGAAAAAGTAATGTTAAAATTACTTTTAAATAGTATTTAAAGTATAAGCCAACACAGCGTTCCTACAATTGCAAGCTTTCCTTGCGTTCTTAAACGTGTTATTACAGTGACTTTAACATTGATCGCTCTATGTAAAGTTACAGGTTTGTTACTATAACAGATAAAATATATATTTCCTTAACTACGACCGGTTAAAGTTACATATATGTATTTTTCTATGTATGTGTCCAAATAGATAGTTGCTCAGGTACTTGAAAAAAAAATTGGACAATGTATGTTTATACTCATAAATATCGAATCCATAAAATTTAAAAAGTATTTTTTTTCTGTCCACCAAAAATTATTATTAATAAATGTAATTGAAATTAATTTGACTGATTGAAAGTTAATTTGACGGCATTGCTTTTATTATTATTTCTGTTTATTTTATTTTAGCTATTTATTTTATGTTATCTGTTTATATAGTATAATATTTATAGTATACAAAATATACCTAAATAATTTCAGAATCCTGAAGCTTCCGTTCATGTCATGAGTTAATTAACTCAGATACCTAACAAGGAAATTAATTATGCAACAAATAAAATTTCCTTGAGTTCTTGCTAATTTTTGAGGTACATATTTGTTAAATGAAACCCAAAAAAAATATATATTTACTCATGAACACGTTCAATTCGTGTCATTGAGCATAATCTATGGTGTGATGCCTCCGGAATCGATTACAGCATGTAAGATAGGTATCTCTACCTAGTCCCCTCTTGTTCGCATTCGAAGAAGTTCAGAAAAAATTAAGCAACACAAATACTAGAAGTGATGACTGATATGTACAAAAATCACACTTCCTCATGAATCGTGCTACAATATGCAACGCCCATTAAAATATTTGCATTCCTCGGAGAGTTAAATTAATCGGTATTCTTAACATGCTCACGTCTGTGAGTGAATAAAACTAACAAACTTATTTTTAATAATAAAACATTTTATTGGTTTACTCGTGAATATATTATGTATTTTGCAGTGTACTTGCAGTACTTCCGGACTAAATTGACGATTTGAAATCTCAAGGTGGCTCAGAGTTCACTAATGACTTGTGAATGAATAAATACTTATATAAACTGTCCACATAATCTTGCATCCTTGGTCGTTGCTCTGTACAAAGTCCAGCGTGATTTCTTAGTAGACTTGCGAAATAACTTCATAGAACGCGTTCACGTTTGTAAAATCTAGATACAAAAATGAAAAAACAAAACTACATTATGACCAAGTACGGTGATAGTATCACCGTGATACAAATGTACACTGCACCAAATGGATAAATAAACACATGGATATATATAAACGGATAGAAGATACGATAGATAGATTTTGGTGAAAATTAAGTATTATGAACTGTACAGTTTCTTGAACCAAATAAGTATCTGTTCTTTCTTGAACCAAATAAGTACCTATTATTAACCTAACTATAGAAATGAGAATCTCAAAGTGAATCTAATCACAAAAGTTCCGAAAAATTGTAAAACATAAAAAGAAACAACAAAGCTTTAATTGAAAGTGTTGTTTTTAAACAAAATTTAGGAAGATGATCATGTCTCTATCTGTGAAATGCGTCTTTGTGAACCAAATTCGAAATTTCAATACCTACCTAATAACTATCCATGAATTTTATATAATTACTTTCGGTTAGGGTGTCTTTTTTGTAATATGACATTCGGGTGACGGGAAGCGACAACGCACCATCTCATTGTAACAGTTGAATACAGACAAAAAACAAAGATAATAATAATTTATAGATTAATTTAAGATATTTAAAAATGAACTTTATATAGCATAGATATTGTTAAAAATGGATAGTGTTGAAGGTGCCGAGAGCTCATCAAAAATTCAGAATAACCATTTGCCCCTTAACCTACACCACGTGAGATATCTTTAAAAGATATGTTTGGATACTTTTGTTCACATACACATTTTGGCGTCTAATATAGAAACAAAATTTTAGAAAGTTAGAAACAAAATTTATCACATTACGAATATTCCTTTAGTAAACTTGTGTTAAATTCACTATCATTCAATGAAAAGGCTTTCTACAAAATATTGAACACTTTATAAAAAATTGAGGACGTCCCACAGTACTTACTAAAGTTTTATAGGTTGGCACAAAGTATAAACGTTGGTGAGCTAGTAATAATTAAAAAAAAATATAAACGCTGATACTATTATGATTAGAATTCAATCAAATCAATGAATATTAGTTGATCTGAATAATATTAAACCAGTGAATTCTAAAGTGGATAATACAGCTCCCAGAGACCATTATAAACATCCAACAAGGATTAGTAATAATGTCAAATGCAATTGTTTATTTTTTATAGACGAATGGCGGCAGACGAGCATACAATCCATCTGATGGTAAGTGGAAACTGTCGCTCATAGACATTTGCGATACATGCCAACATTAGTGATCGTTATATTAAATTAAGGGGCTAGCCACTTACTATCCTAAAACCCTCAAGAAGAAAACAAAACCTTATGTTAGATATGCGAAATACGATTAAGCAGAAATAACAAAAAAAAAAAACATTGTACATACTTGCATGGCCTAGTGTTAGGATCTCAGGAAACAGATATTGAGGTACCAATTTATTATACTTTCCAGAATTACAGAGGTTAAAAATACTCCAAAGGTAAAACTTAGCTTAAACTAACAGTTATGATATGACAGAAGACACTGTATCATTCTGTTTGTTGCATGATCCTTAACTTGAAAGATTTTCAAGTCAAATATGTTTAGAAACCTCTAGTCTTTGTCTTGACCGCGTTTATGTTATTGGGATAATTAAGACCCTATTTATTGAATTTTCCATTCGATTTCTCTTCATCTATTACCATAAAAGGTTATCTTTTCTATATTGCAATCTGCACTCCTATGTATAGCTTGTTTATTTTAACTTCGTTACTTTCTCTGCCTTGAGTTTCAAAGGTTTCACAATTGTAGGAAGATGGCGGAAGGTCGTTACGAACAAATATTTTCGACCTTTATTCCGTACTGCGTAGATACCCAACCCACAAGCATCGCCATCGGCATGAAATGTTCATGGTTCGATATTTACAATGCTCGAATAGTTTTAGATTTTTAGTGATCTTTATGTCTGTAAATCAATTATTCTAACTCAATATGTTATAAAATTATAATTGTATGAGCTGTGTATAATTAGTACATGAAATATATGCACGTTGTTGATCTTATGACTTTGATGCAATTCTTAAGGGTATTGATAAATATGTCATTGAATTAAATTAATTCCATTTATTGTTTAATACAAAAGTCTTTCTCTGCGGTCAACGAGACTGAGTCTATTGCAGATAAAGATTTTGTTCTGAGTATTCTGGAATCTTTATATTTACCACTACTGATCTTGTCAACACTTCCTTGGTAAAATACATATTGACCTTACACTATGTTTAACTAAATCTTAATGAGTCAAGTGTCTTTGGTCAATATTAAGTTAATGTTTAGAACCTTCTTCACATAATAATAATACGTAATATATCCAAGTGCTTCTACTTACTAACATATACCTACCTGCAAAAATAATACTGTTAATTAATATTGCTCTTATTTTTATAAGCCGGAACGGAGAGGCCATGAAAAAAATAATAAGAATAAAATATATATTAAATGTAATAATTACTTTTATGTACAAGTTATTATAAAAAAAATTCAATAATAGAAAATCTGCTTTGTAGTTTTTGAATAGGTCAATAGGTATACTATATTAAAATGAGCCAATAAATTATTTGATATATTTTATGATATATACGTCACAATGCAAAAACTAATGTAAATTATCTTTTACTGACGCCATTTGAATCTCGTTTTTTTAATACAAATAAACTCGTATTTGACGTCAAAGGATGGAGTCCATATTCCAATAACGATATCTTTTTTGGTACATTTAAAAATAAGTTAAATCTTAAATATCTATGAAATTGGCTGTTGTATTGATAACTTATTTGAAGACCGAATGGCGGTAAATGGCTACCTTCAAATACACCTACTATAGGTACCTCTCTTCTCTCTTCTCAGCCCTTGGACGTCCACTGCTGGACATAGGCCTCCCCCATTGTCCGCCATTTAGACCTATCGGCAGCGACCTGCAATAATTGCAATAAATTTGTTCCGATATGATAAGTATTAAACACCAAGGCCTTGTTACCGTATGTCATTATTAATTTTTATTTTACTTACTGATATATCTAGTTCTGTATGATATGGGTTAAAAATAGGCTTTATAATCTTTAATTTATAATATAATTAATTTATTTATTAAATAATTTATTTATTTTTAATTTATAATATTTCATTCAGTCATTAATGTTTCTCTGGCCTCATTATCTTTGTCATCATTATCTGAAGACAGTTTAATTAACTAGTCTGACACGCTAGACAAATGATCGGTGGATGACTGCACATTGTCAGGTGCGATTATGCTAAGTGCATGAGTAACTTATGCAGAATGTAAGCACAACAAGAAATATAATAAAAATATAAACAGTAACAAATATGGGTTTTAACATAAACGTAAATGAAATCATGGAAGCAGAAGTACGAGTATTCCTTATTCTCTATATGGTAAACAATAACTTTTTTAAAACAAGCATTAAAACGGACGCTGATGTCAACAATATTATCGTAAATCGTCACCTCTGCAACACTAGAGGATCAGATCAGGTCAGAAAAGCCCTATCGTTATTACCTATTTACTTATTCTGTTTGCTTCGGTAAGTGAGTTCTCGTAGTAGACCTAGGCGCCTGTAACTAAAAGACGGCATTCCTTCCTATTTATGCCGTACATCATTATTCACCACAAAAGGTTTATCATTCATACATCTCTGATATATACTCGTAATATTATTTTTGTAGGTCAAGATTTACCAAGATTCTAATGCATAACAGATAAAATATATTGATAATGAGTAAACCCAATTAGATCAAGTTCCTTGCTTTATTGATTGGCCTAGGTCACATGCTAATCATACATTGGTGCCACGTTGCACACCGTAGTACGAGTTTAATGTAGTATACCTGAGGCCGCGTGGCGTAATTTTGTACGTGCATGTGAGACGTCTACATCGGAAGGTCGCGCCCCTCCATTTAATCAGTTGGGGGAACTTGGAGAACTTGTTTGGTTGAACTTGTTTGCGAGGCACACGCCTCCCCTAGTAAATCGCTTGGGGGTTTGAGGCCTTAATCCGTAATAAATACAGTTAATATTTATTTTTTTAATTTTAGTTTTGAGTTTATATCAAATATAATTCTACAAATTTGAAAAGTAGTTGGAGAGTCCACTCTTTTAGGGGTGTTAGTACCTAGGGGTTTGTCGTAGCCGCTTTGTTATTCCTTAGTCGCCCTATAAGACACCCACTCATTCCGTAAGCAATTAGGTAGGTACCTTTTCATTATATTTAACATTCGTTTCGGTGCATCTTGGGATGTACCAACATTCTGGCTGAACGGATGTTGTCATATATCGCGCATGTCTTCGGATACGGCAGTATCCACTTACTACCACATGAACTGTCTGTTCATCTAGTTCCTTCTTTGCATGAATATTTTATCTTTCTATCCATCTATTCTATCCAGCTAGTAGCAACAAGCCGCCATTATAAAATTAAATTAAGTAGTTATTTTTTATACTTGTTATGAGACTTGTTATGCTATATTGTGAATATATTGTGCTATATTGTGAATATATTGTGCTATATTGGACAGCACCATTTTACATTAATAATATCGTAGAACCTCCATCGTCCGGACAAATCTATTTTCTTCAATTACACAAAGCTATATAGGTCCTGGAGTCAATGTCAATCATTATCAAGTATGATTTACAATAATATATATATATATATATATATTGAAAACAATATGCAGCAAGTATTGTTTTAAACATACGAATCACGACCTCTGTTATGTATACCTATGTAGTGAAGAGGAAAATGTATAATACATATTTTTTTCATAAAATTTATCGGTCATAGACAGAATCCACTTAGTGTTTGAAAAGCTCGGATATTTTTCCTTGTTCCACAGTAAAAAAGTTTTTGTTTTGATACCATGTGATGTAAATTACCTACCTACATAAATAATTAATGGTCCATTGACGCACGTATCACTAAATTCAAAATCCAACGGGTATCTATTTAATTAATCTAAACAAAAAACATATTGAATGTGAACATATTTGCATTCATATATATTCATGACGTCATGCTATGGCACACTAAACAGGCGAATCTATGTCATAAATACAAAAAAAAAACTTTAAATTGTGTAAATATTTTGAAATAAGAAAATCTCCATTTAAGTATTTATCTATATTGCGTATCTATAATAAAAACGTAACAAAGCCGCGTCTACACATGAAATATTTTTTGTAAGAAGTTCATGCAGCGTAAATTACGAATGATTACGAACGCCCAAATCAACATTTTTTAGAGTGTTTGTCTGCCTGTCCATCTCTCAGTCTGTTTGAACGCGAAAAAACCATTGGAGGAATGAAACTTAGCATAGTACAGCTTATATTAACGTTTAGTTACTTTTTATCCAATCAATTAGTTGCCACGGAAATCTAATTAACCACACATCGGTACAACTAGATAGTTGATAGTTATACCTAAGTAGTACAAGTAGATACTTATACCTATTTTTTAACAGTCTGTCTGTTTGGACGGGCATCACGCAAAAACCACGGGTCGGATTTTAATGAAACTTAGCATAGTTATAGCTTATGTGCTTATGCTTATGTTAAATAATAATACTTATGTGCCGGGTTAACATTTTGGGTGGGTACTTACTTTTTGTGCACGACGAAACCACGAATGTATAAACAATTCAGTGTGCTCAGTGATATCTGAGGGAAATAGACTATAAACTGCAATAAGCAAGTGTCATAAATTCAAATCAGTGTGTAATGTGTCCTGACGTCTCAAATCTCGGGGAAAAGAAGTTGTCTGAATGACGTTGCGCAAGGGCTAAATAGCGTAGGAAGCACTTCTGAGCATGCGCAGTAAAACCATATGAGAAGGTTTAAACCTCTTTTCTCCGAGATTATGCGATGTTATTTACATGCCCATTTACCATTATAAAGTGTTATATTATTATATGTTTTATGTAGGTATATAATAATCTTGTTGCTTGTTGCAGATTAGTTCCCTTATTTTGTTTCATTTAGTTCATGTCAATGTTTATGTGTTTAACCTTTTGCTGTCCATTTATTATACATTTGTGTATGTCTAGTTTATAAGTAAGGTCTTAAGCATAGTACAGGAACAAAGAAAAGCTACGTTTGCTGTGGGTTTTATTCTAGAAATAAGAGACGGGTATAACAACATAATGTAGCGAACTAGATAGAGAAGGACAGGGAGTGACGCCATCCCGGCACTCGCGTCACGCACTCTTCCCGATTCCCTTTGCTACTCGCAGGGAGGGGCGAGATAATAAAAGTTACGATTCATCGAAAGGGCGAAAGACTTATTCAATTCGCATCTTGCGCTATGAAAAATATTTAGACTCTGTGTGCAAAATGAGGATTTACCTATATGTAAATGTTTTAGAACTTATAACCTAAGTAAAATATGAATGAGCGAATAGTAAATAAATTCCTCGGGAGATGGGGGGATCGCAAGGCAATTCACTCCTATAAATAAAAGAAGCCCAAACATTCCCGACACGGACACCAGGGCCTCACGAGCCTCAACCAGAGACGTGCCCATAGTAGCGAGTAGAGAAGAAACCTCTGCAGTGGGCAGTAGCCCAGGAACAGATCCTCCGCTCCCCCAAATAGGGGAGGGCGTGACCATCCTAATAGTGACAATAGCGGAGGAGGACCTTCCCCACACAGTTCGACTTATTAGTTAGTATAGAAAGTAATTAGTAGGCAAATCTCTGTCAGAAAGTGAGTTCGTTGCCGATTGCAGCTTCCCCTGTAGTTTTGTGTGACATTTAAGCGGTGTTTCCATTTCCGTATTTTCTCCCCTAAACCCCGTGAGGGTCACCGTCGACACTTTTCATCCAGATTATTTCCCACTGGAATCACTCTAAATTTCACACGAACTAAATATTGTATAAATTATATTACTCGCCTATGTAAAATAATTAAGTTCTGTTGACGCAAATATCACTAAATTCAAAATTTAAGCTATCTATTAACCTAAACATAAAACATAGTATCTGTTCACATTTACATAGACGTCATGCAATGGCATACTAAACAGGAGAATCTATGTCATAAATATAAAAAAAGTGTTTCAACGTTTATATTATTTAAACTAGGTATAGGTTAGAGTGGATAGTAGAGTATGTTAGCTTGATTCCGGAGGGAATTTTATAATTGATCTGGATAAAAGTACCCAAAATGATAAATCAACACATAAGTTATAATAACTATACCATGATTCATTAAAATCCGTCCCGTGGTTTTCGAGTGCTGTGTGTCTAGACAGTCAGACAGATAAAAATTCCAAAAAATGTTGTTATGGGCTCTGTATAATGCGTACTATAAGTACTACTATAATTATTCGTACTATAAGGCCTGTTCAGATATAAGCAACATTCGCTGCCGCCTACGGTCACGATATTCACGTGGGTACGATAGGCGATATTCGCTAACCGCTTCGCGTAGCGATCTACCTATATACCGCATTATAGCGGCCTGGGCCCAGTTTTAACAGTTATTGCTTATCCAAACGGTAAAACGCGTACCTAGTCGATATTTGCTCCCGTTGGCTAATTTGCGCGACTCACGATACTCGTACAAAATACCCGGCGGGATATCGCCTCTCCATTATCGATACCGCAGGCGGCAACGAATATCATATCTGAACAGAACTTTATTACACTGCAATGGCTATGTTTAAAAAAATATTAATTGTACAGACGCGCCTTTGTTACGATTTCGTTAAATGTATAGATTTTATTATATGTGTAGATATAGATTATGTAGGTATTTTGAAATATCTAGACCAGGGGGTGCTCAAACTTGAACTGCTGGCGATCTACCTCAATATTGTTAGACTACGATCGATCGACTCTGAGAGGCTGCAAGTATGTGTGATGCAGGATTGTCGTCTAGGTAGGGTGTATCGTGGCATAGATATTAGTTTTCCGCACAATATGCATTTTTTTAGTCAAAGTAAGTCGGTCGATTGCGATCGACCGTTTGAGCACCCCTGATCTAGACTATCTAAACATAACATTACACTTTGGATAGCAATACCACAGTAAATAGCAAACAGATACGTGCGTTTTATAATAAATATACTTTGAACGGTGCACTTTGTACCCTATTTTTATAGAAAGAAAACGACAAACGAGCTTACAGTTCACCTGGTGGTAAGTGGATACTGTCGCCCGTGGATACCCGCGATTCATGCCAACATTAGACCAGAATAACAAATTTTGACACGCCCCCGGTATGCGCTGCCTTCCTTTGTTGATGTAGGAATGGATTTAGAGAAAGGGTTGGGAAAATATTAGGGGATACGATAAGATTGGATGGGAATGGGCTCTGGCATATCTCACTCACTAACGAAATACGAACTTACTTTGGGTAAATACGATAAAGTAGAAAATGCAGTACATTTCAATGTACTCTTCCGTGCGAGAGGGGTACCGTTACCAGTCGAGTACGACCAGCGGCTGTGGGAATGCATTGTGCACTCTCCCCCTACAAAGAGGGTGCAGGCATTTAACCCCGTGTAATTTCTTACTTACACTTAACCCGGATTTATACGAATATAAATCCAAAATTTTAGCAAACTACAAATTTTAAAGTGATATAGGTAAAACCTTTCATCGTAAACCGTACACTAACATTATGCATTATTAAAACCCGCACTATGTGCCTTGAAATTGTTAGTAAATTTATTGCACCTACCCTCTCCAACGTAAAAGTTGAACTACACATAACACGGTGAACTAAACCTCAACCCTAACCCGGTCAGATCATAAAATTTTACAACTTAAAACCGTACCAAACTAAAATTTAGGTACTCCTATTTGATAACAGTAACTGTTGATGGAGTAGGATGCAATCATATTGCCCTGTTACAGCAATCTTGAAATGATCCAAATTTAATGAGAACATAGCCTGCTGTATTCCTTAAAGAGAAATATAAATTTGTTGATAGAAAAATGTAATGTAAAGACTGGTAGTTGATAACCTTTATTTTTCCTAACCTTTTTAACGTACACTGTCTGATATTCATTTTTAAGCGACTATGTGACGCAGTTAATCTTGTAATTTTTTACAAAATACTTTTTCGATAGCTGTGCTTTCCTGTAATGGAGCTGCCATATTCATATATTGATTTATATTTACAATGTAAATGTATGCCAATTTATTGATGAACCTGATAAAACCAAGGATCTCTCAAAATGTCTCGTTGATTGCAATCACGACACAAGGGCTGGGCATATTCTCGCACAACGCTGATGCGTTGTTGTTGCGCAGGCAGATGCCCAGAAATCAATTTGAGTTTGTACAATATACTCAATATACCTTATATAGGTAGGTTATTTGAGCATGATGTACAACAGGTGTTGTTTAAGTTTGTCTTAAATTCTAAGTGTTTTTAACACTATTTTCTCGGTTAAGAAATTTTACTTCATCGATGAAATCATCTGACATCTGACAAAAAACATACTTTATAACTAAGCATTAATATTTATAAAATTAAATAAGTACAGGTAATAAGTTAATGATTAAAATCTATTAATAATATGCTCAAATAATTACATAAGTTTATACTTACTGTCAACATAATTTCAAAGAGGATTTATTAAATACTAAAATGTACAAAGAAAATAAGAATAAGTCTGTAAATTTCATCACAAGACTGATTTATATAGTTAGCACTGCTTGACCCACTGCTGGATATCGGCCTCTCTCATGGCTCGCCATAACACACAATCTTCTACTCTTCTCATCCAACCACCACACGCAAACTTCTTTAAGTCGTTCTTCTACTTCACCTTCATCAGTCGTCCAACAGTGGCGATACCTATAGGATATTGTATGGTTTATTCACTGATATATAGGGGCCATCCATAAATTACGTCACACGAATTTCATGACTTTTGGAGTTCCCCCCCCCCCGTCCTTGTCACAGGTGGTCACATTTATATGACACCCCCCCCCCCCTGGTGTGACGTCACATATTTTGCATTTTTAAATTAGTAAATTTGAACAACCTTATAATAATATTGATAGATTTGGTAATATTTTAAACTTTTTCGTTGAGAGTTGAAGTTTAGTTCCAATGTTTAAACATCATAAAAATACCTTTCATTCTACATATCGATGAAACGGTTACGGAGTACCACAGGATAGTATTTTGGGTCCTTCTCTTTTTTTATTATATGTTAATGACCTTCCAGACTCCATCAAACAATACAATTCGCTGATGATGATACGACATTAGTTATTGAAGTCAATGATAAAGCATCCGCGGTACCAGAAATCAAAGACACATTATGAATCAATTCATTATGAAATGGTTAGACGATAACAATTTGCGAATAAAACTGACTAAAACAATAATAATAATTATAAATACTCTTTATTGCATACAAATAGTTATTACATGCACATAAATAATAAATGACAGAATACAATAGGCGACCTTATCGCTGAGACGGTCTCTTTCAGGCAACCTTGTTTAATAATACAAGTTTAACATACAGGTATACAAAAATACAAAATCGATATGTATTGTAATTGGAAACCGCAGATCGACACTCTGTGCCAAAGAATAAATAGCTCTGTTTACGTGTTAATCAGATTAAGCCAAGTCGTAAACGAAGAATATGCTTTGTTGGCATATCACGATTGTGTGTCCTCGTTGTTTAGATACAGCATAATCTTATGGGGAAATTCTGTCCATACCATAGAGTATTTAAAGCGTAGAAAAAATGTATACAATCTCTGTATGGCGCGAACTCAATGCACAGCTCTAAACCGTACTTTATGAAATTACGCATTATAGCATTGCCGTGTATTCACATCTACGAAATGTGTTTTTTCGTTGTAAATTATTCTAACCTTTTCAAAATGTACCATGAAATATATACAAATCTATGGAGTGGAAATAATAATAAAAACAAATAAATTATATGTTTAAAATTGTATATCAATAATGCATACCGTATGACTATTAAAATATTTATACCTATACGTAATAAGTTGTCTGACGTCTTTAAAGGAATTAATGCAAATTTATTAAAAAGAGAGACTATTTACAATTTTAATAGACAAAATTTATTATAATATTGGTGAGTATTTGAATGACAATGAAATATAAACACTATTAATAATTTACTGACATTCATCAGTTATTTGTTTTTATTTTTTTAGTTTTCACATATTTGACATTCAAATTATTAGAATTGCATGTTTATATTTTATTGCATTGATAAATGTAAACTTGATGTTATGTTTAAACATTTGCACGCCAGTCTTACAGCCGAATGTGACCATTAAGTACCCGCATTCTAAAAAATATAAATTTTAAATAAAAAAAGAAAAATAATAAAATAAGAAATCTTAATTTGTCTTTATTTGAAAAAAATAATGATTATACTTTTTATACATAGGTACTTACGTTGTCTAACCCGTTTCAACTGAGGTTTAAATAAATAATAGATAACGCCACATTCAATAGCCCACACTAGGATTCCCTGTGTCGTGGGTCCTGAGGAGGCACTTACAACGACAAACATACCACCCAGACCCGTCACATTTTTAAGCAAATACCCAACCGGGACTGAAACTCAGGACCCTTTACACAGCAAGCAGCTACGACGTGGACCCCTTCAAGAGAGCTGTGAATAAATTTCTGCAAGGTCGTCGGTTCACCTGCATCTGCACATTGTGGGTCTTTCGTGTAGCAAGTTACCACCGGTGGCAAGTAAGACCACCGGCCGTGTGTCATATCTTCTGAAAAGGAATGCTAAAGTACCTTATATAATATTATTGTGAAAATTTTCAAAATTGCTCGTCGAGTTTTTATAAAAAAAACTTTCGAAATTATGTAATTACCTGAGATAAGTGGACCTTATTCAAATTTCCAAAATAGTGAAAGTGAAAAGACTGGTGAAATTTGCAAAAAAATTACATGAATTTTTTTATCTCTGTATCTCAAAAATCAGATGTTACAACGTGTTTCTGTTTAAACAGAATCTAACCTCTTACATAATTTTATGTTTAACCTCTTAAATCAAAGTCACCGACAATAAGGTCCGTTTGCTCAGATAACGTCACATAGATATAATTGTACAAATGGCAGACTATACATATGTTAGTTACACTAGCCCAGGACTTCGCCTGCTTTTAACCAGTGAACTTTTTGCCCACGAAATTGTATTGATAACTTTGTCTTGCAAAATCGACTATATTATCGAAACTACTTGCCAGATTTTAATAAAATTTGCACCAAGTCTTCCAGAATAATTACTCTACAAATACTAATTTGGTTGTGTGGTGACGGCCGGCTGTAGAACAGGACCACCCCATCTCTTCCCGTAGATGTGGTAAATGGTGACTAAGGAATAACAAAGCCACTACCACAATCGCTGAGGAACTGCGCCTACTCTAAAGGACCTGTTTGGCCAGCGCGCTGCAGCGTGGCGTTTGAAGGTCCATACTACGTACCGCGCAACATAATATAAACGAGGAAGCCCGTGTCCAGAAGTGGAAGATAAAAGGGCTGGTTATGATGGAGATTACATAAATATGTGAACCATATACATATTAATTACGTCACAGAAATATATGTTAATGTCTAACATGTTAAAAACGAAAAAATATCGAGTGTTCCTTTTAAATTTAATTATGTTATCTTACAAAACCCGTGGTATTTTCATAACTATTCAACTGATTTTGATAATAATATCTTCTTTAGCCTTCCAGAATAACTCCCAGTGGATCACAACATTATCACAACAGACAGACAGAAATCGGAACCGTTAATTGGAGCAATATTTTTCGAGTGTTCGGCACAGACAAACAGACTGTAGGTTAATAAGTTCTAGCCTATATAAATCTAGATATAAACACCGATACTCAGCACATGTTCGTTTCACAGATTATGTCCACACCGTGTGACCAGCAAGCAGGAGACCCGCATCCGCATTAAATAGGCCCGGCTAACCAGAACACAATGTAGCAAATTGATGCGTGGTGTGCACCCAACTGATAAATGGATCATACGATGTCAGCTGATAGTGTCACGCTACGTTTCCCAATTACACACAGACTCACTCCTCGCGGATGTGTGCATACGTATTATTTTATGCCTGGTTATGGGTTAAATTACCGTAATGGTATACTGGAGCATTGGAGAGACACATGCATGGCACGGTATATAATTATATATACACTGGATATAAGTAGGCCTCTTGTCATCCAGCCACAACTAATATATACGTATACTCGTAGTTCGTTAAAAATAACTGAACTAATTAATGTTCTTCGTTGGATATTACATATCGATTGTCTATCGATTATATAGTCACTGATCCATATTTCCCATTTCCTGATCTATACTCTATTATTACTCTATTAATTCTGTAGGATAAATGTTAGGACGTGTGCATTATATATGTATAATGGGAAGAATACTCAACGAAATTCGATGGAACAAAAACAAATTTCGTACTACTAAATTACATCTACAGTAATAGGAATCCTTATCGATATAGATAAAAAGACTATTTTTGATTTATAATTTGTCTACTCGTTCGTTCACAGGAATTTAATAGAATGCCATCTAGCGGAAAGTGTATATTAAAGTTATGCCAAAGGTTGATTTACTGTAGTAAGATCAAAGCTAAAAAGGATCATAATAATCTGTGGCTAAATATTGATTTACGCCCGTAGTAAAGTTTGTTTATGTTGGGGGACACCATACCATAAACTATTTTTTCATTACTGTAGCTTTTGAATCAAATTAATGTAAATTTCATATAAATATCACTTAAAACTTCCATCGGTTTTACTCGTAATTTTTAATAACTTTTTACATTACGAATTTGATTTTGTGACTTTACTACTTAAGTACATATTTTAGATATTTTATACGATTACTGCTGGATGAGAGGAGGGGAATGTTGTATGTGGTGGCGAGCCTATATTCAATATCCAGCAGTGGAGAGACAGGCCGATGGTATGGTATGGTGCGTATGGTAAGATTTGGTGCGTATGGTATGGTTTGGTGCGTATGGTATGATTTGGTGCGTATGGTAAGGTTTGGTGTGTATGGTATGGTGAGTTCACACACTATATTTAATGTATTTTATTTCTTGTGTCTCAAATAAGAAAAAATATAAAAATTATATTTTAATTTGAATATTTGTCGACGAAAGATGAAGTCACCGGGTTTTAGGGAGATGATTCGATATGATGTACACATCTATGTATATGAAAATACAATTATCTAAATAATTAACACATGTGGTTTAACTTTACGTTAGTAGAATTAGCACTTACTCAGACTCAGACCGTCAATTCAAACATAGTATTCTTAGAAAGTATGTACTATGTACTCATGTTTGAATTGACGGATTATGTTATTATGTATTTAGAGGGATTTCGTGTAATTTTCAATAAGAAAATGTATGTACTTACTAAAAATGTATTAAGGTATACAACAGCATTGTAAATCAACTTTAATCAATGACTTTACACATATTATAATGTCATTAATAATAATGTCATCTAGGGTTGCCACCCCTACGGGTTTGACCCGGAGTCTTCGGATTTGAAGGATTGTCCGGTTAACATCGTAAATCTCCGGGCGACGCGGCTGTGATGTCGAGCATTAAAAAATCTCAGATAAATGAGAAATATAATTATGAAACTGGCTATAGTAAACATTAATAAGTACTAATATAGATTATTTTAAAGATTATTGTTGTGATTAAAAGCATCGCTTTTAATTATTCGTTGAGTTTTTCTTGTGTTATTGGTAGTTTCTTATTCGTACTCGTAATTCAATAATATTATAAAATAAAGTACATATAACTGTGAACTAAAAATTTACTACTTACTAAATTTCCTGTTTTGGTTTTTGTTCCTTCTTTAATATCCGGGTTTAAGGTATTTTGAAGGTGGCAGCCCTAAATACATATCGAAATTTATTCCATTGTTCTTGATAAAATTATTATTGTTATCACCTTTTGTCATTGACATGAATGTTCCTTATAAGTTTATATTAATATTTGCTCCTTATTGCCATCGTAAATTCGTACACAATGTACCTACTTGCATTTTGCAGGGCAATAATTAACTTTCTTTCAGTAAGTGCTGTTTTCATAATTTCCTTTGTCATGTTTTCTGTGTTGTACTATTTATAAAAAAAACGATTTAACGACAAATAGATTTAACTACTTATAAATTACTACAAATTTAACGACGTATAAACGACAAATTTACTACTTACCTGCTGCAATAGTTATATACATATCTATTATAACAACTCACATATAGTCAATATTAGATCAGTTTTATTTATCAGTTTTATACACATATATTTTACTTACATGTTTTTTCACTTATGTCTGAGGGGATCGATTACCGATATTTTAGTGGAATATTATACACTTATTTTATCGACAAAAATATCTTTCTATCTACTTCTATATCTCCTGCATCTTCTATCACCTCTTCTATCGATCGGATAAAAATATTACTAATAAAGAGACAATATCTATGGATGTATGGGGTAATAGAAACATGAAATTGGTCTCATTCTGGAGAAGGTACAGACCATCAATTAATTATTAAGAATAAAAGTATTATTTATTTTTGGACTGTTTATGTTAATACCAAGTTTTATTACCTATGGTTAGTAAGTCAAACAGTCTACCCTGATGCTTGATCAGAGTAGACAGTCTACCCTGATCAAGCATCAGGGTAGGCTGGGTGGATAGCAGAAAATTAAACAATTTATTGTAAAATATTGACATAACAAACTTCAAAGAATAGAAAGAAACAAGTGAATATAATACTTACTGAGTTATGGAGCTTCGAAGACAAATTTATAAAAAATACTGCGGTACTGTGTTAATGGCGTCACTAACACATCAGTGACACTACAATCACGCGTGAGTAACAGAGACGGCTCCCCACCTGAAGAATTGTTTAATATAATTCCCCCCCAAGGGTTTCTACAACCGCACCTCCCGTCACAAAAGTGCGGTCCATCCGCATTTCCTCGATACGGAGGCGTTGCGTACTGTACGGTCCAAAAATTATTTTATACCGCGAATCCGTAGGCTGTGGAACGAACTGCCTCGAGAGGTTCTTCAACAGAGCTGTGAAGAGGTTCTACAAGGTCGGTGTTCATGGGTGGCGGTAACACTTACCATCACGTGGGACCGCTTGCTCGTCCGTCCACTCTTCTATAAAAAAAAAATCACCTCAAATATTCTCAATCTCATATTTAAATTTAATCATTCTTTTTATTTAGTATGGGTTCATATTCTTTTGTATAAAATGTGTCGAATAACTCATTCATAGAGCATATATACTTCAGGCACGGTTCACCACCGCATCGTAACGTGGGTTATTGCAACTGCCAAAGTACAGTCCGTACAATATAAAGAATATGGTAGGTATTGGTTTAAGAAAGCAAGAAATGTTTAGTATTATAATTCCTAATTTACCAACACTTTCTTTTATAACGCCTAATTAGCACATAGTAAAGATGACACTCTCTGTTATATAAACTATGCAATTTAAATATATACTTGTATACCTACCTATAACAGAATTCTCATACCAATAGTGAGATTGTGTTGATGGTAACCAGTGGACACATTAGCCTACAATTCTACATATTTGTGCCTATTAGGTAATGTAGACCATTCGAGTTCTTTATATTATGCACATATAAATAACACAGGCGTTGTGTAATGCAGTTGAACTTGTTGTATTTAAAAATAGAGGCGACCATGACTACCCATTTGGCATGAAAATGTACGGTGAGAGTTCGTAATTTTGGTTTCCTTAATTGTAATTGTCTTTCGTCTAGTTCATATATTCGTATGATGCTTTTGTAATGAAAGTAAATGGTAAACTCTTGTGAGCCTGTGAATGAATACTCAAACTATATCTGGTTTACCATAAGCAAGAAAGAGTGAGAGCTACCTGCCAAAGAGCATACGTAAACTGGTATAAGAGGCCCAAATTTCCGATATACCTTATATATTATTATTATGAAGTAGCTTTGGTCTTTTAGAAGGCACTGCGTGCAACATTACCACTACACACGCACACTGTGCATGTGTTTAACATTACCACTACACACGCACACTGTGCATGTGTTTAACATTACCACTACACACGCACACCGTGCATGTGTTTAACATTACCACTACACACGCACACTGTGCATGTGTTTAACATTACCACTACACACGCACACCGTGCATGTGTTTAACATTACCACTACACACGCACACTGTGCATGTGTTTAACATTACCATTACATACACACACCGTGCATGTGTTTAACATTTTTTTTGCTAAGCGGGGTGAAATAAATAAATAAACACATTTTATGGCACTCCATTTGAGAAGACTGTCCGCCTCTCCAATTATTTGAAACATAAATGTCATTAAATGACAGGTATGTTTCAAATAACCTTCAGCTTCAGGAGTTAGTTACAAAATCCGCCAGATCCCATTTCGACTGTATTTTTCCAGGGTTTTGCGATTTAAAATCACGTAAAAAATAGTTTTAATGAAATTTGTTTATTTTAAACTCATTTGTCATGTCATTTGTCATTTGTCATAAATTTAAAAGTTTGTCATGAAATCCTGACGTCAACGAAGTTCATCTTTGACGTAAGAACTTGTCAATATTTGCGTTTATACCATTAGTTATACCACAATTACATACGACGTAAAAGAATACGGATCTAGAACTATACCTACGGACACATTTGTTTTCTATGATTTTGTTTATTGTGTTTGTACTTCGTTTGTGGTTACTACACAAATTACGAGTTTATACATAACACTTTTTAAATGATTGATTTGCATAATGAATTGATTGATTGATTGAATAGTTAATTGAGTTGTTTTTATTGTTATGTTCGATGGACTGTTTTGAGTGAATGGTTTCTTTAATGTTTGATTGATCAAAATTAATTTTAATTATATTTTTCTTATTTATTTAGTTTTATTGTCTATATAAACATCTTTTTTTATGTTTGTACTTGTAACAGCGTATAATGTCCCACTGCAGGACACAGGCCTCCTCTATTAAATCACTAGGGGGTTTCGGGCCGTAATCCACCACGTGGGGCCAGTTGGTGGTTTACTTACGTCAATTTTTTTTTTATTTCCGCAGCATGCGGGTTTCCCCACGATGTGTTCCCTCACCCCCGAGCTAGGGATAATTTTTAAAATTCCGTAGGTAGCTACTTAAGTAGAAACTCAGTGGTGAGGATCGACGATCAACGATCAAATCACGTTCAAACGAATGTGAGTCAAGTATAGATATCACCTAGGCTATCATCGCTCTCTATAAATAACACCCCTGGGCTATAAATTAATAATAATAATATTGAATCATTGTTAAACCAACAAAACAGTGATTAAAAATGAATTAAAATTTATATTTTATGTTGTTTTGGATCAGTTTCCCTTATTTCAGACCAACAGTAGTCCCCTAACACACTTTAATCCCAAAAACCTTTTTGCTGATCTTCGGAAACCTTCGACTCTTGGTGAAAGCTCTCCCTCCGTTGGTCACTTTAGAAGAAACGTTTTTAGAAATAAAGTCCAAATATAGAAAGGACAATATATTAAGGGACATGTTTACGCATAGGTATCTGATGATAGTTTCGTAAAAAATCGGCAACAATTTCCTCATATTTTTCATCCAATTCATTCATCTTATAAAAATCCTGAAACGACTATTTTGAACAATTTTCATGTATTTTTTACCCTTAAAGACATAATATTTTCAAATTCGTTATATTGCATTATGTAACGTATCTGTGGACCGCATTACTAGGTATCTTATATCTAAAAGTTACAACACTTGATGATATCGGATTAATTAAAATAATTAATTTTGAATCAAATTTACATTCATAGTAAAAGAATTGACATGACGGAATATTTCCAACTACCGTTGTAATTTTGTAGAATGTAACTAAACATAATAATAAAATGTAGTCAAAAGTGTATACAAAATAATATTTGTAAAATAGTGTTATCTTATAAATTTCCATAAACGACTCAGTTTAAAATCGTTAACACTCACGTCCAAAGTCCGATGTTAGCAGGTTGATTAGTTGCAAAACAAATCGATTTACATAACAAAGCGTTAGTTCATAAAAGGTCTAAATTAGCATTGAATAGGTAAAAGACAGTGTGCCCTTTTTGTATCACATTTGTTTATTTCCTTATTACAGAATAGGATAAATTAAGTAACAATGATAAGTAGGGAATTCGTTATATTATTATAGTAAGTACTATAATAATTCATTTAGTATGTAATACATTAATTATTAGTTTCTTTAGCACCTATATTTTAATTGGAAGACTTAAAATCTTCCAATTAAAATAGTTGAAATATATTTTGTATAAATAAATTATTTAAATAGATAAATATTTAAAAATTATATTTATTCATTCATGATAAATCAATATTATTAAATCAATATTATTCATGATAAATATTTATTTTAGATAAATAGATATAAATTATTTAAAATTAACATGACTTTAAATAGTCACCACTACTCACCACATGCACTTGAAACTAATTGATAAAGACGCACTTGAAAATAATAACAGAAGACCATGTGTGGTCCTTGGGAGAGGACTGTATCTAACTGTGGAGAGGCAAAGATGGTTTAGTATACCTACTCGTAGTATCATTTCATTTATTTATCACTTTCATTGTTTGAATTTGCACATTTTCTTGTAAAATTCCAGAGACTAATAAAATTAAATCGTGTACGTAACTCCCACTGAGTTAAATAATAATAAAGAAAATAGGTAAATATGACTTAATTTTATACCAAGAGAATTAAAAAGGATAAAGCTCATGAAAATAGTTATACATTGTTTCTTTCTAACCTTTTTTTATAATCAAAGTTACGAAAACAAATATTATTTCAACACATTGCACGTTAATGAAAATCCAGAAAATATTTCATACTCGTATTAGTAATAATATCTTGTAACTTCTAGAACAGAATAAAAAAAATCGTAGTCAAGAAAGTTGAATGACTTCCAATTCTAGGACGTAGGGTCAAAAACCTACATAATTTTGTACAGCACCCCAACAATATCTTTTGTTAATACTACAGCAAATTATGTTCATATTCAAACTATCTTCATTGTTTAAGTTGCGCTTTCCAACAGCTGCACTGTATGTTGCATATGTAAATACTAAATAAGAATTAATAAAATATATCTTCCGTAACCACACAATGTGTACCAATTATGGGCGTAAGTCTCTCCTCTCGTACTTCACGTCTCTCTTGTGCCGCATTTCTAAATATGCATTTAGTCAGGTCGATCGTTCCTCCATCTCTCGCAGTCTACCTCTGAGTCGAATGTGTTTTCCAAATATTTCTCACGGTCTCAATGGTATTTCGCAGAAAAAGAAAACATAAAAAAATATTTTTCAGTTAGTGCGGGACATGGATATTTATTGATATAATGCAGCCTGTGCTTGAACCTTTCACGAAACGAAGCCTGAAACCATGAATTATGTTCACGATACTGAGTTCATTCTGAATAGCAATATGAATAGCAATAGCAATGAAACTGAATTTCGTCATAGAAACTAGATTTTTATATCACAGTGTGTAAATTTAAATAGTAGATATAATACACATATTATTTTAAAAAAATGCTCGAGTTTCAAGCCCAGTAGTCCAGAGTATTCGCACTCTTTGTCCGGGTTTACGTATAGCATTTATTTTTATCATTACACAGACCCGTTCCCCGTGGCACAACTGCTATGTTCAACTAGTTATACCAAGAAGGAATTCTTTCCCCTGTGTTACAAGTTTTACAAATATATACTTAATAATAGCTTAGTTGAGAGGTTTAATTCGCCAAAAACGACATTAGTTTTTCAAGGAAAAGTTAAATTTTAAGTATAGTTTTTACATGTTAAGTAAATAGTAAATACATATTCCATTACAAACTTTTCCATTTTTTAGGTTATCTACATTAATACTGACCTTGTATAAATTCACTCAGTTGTACCATCAAAATTCAACTCATGTACCATGGGGAATACATTGAAATAATTTTTGGTTGTTTTTTTAGATCAGTTGTACCACGGGGAAAAAAATCCCCACGGTACAAATAGATGGACATAACAGTTTTACCACGGGGAACGGGTCATTAAAAAACTAAACGAAAATCGACGAAAAACTAAAGTCATCGCTAAAAGGGGTTGGAATCATAAAGTCTCTTTCTCGAAATGACTAGAACATTATGACTAAAATTCCGATATTTTATATTCTAAATCGGGTCTGAACGCGTATAATAAAGGTATTTGTATAATAAAGATATTAAACGCGTTCAGAGCCGATTTAGAATATAAAACGTGTACAAAACGCGAATGTTTAAAAAGTTATAAAATCTCGATATGACTATATTTCAATTCGACTTGAGCTCGAATTGGCTGCACCTCGATTTGACTAGGTCTCAAATGGTCTTCATCTCAGATTGACTTCATCTCGATATGACGTACATTGACGTTTATTGCTATCATCCAACTATCTTATTAAAGTCAATACTAGCCACTTCAACTTTACTTCAAATATCAGCCACATTAAACAGAACAGAAGAGAAGAAATTGTTTGAATTCAGAACTGTTCAATAAAGAACATAAGTGCCTACTTAAAATTATTTTGTAAGACTGTGTTAACTTAGGTACATTAGGTACCTACATATCAAAAGAATTTTCGTACTGGGTGTACCATTTCTGTGAGACATTATGACTATATAAGTATCAGAAATTCATGAGCAAAGTTATTTAGAAAATCAGTAATTTTGGGAAAAGGTAAAATTACCTAATTATTCAATTAATTATTAATTCTAATTGTTAATTCTAAAATTAGAATTCGGTCAATAGAGGGTATCTAAGTACAATTTAAGAATCAGACAAGATCGGAAGCAATATAAATGCCTACTATTTTATCTGTTCCCAAAGCATTTTCATTTAGCATAATACCGACCCAACTGTACTTTCAAAAATAATATAGGTATGTACAATCCAATCATTTTGCTCCCTAGTCATATTCAGATCTAGCCAATTCACGATGTAGTCATTTTGATATCCAGTCTTTCTGCTACCTAAACATTCCGAGATGTAGATTTTTTTCAGATTTAGTCATCTTAAGGTGTAGACGTTATGATACCGACCCGCTAAAAGGTTCAGGAAGCTAAAGTGGCAGTGAGCAGGTCAAATATGCCGCAGGAACGATAACCAACGGCCGTAGACAAATCCTCGAATGGACACCACGTACTAGGAAACGTAGTCCTCCGGCCAGGTGAACTCGACGACTTAAAACAAAGTGTCTGGATGAGAAAAGCGGAAGGCCGTGTGTGGTGGCGGTCCTTAGAAGAGGCCTATATCCCTGTGGAGAGACACGGGTTTATGGTATTTCTTTTTCCTTTAAACTTATTTGGACACACATAGCAAATAATAAAACAGAATTGTTTTTATTACGTCCTATGTCCAGTCCCGTCGAAGTAGGAGTCGCTCAGTAAAGTGATAAGTAGATTTACTGGAGACAGAGTTGGACTCCTTATAAGGATACGAAAAATGCAATCTCACGCTTTTATTTAATTATCACAAACATTATACACTAACAAATAAAATGAATGAATGTATACACTTTTGATGTTTAATAAATTATCACTATTACCTAAAATGAAAATCCCACAATACACAATTATTACAATAATCAAACTAAAACTCAACTTTCCTACTTGGGTTCCCGCTGCTGTACCCAGATTGATGGTATGGTATGGTATTATGCTTGTAAATGCTCTTTCTTATTCATTAACTGAATAAAACCCACTTTTTGAACGTTGTTCACTGTGCGGTCGCATGACGCAACAATAAATATCAACACACGGCTAACGCCTTCTCACGCATCACGCGCATGTACTCGATACGCATATAACAATACAGTAAATAGCTGTAAAATATCGTATGATATTATTACATCATCATCATTACACTCAAAATGTATAAAATAATTTTGCAAAAATACTACACCGGGGGTGTAACTCAGTGGTAGAGTGTCTGCTTCGCATGCTGAAAGTCCTGGGTTCAAATCCCAGCACCTCCATCTTAATTCTTTTTTTATTATCGATATAAAATAATGCACATACATTTTAATATTATTGATATTTAATATCAAAATAATGAATAAATACATTATCTTCATTTCAAAATTATTTTTCAACAAATTAAAAATACTTCTGTATGTAGGTACTTCTTTAATCGAATAGATAGAAACACTAGAAACATTTTAGATAATGTTTATTATGAACTAAATATTCTACATACCGTAATCAAAGTAATCATAGATAGTGTCTATGATTTATTTTACCACTATTTATAATTTATTAATTTATTATCGGTGGCATCGCACTAGAATTTATTCCCGCCGCCGCCATCTATTCAATTAAATGTTCAAAAAATTTTTCATTAGAAATTATTGTCTAGCGCCATCTATCGCAATTGCAATCTTATATTCCGCTCTGATTACCACGGACCGCAAGTCACGATGCGCGGCGCGGCGCGGCTGGGCGCGGTGCGTCAAGTAGGTCTTGTATTTTAATAATGAAATTTATATCCAAATTTTTGAACATGGTAATAAACCATGGCATGTGTTTTTGGTAATAAACCATGTGGTTTAAATTTATGTATTCTCAATGGAGCCACGCGGCGCGGCGCCGCAAATAAAACCTACTAAAATCAGAAACTTTAGCTTCCTAGCTACTCACCTCAAACGTCCTAGTTATATTTTTTCGCTTATTGGTATTGTACGAGCATTTATCCACAACTAAAGCAAGGTTGACTTGTGTTCGTGATTTGCAAGAATTATTACTAGGTAACCATAGTATGTATTCAAATCCATAACTAATAATTCAAGACGTAATTTAGATAGATTGAATTGAAAGAATCAATCTTAGATTGAAAGAAAAGACAAATTGTAAATACAATGTTTTATTGAAAATTCAACTAAACGTATAAATCTTATTTATACTTAATATTAAACAAGTAATGAAGTAAATATTTACAAGTAGCTGAAGGAATCACATACATTGCGACTGTTCCTCCAAAATTGCACTAACAAAAATATTAGACACCGAATGTATTGGTGCCCTTACTGCTTGAACGATGATTGGAACTTCGCAAAATATAAAATTAAGTCTTCCATCATAATTTCAATCCATTTGTTAGTTACTAACTTATCGGATAATTTGATAACGTCGTATATTCTAAAGAAACAACAGGGTACTCGACAATTATAATATATATTAAAAAAAAATAAGATAAAAGAACTAGAAAACAATATGAGACATCGAAATCAAAATATCTTGAAAAATTACTGAGATAAATAACGTAGAAATGATGTTTAAAAAGGTCTGCATTATACAAAAAAAAATATGTTATTACAACCACGCAATAGTGACAGAGACAGCAATAGATCTCCACGTCTAGCGCAAATATTTGAATGCTCTATATAACTAATTTTCTAATGGATATAGAAAACTCCTTTTTTACGTTTTATTTTCCTTTTAACTTGTTGAAAAAATCAGGAAAAGTCGAGTACCCTTTCCACCAAATACCAGGCACATTTTCAAACATAGCTTCGTAAAAAGCTTTACAAACAATGTAGTCGACTCCAACTTACGGTGATTATGATAAACAACCATTGTATCGTAACCAACCCTTTTATTGTCCACTATTGGATATAAAGATTCATGTCCAACAGTGGACAATAATGGGGCAATAATAGAGGAGATCCTCATGCACATTGTCTTGTGTATGAGGGATGTGTGGCCTTAAAACTTCACATTGGCCAAACGAGTTGACGAGCCCACTTTTTAATGGTGTAGTTCTTCGGGGCTTGTTGAACGGCTTTATTATCCCTTAACCGCCTTTCACGACATCCACGGGAAGAGATGGCCAACACCACAGGGCCAAAACTACCATTGTAAGTAAACACCATTGATAAAAGTCTCAATCGCCGTCCAAGCGTTTAGGTATAACGAGTAAACATTGTGTATAAGATATAACGCAGTCTTAGTACGCCGTGGCCACGGCTTGTCGCCTTATCCTAGAGCCAGAGACCGCTTACTAGAACTAACACTACGGCCCTACTCGAGTACGTGTGCTAAGAACATCTAACCTGCATGAGTGCGGCTCTTAACAATTTACAGCTAAGTTTGATGCGACTTGTTTCCGTGTAAGTACATATTTTACTATTTGATCTGCGGCTTTCTATGACAAGTCTATGTTTAGTATAAAGCAATACTGAAATAACTCGAAACCTGAAACTGATAACCAATTTAAAATATATAAAACAGTTCTAGCGAAAAATTATTTTTTTCTACTGAATAAATAAAAGGTTACAAACATGTAAAATTTTGTTTCTCTATGTAAAACATTCGTAGCGCTCATTCCTCAGTATAGGGCAATAACCGGGTGCCTAGGTGGCCGGCGCGGCGGCCTAGTACTGGCGACGCGCGTGGAATAAAAGATATACCTACTTAGTAGAAATGAACAATTTTTATAAAAAAAAATGTAAAAACTGGTCCAATGGATTATACTCTTGAAAGAACCTGTTTTCAGCTTTTGCGGTATTACAGTGACACGTAGTATATGTATAAAAAAAACATTAAAAATGATTTTTTTTTGAACAGACCCCACCTAACTTGCTATAAATCATCGACCATAAATGACTAAACATACTACTAGTAAAATGTCGCTACAAGTATTACTGGAAGATATTAAACGTGGCCTCGCCTATACCAAACGATAACATAAGCTACGCTAACTATGCTATGATGATCACTAGACTAGAATGTGGAAGGACTAGAAAAGGAAATAGTGGAAGAACTACCTAGCCGTTTACGCAATGAACCTCTGAAATTCTCTAAATTCTCTAACTAGTACAAATAATGAAAGTGGAGAGGAGAGGTACTAAAGCCCTACTTTTATCGTAATTAGGCTATTCATCAGTCGCCTTGCCACGGACATGTTTGAGCGCGCTGACAAGTCACGCCTCCCGCACATCAAGGGACTGGCGCCGCTGCAGGCGCGCTCACCAGATGGCAAGGCCTTTCCGTGCGACCTGGTTGCACACAAATAGAGTGCGACTTCACTTGGGACTTCAAAGCTCAACGCGACTTGACACCAAGTCGCCGTCCGCGCCTGAGCGCTCACTGAGCTTTCGACAAGCGGAATCCAACCGGTGGACTTGATCGCGCGGACGACGTGAAGAAACAGGACTTGACCAACGGCAACCTAACTGGGAAGCCACTTCAGTAGTGACCTGCTCGCAGTAGCGGGCAGCGAAGAATCCTCCGTAGGTGGGCGCACAACCGAGGAGCGGAACTCAATTCTTTCGTAGTCATCTCACGAGGGGTGCCTCGTGAGATGACTACGAACGAATTGAGTTATAATAATTATATTACTGAATTTCTCGTTTTTCTCTGCGTCGATCTGATTAGGTTTCGTAATGATCCCAGTACTTTTTTGGTGTACATTCCGAAAATCAGGACCACCATTTTTATTTGCGACTGATTTTTCAACATTTTGAATTATACGTTAGCATTTAGCTATACAGTAACATACTTGGCGCTCTGAAATACAGAAACCATCAACAATATCGTTTTTTCTTTCGTGAAAATTGGACAAGTAAAAAGATATGATTTTTTTCTTAAAAAATATACTTTATCCTTATTTGTGAAGCTTTAGTATTATATCTTTACCATACCACTGATGATACAACGAAAATCGGTTTGTTTGCCGTACACGTACGTTTCACCTTTGTGTGAGTGACGTAATAATAAACAAATGTATGAATGTTAAATAATTTAGTTACCATGAGGAGTTTAATATAATCCTAATCAAAGAAACTGCCACCAAAAATTGGCAAGTTTGCAAAATCTTGATCTGTTATTCCTGAAGAGGGGACAAAACGAACTTGATATTTTATAATTTCCATATGTACACCTTTTAACTGCAGTTTTTGCTGTTATTTTATACTTAATCATTTTCAACAATTTCAACATTCATTATCCGTACCTTCATAAATCCACGCAATCAACAGATACAACAGGAACTATTGTAAGTCCCTATGGCATTTCAGTAAACGCCATGTATGTAAACGGCCTTATAACTACAAAAAGTTCTAGAAACGAGAAGAAAAAGTTCTAGAAATAATAACAGGGGTCTAAAGCTAAAGGGTTTGGCAGGGACGGGAAGGGTTCGATGCGGCGACTATAGGGAGTCGAGCCGCGTGCGCTGCACCGCCAGCAACGCCGACTGCTGCTGGAGACTCTTTCGCAGCCCCTCCAAAGTCTGCAGCACCTGAGAACGGTTAATGTATTATTTACTTACATACATAGGGTATTTATTGCAGTTTAAAGGAGACTTTAAGATTTAAAGATCTTAAAATCTAAATAAATGTCGCATGGTGTCGGCAGGCTTCAGAATAGCACCACTCAATCTCTTCCTGTGGCTCTCTTAAAAGGCTACTACGTGATAACAAAGCAGTTACCACAAACCCTGAGAAACACAAACACCTCTAAGAGTGGATTCGTCAAACCGCTTGGGGTTAACGAGTCCACTCTTAGATTGGTGTTTTAAGGCAATACATCCCTCACGCTCAACACCATATGCGGAGAGGAGTCCCATATCTAGCAGTAAAAATGGCTGGTTATGGTTAATCAATAAAAAATGACTGAATTGATAGATTGTTAATAGCAGTGATTAATAGAATCAATAGGAATATTACATTGATAATTTGGAAAAAAAAAGTTTTAGGACACAATTCTTTCAGCAATTCAGGATAGTGTAAAAGGATAGTGTATTACACCATCCTGCATTTAGTCGTTAAGTGAGTTAGGATTCCTGAACAACGTGACGTGTAATAAGCCCTTATTGAAATTAGATATACCTATATGCTATAACTCCTTACGCTTTTAAAGGGTTACATACTCACTCATAAGCTACAGAGGTCACATGTTCATTTTTCAAAATTTTCCTAATAGCAAATGCATTTACAGCTATAAATGTTTTGTTTATCAATAAAATTAAACGCATACCAAATTAAAATGCAATTACAGATGTAAATATTGACATCGGAAAATAAAGGAATTTGTATATTGTACCGGAATTTAATGGCTAAAGCTATTCTGATAGTCATCGTGACGTGGAAATATTGCGGTTTGTAAGTGGAAACTTTAGAAATTGAACTCGCTAATCTAATCATGTTAGTTCACTCCATAGCGATCACAAAAACAAATCAAATTCGCAATGTCATGATTTGAATTTAAAAAATTCTAAACACATCCGAACTCTTAAATATCTTCTTATTTGCCAAACGACAGCGGAGAACAAAAAGTTCGAACATACAATACAAAGATCCACTACTCAACTGCTCAACTGCTCAACTGCTCAACTAGTTGAGCACTTCAGTTGAGCAGTAGGAAATAAGTGGTCACAACTGGGCTAAATCATTATCCTCTTTTGTCACGTTACCCCTCTCTCACAGAAGACTAGCGTTTCACACTTTATCCTATTCTCCCAATGTACCTACATAATATTTCATTCCAAATCCATTGTTAAATTTCCAACGTTAGACAGCGCATCCGCGGGCGAACGAACGTTTGCCATTCTGGACTAATGTTCACAAACATCTAGGGCGACAGTATCCACTTACCACCGGGTGGACTGTCTGCTCATCTGCCGCCTTCTATATACTTATATACACATCTAGCAATTACTTTGGGAAAAGAACATGAAAATACCCGGTGCTCAGAATTTTAATTGATTTTCCAAATGAATTACGATTTGCACACTGCTCTATCCTATGTTACACAGGATGTACCACATAGCGCCCTGTACCTCGGCAGACTGTGTTTCCGCTGGTGCTTATGTCGTCTCTCCCTTACACGTTTTTGAAATATTTGTCATGGAGATATCTCTTTTCCCCGGTACTTCAAGGGCTTACTGGCATAATAAAAATTGAAGCTTATGTTAATAGCGTTCATTTGGTATTCGCGTGTTTTTTATTGGATACTAGCTGACCCGACAGACGTTGTCCTGTCCAAATTTCAATAAATTTCAATAAAAAAAATTCCATGATTTGAAATCAGTAATTTTTTTTCCCTGAAAACTTTTCCAGGACCATAACGAACAAAACGAAAAATCCATCGTTCGAATCGTGAGTTATGAGTTCTTGAGTTCATACTAAAATCCCATAGAAAAAAAGCACCTTTTCTATGGGTTTCTCATTATTCAGTATTCAGTTTTTCTCGAATTTTCAATTTTTCCGGGCAACTTTTCCAATTTTTCTTTCCCTAAAAACCTTATTCGGACTATTACGAACATTAAAAAAAATAGGCACTTCGGTCACGCCGTTCTCAAGTGATGCGCTTACAAACGTACAACATTTAATTTTTATTCATATATGTAGATACCGGCCTTACTGAACGATGACGCATCATGCCTTACTGACCTCGTCACGAGCATAAGCCTTTCTCTTGGGTGGTTCGGAGTGGGGCCTTTCGGTGGGTGTGGGCTGGTGCATCGCTCTGGGCGCCACGGATGGCGGCGGCGCGGCAGCGAGTGGCGATCTTCTTGCAACTGGAGACGGCCTTCGAGGTGGTTCAGGAGAATTCGCCCTCATGAAATTTGTGATATGAGTGCGCTCTGGGCTCCGGCGAGGAGCTTCCACCTTGAAATGTAATTTTCTGCCACTGTAGTAACTACAATCTTTGTATTCCCGCGGGTGCCGTAAAAGGCGACTAGGGATAACAAAGCCGCTGCCACAAGCCCTGAAGAACTATACCCACCTCTAAAAGAGTGGACTCGCGAACGCGCTTGGCCACGTGGCGTTTTAAGGCCATACATCTCTCATGCACAAGGCCATGTGCACGAGAAGGCCCATGTCCAGCAGTGGATACTGAAAAGACTGATTGCATTGCATTGCAGTAACTTCAAACTTGAATAAAATTGGTAGTATTTAATCCAATACTCCAGATTTAAAAAACCTAATGGATCTAAGTTTATGGACAGATTGGGCGCCATTCGCCAGCCAATGAGACAAATGTTAATGAATAAGACTCAACTATAATATGAATTATAGATGGCATATTGGAGGTTACAACAGCGTGTTGTAGAAAAAAAAGGTTGGTACGATACAGGATACAATAAATACAGTATATTTATTATACCATAACAAAAATAACTCAAACATATTGCGCCTAACACTATAATTGCGTTTTCCATATGTCTAGTGTGATGGCGAACTAAAAAATGGATTGGATTTTACATTTTGGATTTAATTTTCGTAAACTTTCTCAACATCGTCATAATATAGTTACATACTGTGGAATAATATTGTTACTACTGGTGAAAACTGGATCAAAATTAGCGGTTTCAATTAAATGCCCAGCTCCAAAGAATGAACAAAGAATGTTTGTAGGTGTAACGGGATTAACAAGTAATCCTTTTACACCACTAGGAGTCAGCAGCCGATTATAATCCAGCATAATTATACAATACTTAATTATAAACAAAAAGTAAGTATTCACCTCTGTAGCTCGAAGCTCTCTCACTCGCGGATTGTGGGGAGGCTCTAGAGGCGCTCTGGAGACAGTCACCAACAGTTTTTCGGCCTCTCGTATCAGCTCCCTGTATTTTCTCTCTGCCTCTCTGTCAGCCTCGAGAAGCGGATCTCTCTCGCGGACAGGTGGAGCCGAGGGTGCGTGGTTGCGGCGACGGACGCGGGGTGGGGTTGCACCTGAAAATTGTACAAGAGGTTTTGGTGAAATTTCTAATAGAAATTCTTAATTACCACAGCTACAGCTGAGCTGGACGCCCATTCAAAGCAGCCATAGGACACACGGACAGCAGACTGCGATACTGTAACATCCCCTTTTCTTTTCACTTTTGGAACCGTATTCTGCAAGGTCGCCTGCAAGCCCCTGGTGTTGCATGTGCTTCGGTGATCACTTACTATCATGTGGCCCACCCGGTCGTCTGCCATCTATTATGTTTAAAAAAATTCTTAAAATTTCTCTAATGTTAAGTGTGGTAGTTCAAAAGTTTCCGGCCTGACAATGAAAAAGAACACTCAAGTCAGGAAACCATTTTTATATTTCAATATATTGTAGTCTCCTTCTATTTGAATATACTTTTTGGATAATTTAATTAGCATTACTATCCCAGTATAAAAATAGTCAGCAATTTTGTCTTCATTATGGGCGAAAACCGTCCCCCCTAATCTTTAACGATGGAAAACGATGGGGAAGATTTCCCGTACACATTATCCAACCTTTGTTTGATATCGGTCGGGCTAACACATTCCTTTGAAAGGAACTTAATCACGGAACGATATTCCAATTTAAACATTTTTAAGATTTTGCGACTTCCTGTTGTTCTAAGAGTCGGAATCAAAACTAAAGAAGGCCGAACTCTAAAAATTATACACGAATTAGCAGCTAAATGACAATTACAATGACTCATAATTTGATTTTTTAGACATCTTGAAATATGTTTGCCCAGAAACTTTTAGACCTCACTGACATGTGTTCAAATATCATGTGTGATTGTCTTTAAAAAAGACGGAAAAAACTTATTTTAAAGATATTCCATAATGCATATTCTACGAGATATTCAATATGAAATATATATCTAATAGGCCAACAGGAGCAAATTCTTGTGTCGATAGTGTTTGTGTCGATGAATGATTTTCTTTACAAGTTTTTCTGAGATGATTGTCCGACTGACTGACTTTGTTGAGACCAGCTAACTGGTTCTCTAGAACTATGAAGAATTACATGAAATAAGTTTCTTTAAAAATAGCTTTTAATGACGAGGACTTTATTTTCTTTTTGCCAAATTGATTAAAAACCACAATACTTTTTTCTTCTAAAAAATAATAATAGAAATCTTGAATTGAGTAATGACAAGCGTTTTATGTATTTGTATCAGAAATATTCAGGAACCTTCTCTTGTCAAACTCTTGTGAGAGTATCATGGGAGTATATTTAGATTAATTTTACAAATACCACCATTAAGTAATGATTAATTTTAATACAAAAAAGTTTGAGTATATAATATATTCTATTTGGAAAGAGTGTCTACTAGAAGTCAATTAATTATTTAGACCACTATCTTCAATTTCCCCTTATAATTCCTCGCCATAATCACGAAACGGTTACATCCGAAAAAAAAAATTTCCTTCTTACAGCTCCAAAATCAATCATCACTAATGAATTTTGTCTTACCACTTTCTTTTATAATAAAATCATACGGAAAATGAAAAATTCACACAGTACTCAGTCTCACCTACATTTAAGTTGACATCTCTAACATAAACTCATTTTTACACATTATCGCTAGATGTCCCGTTATATCTCACAGATAAGTAAATATAATCTAAGCACCACACACATACCGGCAGACCGCGGTGGTCGTCGCGGCGGCCTACGTCTTCTTGCTCGTCTTCTCCCAGGCGAAGCTGTCTCATCTGGCTCATCCTCGTCACCTCCATCCAATCCCGTATCAATATCCGAGTCTACGTCAGCATCTGAGAGTATCGCCGTCTCTCTTCCACGAGTTCTGACGCCCCTGCATTCCTCGTCACTGGAAGCCCCTCCGCGGTAGTAAGCCGATCTCTGAGCTTGCGGTGACAGATGCGGCGATCTGTAACGAGGGCGATTGTGATATTAGAAGAGATTTTAAGGTTAAGCCTGACTTTTTGGTCGGCATATGGTTATAATGTTTCTGATTTTTATAATGTGTTTAATTTTCTTTTATAAACTTTGTAAACTTATAGAAATAAACTTACAATTTAAAAAATAATTTTAAAGTTTCTTAAAATAATTTGTAAACTTATAGAACTTATAGTGTTTAATTTTATAGAGTGGTAAATAATAAGTTTATTTTTGTTTTTAAATAATGCCACACTTAATTCCACACTCCAACAGGGATCTTTCACACAGCAGGCAGGGGCAGGTCACTACCAACTGGACTAATCGGTCGTCAATTATCTGAGTCAGATTGACTGCTAATAAGTAATATACACTCGTATCACAATTAATGTTTCAGACCAATTATAGTAAGTATCAATCCGATCCTCTGGCTTAGCAGAGCGGCTACCACGAGCCTAAATAACCTCAAAAAGAATAAACTCGCTATAGCCGACGCGGCGTTTTAAGGACTTTGGATCCCCTCAACGACCTACAACGGAAGGCAATGCTCTGCATTGGGACTTTACAGACTGATTTCATAAATTCTAATGTTCCTATAAGAAATATATTCCTGTAGTTCCAATTACTAATATTCTGATACTGACCACTTAAGTGTTGGCACTTAAGCTACTCATGGACAAGTAGAACGGCTGCGTCCGCTTTCATTGCAGTTTTACACAGAACCGACATATTAATCTCCACTAACATAACAATCTCGACTGGTATTGGGCTACATCTAAGGTTTCGTGAATTTGGCGCACCCTTCGCGTCGTTAGTCAAAGTATTAGATACGAGGCTAAAGTAAAACCGCTTAACGTAATAAATACCATTTCTGTAATACTGTATAATACTGTTACGAGTATGTGGTATAGCTTAGTGTACAGAAACAACTAAAACAATAACTTTAAAAAGTAATAAAACTAACACAATAAACTATAACTATAATGTAAAACTATGCAGGTAGGTTTGATAAAAGCGTAAGGGAATTTTAAACGACCTTCACATTCATTATGAATATTTTATATGAACAATTGAACACATTATTGAACAGCACTTCTGCTATTCATTCTTAAAAAGCATTATAAAACATACTGATAATAATTTATAGTGTATTAGAAAGAACAATATTAAGAACAGGGTCTCTAAAACTAAAGTCGTCTTGAGCATATTTTCTCCATTTATGCAAAATGAGGAAACTTAATGGGGAAATATTACGAGAACTGACATATGACATGATCACATGACTGAGACACTGAACTGAGATGACATTAATCGAGGAAATACAATATATTTTCTCTTTGATTTTCTCCCTCCACAGATATAAATCATACGATATCACGCGTCCCAGGAACACGGATCCAATATATTTTTATATATCAAATAACTGCTTGCACATTGTTATATAAATATATTGTACCCTATTTCCTGCTGAAATTTTATTCACGTTGCAGAACGTTGCAAGTCAGGTAAGGTTACTTGAGTTAGATTAGGTATCTGATTAGCATTATTCGCAAGTCAAATGGATACAAATATTGATAAAGTAGCATAAGGCTTTGTATTAGTCTTTGTAGGCTTTGTATTTCGTAGAATAGTCGATCTATTCTACAGAGCTTCGAGTATTCGGGCCATTTCAGGCTACTAGTGGAGAATAAAATGTGTGCCAGACATTAGGTTAGGTAACCATCATATTGTAAGGGATCTCGAGTAGGCTAATTGGTGGGCAACACTGTAAAGCCTACTCGGATAATAAATAACAAGTTTATATTTCTTCCTTAAAGTAATTTATATATAGTCAAATACGAATATGAGAAATAAGGCGCGTTATACATTTGCAACATTCATGAATCTTGTAATGACTGCTTGTAGCAGGGGTGTTCTTTATCTAACACTTGGTTCGACCTCTAATCAAAATTTAGTGTGAAATTTGGTCCTTACCGTGGTCCATATTTAGTGGGATACGAGTCCAAAGAGTACGGAGCATGGTGCAACTGCTGCGGTTGTGAGCACTGCAACGACTGCTGGTGGACGAGGTGTGGTGCTTTTCGCCTGGCAGTTGGTGATGTTCCACCTAGCCAGGGGTTGGTGCGAATGCGACACCGAGGGCGGGGTGAAGGGGTGGCGCAGACGAGCGGCGGGTCAGGCACGCATCGACGGACTCCAATACTTGACCGTCGCTGAAATGAGAAATAAGTACGTATTTAATACTTTTTACAGTTTCTTTTTGTGGAGTTTTTTATTATTTATTGACCAATACATTCTTATATAGCTACATTTTAATTATCTACATATATAGGCATCACAGAAACTTTCATGATTTAAATGTGATGTCAAATCGCTCTAATGTACTTACTATCACTCCATACTATTTAATATTATACTATTACTATTAATTATACTACTAATATATACTATTACTATGAACAAAACAAATGAACAATAAGTAAATACGAGTACCAAAAAGAAAGTTGATTTAACTGATGTTTAAATAGCATACTCATTCATATTCAGATGGCTTTAAATTAATTCAACCAAAAGTATAGGATAGGATATAAACATGTGAAATGGAATGTTATTATTCTTGGATAACAAGGTAAATATTTTTTTGTTTATTTAATAATAATTAATAAGGGTACAGAATAATTAAAACCTGTTTGAGAAATTTGCAACGCGATCAGAGTTTTATATGTATAATCCCATTTCTGTGGTTTTGAACCGGTGACATCGGTGTAAATATACAATAGATATCGATAAATATGAAATGTAATTTTTCAGGTAAGATTAAGAATAAAAAATCTTCAAGAATTAATAAATGGCAGTTACTCATGATCTCTTGTTTTGCTCAAATATAAACACTGAACAGATTGAAGTGGATAAAAAGGCCATTATTTTACATTTCATTTTATTGAGGCAATCAACGACCATTTTCAAAGTAAATAAGCAGAATAGTGTAAGGTTTAACTAAGTGCAGGTTCAGAGGGATATTGTAATTGATGAAAAAAATTGTTACAGCGTTTTAAGCAGACTTCATAGAAAGCCGGCTTACGCCCACAAGAACTTGTGGTTATGGCGTTTTTCATCTTCATTAAATGTGATTTTGGATTCTAAATTGAATCAAATTTACTCTATCATGATTACATGTGATAGTTTGTTACAATTATTAATATTTTAACAATAAAATGTGGTCTTGTATTATGAAGCCCTTTGTTAAGTAAAAAGGCTTGTCAAAAATTGCGCTCGGACTCCCTTTTGGCAGCCGGGCGCGGGTAGTTATATAAAATAACATGTGGGTGTCAGCATCAGTGCTCTCACTTTACGATCACTGCGCACTATGCTCCCCAAGACAAGGAAGAACGATATCACTAATCAAGTTTTTAATGGTAACTTTTATCAAACGAAGCGCTTGCGTGTTCTAGTTGTGAGGTACAGTGACATCTGTTGGTGAGGATTGGAATTTGAACAGGTTTTCCTTTGATATGTACAGTTACTAAATATTTTATCTATATATAAATCTATATATAATATAAAGCAGGTATTTTATGACGATGAAAGTTTACTTTATAAAATAAAAGTTTACATTACATACACAGTTCTACTTCTGCTACTTCTGTGCTGCTTCTGTTTTTTATTTTATATTAGGTATGTAGTCTGTATACAATACGTATATGGAAGATCTTATTATGTGTAGATATATACTTAGTCTGGCCATAAATACTGTTACAATAACGAAAATAAAATACATTTCAATTTGGAATCTGTCATTCTCACGTGAAAAATAAATGTTTTTTCTGATTTTGGCGTCAATCACTATTAAAAGTTTTACTAATATTAAAATGGAGTGGGGTGACAATGAAAACGGTATTACTGTAATTGCATTACACAAAGTAGGCATGCAGCCAAATGCAATTTTTAAAACTCTCCATCTGCTTGGTATTAGCCGAATGTTTGTGTTCCGGGCTAATGGTAAGTATATTGAAACTTCCTCCATTTATGACAGAAAAGGGTCTAGCCGTCCTCGCGATATTTGTTCTAAACAGACGTTTCAAGGTATGAAGGAGAGAATCCGAAGTAATCCCGTCCGGAAGCAAAAGATGAATCCAGATGATATCCAGAGAGATGAAATATAGCACCCAGAAACATGTCACGTATTTTAAAAGATAATTTAGGAGTGCTGCCTACAAAAGACGTACTGGTCATTTCTTAACTGATTGACAGTTTAAGAATAAATGGGGTTGACAAATCAAAACAACTTCTTCGGCGGCACGCAGAGGGACAGCTCACAGACAAATTTTATTTACGGACGAGAAAATGTTCAACATTGAGGAACATTTTAACAAGCAGAATGATCCAGTTTATGCTCATATTATAACTCTAGAGAAACTGCTCAATTGGTCAATAGGGTGCAACATAGCCATTATCCGATTTCAGTGATCGTTTGGTGGGGTGTTAGCTTTAAGGAGTGACTGAACCATATTTTAGTGAAAAAGATGTTAATACGTGGGCTCAAGTGTATCAAGATACCATTCTTGAGAAGGTCGTAACGCCTCTTAACGACACACTGTTCCATAACTAAGAATGGTCCTTTCAGCAAGACCCAGCACCAGGTCATAAGGCTCGCTCTACACAGGCGTGGCTAGAAAGGAATATTCACGACTTCATTAGAACTGCAGTGCTATTCTGTAATTCGTCGCTGTACTCGACGACGAGCTCGACGACGAAACATCCTTGAGATCGACTGTGAGACTGTGAGCAAATGACCATTTCGAATAAACGTTATATTTTTAAAATGCTTATCCTTTTATTTCTAAAATAACACAAATTCTTCTAATAAAATTATAATGTAAACAAAAATATTAACGTTTTCTTTGTAACAATATTAATGGCTAGACTAGGTATAATAAGATCTTCCATATACGTACAGGCAAGCGATATTTTATACATTTTTCGACATGTCATTTTAAAACATTTATAAAGCATCCTACAGTCAAAACCTAGATTAAATTATTTAATTTTACTACATCAATAAGTGTAATTTCCATTGCTCGGTCATTGATTAAATCATTACAAATATATCCGTCAATAAATAAAAGTAGGTACCGGGAGCAGATAGAACAAAGAAAACAATTTTAAAATTATTAGGAGACTCGTCACCTCTATACATTCTGTGGTGCAATATTTATATAGACAATAACAGAGTTGAATCTATATAAAGACCAACTGATTTAATTATTTAAAGGAACGTTTTTCTAAAATAATGTACCTACAGTACTTTTTTTTATATATAGAGAAGAGGGCGGACGAGCAAGCGGTCCCACGTGATGGTAAGTGTTGCCGCTACTTCATTTAAAAGTTGCAATTGAGAACTCTAATAGTACCCTATATGCCAGATAAAGCAAAATTCAAAACCACCTAACCTCTCACACCGAACCTCTCATTTATTCAAATAAGGGTGATCGTCCATTAACGGGTATCAAACTCAGCGAAAATACGTTTTAAAACGCTCAACATTTCCAATTATCCCCCGTTGTTTTAAAATAACCTATCATGGTGGCTTTATTTAGCCTGGCTAAAAGGCAGCCTCCCCCGACTCATCCGGCCTAGTTAATTAATAAGGTAAAGCTAGGCGCAAGCATATAAGGATCAATACCGGTGTACGGCTGTATTTATAACGCAATTTTACTAAAACGGGGGATATAGAAGTTTATGAGAACGTAAATTCCCAATACCTATTTTAAAGATTATTAAATTAGTAATACGACAAAAATAGATGCTAAATGCGACGTAATCAAATAGAATTCTAGACAATGTTTTTTTTTATATGTATCGCTATCTACCTCCGACATGGTTATTGGAGACTACGTAGGAATACATGGTTGCATATTTATTTACTCTCTCTTAGTATATTGCGTTGTTTCGTATAGTGGTATAATGTTCTAGACAATATAAATATAAAAAAAAAATGTTTTTTAGGGTTTTAACATAGATTTTCGTTGTATTTATAACGCAATTATGCTAAAAGAGGGATTAATGGAGTTTATGAAAACGTCATTTTAAAAATACCTATTTACAGTTTTTTTTCATTAGTACTAAGGTAAAAGTAACTGTTAAATACGAGGTAATCAAATAAAATACGTTGACTTACCATGTTTTAAATAAAATTCTTAGTTTTTTTTTTTTGGTTTTACATGGATTTTGGTCGGATTTCGCTATTTCTTCTATTCTATTGGTTCGTGTTGATGGTCCCTGCAGTGCTTTGTCAGGAATTTAAAGAAAAAGGAAGTTTATAATAATAGGTAGGTAATCGGAAAAGTTCCTGGCCTCTTTGAACGTATGACTTTAGCGTGTTATATTTGTAGCAACACTGATCACTGCATGCACTGGCGGGCAAGTGATATACGTTTGACAGCTGACTTTTTTATAAAGGCGGCAAATTGAAATCACAAGTTAATTACAAGATTACAAGATTCGCTATCCGTCATCCTATTAAGGTAAATATTGATGTGATCATTGAAAAAATTAAATGAAATCAATCCATTTCTGAAGAGATTGGTAACAGGCGATGGGAAGTGGATCACCTACGATAACAATGTTCGAAAACGATCTTTGTCTAAGTGAGGTGAGCCATCACATTCACAAATAGTCCCAAAGTCAGGTCTCCCTCCGAACAAAGTCATGTTACCATATATGTGTGGTGGGACTGGGAAGGCATTGTGTATTACGAGCTTTTGCCACATGGCCAAACGATTAATTCTGATGTCTACTGTCAGCAATTAGTAAAATTGAAACAGGCACTTGAAGAATAACGCCCAGAATTAATGAATAGAAAAGGTGTAGTTTTCCATCACGATAATGCTCAACAGCACACATCTTTGACGACTTAACAAAAATTGATGGACCTTAGCTGGGAAGTTTTAATGCATCCGCCATACAGTCCAGACATAGCACCTTCGGATTATCATTCATTCCGTTCTTTAAAAAAATCTCTAAATGGAGTAATTAAAGAAGCCTGTATATAGCTACCATTTAAATCAGTTTTTCGTTCAGAATCCCCAAAAATTCTATAGGGATGGAATAATAGCTCTGGCAGAAAAGTTGCGAAACATTTAATTTAAGAAATTAAATGGACAATATTCCGTTCAATAAATATTTATGTAATACAAAAAAGTCTTTATAATTTTCACTATAAAAAGGCCGTGAACTTATCCGACTACCAAATATTACATGATCTTTCTTGCATTTTTTGTACAGCCTTTAACCTAGTATCTTCGTCCCTTAGTGATTATAATCACTATTATTAATTAGATGAATCCCTTTGTTTTTGTACAAGAAATTCTGTAATACTAATTTATTGAATAATTTGTTTGTTTTAAATTCTAAGCGTTTTAGTTTAATCTGAAGTATTTTTATTGTATCTCCTTTAATTAAAAATTTAAACACCTTAAAAAATTGCTAATTATTAAGAATTAATTTTGGGTTGTAATTTGTTATGTTATATCCTCTACATTTTCCCGGTTTATGTTAAATTAATCTATCTATAATGCAAGTAATTTTGGAACGAAATGTTTTCAGTATACCGTACCTATCTTTTGTGACAAAATAAATGGAAAAAAAATTAATGTATTGTATATAAATGGTTAGTTGATAAAATATGTATGTATAAAATACCCAACCTGGAGTATAATCAACAGCAAGTATCTATTGTAATTTCGAGTAGTGAAGTAAGCCACTTATTGACAAGCGATGGGTGAAATGGGTCTCCATGACAACGACGCATATTAATTAGTTCATCAATCTATCCTTCAGATTGGTGAAATTATTGCTCTCAAACGACCCAACTAGCTTCACTCTCTAAGAAACTTCGCATTCTCTCAAAGGGCCAGTTTAATATGATTTCAAACTAAATAAGCCTTTATAGCGTATTTTTTGGTTTGATGAAATACAATTTTAGCACTGGCAAACTTTCAAAATTAATGTTGCTGCTTATTGCTTTCTATCCGCCGCGCCTGTGAAAGGTCCTATGGGCCCGAGATCACGGAATAGGGAAATCTCAGTTCTGTGAATCCGATAGAGCACTAGCTTTCTTTTTCGTATACTTAATTAATTAGTTGCATTTGAAAAATTGCAATGGATAAGACGGATTTAAATACCTTTTGCCTCGTTACCAACATTACCTGATATAAAGGCGCTAAATAGTGATTATGCATTAAAGAACACAAATTCATAAGTAATTAAAGAACATGAACTCATATAGCAATTCATATGCCTTATTCCTGGCTAAAATCCTGCTATGTTATGCCCCATTCTTGGCTAAAATCCTGCCAGTTATGCCTTATTCCTGGCTAAAATCCTGCTATGTTATGCCTTATTCCTGGCTAAAATCCTACTATGTCTTGCCTTATTCTTAGCTAACCTTAGTCCGATGGCAGCGCCAGCCGGAAGGGAGATTTCTCTATTTCCGGTACGTTTAAAAAAATGTTTTAGAAAACAGGCAATAGGTGTAGAGCTTTACGAGCCTTATCCAACAATATATAATTTGTGAGTATTTTTTTCTATTTTATGAAGGTTATACCGTCATAATTTTGAAAGGATGTGGCTCATACTAATACTCAATTAATTACTGACTGTTAAGAAATGTTCCCTACAGTTTATCTACAAATACCGTTATATATATTTTTTTTATAGTGAAGTAGGCGGACGAGCATGCGGTCCCACGTGATGGTAAGTGTTACCGTCGCCCGTGGACACCTGTAACACCAGGGGATATGCGGGTGCGCCGCCAACCTTGCAAAATCCTTTCACACCTTTCTTGAAGAACCCCATATTGTACTATAGCTTAATGGAAAGACCTCTTGAGGCAGTACGTTTCACAGCCTACGGGTTCGCGGTATAAAATGATTTTTGGACCGAACAGTACGCGACACCTCCGTATCGAGGAAATGCGGATGGACCGCACGTCTGTGACGGGAGGTGCGGTTGTAGAAACCCGAGATGGGAATTATATTGAACAGTTCTTCAGAGCATTCCCCATTGTACAGACGGTAGAACACACAGAGAGACGCAACGTCTCTACGAATGCTGATGGTTTCTAAACCGTCCGTGAGAGTGGGATCGTCGATAATTCGAACAGCACGTCGTTGGATGGAGTCAAATGAGTCCAATTGATGTTTCGGTGCGCTGGCCCAGAGATGTTAGTGTTTTGGATTCAACTTGTTAGTCACCCTTAGTCGAGATGTAGAGTAGTTTTTAGTCTGTAGAGTAGTAGAGTCTACAATTCTTATATTTCGTATATTTCTTACGTATATTTCTTAGAAAAAAACTGAGCCTTAGTGTTCAGAACTTCAACGCTGATAAGATATACCAAGCCTACTGGCAATATGCATACCTTAGCGGGTTCATGGTATAAATGCGTGGTCGGCGGAGCAGGCGGCGGCGGTGGAGCCACAAGCGGAGCAGCGAGCGAAGCGGGCGGAGCACCGGGTGACGTGCCATCTGTAGAATATCCAGTACTGTATGCGCTCTCAGGGGAAGACAGGTGTGGAGGGGGAAGAGGTCCAATGGAAGCCGTGGTTGTGATTGGTCTAGTCTGCTTCTGTTTGCGCTTCTTCGCCCGCCCCAACTGCGCTTCCATCCATGATTTGAGCCGCGCGCCCAACATGCCGGTGTCGGCACCTGTAAAGGTATTCTAGGTTAAGTTCGAAGACGTGCGATTATTGGTCTTTTGTCTATTAATAATGATTCATCCTTTTCTATCTTAATAATATCAAAAGAAAAGCAGCATATTGGAACTCATATACCTTATTTAAAAATTGCACAAAGAAGTTTGAAAATTGGGAAAATTACATAAGTGTGTAAATAGCACTTTCACTTTAAAATCTGAGTATAGCGCGGTCTACATGCGGAATTAAGGTCTATCGATAGAAATAACAAATCATGTTGTAAGCTCGTCGTGCGAAGTCACCTTTAAAATATATTTTTGGTTATAAATGCCTTTCGTTCTTAAGAAAAACTGAAAGATGAAAATTTTAATTTTATTAGAGCTTTATTTACTTATTACTTTTACACATTAATTCGAATCATATTCACTCTATAACGGTTATTGTTTCAATAAAAGTGGTTTAGTAATTGAGGAAGCTTTATAACTGTGAAATTCTCTTAAATCCAATAATTCCGTTAAGTATTCGTGGATTACGTAACACGACTACTAAACAAACTTTTCTTAATGTCTGGCTTAGTATTTCTAAAATAAGCAACTACCAAAAAGATAACATCTCCTGAGTTTGTTAAAAAAAAATAACGGAATTTTTAATTAGAGCGTCTAAATTAAAAACGTCAAGAGCAGTCGCCCTTAGAAAGTGGGTCGTGTCAAGTGTTCACCAAAAACTTAATGGAAACATGACTTTTTTAAAAATCCCCAACATAAAGAAGGGGTTCAGAATGGAACAGCGGATATCATAGTTCTTTGTTATTGGTTAGCCACTAGGGAAAATATAAAAATACAAAGCGGAGGCGCTATAGAAATTTTTATATGCAGAACCTCACCTGTCACCGACACACCTATCCCACAAAGGTCGTAAAATAAAGGATTCAACAAAAGTCTTACGTTAAGTATGTCGCGGGTAAAACAATTGTTTTCAGAGCACTCGACATTTTCTGTCATCACAGCCCAACGCTCTGAAGTAAACAAAAGTAGTGACATAAAATGTTTTATCGTCTCGTCATTTCATTCCGGAGAAAAGGCAGCCGTAAACGGAGGGGGGCACAATGGATCGTCGATGTCACTGTCTGAGCCTCGCTCGTATCGTATTTCAAGAAACTCTAGACACTGATAATAAAAAAGGGCGTCAGCACCCTCTTCATTTCCTAGGAATGTGTCGCAATACGAAAGGAGTTCGTTATTGGCAAGATATTGGCCGTTTGAGGACATTATGAGTTTACATAACAAAGGCACGCATATCATTCTCGTTCTGAATGGCCTGTAAACCACAATTATGAAGATATATTGGAAGCAATATTGTCTCTGATTCCTACTAAAGAAAAAACTTTTCGCCAAAGCTTTGCAACTAAACTACCTTATCTACAAAGAACTTCTGTCCTGTAAAAATAGGGCCATTTTTTTTCCGTTAGCACACGAACTTCAATATCTTATATTATTTGAGGACCATTCCTAAAAACCTCATCTTATTTTCTCATTATTTCTATTGTAAAAAAATATCATTAGGTATATTGTAAACAATACAGATTTAATAGTTTGCGAAAACATAACAATATAAACCCAGTAAATACTACAACAAAACAATTTCCATTAAAAGTCTAACCACAGTAATGTAAACTATTCGTGACTGCAAATGGATTTCATTCATCCAAATCAATCACAATTACTTCGCGATTTCCTCCAATTCGATTCAACCACGCCTTTACCGCCTTGTAGGTACACACCTAGTACTTCACTAACATGTCGACACCCTTATCCAACCCTTATCCAAGTCCGTAAACGAAAAGCTGCAGAAAAGACGGATGAACGTGGCTTATCCAGTGGGGGCGAGGGTGTAAACTTGCGAGATTTAACTAATATTAGCAATCCATTACCAAACGATTGCGGTTTTAGCCACAACCTTGGGGACATTGACTTATTGACGAAGTGGGTACAGTGTATATACGAGTAGAGTTCCTTGAAATACATATCATGTGTTAGTACTTACCTACACACATTGATCCTGATGTATGAACTGCTGCTAATCGCTAAAATTATTCTCAGAAAAAATACTCAACGTTTGGTCATCAAAAATGGAACAGAAAATAGTGAATTATTCTTTGCATATACTTACTACAGAATTCTCTCTAGACAATTCAAGTAGAATCAGCATTAACGCAAGTAGATGGGGATTTTCACAAAGAAATGCTTTGTATAGAAAACTGCGATGGCCGTGCGACCTGCTTAGTTAGTAGACCTTTTGTGCTGCAAATTCCTTAATGCTTACAGACACAGTTTATAAGTTTGTAGTTACAGAATTACAATGAAGGTTGCACGGAACATGCTTTATTTACAGAAGATTAATATGGTAGCTTTCTGATTCAGTAATATGGCTAACGCGATAAAAGTCTATAGATACTGAAATCAAGCACATTTATCACAGCCAATAAAAGTGACAATAAAAACGGTCTTCTTCCAAGAGCTTTTACTCAAGCTGAGTAATGTACCCAGAGCAAACAAATAAATTGTGGTTCGGCAAGAACCCGCCCGTAGTTCGGGCTGAAGCAATAAAGGAGCGACGTAAACAAATGTTATAGGCGATAGAACAGTATTAATAAAAGTCGACCAACGAAAACGTATTTGGTGCAAGCACCCGATGATCGAATCAATTATTGAAACATTGTATGAAACGTTGTCGTTATTAGGAATGGACGAACCGAGGGATCTATTGTGGGCTATGAATGAGAACGACTCGAACGGAAATGCGAATAAAATTGGGATCGTTACATACGATGGTCTCTTATTGAGGAAAACGGAAAATTGTAAATTAAAGTGTAATTTATCTTGAACGCGATTAATTTTTTGTTGTTGTTAAAAATAATGCAGATGGTTTTATATAAATGTTTTATATTGGATGTCCAAAAAAACCAATAATCGTAGAGGACATCTGAGTGTATAATATGATGGTCTAACAGACAATAATCTAATAGGCGATCCTTGCGTGCCAGACAACCATGTGAGGTAGGTGGAAGTCAAACTATTTCCCGCGCTTTCGTTATAATTTTTGATGGATTTCCATTATAAGGTAAATTACAATTTATTTGTGCAAATCTCTATTTTTTGTATGTTTCTCATCATTAAAAATACCAATGGTGTGCAAATACTTTCTTAATATTCACATTCTAATTTCAAGAAATTTTATCGATTTGAAAACAAAGTAACAGTTTGACAATTCCTCGCGGTATTCTCTTATTCGATATTGAGGTAAAGCAATGTTTTTTCCAGAACAAGTGAAGGATCTATATGAGCATGTTACTTCATTGGCTAAAGCATTTTATGAAATTACCCAAGAACAGCTATGAAAACTAGTGTATGACTTTACTGTTGCAAAGGTTACATCTCAGGACTTGTACTATTTTTACCATAAACATATTTTTTAGTTAAAATTTCATGTCTAATTTAATTTAAAATTATTCAAAAGTTATCTGAACCCATGTTCATACAAATTAAATTCATATTTTTAAATTAAATTAGAAGCAATACCATTATTGTCGACTTCGGGCACGGTATTATTGCTGATAATTGCGCGTTTTGCCCGATTTTAGGTATTTGTTTCTAATATTTTCTTCTTTTAGATTTTCATAATTTCTACAATTACTCCTTGTTGCCAAATAAATTCTTTTTTTTTAACAATACTTACTTATTTTTCATATATCAAACCTGTATTAAATTATAAGCACATTTCCTTACGGGCTCGTCAATATTAAACTCTCACGAATAACTCGATTTTCTACGATGCTGATTATTTTTTAACAAATCTTAATTGTTGTATTTCCATTTAATGTCATTTTAAAAGGCGTTTTAAAAAAAATTGTAGACAATATAATATCCAAGAAATTCGAATGAAAAGGATTACTAATATAACAAAACAAAGGTCCACCCCGGCGCTCGGCGATGTAGAATCGTTAATGATGATGATAATAGGACTTCGATAGTATCGATAAATGACGATTTTAGATGTATTATAATCAACACTAACTAACAACTCCACACAAGTCAGCCAATAGGATTCCCTATATCTACTGCGTTTCAACTGCTTTCTACTGCGTTGCGTTGTATAAGTATTGCTATCTATTGCGTTGTATGCTGCGTTTCAACTAACCGATAAATATTGCGTTCGTGCGTTTCAACGCAATACTTATACAACTATGTCTACAAAAAACAGAGTAATTTACGTACAAAAATAAAGGTGCCGAGTCAGATCTGACTGAGCTTAATTAATAAATCAAATATTCATTTATGCACGATATCTCCGCGAGGGGCTGATGCAGAAAAAAAGGCCACAAGTCTTATATTTTGGGTTTTTTATTTTAACATTATTCTGAGTCAGACTTTTTGTATTGGAAAAGAAACTTGAAGCTTACGATGCGCTAAAAAAGTCATTAAAAAGGGGAGGGGGGATGTATTTGGTACGAGCCATGTCGCCGAAGGAGTGGGCAAAAACTTAAAAAAGGTCATTGAATCGAAATAAGCTCAAGGCAAATGGTATAATTGTTTGCTTGTCCTTTATTGATTCTAAAAAAAGAACAATCTGGATGACAAGGATAGGTATAGCCGGCGGGAGTACTGCAAGTTTCAGAAGTATATTTTGCCTGCTAAGTGCTATTCAACAATGAAGGAAAGTTTTAAATCTTTATCCAGTAACTACCGGCGTATAGCAATATTTTTAGCTATTGTTTACCATAAAACAGCTTTGATGTTTAAAAAATACGCTATAAATTTTTCTTACAATTAAAAACTTTTATAATTAATCATTCGTCGCTGCTTTTAAACATCTTTTGAAAGTGAGTTTTCTGCGAGATATTAACGTTATTATGGCTTGAATTTGTCTCCCCTCTTGTTGCTTTAATTACGTTAATCTGAACATTAATCATGTAATTAAGACTGATAGGTAGAACGGCGTCAAAGGCTTACGTTGTTTTGTCACATACGTTTTATTCAAATATACGCTTACATGTACTCGTATTACTCGCAAATACGTGTTTCCACTAGGCGACAGACATTTGTCGGAGACGACATACATATCTATGAAAATAAGGTACCAACGTGAGGGAATAAATGGTAACTCTTGGCATCCATAAATTAAATTGCCACATTGAAAAAATACCAATTGATATCACATGTAGGTACCTCATATAACCGACTTCCTGCGCAACATAATATGACGAAACGACTATACACATCAATTACACGGCTACCGTATTTATTTATGCAAAGATTCTTAATGCAATATCGATTAACGATTTTACCCCAGATTTAGATTATTTTAATAACCGTAAAGATTAACAATGTGTGCAAAGATCAAAAATTCAAATCACATGACGGTCACCATAATCTAAAAGAATCAGATGAAGAAAAATCTGTCAAATGACATACGTTTTCAACGTATGTCATTAACGCAGATGTGCGGAGTGCAAATCAAGCACACTTAATTATTTAAGTATTTTTAAGTAAGTATTTAAGTATTTAGCCCATTAAGTATCTTTTGCTCTAAATTTTATCAAGTTATAATATAAACGGCAGCGGCAATATTTATCGGTTAGTTGAAACGCAGCATTAGGTAAATTGTTCTTATTGACGAACGTAAAGCAGAATCAATTCCACTTATTCCGGTAAATAAATATACAATGTATAGGAGTTGAATCCTACATTGGGAATATTATGTTTGTTTGTGTGGATCCAATCCCTATCTCTTTGTAGCCTATCCTATAGCGACATTGTATCCCTAGAATCCAGCGTTATGTTGTAGAGCGTGGGTATAGTCGGTGTCAAAAAAAATGTTGAATGCTAGGTTTATTTTCAACATTTTACAAATACAAATTGTACTCTTTCCAATTAAATTAGGCTTATGGTAGTACATGTTCGCGAATAGGCTATGACACAACACATGTACGCCAATGCACACATCAAATGCAAGCATTATGAAACTCCCTTGCGGTTTTATTTTTATCTAACTACGTACTGTAAATTGGAGTAGCTTACAAAAAGTAGTTTATTTTATTTTTTTACTGAAACATCATTTCGTTCATGTTAGTTTCTTAAACAAGTAGCTAACTAAACCTCAATCCGATCAATCTGACATTATCCTAGTCAAACAAACTTCTCACACAAACAAACAATTATCCTAGTCAAACAAACTTCTTACACAAACAAACAAACACACACACCATCACACAACACAGGTGTACGCTTCTAGAAGGCTCTTCTCAATTTCCCTTTAATTTATCTTGTTGTTGATAATATCTCTAGAGGCCTACCATGATTTTATCTCATGAGATAGGGCGGGGAGGAAATGAAAGGGTTTTGGTCGTAGACTTGGGTAATCGCGGAAATCCTTAACGGCTTAGGCTAAGTGGTAAATGTTTCAGAATTTGAATCCTGGTTTATTCAAGGATGTTTTCGTTTGTTCCCTAAAAAACTTAATTTAGGGGTTGATAATGTGTTTTTAATAATATATAATATGGTGTAAAACACAGGTTTGTAACAAACAAGATAGCAATATAGATATATCTTAAAAGTAAAAAGGAATTCCTTCCTTCTAGCCTTGGATAAAGAAATAGATAAAAATTAGATACCTACAGAAAGTATAAGATAATTGATAATAAGAAGTAAAGGAGACAGATTACAGTCAACAGTTTTATAATAGCTATGTATCTCCGTATCTAGCGATTTAAAAAATTGCTTCCCAGCTGAAAGGATGCGTAGTCGCGGCAACGAGACTGCGGGCTAATTGCAGACCGCTTTCAGACCGCGTGTACTCGTTCAGCCTTATAGGAATTGTACAGTAACTGAAAAGGCTGAAGCTGAAAAGGCTCGGCTTTGGCGAACTAGCGCCAGACTGACGGCAATTGTGTGAGGTGCAACGCTTAATATGAATGCAAGACGTCTTGGAGAAGGAACTTGAGTTAATCATGTTAATCACAGCTTTGGTCGGTGTAACTATGAATATTAATGAACTGAATATTATGAATAATAAGGAACTCTCCATACAATCTATAATTCATCATAAATCAACAAGCGATAGATATCTTGTACATATTAAAATTATGCCTTATTACATTATATTATGAAGTCTCTTATATTAGTATATAGTTAATAAGAATAAACGACGTGTACCAATGCTATTAAAACTTTATTAGATACATCTTAGCTGTAAGTATACGTATATTTTTATACATGTAAATACACTACATATATAAAGTACAAAAACCGGTAAATGTCACCAGAAAACCGCACAAATTGAAAACCCACAAAACGCATTCACAAACCGCTCTACATTCAATACAAAGCGTATTAATCTGAATTCAGCAGCCCTTCAGAAGGGCTCACTTGGAAACCTCTCACAGGGGCAGTGGGCTATCGAACGAAACGCTCATTTGTTACAGTGCGTCGGGAAGGCAGAGCCGGTGAATATATATCCACGTGCGGAAGCATAGTTTACGAACGCCGATTTCCTCAATAAAAACACTGATATATTTTTTTAATTTACGTTCTAGAACACTGTTTGATTCAAAATTTTGTGCTTTTTACTTACAGGGGCGCGCGGTGATGAGTAGATGCTAGATGGTGAAGCCGGATAGCAATGTAACGCATGCCAACATGCGGCGGCAACGCGCGGCGGTCGCCGACTGACGCACGCGCGCCCGCCCTACAGCGTGGTATAAGCTACGACGCTACGCGCTACGGTGGACGCATTTTCACCGTAAAGCTTTCCTTGAAATAATAAAGTAGTTTCGGAAGATTTCTCTACATCAGTATAATTCCATTTTATAATTAACATATATTAAAGATTTTACGATATTTACTATTTTTCGTTGATTAATTATTTATGTTCAATTATAAAATTTTTGAATAGGCTAATAAACATCCTATGATGCAGTCGACGATAAACATTACAATTAAAATAGAATAGATAATATAATTTAAAACAAATCTGTGTATTTTTCCGCTGAGTATATATTTTCCACTGATTCCAACAAATTGACGTAACTATTGAATAAAAACAATTGACGTAATAATATACATCCACGTGTGCATAAAATCAAACAAAATTTATTGTGTCAGGTAAGTACAATGTTCAAATTTCAAATCGTATTACTGAAGACGCTAATAGCTATACTGTGTAAAAGCAGCCGAAAGTCGTAGCTCAATTCTCGTGGCGGCTATTACGTTAATGTCCGGGGGTAGATTTGGACAATAAAAATAAACGTGCACCCGCCGCCGGGACAAAACTCCTAAACGACACAACTTTGTTATTCATGTAACGTTATTAAAAACAACAGATTCTAGTTGACCTTTTTTACTTAATCGAAAACGTAAATTATGGCGTGACTTTGGGAAACGTAACCGAGTTTTAGGAGTGTTTTGAGGTTGGCATTAAATTAGTTACAGAAATTATACCTACCTGAAAGTTAGATTGGCATTGACACTTATTTTTTTTTTTATTTGTTTAAAAAACTTTATTGCACTTAATCGTACAAAAGACGAGCTAAATGCCTGGAGTCATTCTCTACCAGCCAAGCTTTGCTTAGAACAGAGAGGCACGTTGGGAGGTGCGAAGAAATGTATAAAATAAATATAACTTAAAAGTCACTATAACTAAATAAGATATTTATTCGGAATGATTGTTTGAACCGCTTGTTTCCATTTCATTTAGAGCCTGTAAGTATATTTGCCTATGACTGAATTGGTCAGAATTGACCATTGTTAGCAACACAGGAAGCAAGAGATCATGAGGTTAATCGCCAACTAAGTGGTCAGAATGAATTGCCAGGTAAGGTTTTTTCGCTCTGTTACCATATAGGGCTCTTCAAGAGAGCTGTGAACAGGATTCTACAGGATCGGCAACGCATGCCGCATGCCTTCTGCATGCCCCGTGGTGTAGCAGGTGTCCATGGGGAGCGGTGACCACTTACCATCATGTGACCCGCCAAAGTTTGGGCACACCGAAGATTTAATCGTCGGCCATTTCTTCTATAAAAAAAAACTAAAAAGATACGTCATCGTTCTTATACAGCGCGGTGAGAATGGTACCTACTGAAGTCGCCGGAGACAATTTACATCCGTTCTCGAATGATCTAATCCAATAGCATCGGTTCTCGAATGATATAATCCAATGGCAACCACGATCTTCAAACATGAAGTACCTACCGCATGATGAGAGATCGCAAAATCAGCCTAATTTCTTTCAGCAGTCGCATCACTGAAATGGGTAACACTGAAAGTTTTTAGAATCTCAAAAATGAAATTAGATATAAAGACGGAAATTGTTTTATTGCTTTTCGAAGTATTCTGCGACAATCGATACACTTTTTTATGCGATGAAACTACTGTGTGAACCACCCTTTTTGAAGCACCTCTTCAACAGCCGTTTGGAAGGCCGTTACTGCCTCTTTTGCATTTACGAATATGAAATGTATTCCTCTGAGTTTATCCTTAATTTTAGGGAATAAATAAAAATCACAGGGCGCAAGGTCGGGACTGTATAGCGGATAACCCAATCACCTATTGTAAATGTAAATTTACAATAGGTACTCAAAAATTACTTCGTATTTCTGGCGTGCAACTGGGATGAACTGGGGCATTGTCGTTATGGAGGGTTATTCTGCTTCGTGGACGTCGTTCTTTGACTTTTTCCGAAACAGAAGGTAAGCTGTTAACATACCCAATATCTAAAGTTATAGTAGAAAGTGGCCCGATCTGCCAAAGAAGGAGGCAGTCGTCTTCTTTTCAGCACTCCGTCCTTTCTTCACTTTCGTCGGCAACTTTTCGAAAGGAAAGACCCACTGCACAGATTGCCTCTTAGTTTCAGGCTCATAGCAGTAGATCCAGCTTTCATCACATCATTAGAACCAGCATCTGGTTGAACATTGTCGAATTTTTCAAGCATTTGGAGAGACACCATTCCACGCAGGAGTGATTTTGAACTTAGCTCAAATTGTTAGTAGTCATCTAGCACAAACCTTCTTTACACGTAGGTGATCGTGTAAAATAGTTTGAACTTGACTCATACCAATACCTAATGATGTCCATGTGTGCTGATATAACGTTCGTTTGTCTGCTTTAATCATGAGCCGCACAGTTTTGATGTTTTCCTCCGTCATCGCCGACGCAGGACGGCCTTCCCTAACATCGTCACTGAGATGGGTACGACCACGTTTAAATTCACTGAACCAGTTACAAACAGTAGCACTGGATGGGGCTTTATCACTAAATGCTAACTTAAGTCTTTCATAACATTGTTTCTGGTTTAGACCGCAACGAAAGTCATTGAATCATTGAACGAAAATGTTTTCTTAAATTCATTTTGCAGCAAACACTTAATTTTCAAATTGCCGCAAGAAATGAAAAAGAAATTAAATTTAAAAAAAGCTTTAAAAATTTAATAGCCTTTGACAAGCAGAGTTCCAATTACAAAATTCGAATTTGTTTTTTTCTATCGTATTGTATAGTAGCCAGTTCTAAGAACTTTTAGTTTGACCTATCGTGTACAAGCAGACAGTCTACACTGTTCTCGATGATCAGTGATCACTGGTAAACAGTTACTGTCGTCTGGATCATGATAAAAATTTGATATACTGTGACATGTCCACAGATAGGTAGGTAGGTACACTGCCTAATTATGGGGGAATCAGAGATTACAAAAAGTTTGATGAAGACTAGACAGTACTATAAACTATTAACAGTTAGTGTTATTTAATTTAACACTATCCTATCTCGCCTCCTACACTGAACGGAGGAAACGAAGGGAAGTTCTTTTTTCTCTTTTCATATATAGCAATGGTGCAATTAACACATTCTGCCAGTGTCGAAATTTCTTCGCAATTAAAGCCAAAACAATTTAAAACACATTTGATCAATATTCAGTCACATCGAATCAAGTTAGGGAGTCGCTCAAAAAAGTTATAGTAGGTTTATTGAGAACAGATTTGGACTCCTCGTAAGCACGCTAAAAATGCAGTCTCATGGTTTTACTCGAATTTGATTATCTCAATCATTGTGCACAAACACTAGACACTTTAAAGTTTAATAAACTATCACTATTAAACCACAAAACCCAAAATAGGTACATAATTTTTACATTAATTGAATAAAAAATTAACCTTCACTTGTCAAAAATCACGCCTTCACGCGAAAAAATCAACACCCGAGTTATCTAATTTCATGACATTAATTTTAGTTACATTTGAATACTAATTGACATTAGTAATAAGTAATAAGCGTTTGCACAGCAAGATTTCCTGGTTCTAAAGCAGGATTGCGTTTACTAAGTGTTATTGGTACCACAGAGGAAAACACCTACAAATGTAATCAAACTATGATTCAAACCTGTCCTTCGCTTAACAGATAAAGTTTTTATCACTTTTCCTGTAAATGCTTACCTACTCCTTCAACCAAATTATTCAGTTACTAGCAAGACGCGCTCTTAGAAAAAAAAAGAAAATATTGGTGGCCTCGTCTACCCCGTAAAAAATTCCGTTTTGAATCCTGGTTCTGGAGCGTTTGATAAATAATTAGATATTATAAACAGACACAATGTAAAATTTTATCCGACACAAAAATATCCCTCGAGTTCGCACTGTTATATATTTAGCACTGTTAAATCACATAAATCCTTACGGTTTTGTTTGTGATTTCGTTTATTCCCATGCTTTCAAAGTCATTCCTAAATCTCCAATTGGGGTATCCGGCGGAGATCCAACGGATGTTGTTGGCATGTATCGTCGATGTTTGTGAGTATCCAAATACCACTTGTGCACTATCTACTCATCTGCCATCTTCTTTGAAAAAAAAAATATTTTTCATGTGTGGGACAGCGCCTACTAAAACACCACGAGCCACATAAGCCAATTCATAATACAAGTTCATAATACAATATATATAACAGGACTCCGTGTCTCTTCAAGGACTAGTTGAACGGACTAGTAGTGGACTACTAGGGTCTTTTTAGCTGGTGAATATGCTACGGCAAGTTTCCTATCCCTGTTCCCTATCCTTATCATCACCATCGCCATCGTCAAAGGTAGATAGTAAGTAATGCTGTCGTCGTCAATTTTACCACCAGGTAGACCATCTACTCATGTCCCACCTTTTTTTGTAAAAAATATATTTGTGAGTATTTTGTGCTTTACCCAAACTATTCTAGGTCACGTATCTAAATCTCTCGTGCTACCAAACCAAATTGTTACATCTATAATTTATACTATAGAGTACTTTAACTATGAGTCTTTACTTTACCTACCGAATTAAAGGCATTAAAAATTTAACTAAACAAACGCGAGAAATAAGTATATATGAACGAAATACTCCTGTTTTCAAATTTAAAATATTATATTTTATTTATTTATCGAAGCTACGAAGAATATATCGAAGATTCAATATATCGTTCCGTTTCACTGAGCTTCACATTGTTTCCGTTCAAAAGTATTTTAAAATTTCTAAGATATAGTATATTCAATTCAAAATATATTATATCATGATATCAATCAGGATCTATAATCTACATTCAGATGATTTTGTAATAATAAGCATTTTATATTTTATTTCCAGCAAGAAAATCTGGAAGATAATGCTATGTAACCAGTACGTAAGTAAGTGTTTGAAACGGAACGTTAACATTGTCATTCTTGATTCTGTCAGAAAAAGTTGTAACTTTGCATGGAATTACATTTTTTAAATACACTTTTTATGCTTTGTTCTCACGCTTTTACTAAATCGAACATTGTTAAACCCCTAACAATAGTGTTAAATTAATGAATTATAACTGCTGTGCGGAGGCGTCACTTTGTATTAGAGTGATATGCCAACATACGGTGTTCGTGAATTATAATTTGAATCACAATGAAAGTGCATATGAAATAACTGGTAATAGGTGAAGTGTGAAGTATACCGTCTGTGATTAGTGTTATTAGGTGTGTAGTGGTGTGGAGATGACTGATAATAGCTCGTTCGTCGCTAAGCCGGTGCGCGGCTGGCTACATCCCGACTCGGTTCTTGCGAGCGATGGCATCACTTACGCCGTGAGGGTAAGTTTTCTTTCTGCGCGACATTCCTCGCATAACTCATATATTTCTATAATCGGATGTCCTCTGTGATGCAAATATCTTTAGCACTAGGTGTCTTACTCAGTTTGTTATTTCTTTCAGTATATTGGCTGCATGGAAGTATTAACGTCTATGAAGAAGTTGGATTTTGAAACGAGATCACAAGTAGCAAAGTGAGTATCAGTGTTATTATATTAATGAACAGTATACAATTGATGTGCCTATTTCTTGCTAGTATGTGTTTCTTGTTTCAACATCTGTTTAGAGCCTTTAAATGTGACAATAGTTATTTCCTGTTATTATTAGAATAAAATTTTACTCTACATTTTTAAAAATTTGCACAGTACCATATTTTACCAAGGATACAAATTCTGAGAATTTTCCACATGTATTTTACATAATACATATACTTAAATACAATAAAACAGTAATAAATCAATTTAAATAATCAAATACATGTATGATTTCTACATTTTTATCAAATAACAGAATAGCGTAATAAATAATAGAATCCAGTAATAAACCTCTACAATTTTGTCCTTTTCAATAGATAAATTATTCTATAGTTTAAATAATAGGCTAGTAGCTAATGTACCTATGTTTATCACGAATAATCTATGTACTTACAGAGAATGTATTGCTCGAGTTTGTGCAGCTGCTGGCCTCCGAACCGCTGACAAGAAACGCAGAGTCAGCCATGCAGCTTCCCGGGCCCTCGCTGCTAAGCCACGAATGGCCCACTCTGGCTCCAATGTAGCACTAACAATATCTTCTAAAGCTATTACTCTAGCTGCTTTAGAGGGTGGGGAAACAGTGGCCCGACATAACATGCCTTGTGTGTCATTTGCATCGGGTGGTGACACAGATACTCTAGACTTTGTTGCTTATGTTGCCAAGTCAGCACCACCTTCTGAGTGGAGGGCTTGTTATGTGTTAGAGTGTGGAGGAAGACTAGCTCAAGATGTAATTGCAACAATTGGACAAGCATTTGAGTTGCGGTTTAAAGAATTTTTGACAAAACCCTCATCGTAAGTATCAAATTTAAGATGATATTACTTATTTATACAATGATATTATACTATGATATTATACTATTATTATGATTATTATGATATTATACTATTATTATTATTATGATATTATGATATTATACTATATATTATACTATGATAATGATATTATACAAATATGTATATGATGATATTACATATTTGTTTATACAAAGTCAAGAAAAGATTATGACAAGATTATCAAATATTTATGACCTTTAACTTTTTATTGTCTTTTATTGTTCTATTTCTCTGTCTTCCATAGGGCTAAACAATCTAATGTTATAAACAATATTTAATATCTCACTTATAAAAAACTACTTAGGTTGAATATACAGTACACCTATTTACAGTGTAACTTTGCTATGTAATCATAATTATTTCCACTAAAACTATGATGTTTCTCGTTATTTTTAAGAGCTTATTGATTTTATATCATGCCACACTCACATTTTCCTTGTATGATGTCAGCATTGATATAATTTCATGAAAAAATTTATTCATTATCATATTATCCTCACAGTTTGGTGAATTTTGTCAGAGTGCATTGTAACTAAAGCTTATTGATGATTCACGCATGTTAGGTTAGATAAGGCAATCAATTAGAGCTCTATTGGGTTGTATGACAAATCAAATTGTGTGACTCACTCTGGAGATTCTTCTAATTTAGAGTAAAACAACATTGTGTAGCTTCCTTAGCTTTTATTTCCTTATCCTTCTATTATTACTATTGTTATTATTACATATTTAATTACTGACTTTTTCCTTCATTGTACAATAACATCCTTGAAATGTTATTTTCTACACAAACCTTGTAGAAAAATGTAAATGAAATAAAAATACAGAGTATTTAAATTATATTGATATTATTGATATTACAACTATAATTATAATAATTTCAATCTCATTAATGGAGGCATTGCAATGCAATGCAATCAGCCCTTTAAGTATCCACTGCTGGACATGGGCCGCCTCACTAAAATTGACTTGTGCACGTGGGATGTAAGACCTTAAAACTCCATGTGGGGCAAGCGGGTTGGCGAGTCCACTCTTTTAGAACTGGTGCAGTTCTTCAGGGCTTGTGATAGCCACTTTGTTATCCCTTAGTCACCTTTTACGACATCTACGGGAGGAGATAAAGTGGTGCTATTCTGTAGCCAGTCGATACCACATAGCACCATGAAGACATTGCAATTGAGTTTGAATATTTAAATAAATTATTTAAATTTTGAAGTTTGAATTTAAGTTTGAATTATTTAAATAAATGCAGAATAATGTAGTTTGAACCTAAAGCACTGGTTTTACTTCTCTCCTTTACTATAACACTAATGCTATTAGACTGGCTGATCAAACACCATTGATAGCTATCAAATTATGTTCACTATTTGATCTCCTTGTCCGCGTGTTGTAGTTAAATAACCAATTAATCATCCAACTTCCAGGTTAAACATAAATGGCTCCCGCAACCTGTGTCCTGGCCAGAGCTCGGGCGCGCCAGAGGGCCGCGAGTATTACAACGACATGCCGGACAAGATGCCACCGGAACCCGCGCCGCACCGCCACCCGCCGCCGCCCCTCGCCTCACTCGCGCCTCTCTCCTCGTACGTTTTTTCGTAATTTCTTATTAATGTGTTCAAACTCTACATCTGGTGGCCTTTGTTGTCATAAAAATATGCAAATAAACGAATGAGAATGCAACATCTAAACAAAATTTGTTTTTACATTATGTTTAACGCTATGTTTTTACATTATGTATAATATGTGTGAAAACCGAAATTTTTCACACATATTTATCTATTTAAAATACATTGTTTGTTTTTACATTGCAGTTGTGAAGAGAGCGTGAGGCACTACGTGAACCAAACGCCGCCGCCGCGCACTCCGCCCACTGCGATGCTGCCCAATCACCACACAGACATATTTGATATGCGTGAGTATATTGATATCTGACATATGATTTAATATGTGATAACATTACTGTCGTAATTTTACCTATTTTGTAGCATAAAGCCATTACATCAAATCAGCAGTGGTCACATTGATACAGAGACTCCTTCATATATATTCTAGGAAATAAATTATTTTATTTGATTGATTTGGTTTTAATGTCTTTGCATAAAAAGTCACTTAAATCAGTTTTTCGCTCAGAAACCCCAAAAAATTTATAGCGATAGGATAATGGCTCTGCCAGAAAAATGGCGAAAGATAGTCAAGTTATATGAACAATATTCCATTCGATAAATATTTATGAAATATAAAAAAGTCTTTATTATTTTCACTATAAAAAGGCCGCGAACTTATCCGACTACCCAATACATACCAAATTGATTCGAAATGACCTTCCCTACAACCCGTTTCGGTCTTCCTAACTACATTCAGAACTGTTGTATAGAGTTTATCAAGCTTACAACTTAAATATGTATGTAAATTTATCTTTCGGACTAGCGCGGCGCCTGCTATAAGTCTGTTATTTAAAGCAATGTACCTCCTTTATACAAAGTACTGTTATCACGTGTGTTTCGTTCCCCAGAGCCGTTCACAGCCATGTCTGTGACGCCGTCAACGGCGTCAACGTCATCGACCGCGTCGGCATCGTCGCCGGGCGACGAGCCCCTCTCCGCTAAGGCACAGACCGCACTGTTGGCCAACGAGCCCTGGTACCACGGACCTATATCGCGAGCAACCGCTGAACAGGTACCTACCTATGTCTACCATGGATAGATCATTCCTTATTTTTTCTTTTCAGATATGGCAATGATTCAATTAGCACATTCTGCCAATGTAAAGGTTTCTTCATAATAAACAATTTTAATGTCTAAAACGTATCCTGTCAATGTCCAGATCCGTGGAAGTAAGTCAGGAGTCGCTCAGTAAACTGATAGTAAGTTTACTCAGGACAGAATAGGACTCCATGGAAGCACACGAAAAACGCAATCTTATGCTTTTATTTGATTAATCACAAACATTACGCACAAAAACACTTTGAAATTGAATAAACTATCACCATTAAACTACAAAACGCACAATACAGAGTTTTTATAATATTCAAACAAAACTCCACTTTTTTTTTATAGACTAGTGCGCGGACGAGCAAGCGGTCCCACGTGATGTTAAGTGTTACCGCCGCCCTTGGACACCTGCAACACTTCTCAAATATTAATTGAATCTTCCGGGCTACTTGGCCGAGGTCTTCTGGAATCTCTTCTCTTTCTTCCAAACGTTTCGTCAACAACTGCGGTTGACATCTTCAGTGGCGACAGCGTTCACTTTCGGAGAGATGTTATCTCTTCGGCTTCTCGAGCGCCACTGACTCGACGACTGTGGCGCACCGGTATTTATAGTAGGCGAGGTTAGTTGTGATTGTGTGTGTACCGACGCATCGATATTTATAGTGGGCGAGGGTAGTTGTGATTGTGTGTGTACCGAGTCTGTTTTTGTCCCCCCCTCTCGTCTCTATTCCCCGTGAGCTTGATGTCTTCGGAATGCTGGATACCAGATATTACGGAGTCTTAGATTCTCTTCCTTTTTGTTAAAATTGTTGGGATGCTTGTAGATTTCAATAGCTTCCCTATTGAGACGGGAATAATAATGATTCTCGGTTGACAAGATCTTTGTGTCCCTGAAGCAGATTTCGTGGTTCCGACAAGGCCATCCGACAAGGCATGTTTAGCTACGGCCGACTTCTCAGTCTCTCTTCGACAATTGCCTTTATGTTCTTTAATGCGGGTATTGACACTCTGTTTTGTAGTGCCAATATACACTGACCCACAGGAGCACTCCTTCTGAGTGCTCCACAGATTGGCAATCAGATATCCGAGTGCCAGCACGGGTTCACTTCAGGTAAATCCACAGTGTCGGCGCTCCGAACAATAATAGGCGCGGCTAAGGCGGCCTCGGCCTCGGCGAAATACGTGCAGGCGATATTTCTGGACATCTCTGGGGCCTTCGATAACGCCTGGTGGCCGATGATCATGGTCAAAGCCAAAAGGGGGGGCTGTCCGCTTCACATCTACAGGATGTTGACGGACTACTTCTCTAACCGTCGGGTGGGCCTGTTCGTCGGGGGCCGGGTGGAATGGAAGGTCTCCACTATGGGATGCCCACAGGGATCGGTACTGCGACCCGCGCTCTGGAATCTACTGATGGATGACCTGCTTCGGCTACCGCTCCCGCTGGGGGTTCAACTCGTGGCGTACGCGGACGATGTCACAGTCCTCATCGAGGCACTTTCTAGAGCAAAAATAGAGGCACTGGCGGTCAGTGTCCTTAAGGACATTAGTGAGTGGGGGGTCCGTAATAGACTGAGATTTTCCGCTGCAAAGTCGCAAACTATGACTATCAGGGAGAAGTTCCAGAGACCACCCACTATTAGGTTTAACGGTGCTTCAGTGGGGAGTGTCACATCGGCCAAAGTATTGGGGGTGGTGGTGGACTCAGGCCTATCGTTCGTGGAGTATGCCAAATACATAGGTGATAGCGCATTTAAATCATTTGGGAAGATGTCCCGTGTGTCAGCCTCTTCGTGGGGAATTCGATTCCGGGGCCTCAGGATCTTGTACCGAGGCACGTATGTGGCGACACTCACCTATGCCGCGGCGTGTTGTTATGAGCGTGCGTCCCTTTACGTCGTTCGGAGCGTCTTATTGCGCCCCCAGCGGCCTTCGTTGATATTGCTGACGAAGGCATATAGATCAGTAAGCACGCTCGCTCTCCCGATACTGGCGGGCGTGTTTCCGGCGGACCTCGAGGTGATTCGTGCTGGCAGAACGGATCTGGCGCGCTCGTTCACGACCAGGGAGGAGGCGCGTGCTAGGGGGCGGGCCATTTGGAATGAGACGGTGGTGAGCTAGCAGGAAAGATGGGTTGGCGAAAACAAGGGCGGAGAGCTATTTAGATTTTTCACGGACGTGGCGGCTCGACTCAAATCGCGTTGGATCGAGCCGGACTACGAATCATCGCAGATACTCACTGGGCATGGCTGCTTTCGAAAGAGACTTCACAATATGAAGTACGAGAATAGTTTGTATGAGTGTGGCATGGAAGACGAGGACTTGCACCATGTCTTATGGTCCTGTCCTCTATATGAGGAAGATCGACAGAGAATGTTAGAGGGAATTACACGACAGGATGAGGGACCGGTGTTTTACGGCGATCTCGTTTCCTCTGAAGCGAACTTCCGAAGGCTGCGTGAATATACACACCGATGGCATAAGATAAGGAGCCCAGGAGAGCTGCTCGGCGTCGAAGTCGCGTAAAGTAGAGTTAAACAGCCCCAGAAAGGGGAGAGTGGCTCAGGGACACGGGTAAAGAGAATACTTGTAGGGAGGCAGAGTAGATACGCGCCGCAACATAGCCCTCAGCAGGCGAACGGCGCGTACCTCCCGACGATTCGGTCCGTATAACCAAAAGGTTGGTAGGACCATGGGTGGAGGTGACCCACAGGAGCATAGTATTTTATATACTCCGGTCGAGGACAACGGATCTCTGGGATCTTTGACTGATCTGATGATATTTCAGAGTTGGCTTGTAGGCTTGAAAAGGGTCTTCACGTTTTTCTTTTGTAAGATCTTGCTGATGCGATCTGTTACGCCTTTTAAGTAAGGTAAGAACACCCTGCTTCTCTCTGGGTTGGTGTCGATATTGTCAGCTTTATTGGCTCCTCACTGGTAAGCACGGGTTGTACTGGTAAGCAGAAATGAAGATGACAGTCTGGAACATCAAGTTTACCTATTATATATAATAATATATAATAAAAACATATATATATGTCTATATATATATATATATATATATATATAGACATAATTATAATATTACTATTACCAACAAGGAGTCTTATTTATTTAAAATTAATTTCTTTAACATATTTACCACAAAGTGAGTAGTGCATCATTAATATTATTTCGGTTTATATGAAAAAAATATTGTTTTTCAATTATTTTCGTATTTCTTATATAAAAGGAAAACTAATAATACGTTCTTGGTTATTTTTTATCGCCAAATGACAGTTTGGGGAAAGGGTTAAGAGAATGGGGAGAATTTATGCACGTATTTGGAAAGTCAGCCATAGAAATGTATGCAAATTAATTGTAATAACTAATTGTGGAAGTCCCCACTCCCCAAGAGCGCTCCAGAAATCCTACAAAATAAAATTTCGTTCAGAGTGAACCAAATTGAACCTTTCATCGTAGCAAGGCGATATGACACTGAAACTCATCACTCACATGACACTCCGTGAGTGAATTACAAGGGTGACATGTTTGGAAATTGTATAATAGTTTTATTCGTTTTAAGCACAATTTTAAATTAGTTCTAAAATAAAATTAAATAAAAAGTATTATACGAACTTACACAATATGATGATAGTTTTTAAACGCTGTTATTTAGATTTGATTGTATACGCGCGGCGCGCGCGTCACAAAGAACTCGCGGCAACCGACTGAATAAACTCCTGCTCAGGGGCCCGCCGCTATAGGCATATTGTCGTACGTAAAGTGCGGAGTGCGGCAGGCTTGGCAAAGTGTGCAATATTTGGTTGATGTGCAGCTGGTGCGGCAGGAGGGCGAGTTCCTGGTGCGCGGCTCGCTGGCGTGCGCGGGCCAGTTCGTGCTAACGGGCGCGCGCAAGGGCCACCACAAGCACCTGCTGCTCGTCGACCCCAACGGCGTGGTGAGACTATAATAATAATAAATGTTCTTATTGTAACTATATGTGGTTTACATTTGTCCTTATTTAACTAATTAATCTAAGATACTATTACAGGTACGTATACACTAACAGATAATAATAATAATGGCAAGTAAGTATATATAAGAATATAAATGTGGACAAGTGTGCTGCTACCATTTGCACTAAGAATACCCACCCGTATGACAGATAGTAGTGCCATCCCCTGAAACTTATTGTTATTATAATACTAGTATTTAACAGCAGTGTAGAACAAAGTCGTAAAAATAATAATTAGTGTTTAAGATAAGTATTAATTATTATTATCTAGATACTTGAGATTATCTTATATTGTACTAGCAAAACCCGACAGACGTTGTCCTGCCATAGAAGTTGATGTACTGCAGCGCCATCTAGTGGCGAGTTACAACAAAGTAGATAGCATAAGATAGATAGATAGATAGCCCAGATAATGCATTAAAGTGGTATAGGGAACACTATCCTGACCGCGAGCTACCTAATCGCAAGATATTTGATAGATTAATTAAAAATTTAAGACAAGAAGGTCGTTTTAAACCCAAACGTGAGAGGCCAACAACAGTCGTAAATGAATTTATTACCATCGCCGTATTAGGATTCTTTGAAGCTTATCCAAAAGCTTCATTGCGGGAAGCGGCTGAAAATATCGGTGTGCATAAATCCACTCTACGAAAAATACTAAAGACATACAAGTACAAATGTTACAAAGAAGGTCGACTTGTGCAAGCATTACTTCCTGGCGATAAAGATCGCAGGTTATCATTTTGTCATTGGTTTGTAGCACGGACTGTTAGAAGTTGTTATTTTCCAAATCAGATCATTTGGACGGATGAATGCAATTTCTCTAACAACGGTATGTACAACAGGAGAAATAACCATTACTGGTCACGTACTAATCCATTTAGAACTACAGAGACGCATAATCAAGTCCGTTTTTCCTTTAATTGTTGGTGTGCGATTTTACATAATAAAATCTTCGCTATTAAAATTTACCACGGAACGTTGAATAGTGAAAAATATCAAGAAATATTGAATATGGTCGTGGATTTAGTGGATGATACTATTACCTTAAGCAATGTAAATAATGTTATCTATCAACAAGATGGTGCACCTCCTCACAATAGTAGAGTGAGTAAACGGTTTTTAGATGAACATTTTCCGGGCCGTTGGATGGGCACATATGCTCCTATAAAATGGCCACCACGTTCACCCGATATGACGCCGATGGATTTTTTCATATGGGGTTACCTTAAGGGTCGAGTTTATGAATCCCAATACAACACCATACAGGAGTTAAAAGACGCCGTTTATTATCATTTAAACACCATTCACCACACGTCTTTGTCTAAAGCCACTAGAGGTGTTCTGAAACGCGCCCGTACCTGCATACAGCAAGATGGAGGTCATATTGAACATTTATTGAAGCATTAGTTCTGTTAAGGTAACAAATTGTATGAAAATCATTTTATTAAATTTGACCAACTTCTGCTGTTCCAATTTTTTTCTTCCAATACAATTAAATGATCCTTATAAGAAACTGAGTCGATCAGCATTAAAAAAAAATAGTCAATTTTATTCGTTTTTATGGACAACTCACGCTTGACCAAAAAAACTACTACGCCAAAATTGTTTTCACAAAAAAAGACTTAATGGTTCCTAAGACAGTTTCCCTGTATCTCTTATGGTTTCAGATTTCCCCATACTGTCCCAGTTAAAAAAAACACCCTGTATATAGATTAATTAGGATAATAGGCTTACTTAGGATAAATTTATATATATAGATTAGTTAGGATAATAGGCTTACTTAGGATAAATTTATATATATATATTAGTTAGGATAAATTTAAACACACCTAAAAGAAAGAAAGAAAGAACACCTAGTAGAATATTCATTTTATAATTCCAGAGTTTTTCAAAAATGGCATGTTTATTAAAAAACTACGACAATAGATTATAGTCACTTAGTATATTAAACAATTTCAAATATATTAAACAAGAAAAATTTCATTTGTTCGTATGACATTAATATTATGTAAATATTGTACGCCTGATATGGGTATCGACTGTATACTTAATTGTTGCAGTTTAGAATAAATTTAGCCATTAGTGATTGGTCCATTTAGCATTTGGTCCAAATCGCAATTCGTCTAGACGCAGTAGGTCTATATTCGCAGTAAGTCCAAAATGGCAATTTTTTAAAGTAAAGTTCAGATAAAAATAAAACAATAAATAAACATTTATATGTTCTTACACAAAAATTTATATATTCTTAAAACAAAAACTTGTTCTTGGCCTCTTATGCTACCACAGTCTATCATATTGAACTTACTGCGAATTTAGGCCTACTGCATTAGGACGAACTGCGATTTGGATTAAACGCTAAATAGATCTATCGCTAAAATTCATATATTCTGATTGTGAACACGTTATTGGCAGGTTCGAACAAAGGACCGCGTGTTCGAGAGCGTGTCGCACCTGATCAAGTACCACTGCTCCAACGAGCTGCCCATCGTCTCCGCCGACTCCGCGCTACTGCTGCGCACCCCCGTGCACAGGGGCAACCACTGAACACAACCAGATAAGTGGACACATTCACATGGCCACACAATATGAAACTGCTAACCGCTTGCTAGGGAAAACTTGCAAATCTTACTGAAGAAGAACTGAATATCTTACCTATGAAAAACTGTAAACCTTGTCTATGATAAACTACAAACCTTACCTATGAGAAACTGCAAGCCTTTCGAACGAAAAATTCCAAACCTTACCCGAGATAAGAACTGCAAATTTTCCTCAAGAAAAACTGCAAAACTTACCTATAGAAAATTGGAAATCTTACTTAGAAAAACTGCAACTTTTTTCCTATGAAAAACCGCACCCTTACCTGAGAAATACTGCAATCCTTATTTATCATAAATTGCAAATCTTAACTACGAAAAACTGCAACTCTTACCTATAGAAAATTGCGAGCCTTACCTACAAAAAACTGTAAACCTTAACTACGAAATACATTTTCGAAAATTATCCTTCAATATGCATCCCTCACCCACTCCCGCTACGTGTCATCAATGTAGCTAATATAATGTTAATATGTTAGGTAATATATTATTTAACTGAGTTGCACTTGTAAAATCACATTACATGTTCGTACCCGACCTAGATAAACCTTTATAAAATAAAATAGTACATTTTATAAAAGTAGAAAAAGAAGAGCAAAGTCACAGAAATTGCTCATATGTATCTACGACCACGTGTCGATACGATTTCGGCTGCCCCATATCAAAACCTAGTAAGGAACAAAATTCGAAAAAAAATATTTTGACAAAATTTGATTTACAAAACTCTCCTCTAAACAGTACAAAGAGAACCATATTAATATTAATTACGCGAAACGTGCTCTTACCTTCCCCTAATTACACATGAAATCGTAACATTTTGTAGAAACCGAAATTGTATCTTCCGGATTTGACACAAGTTTCACAGTAATTGAAAACAAAATCTGAAAAATCACGAAAAACTATATGTGGCGTTTCCACAACTATGAGTTTCCTACTGATATAAAAAACAATGTCACGTTTTATAGTTAAGGATCCAAAGTATCTTGTGCATATTTTAATAATTTAATCTGGTTACTACATTTTCTAAAATAAATACTCAAACATTCTTAATTTTGCTGCGTGAATTCTTCATAGTAATTTCTATGACGTTCATGGCCTCGCGCATGTCTGTATATTGTCCTCCTGTTGCCCTCGTATCCAGGCCCTCGTCAATCGAAACAAAAAAAAATTAATGTAATTAATCTGTAAAACATTTTCGTCCAACAATACCAAACTAAATAACCCTACCAAATATAAGAGGTCTCCCACTGTTACTGCTATTGACGTAAAGGAGAGCCATCTGTAGATATACCTATTATGAATTAATTTTTTCACATTGTCATCTTGTGTCACTATCATTGTCATCATAGCGCTTTGTGTGTTTTGTTGAAATTGTATGTTTTGTAAGTTCATAAAAAGTCTATCATTTTCATCGAGTTCTGGTGGATGATAAATGCCAAACGCAAACTCGGACGAAAGTGTAAAGTGTTTGGTGAGACCAAAAGAACAAGCGATGCGTTTTTAGCTTGATTTCCACCTAATCAGATTGGTAAGTAAATTACAAATTATTGTAAGGTAATTAGTGTGATTCTAATTAAAGGCTTTGTGTGGAGTGCTTAATAATGAAGTTTATTTATAATTGTTACATTGTAAACTGGAATTCCAGTCATAAACAGATTTAACAAATTTGTAACTAAACATTAGTGTTGTTCATTAACTATCGATATAAACTGAAATGGTATGGAATAATGCAATAGTCAATAGATTAATGGAGAAAATTGAGATTCAAAATCATATAGGCAAATACTGACGGTAATTCTGGCATCAGCCTCTAAATTTCTAAACCGGAGTGTACGGAATGTAGCAAATAGGACGTTTTTGATGGCAATTTTTCAATCCTTTTATGGTTTTATCCGGTGGTTCAACTTTTGTCAAGATCTTTTGTATCTGCGGTCAGCCCCAATTAAGACCTGGCCTTAAGAGTCCCGCTATGTACCTTTGCTATAAACATGTTTTCACTTTTTAGATGCTCTGCATGGATAAAGGCCGTAAGCAATGAGGATTTAATTCACATACCTATACAAAAACTTCATGTTTTTTTTTGCTTGTGGAGATCATTTTACACGGCGATATTTTACTAAAAAAGACATATTGACAAGGATGTGGCTGTGCCTACGATGAACTTAAACAATCCACCTATTCCAGATATTATATTAGAGGAATTTCCTTTCTGTGGAATTTAAAAACCCAGCTCACACCACAGGTATGTATTTAATTTAATAACCTTTTTATTTGAGTTTATACAGAGTACAATGAGTAAAAAGCGGACCAAAAAATTATATCTAATTGTCTTGTTTAATATAATAAGTAACATTTTAATCGTGAGTTTTTTCTCCACTTCGTTTAGCTTCCGTTTCTGTGATCTTAACAATCTTAACAATTTCTGTTTTGTTTTTACTATGTTCAGCTTTTGTAACATTTAATCTCTTGATTATTTTTCTAGAAAAAAATGATTTGCCTGAAGCTCTTGTTGTGGTACCTTCTACAATAGCGAATCCAAAGAACAAGAATATCCAAAGATTATTTAGTTTTATCTATCCCTGACGATGATGAAGAATTTCATAGAATGTGAAATAAAAAATCAGCCACTTGTGTACTTGAGTATCTCCAGTTTGAGTATCCACTAGCATATCGTTTAATGAAAAAGAATACCTGCAATTCATGCAAAGATTGCTTAACGGTAGAAACTGGTTTAGAAGATTCAATTTATAACTACACTAGTGACCAGCCCTCGCTTCGCTTCGGTTTATAAGATTTTTTTTCAAAATGTAAAAATAAAATATAGCCTATATTAGACACGGATAATGTAGCTTCCTATTTATGAAAGAATTTTTGAAATCGGTTCAGTAGTTCCAGAGATTGCCCCCAACATTTTACCACAATTTTACATCTTTATATATTAGTTTAAGATTCAGTTACGAGAATGATGGAAATATAAAACTTCCCTTACTTATCCATCTGTGATACTGTGTCACACGATTGAGGGCGCCATAAATTTGTTCCATGTCATAATATTATGTCAATGACATATACAAAGATGATTTATATATCATTGTAATATTGGAGCAATAATATACACTGCGTTACTTTTAGAAGTACATTTCGATTGGTTTACCTGTCATGAACAAAGATATAATCAGTAGACAACTTTTTATATTAATTTCAAGAATACTAATTAGAAGACGTTGTCAAATTATCAATGAAGAATTAGTATGGCAGAAGAAGTATCTGCTAAGTAGTGAAGAAAAAATGCAAAGCAAGGCAAAGTAAAATAAAATTTCCTTTATGTACAAATATTTGTTTTATTTTCAATGGTTTCCATTTATTTCTGAAAATTTTACATAATAAAGCCACTAATATTTTTGTTATAATATCGATATTTTAGATATTAGTATACTTAGTAGTCACATCACTACAAATGTTAATTTGTTATGTTGGTCATTCTGCTGTGGTTGGTTTCACAGCAGCGTTTTGGAGCCATATAGGGCAGTGCCGTCTGTTAAAACCGTAGGTGATTATTTGCTCACTGCTCATTAGTCTTGGGCATTACGACTCCTCGGAGTGTTTCAGCTCACTTAATCCGGCTCCGCTCGCGGATTCTCCTTCACTCCTTTGATTCACCTACTTATATTTAATAAGAGCCTAAGATCGACTCATTCGCTTTGCATAATGTTCGTTCATGTATTTTTTTTATAAAAATAGAGACTAGAGCATTATGTAATATGTAGTCAAGTCATTATTTGTAGTTTTTAATAACAAAGTATAAAATTATAATTGATTTCCCTTCGTACTTAACAGGCTTAGGCATTATCTGTTACAACTGCCGCAATTTTATTGTCAATTTTCCATTTACGGATTTGTTTTTGGAAATTCTGCCAAATTGCTGGTTGTGTGACTATCATCAGAATACTGCACACAGCCTAAAAGATAACTTCGCAATTTTGTGTGTTGGTCAATGAAGTGTGCACAAAATGGTCCCATATGGGACTTCGCTTCTTGAGTTGCAATCGGTCACTCGTTGTCCCGGTATTATCACAAAAATTAAACTACACATATAATAAAAAAGTAACTATACAAACTAATTACCATACTTAAAATTAACCTATTCGCAAAAATACTTTAACGCTTATTTTATATTTACACTCTTATATTTGTTTTATTTCTTCCCAGCAAACAAACGCATGTAGAAAACAAGTGTCTAGTCCGCAAATGAATTTAGACGAGGCGATCAGGCGAGGCACAAAATGACAATGCATAATGTTCTCTGACATTTACTTGCATAATAACAGGAATATCGCATGAAGTGTGATTAGTGGTGGAGTGTTCTAAAGAAATATAAACATAAACAAACTACGAGTATATATCTTTCGGATCTTTTGATTCATTGAATCCGGAGTTACCCATCGCTACTGAAGTGCTACCGCTGCTGACTGTCGAAGAAAAAACACGTCGCTCGTCGCTACAAAAATATTATGCGTAACTTGTGTATACACACAATATTTGCACAGTGAACAAATACTGAAAAAGTAAACAAAGCAAATTTTCTATGCAGGTAGTAATTTGTTGTTGTTGCTCTTTATTGTACTTAAAATGAGTTGTTACAATAAGACAGTATTATCATAAGTACAAAGGCGGACTTATTCCTAGAAGGAATCTCTTCCAGTCCACCTTAGAATAACCGAGAGGAGTTATGTCATTAAAAACCGGGCACAATATATAACAAAAACAGCAGATATAATCGTACATATACACAAACGTAAATATATATATATATATATATATATATATAGATATATTCACGCATGCATACATATACATACATACATACATATTTTTAGCTAACTTAAGATAGTTAACTTAGAGTAGCGGGATTAGAGCATAAAAGGATGATTAATGTTTATAAAGCTTTATACAGATTATACTTGAAAGAAGTCACAGATGGAGATTTTCTAATTTGTACAGGGAGATTGTTCCAAAGTTTTACGGTGTGAACCGCAAAGGATTTTGAGTATTTACGGGAAATGTGTGAAGGTGTAGCTAGCGATAAATTGTGGGGAGAGCGCAAGCGAACGCTCATATCAGCTAGATATGTAAAATTATCATTTAGGTAACGAGGAGGATGGATTAAAAAGGATATTGAGAAGTGACACGACGTGGCATTCCCTACGGATTGGAAGCCAATTTAAGCGATTACGATATTCGAAAATGTGATCGTGTTTTCGGGGGTCAAAGATGTATCCTATGCACAAGTTCTAAAGACGCTCAAGTTTATTGAGAAGCTCCACAGAAGTGTCAAGGTATGCTGCGTCACCGTGGTATAAAAGAGATAGTAGAAGAGAACGGGCTAACATAACCTTTGCTTCAATTGGTAGGAACTTCTGTAAGTGCTCCAGAAAGTGAAGGGAAGCAAACAGCTTACGACTGTAAATTTAACCAACACCCTGGATATACATATAATAATAATAAATATATCATTCATATAGTATTGCACGTCACAATATCATTTGTCCAATTTGACTATGTTTCATATTTAACTCCCGATTTTTGACGTTTACACGCCTGTCAAGTTTCGTAAATATTGATAGTGACGTGTAAACAAATTATTACATACTTCATGTCAAATAGTGACGTTCACGCGGTTGTGTGTCGGTTTTATCGATGGAGTATAGATACCTTTGAAACTAGTACGATATTATATTAATTAAAAAATATACATTTTAATGTATTATATAATTCATTGGAAATGAAAATTTAACAGTTTTTTTTTACTGATTCACAATAATTATCACAATATTATAATTATTCATAATTATGTTTGGATTATTTATGACAATTTTGCTTTCTTACGTCTATTTATATTGTAAATTATAATATATGGGATGTATGAGTGATTATGTTTTATTTTATTTTACTACCACTATGTGCAATCGGGAAGTTACTATAGATATATAGATATAATTAAGCTTATATGTAGCAACAGCAGTATAATTCTTGTGACTTTGTTGTCGGTGCAAAAGGAATATACATACAGTCAGTCACTAGCATTCCTCCATCGGAGTCTATCGGAATGGTCGCATTAATAAAGTGTCCTTTGTCTGTACACATATTCGGTTTACATTGTCTCAAAGGACCCACCACATACAATTCTTTGATTAAAACTACTATAAAAGTTAAACTTGTTATTGACATTTTAGAAAGAACATTTAGGAGTACACAGCTCACACATGACCGTAGTTTTTTATCTATAATATTTGAAATGGTCAGTGTCATGGTAAATTGATTTAATTTTATGGTAAATTGTGTGTGAAGCGTCAAATTTGAACAGCGCCGCGCGCCGCCGGGCCGTGGAAGAGATCCTTAAATCTTTCGTATTTATGGAGATGATCAAATATCTCGAAAATTAGTAGGTGTATCACGCGATGCTCATAAATCACTAAAAACCCATAAAACATGCAATATATGAGATAAGTATAATCTAATATTTTAAATTGGCTGCTGTAAAATGTTTGTGGGCTCTCCTATAAAATTTTCAAAACAATACTAACTAGGATTTGATATGGGATAGCCGTTTTGTTGCATATAAACAATATATATATATATATACATATATATAATGTTAACCTATCAAATATTCACTATTAATATTCGGAAGACATACTATTTTATACTTTATAGGAAGATGGTGGTCCAGTCCGACTGATTGTAAGTGGATTACTCCGCGATACGTACCAACTTCGGTCAAAAATTACCAACGTTGACATATCATGGAATGCGACGTTATGAAAAATTAAGCAATCGATTACGAAAAACTATTGAAAGGGATGGGAGAAAAATCCAGGAGATACTGGGTACCTCAAAGGGAGGGGCATATTCTACCTCGAAGGGACATTCAATCTCGAAGGAAGGGATAGGATGGGATGGAGAGCACCCTACTGTAATAAATAATTTTATCAACAAGATGCTAAATTAATAAGACGGAGGAATATTTAAACTGTATTTGATACTTTTGCATTTACTTAACTCGAATTCCTTTGTATTCCAAGCTTGAACTTAGTTTTGGATTCTTGGACTTTTATTTAGTTTTGTAAGAGAAATAATATAAATTATTTACCAAAGTCATTTTTGGGGATGGATTTTGTGATTTATTGAATGTTTTAATGTAGGTACTAGTCTTCACCAAATATGTAATAATAGTGTGAAGGCTATAATTAGAATCAAATACAATGTTACCAGCCGAGAGATACCTTATTTTCTGTAACTAGTTATTGGGAACACTTGGAAACCGGTTTCGCTTTAAGTACAATAGGTTTTGCTTAAAGGTTTAGTGTTGCTTTAAGTTAATACTAAACCGGGTTTCCAAGACAATCCTCATATTTGTTATGTTATAATAATACATACTGGTTTAGAAGTTAACTTTTACTAAAATGCGACCGCTTCTCAAGACGCGGCATATCGAAGACGATACGGAAGCTGTCCGAAACGAGCGCAAATGGTTTTCTAACGAACTTAATCTTTATTATAAACCAATATTCACTTTTAAAAAAATATATTAATCATTCTTAAGTAGTTATTTGAGTGTTGTCCAGGATTTTAAAGTAGTTTTTTTTAATTTTTTCAGTAACTGTTGCGAATGTATATAGAATATTATTCCCTATCTAAATTTAAAAAAATGTCACGTAGGGAACGTAAGGTACCGTTCGTCTGGTAACATCACAAATAAATTGGCCTTTCCAAAGTGTATGAACAGTACGACGATGTTGGAACGGCCCACCATATTCGTTCAGATCGCTACTAGACAGTAGCCATTTTATGTATTACTACGAACTAACAACTCGAATCATGAGACATTATAGGATAAGTATAATTTCATGTATTATTGGAATATTGCTGTGCAATTGAGAATGCCAAACTTATACTGGGTTGCCACGAAACATATACAAACTTATACTGGGTTGCCGCGAAACATATACAAAGCTATTTTTCTACCTAATGTTTATTTTACAATAGTCTACTATACAATGAATTCCCAACTAGCAAAGTATTCACTATGTATATTGCAAGAAAATATTAAAAATCGACTAGGTATCCGTTTAAATAACTTGTTCGTTGCAATCACGCAATTATTGTATAATGCAGTTATAGCACGAAATTGTCATGTTTATAGTTACAATAACATTATATCGGTAAACTGCAACATAACTACGGCCTGCATGAACGTGTATGATGTACACACCAGAGATGTAACGAATATTCGCATTTGTATACGCGAATGTTCGTGTATTTTTCAATATTTGCATTGCGAATATGTTTGCAACAAAATTTTCGATTAAAATACATTTAAATAAAAAAAAATATTGAAGGAAACTAACTTTTCAACATTTTTATTGTTAAGTTGCGTAAAAAGTATTTTCATTTTACAGCAATATAGGTACTCAATCTTGAAATTATTTAAGATTACTAACTAAATATTCAGTTTTCATGTACCTACTGAATTTTTTTAATTACATTATAGGAAATTAAATTCTCGATAATTTAAGGAGGGTTTAGCATAAATAAGCCGTAATGTAAGTATGTGCATGTGTGTATGGTTGTCAATTTTTAACCATAGCCCAAGGGTCACCAAACTTTTTAGTTTGTCTATGACACCATTTATGCACCATAGGCACCGTTTGTCTATGGCATACGGCATATGGACAAACGGTGCCAGATCAGAAAAGTCGATATTCGTATTCACGAATGTTTAAAACTGCACATTTGGTACATGGTTAGCATACACGTTTATACAAGTAGTTAAATAAAAACTACCCGCACCCTCTTAAACAATGAATTTCTATCCTCAATACTAAAAAGTTTTGTTCTACTACTTTTGTTTGAACTTGACATTGTGAAATAAACATTATTTTAAATGAAGTCTTTGACTTCTGCTAATGAAACTGTTACTATTAGATACCTACACCTATCTAAGTATCTAAAAAATCTATAGCGTGACTGGTTTTTGTGAAAAATCTATAGCGTCAGTAGTTTGTGTGAAAAAACTACGGCGTGGGTCGTAGAACAAAAGTTGTTACCTAGTAATTTTCACTAAGGAAATTCAGTATTAAGAGTGCAGATATTTTTTATTGAGTCCTGTATACATTTCAGGGGCCCAATATTTGTTAGTTGGGTAAAGTGATCGTAGACGGATCAAAAGGATACATTTAGTTGCTTTCCGTCGCGATAAGTACCTACTATAATGTTATGGGTTCGCGCTCGCTGACAACTTGTTACTAATATTATCACTTTGTATCGGTGTGTGCGTCCGCCGGCCACAGTTTATTTACTTATTTCCTTACATCGGCCAACTAAGCCTAAAGAAAATAGATTTTAAAATAGCCTTTAAATAGCCTTTTAAAATACATATGAAATAATTAACTCTAAAATCCATTTGCACTATACGTTGTGCAGTCCGTTGATATCTCTAGATATATTGTCTTTGCGACACATCAATAGAAAATGATTATATTAGTATATTAGATTTCGCCACGAATAGAACGCTTATATTTCCGTGCATTATCTATATTTTTTTATTAGCGAAGTAATTTTTTTAAAATGAGTACTTTTCATCCGCACGGACGCATAAATACTGTTCATTGGTTAGACAGTAAAAGCACTGATGTCGGCAATGTTCTGCTAAAGAGTGAGGGCTAAATGTACCATCCTTTCACTGTAATCCAACACGCGCTTTCTTCGCCCTCCGTGTGAAAGTCAAACTTATCGCTGTCTTTAGAAGATGAATTATTACAGTGAACTTTCAGTTTCTTCTTTTCAACCAAATAGCTAAAAGAACTAACGTAAAGTTACTCGCATGTCACTTGTAATTAGTAAGAAAATGTATTATAATAATTCGTATAATAATATATTATTAGTATGTAATAATCGTATTATAAAAGTAGTGTTATACTAGTTTATTTAGGTGCGCACTATGTCTGCCCATTTTATTGCTCACCTGTCGCTCTCTCGGGTTTGCTGAAGTAAATCTCCTAAGGGGATACCTAAGCACGTCATTTATATGTATTTTCTTTTGTAACTATTTTTATCATTTGTGTGTACAATATGTAAATAAATAAATAAAATGCATGTGAGACGCGGGCGCGAATCCGCGTATACTGAAATAATCCTAAATTAATGTAGCCTAAACTATCAGTGAGTTGTAAATAGGTTTATTATTGGTCTGTGATCGATCTGTCTCTTACCTCATCAGCAGACAATTTGCAGTTGAATTCGTCCTTGGCTTCCCAATAAATGTTTAAATATCGCACAATTTTAAACTTTATAAATTATATTTTTAGTAATTGCGTATTCAACCTAATTACCTATAATGTATTGCAAATCGTTACGTATGCCTGGTCGTTTCGGGCCGTAATTAATCGAAACAAGTTATGTATGCTTGTGTATGAAATAATTGCAATAATTAATAAGGAATTGTTGACCTGTAACATGGAATAACGAAAGAATACATAGGTGCTATGAAGGCTTACTTAATATTTTAAACGTGTATAGGTTATTTTTATTGTAAATTGTATATAAAGACATAAATCACATAGAGTGAGAATTACTTATCGACCATTTATTTTAAGACTGTTTACTTAGTTAAATACATTTATTTCTTTCTTTCTTGATGTTATAATCTCACCTAGTTGTAATACTGTGTTATTTCAATGCTTTAATTCTAATTAATATCACAATGAATAAATAAATGATTAGTGGAATAATGAAGAGATCGTTTGTTACATAAGTTTTATGTGTGGCTTACGACATGTTTTACAGTACATAGTTTTGGTGGAGTATTGTCGTTTGTTTCCTACTGTGACCGATCTGGGATGCCCAAAACTCGTTAATACCCCCCATGTCATTTCGGTCACAGTAAAAAATGGTACTGACGGAAAAGCAGAGTACATTCTATCGATGAATCAATATACAATGAAACTTAAAATGCATCTTTCATGTTGCAATCTCGTTTAAAACCGTCGAGACGACGCCTGCTGGGGCAGACGTAATTATTATAACGAGTGTTACACTATAAAAAGTGCGACCTTAGAAGATATGTGATCAAAGTTAACTTTTTCATTAAAACTGATTTATGCACTGTAATATTTTTGGTAAACGTAAACAAAATATTATTTAACGATTTTAAAGGAATTCTGTACTCATTTGTTTAGCAAAAAGATTTATGGTTTCAAAAAAGGGGATGTTTTTTAATGAAAATTTTACTTTTATCACTTCGCTTCTAAGTTATCTAGTTATAGATATGAAGTATTAGAGGCACAAAAATTAAATTTTTAATATAGTTTATAAAATATGAATGTTATATATTACGTGTCACATAATGTGATGAAATAAATTAATTTCAAACACAATTATAGTTTATTTTTAAATCGATAAGATTCTTTAAAATCTACAGTTGTTTCGGTGTTGATGCTGACATGATTTGGTAGGACGAATCAAAGAAAATAATACGTTTCTTAATTTCTTTATTCAAAATTTAATATTACAGTATAAACAGTAAGGTCATACATGGCAGTGATGTTGCTTATTATTACTTATAATTATCGGCGCTCGCTGTACAACACCCGTCGCGCACCCGTCACGCACCCGCCGCCGCGCCGACTGCGCTCCACACACTTGCCAAATAATATAAGTCAACATTGAAATCTCACTAACACATCAATAAAACTCCAAGAAACAACAAACGTGCAAGTATCTAGAGCGAGCCGGCGCTACTGCCGACCTAATACTTCCCTTAAAGCCTTCCTAATTACACCAATCCGAGAAATTCTTAACTAATTTTGATCCAGTCGAATTCGAAACGAACTCATTATAATTTATAACACATGTCAATATCTAAACAATTTTATAATGCCAATAAGAACACATCAGATCCCAAACATGACGCAAATAATAGTGATGGGCGATTGTGAAAGTGTTTCCTTGTCGATTATTTCGTTTGCTCATCGGAAATTTCAAACAATTGTGAATTATTTCGAGTTATTATTTTGATCTTTTAAGGTCTAAGTATCAAAAAAATAGCTAAACACCAGGTGAAAGAGAATTTTCTACAAAAATAATAGCTTTCTCTTCATCTTGGAAAGTAGTGGTTTGTAATATGTCAACGATATTTACAGATCTAGTATGTTATAGTCTTTAAGTTATTAATTTGTGTGATAATCAAAGAAAAATCTTAGGTAACATGTTACTACTTTTTTTTATAGACAAGAGAGTGGACGAGCAAGCGGTCCCAATTCTTGCTAATCAATTATGGAGTGAGATTCTTGAAGTAATTCATTTGATTGAACGATATAAGTAACTGAAGTAATGAAAACCTGTTCGTTACGGTGATTCCTATTAAATGTTTGTATACGGTTTTACATTCGAAATATTCGAGTTTTCGAAATATCTATAAAAACTTCAAATCGCAATCACCCACCACTAGCAAGATATACAGGCACTAAGAAACGTGAAGTCATCGACAATTTAGCATGTTGCCTACACGAGTAATAACATTCTTTGGGACATTGCAGCACTTTTCACCGGCCCCTGCTAAAACACAGGGTGCCATTCCGTGCGGAATACTAACTACTATTTTCTAGAGACCATACTAAAAAACTAGGCTAGGTTATGTAGTCACAATATGATAAAATAAATAAATATGTTTCTATACAAAAATAACACATTTAAATTGTGGTGAACACCTGAGCACGTGAGGTCTCGCCCCCGCCATAGCAGCGAAAGACAAGTAAGTTATCTTTAAAGTGTACGAGTTACGGCTTGTACTACAAGCGTGCCGTATTCATACGCACAGCTACACAATCATGTTAATATATCAAAGGTTATACAATTAATTAATTTAGATTACTAGATATCAACCCATGAAATCAAAATTTGAATATCCTAAATATTTTTTTAATTCTACGGTATTTGATATTTAGTTTTCGTTTAATCCATACAACATAAATTTCAGGAACAATGAAGTACCTATTGCGTGTAAAAAACGACACACACACAAGCAAGCCGTGACTTGTGCTTCTACGATAACAACTTACTTGTATTATTTCACTACGCCCTCGCCCCACGTTCCGCGACAAACAACTACACTCCTATACCTATGTACAGACCAAGGCCTCAGCTAGGACTTTGCACTGAAGACAATTTTGACAAACTGCTCCTTTTCCCCCGGAGATTAGACAAGACATTGGAATCATCTAATATAACAACTAATATTTAAAAGCACACAATACCAAAAAAAGGGTCGATGAAGTATTGTAATGACGTCTGCCACACTCGACTCACTTTTTTTTAATGTCGGCACAATCTCATTTTATTCGAAGATCTGGTTTATTTTATGAAATAATAATTAGTTTTCTCCGGTGTTTAACAGTTTTTTACCGGTAATAAATGAATGGGTGCAACGCCCTTGCTAGAACCGCACTACATCGCTTAAGTAACTACAAGTCGGCTACACACGCCGTCGTCAATTGACTTTATTTAAAACTATCTCGCACAATTACAAAAGTGATCGAGGAGCTTGTAAACTGTAAACATTTTTACATTACAAAATTACATCTTTATCACCAAAAATACTCGTATCGCACATTTAAAACACACAATGTGTAAAAATAGATCGGAGACATCTCATTTGGTCGGAAATTAAATATACCGTCTAGCTTCTAATACTGTTGTTGAACGCACTTTCACGACCTAACTATTCCGATAAATGGCGAAACTGGGGAACCTCGAGGAAAGCATCACGACAAAATACACTCTCACACAATATATAAATACAGGCCAATACCACAGACACTATGAGTACCACAGACATAGTACAGCTCTTGACATTACGAAACTATCTAGTGGTAAGAAAATTAACTATCTTCATAATTGCGAAGTTTAATACTAATCGCGGAGATAAACGAAAATAATTTGGGCAGGAGCAAAAATAGTTATTAATGTGGAATTTAATTTACAACAACGCTAGTGTCATTTGGTGCCAATTTTAATCCAGAGCTGCAAGTATTTTTACAGATATTTGACGAGCCATCCACGATACATGGCAACATCGGTCAAAAATGACAAATGTTGACACGCTTCATGCGCCTGCCTTTAATGGTAGAGTATCTATGGTGTTGGATACAGGTACTTCGACGTCGATCCGGACGCGTTCGGTAGTCCGGGAAGTATATAAACCTCGCGCGGGATGGCCACCGCTCAGTCGGGCGTCGGCAGTGGGGGCGGTGCGTGGGGAGTCGCATGCGCTGGCGGCGGTGCTGGCCGGTGCAAAGTGAACGCGTCGTACACTTGTGCCAACTCATCCATATGATGTTCTTCAAGGCATAAAAAGCCTTGGAGATTGGGTGAGGCGCGACGTGCGCAAGGAAGACAGTGAACGACGTGCCGACGTTCATGTTCGCGCACTAATAACGCGTGCCACACTTCTCGCTCGCACGCACCACAGTAATGCGACGCTTCCCCGCGAGCACGTCCGTGAAAACGCACCGGTACATTCCGCGCGCGAACTACGTTTAGCGTCCCGGCGGCCGCGCGCAACGTCTGCATTAAACAAGTACGCATTGCTCGGTGCAATCGCGGATCCGAGACTCTTATATTCCGCGCTAAATTCCACGTTAAATGCACCATCGGCACGATCGACTTGAAATTCTGCACCTTGTTCCACTCGTACCGGTCTAACGCGAGCGAGTACTGCCTCGCTGTCAACGGGCCGACATTCCACGCGATGTTGTTACACCATCCCGTTGCTTGCACCCAGTGTACGCATCCCGCATTCACCCATACGAGGTCTCCCGGCCGCTGCGTGAAGCGGTAAACTGGAACGCCATGCGCGCGCAATTCTTCGGGATCCGGCCACCATGAACCATGTAGATACGACAGTCCATGTCGATCGCATAATTCTCTCACTCCGCCCCAGTACGCGTCCGGAACACCGAACCACTCGCAATCACCCGGACCAATATTGATGTTTATTGAGCAAAAATTGTTGTTCTCCTGATGTCCGGGCGTGCGGCTTCCAGGCACCTTCATGTACAGCTGTACCGTGTTCATGCCCAGGATCACGTGACCGACGTGGGACAACATATTCGCTGCTGAAGCAACGCGAGCAAACGCCGGCAGCTTCTGTAGTTCAGTCAACTGCGGTCTCCATTTTCGTTCATCGGAGAGGTCCACATTAGTTCCAAATCGCAGCATGCGGGAGCCGCGGCGACGTTTTGCCGGTCCCGAGCCGGACTCGCGGCCATCCGAGTCCGATAAAGCGCCGGCTGGAGGCGGTGCTTGAGGTCCCCTTTCCCTTTCTTCTCGTAGCGACTCCTGGAAAGACCCCGCTTGATACTGCGCATATTTCCGCACGGTGGTGTGGGAGCGGTGGGACGCGCACGCCCACACCCGCCTCCTCCCACTCGGATCCCAGTTCTCATCAGCTGACTGCATGAGCTGAGTCCTTACTTCAACCGCATGATCGGGCCAGGCTTCGACCAAGGTCTTTGTAGAGAACAGACCGAGATCAAGCTTTAAGGCAGCGGTGAGCCCCCTTACGACTGCGATAGGGTGTTTTAAGCAGAAGTCCTGCAGCTGTGGTGAGAAGGCGTCTCGCTTGGATTCGACGTAGACGAAGGGCGCTGGTGGAGCCAACTGTTCTGCAGTTAAACGTGGTTGTGGTACTGGCGGAGGTTCAGGAGGACCGACACCGTCACCGAGGACTGACCAGGATGTAGGCGGACCCGCGTTTTCTCTGAAAAAGATAAATGCAAGTTATTAATAACAAGTGGACACAAAATACATAAAATTCTAATGCAGTAAATATTTAAAAATTGCACATATTCACATTTATCGTACTGACTCCATATCACAAGACTGTAAATACATTTTAGAATCTTTAGGACCTTTCTCGCCACCTTCTGATAGAGTTCTTCTGATACAGGAGGTAACTGTTAACAATCTGATAGATAAATAAATTATCTGCCAATTAAATCTAGTTGATACTGACTTTCTTATATAGTATTTATATATATTCTTACATATGACTTTCTTATATAGTCTTCTTATATAGTATCAGGAAGTGGTGCAAAAGACCCTTAGTCTTGTTTATGTGACAATAAACGAAATTCATTAGTTTGTTTCAGGTAATTTTTAGATCTATAGTATCAATTTTGAAGCTCCTCGCCATAAGAAAAATCTTAAAATTTTGCATATCTGATACTTAAACGAAACCAGGGAAATATCAGCCAGAAAATAAAAAACTTTTTAAGACAAAATCATCGAAGTGAAGAATACTTACTTGCATGTATCAAGTGTCTGCTTAGACGTCATAGATATATTGAACGTCACGGGTTTGAGTGGATCTGTCTTGAGTGGCTCCAGCTTGACTACCGGTTGGCGACCGCCCAGAACGCCTTCATTGCTGCTACTTGCAGTCTCTGCTGAAACAAAAAAGAAAATTGTTTATCAACTATACATATGTTCAACGGGGCAGCCTCCGCCCAGGCGGACCGACGACTTAAAGAAGTTCGCTAGTGATGGTTGGACGAGAAGATCCGAGGATAGTGTGTAGTGGCGAGCCGTGAGAGGGGGCTATATCCAGCAATGGAGAGACATAGGCTGATGGTATATGGTAGTAACACAAGTGCGGGTAATACAAGCCCGCACAGTATGGTATGTTGGATGTTCGTCGCTAAGGGGAACGCCTTATGGCCAAGTAAACTAACGACTAAAGGTCGTGTGGCGGGCTTTGGTAGAGGCCTGTATTTAAACGTGGAGAGTCACAAGTTATAGTTACGCCGTCGAAAGATTACCGATTTGACAGTTCATGAACAGCTGGTTGAGATAGCTTTGAAGTGGCGTACAAATTACGACATAAACATTTTCATCGTTCATACGCGCTCTCAAAACAAATTTCACGCGAAAATGACGAAGAGTTAGGCAAGTTTACACTAAACGTAATTGTATTAGAGCCCCAAATATTCTTTAATGACTAAGAAAACTATTATTTTTTCATCCGTGACGGTCTGTTACAATATTATGTCGTGTGTCACTTTTTTGTTTTTTCAATGTAGTTCAAGATACTGAATACCGATACCGGATATTTGTAACGTAGTCTGAGTAAAATGTTAGAAGTATATGAATTTACTAATTCGATTAGTTTTGTGTGATTTGATTACATTCAATATTAAGCTGTGACAGAACCAGTAGGGTAATTTACAAAACCGACCGTCGTTCGTACTCGTGCGCACAGACTACGTTCCCCCAGTATTTGCTGTTTTTTGGTGTGACCCGGCTATCTTCTGTTTGTTGTTCCTGCTTACGAGGGGAGGTCCAAAAGTTCGTGGAATGAAAGGGTTTTAAATAAAATGAAACAACAGTTCTATTTTTCCTTTTCAATATTATCACCCTTAAGCTGAATACATTTATTAGATTTATGAATTAATTTTTCTAAACAATCGTAAAAATATTTTTTATCTTTTGCCTCAAAATGAGCCAAAATTGCCTCCTTTACCTCATTGTCGTCGGAAAATTTCCTTCCCCTTAAGTCTTTTTTTAAATTGGGGAACAAATAAAAATCACTTGGGGCCAGATCTGGACTGTAGGGTCTATCCCCTCACAATCCCAAAAAACAGTAGCCATCAACTTTCCCGCCGACTCCGACACTTTGAATTTCTTTGGCGGTGGTGTCCCCTTTTTGTGCCATTGCATGGACTCTTGTTTGGACTCAGGCTCAAAGTGATGAACCCATGTTTCATCTCCGGTAACAATCCGCTCCAAAATCTGTGCAGGTTCGTCTCCACACAACTCCAAAAATTGGTTTGACGCATCGACGCGTTGCCGTTTCTGAAGCGGCGTGAGCATTCTCGGTACCCATCTTGCACTGACTTTTGTCATACCCAGATGGTCATGTAGGATTCGCAAAATGGTAGTATCTGATACTCCAACTAATGCAGATAACTGTTTTTTCTTCAAACGGGTATCTTCCAGTACAATTTTTTCCACTTTTTCGATGATGTCTGATGTGGTGGCCTCAACTGGCCTTCCTGAGCGAGGGTCGTCTTCAATCGACTCCCGACCATGTTTGAAAAGACCATGCCACTTGTAAATCATTGATTTACTAGGGCACTGTTCCCCATAAACGGTTTCCATTTCATTCAAAATGGTCTGAGCGTTCTTTCCTTGCTTGGTAAGGAATTTTATCACAGCACGGTGTTCAATTTTCTCCATAGTTTCAGTTTTCTTCCGGATTGACTTGTTTAGCAGGCGAGTGTTCGTAAACGAATGACGCAATAAGGCTGAAACTCAATTTATATACTAATGATGAGTCCCCAATTAGTATGACACTAAGCGAGCGCACCTATCCCCACTCCATCCCCTCCATTCCTCGAACTTTTGGACCTCCCCTCGTATTTCGTGGACCTTGGCGCGAAATTGAATTCTGATTCTGTTTTGTACTTTTGACATGTTGTTTTAGTGCATAAAATGCCAAAACGTAGACAAACTTTAAATAGCCAATGCCGCGAACTTATAATTAAATTATAGGACTATTTCGAGCGTGAGTCCCAAAATGGCAGACCTTTGGTGCCTGTCACCTAAGTACAAAAACGTGTTTCTCAGGCGCTTGGAATCAGTATAAAAACAACATCAATAAAAAAATCGGATACCCATCTGGAAGTGAGGAAAATGTGTTACGGACACCAAAGAAAAAGAAAATAACAAAGCCCGCGATGGATGTTGACAATTTTAATGCAGACGCTATCAGAAATCATATTTACAATTATTATGCAAGAAATGAATTTCCGAATAGAAAAATGCTTTTGATGTCGTTAAAAGAGGTTGACTTATTTAGTGGAGGAAAAACGGCATTGTCACAAATATTAAAAAAGATTGGCTTTGAATACAAGAAATCTGACAAGACAAAAATTGTTATGGAAGACATAATATTCAAAAGATACCATTTTTTAAGGGAAGTGAAGAAAATTACAAATTGGGAAAGCGTTTAGTGTTTATCGACGAGACGTGGTTAAATGCGAACCATACGGTTTCACGATCGTGGACGGACGGCATGAAAGCTTCCACATCTAAAATGCTAATGGGCAAAGGAGCTCGACTGATTATTATCTGTCACTTCTTTTTTTTTTTTATGGACGAAGGTGGCAGACGAGCATACAGTCCACCTGATGGTAAGTGGGTACTGTAACCCATAGACATCCGGGATACATGCCAACATTAATCCAAAATGACAAACGTTGGCACGTCCCCGGATGCGCTGCCTACCTTTGGATATAGGACTGGATTTGGAGAAAGGATTGGGGAAATGGAGAGGGATAGGATGGGAATGGGCTCTGGCACATCTCACTCACTACCGAAACACGTACGTACATTAGGGAAATAAGATTAAGTGGGAAATGCAGTACATTTCAAGGTAGTCTTCTCTGAGCGAGGGGTAACGTGGCCAGTCGACTGCGCCCAGCGGCTGTTGGATTGCAGCGTGCACTCTCCCCCTCCCCCTCTTACTTCGTTTCTGGTGGATCCGGCTTTGTGGAGAACGCGTTGCTGGCTTTCGAGTCAAAGAGCACTTCTGACTACCATGGAGAAGATGAATGCTGACACTTCATACAGTGGTTTGAACATCAATTATTACCCAGCCTGCTGGAACCTTCAGTTATTTTAATGGACAATGCTTCATACTATTCCATGCAGGTGGATAAAGCGCCTACCCAGGCCAGTAAAAAAGCAGAACTGATTGCCTGGCTTGAAAAAAACGGCATTGATACCAATGTCCAGATGGTGAAAGCATACTTCATAAAACTAGTGAAAGAGAACAAGGCAACAAAAGTGCGATACGAGATAGACATCGTTACGGACATCGTATTCTCCGAACTCCGCCGTACCATTGTCAGTACAATGCCATCGAGTTAATATGGGCCCAAATTAAAAGTAAATGTTCAAATTGACTTTTTTTATCATTTTAAACAATGCTATCTTAGTATATTTGTGTGTGTTGATGACAAGTAAAGAAGTTATATTCTATTCTACTCTATTCACTATACCAATCAGTCGTTTGTATGTATTTGGTGCTATAGCACGGATTTATCCTAAAGGGATTTATCCAAAGACTAAAAAGTTAAGCACCAGATAAATATATATCAGATTACGCAGCTCGCCACAATGCGGCTCCGCTATTGAGCACTAATAAAATGTTGAACCTGCTAAAAGAAGCTTGTAAGAAGGTCACAAAAGACGACTGGACGAAAGTAGTTGAAAAAATAAAAATAATAATTTTGGATGACTATGACCGCGATATTAGAATTGATTCCACACTTGACAATGAAATAATTATTCAAGTAACTGATAGCGACGACGATAGCAGTAGCTCACGTGATTCTGATTCAGAATAGTGTAAAATACTCAATATTGTATCATAACTACAATGACATTTTTTATATTTCCGTATTCCCTATTCTATCACACCAACGAAAGTATTATCATTATCTATTAATAAAAGTATTTAATGCTGCTGCTACGATTATTTGTAGTTACATCACTAGTGACATTAATCTGACATATGTCGGTAATCTTTCGATGTTATCATCGTTATCATACTATTATAATATAACTGATGGAGCACGCTAGTCGGATGGCAGATTTCATTATTATCCGGCGAACGAAAAAGACCACCACATACATATAAATAATAATAATAAAAAGAAATATGTGGAATTATCTTAGAAAAGGAACCTTATTGTCTTATTTATAGTTTCCTAGGTATCGAGACACGAGTGAAATGTTTAAAAAAAACGTAATTTTATTATTGTTTTATCTCAAAAATCGGATGTTAGAGCTTTAAGTTTAAGTTTTAAGTTAATCTAAACCAATCCTAAAGCCGCTGGGCGGGTTTTCCCGGTGGTCTGATCGACTGTTCGATCAATCTGACCAGTAGGAAGATTTAATCTCCTTCGTCCGGATTGACCCTCGGTTCACATTGTACAGTTACATAGAGAAATTCTATACACACCCGTGCAAGTTTACTACAATGCAGTAACTAAAATGATAGAAGAAATATGAGAAAAAATGAAATAATTAGCTTCACGTTTGTATGAATCCGAGTTAAAATAACTGAATTTAGTTTCCTTTTATATCTGTTAATTCAGACAAAAGATTATAAATATACTTTATCAAGTAATGTAACTGTGAAACATCATTTTTCATAATATTTACCTACTGATTTTAAGGATGACTGATGAATGGGAACACGAATTCCCATTTGTTAGAGTGATATGACAAACGGGATAAAAACTTCCCACTGGTCAGATTGATCGGACAATCGATCGGACCACCGGGAAAAACCCCGCTAGGCGCGCTCGACAGCCCCCGTTACCCCTCTCTCATTCATAGAAGACTACCTTGGAATGACCTTAATACCTACATTTCCCACATCATCCTGCTTCTGTAATATAAGTACGTGTTTCGGTAGTGAGTGAAATATGCCAAAGCCATTCCATCCTATCTAAATCCATTCCTCCCGATTGGAGCACATCCAGGGGCGAGCCAAAGTTTGTCATTCTGGACTAATGTTGGCATGTATCGCGGATGTCCCTGGGCGAGAGTTTCCACTTGTTACCAGGTGGACTGTCTGCCGCCTTTTTTCTATAAAAAAACAAAGTCAATACATTCATACCGACAATGAGGTTCCTTTGCTCAGATAACGTCACATATAAAAACGCGCCTGTTTCTACAGCTACAATGAAATCATACAGTAAAATGGTACAAGAGTTGCACAGTAGCACAAACACGAGGCCCTAATACTCATTAAAAGGTGAAGAGAAAGAAATAATAAGATGTTGTTATAATAAATTGCCGTCAAATATTTTTCACATTTTTTAAATTATTTTACAAGTTATGTTAAAAGATGAATAAAAGTACTTTTCCTTCGATATTTTCTCATAATTTCGTATTTAGAAAATTCCTCGGATAAATTTGTTGAAATGTATTGACACTGACGAGTGTTCAAGGGACATAGACAAACTCGATGGTTAACTTAATACTTTTTTTGAAAAAAATAAATAAACAAGTATTAACAAAATAGTTATATTCGTAGCATAAAAAGGCGCTACGAAGGACCTTTTTATATCTAGGATTCAGTAATTAAAATAGCATTAGTTACTATTTCTAAATTCTTAGCACAATACTGGCGATTTTTGTATAAAGAACGGTTGTAAAACGATGTAGGATTATTTGCTAATCAGAAAGATTAGTACAATGTGTAAGTGAAAATTCAAAATATTTCACGTTCACGGTAAGTGACAAAGAATCTAAAGTGTCAAACACACGTTTTCAGCTTTTGAGAGAGGCCTGGGGTGCCTACAGATATGTATTACGAAGTAGCTTATATAGCAGGTGCTGTCACGTAGCTATTGTAGCTACTATTATTACGTGTCACGTAATAATAGTACAAAAATCATAACTTTAAGATGCTCGGTTAATTAAATCTTAGTCAGATTCAGTGTTAAATAAAAAAAAATATTTCATTCAAACGGTTTTCCTGAAAAATGTCATTTTTGTATGTCCGTTTTACTTTGGTGCCGGCGATTTAACCTTACATTATTATTCCACAGTATATGAAAACAACACTCACTTGTAATGGGCTCCTTCTTTATATCAGGCGCGGAGTCCGAGAACCTCTTAAGCAGGTCTTCGGCGAGGGACTCCGCGTTGTCGCCCACGCCGCTACCTTCGCTTTTCGTCACCTGCAACACGCAAAAATATAAATTAACACAATTTTTCAAAAATGGTGACCATTAACACGGTAAGATTACGCATCTTCATTCAAATGTCTGAAATGCGTACGCACTTACACGCATATTTACTAAAACTTTGGCCTGGTTAAACGATTCTCAGACTCAGAATTAGTCAGAGTTACAACACATCCTGTACAGCATTTTCCAATTAGTTGATCTTTACACCAAGCAAAATATAGTCTAAGCAACATCTATTTAATAGATCTAATACATATATATCTCAGTCTTAGGGTGAAAATAGACATTTCTAAGACCATTCTGTGTCTTAGACTTAAATCGAGTGGTTCGAAGTTAATTCGAAAGTCTTATAAAACACGATTCTGATCCTTTTAAGGCCGATAAACGTTAATTTATCTTGTCTTAAAAACTACGGCCTGGATTTTTTGGACTAGATTAGGACTAGACTGGATTACTAGACGATTTTTTGGTCTTTGAATTTAGTCCAAGTGGTATTTATGAGCACCTTATGCAGCTTTGTATACAAGACACGCGCGTGTAACCCGTGTGGTACTTGTTCCAGTTGCATGCGTTTTATACAAACGCCACAAGTTCTTTTTTTTATCTAAAACTGAATCAGTCGAAATGCGACCTAAAAGTTAGATTTGCGTTTTTGCGGCATATTTCAGACATTTATATCAAGGAAGATGTTGATAAAAGTTGTTTTCATACTGTGTTGTCAGGTTAAAAGGGGGCAATCTTAAACCTACCGCCAGATTTATAAAGGAGGGAGGGGGATAAATGCACATATATCTAGGTACGAACCGAACGCGATCTCGCCGCTTGAGCCAGACGGTACTGAGATAACAGCTGCTGCATCAGCGTCTGTGGAGACAAGGAATTTATTAATATTATTACTCTTATTTGTTGTATTAATATATCGATTGGTCCTATGTACAATGACCTAATTTTAAATTATTATTCTTTTTTATGGAAAAAAAAGCGGCAGACGAGCATACAGTCCACCTACTGGTAAGTGGATACTGTCGTCCATAGACATCTGCCATACATGCCAACATCAGTCCAGAATGACAAACGTTGGCACGCCCCCGGATGCGCTGGCTATCTTTGCAGGTTAAGGGATGGATTTGGAAAATGGGGAGAGATGGGAATGGACTCTGGCATATCTCACTCACTACCGAAACACGTACGTACATTAGGGAAATACCAGAAAGTAGGAAATGCAGTATATTTCAAGGTAGTCTTCTGTGAGAGAGGGATAATGTGGCCAGTCCGAGTGCCCTCAGCGTTTGTGGGAATGCAGCATGCACTTTGGAAGAAAGAGAAGAGATTCCAGAAGACCTCGGCCAAGTAGCCCGGAAGTTTCAATTAATATGGACACCGTATGTGATCCATCAATCCGCACTGGGCCCGCATGATGGATTACGGCCCGAAACCCCCCAGTGATTTACTAGGGGACGCCCATGCTCCGCCTGTGAGACGTTATAGGCTGATACAATAATAGTTTCTTAGAGAGCGGTGATTGTAAGCTACCACTTTGTCTTGTATTTTACGGTATTGTTTTGCATATTGGCACGTTTGCAGTTGGCGATGGATCAACAGTAGTGGCAACAGACAAAGACAATTGCATCAAGAGTGTTGTTAACAGGTATTTTATCAAGTGTGTGGTAATTCTATTGTGTTGATTGGTTATGTGAGAGGTGATGTGAGTGAGCGGCGGTGGCAGCTGTCAATTGTATGGAATCAGTAATGTCGTTACACTAGTGTGTATGTACTTCTTAGTAACGTAAGAGTTAATAAGTGAATGGGGGCGGTAATTACCAGCTCCATGGTATCAATGGTGTGGAAATATTAGCTGGTGTATACTCGTTGGTTGTAGATGAAGTTGTACGCGTTCCGTTGCAGGTACTAGAGCGTCTGCAGCTGGTGATGGATCAGCGGCAGAGGCAGCTGTCAACTGTATGTTACCAAGTGTGTGGTAATATTAGCTGGTGAGTACTTGTTGGTTGTGGGTGAGGTTGTGCGCGTTCCGCTGCAGGTACTGCAGAGTCTGCAGCTGGTGGTGCGTCAGCGGCGGGGGTTCGTCGGGCGGGCGCGCGCCCGGGTACGGCGGGGGCGCGGCTTTGGGCGCACGAGACGACATCTCTGCAGAGATCGGCAGATTCCACGCCTCCTCGATAGACGGCAGCTGACGACGTCTGGACCACAGGTAACACTATAGATTTTAATCGCGACCGTCACTAGCGCGCAGTGACAGCATTAAGGTGGACTTCCGAGGGTAGCGTCTGTAGCGACCCAGAGAAGTCCACCTTTATGGAAACGCAAAATAGGACGAACACCCAGACGACCGTAAAATCAAAAATCAACCGGTCAACTCAAGCAACAGTGGTCTCTTTGCATAATTAAAAATAATGTGTTACAAATACTAAAAAAATAACGAGCTAAGAAAGTTTCAGCGTCAAAAATGTCTCTAAAAATATCAAAACTCATCCACTCTACCATATTTTACGTTTTATTTTTTTTTCCACAAAATTTCGTGCCTTTAAAAAGGGGCGCCACGACAAATTGCCAAGGGAGTCATTAACACAAACGTCGGCAGTGCTAGCGCAAACGCATCACGGTGATTCCATAGATTCAGCGTTGAAGGTCTCATTCATAAAATGTCACACAGACACAAAATCCTATATTCTCAAAAAATCGTATTCGCAGAATGCTCCACCAGCAAATTCTCGGACTCATACGAGATAATGGCTTATTTACTTTGTTCTAGCTATTTTGAATTTTACAATAATATATAAAAAATTAGTAACCGTTTATTTATTATTAAAACAATAATCAAAACATCACATCATAATACATATATCTATTTAGTTACCTTCTGACAATTTGCTGATGAAACATTCTCCAAACGGGACTGTGAAAATAGCTCATTTTGAGTATGAATGACTTTTTGCGAAGAGGACCTTCTTATGCGAGGAATCCAATTCTACATAACCCTTTTGTCGTAAACTGCTGGACACAGACCTCCTCCTCATGCACACTGTCCTGTGCAATGGCCATAAAACGCCATGCTGGCTAAGCTGGTTGACAGCTCCACTCTTTTAGAGGTGGTGTAGTTTCTTAGCGCTTATGGTAGCGGCTTCGTTATTTATTCGTTTTAATAGGTGTAGAGGAAAATATGCATATGCCGTATTTGTATCTAATTCTGCAGACAAAAATAAAGAAACAAAGACTTACATTAACATTTGACAGCTCTCATATAAACTATCTAGATCTGCAAAGATTTAAAAATAAAATTCCAAACCTAAGTATATTAAAATAAATTCCACTTACTTCCCAGTGACTGAAGGCATTGGAGCATGAGCCAAATGCGCTTTCAAAAACGCCAGTCTTTGTCTCAAAGCCGCATGTGAAGCCGTCGCCGCTGCCCCTCCATTATTATAACAGGCAAAGGCATCTCTTGGCATTTGACAGCTCTCGTATAGACTGCCCAGGTTAGTCCAAGCGGCTGAATGCCCCTTGTCCAGTTGTACCGCACAAATGTATGCTTGGAGAGCGTCCATTGGTTGATTTTGTTGTTGATATAGCACCCTGTAGAAAAGGGTAATTGATTATTTTGAAGCTTTCTTTTTTATTTTCATTGAGAGAAGGTGAAAGATGAGCAGAGAGACTTTTTTTATAGAAAAAAAAGGCGGCAGACGAGCATACAGTCCACCTGATGGTAAGTGAATACTGTCGTCCATAGACATCCGCGATACATGCCAACATCAGTCCAGAATGACAAACGTTGGCACGCCCTCGGATGAGTTGCCTACCTTTGATGGTAAGTGGATATTGTCGCCCATGCATAGTCGCGATACATGTCAACATCAGACGAGAATGACAAACACTGGCGTGCCTCCTTTCTGTGGGGGTTTAACGAGGATTGGGAAAAAGGAACTATTTGGTTACTCGTCTTTCTAGAAAAAAATAATAGATAATTAATTTTCTAATGCATACAGGGATAAATATACTTAGAGGGGACTTTCTAATACTACAGGGATATTTAGAGGGGACTAATGACTTAAGGTCACTACTGGTAGCGGAAGTATAACATCTGTCAAAATGCGTTTTTATTAACTTTGCAATGTTTTTGTTAAAAATTATCAAAAATTTATATATTACATTATTTTTATTTTTGGTGCGGAAGGAAAAACGAAAGTGTTCATTGAACTAAACGTATTTTATAAATTTCCTGTAATTGCTTACTAGTCGTTATCTAATAACTAAGGGAGAAAAGAAAAAGTTACATTATTCTATTTATTGGATTACAAAACTTAAATAATGAGCTCAAGAAATTTTATTAGCTCAAGATATAGTTGGGCGAGATGAAGATTGCGTCATTTAAAAAATCATTCACCTACACTGGAAGCATGTGAATATCATCTTTAGAGACCAAGAGTTAAAAATAGGGTTAGGCACAGACACTATTGTATCGAAGTCAGAGACTCATAATATAAACCAGTAATGGTAGAAACTAAATTATGTAAGACTATTTTATATTAAGAAATAAATAAAAACACAAAAAAAAAGATTGGTAACCCAAAAGAACGACCACCTCTCGTCAGTTTTATAGAAAAGTAAGAGAGTGGCATTTCCTTGATATTTCAAATCACGTGCCAAGAATTAAATTATTTTGAAGTACCTAATAAATTTCGTTTATTTACCCAATAGTCAAACAAGCACTTGACACAGAAACGTGACCTTTTCCACCAGCTTTATCACAAGCAAATTCTCAATGAACGTCAAGTGACCATTTCCAACTTTTCCCGCGCAATCGAGGTGGCGTGCCAACAAAATGCATTAATCAACGTTACTTTACAGTTTTAATGACCAATTACATTCACTTGCAATTTGTAAATGTAACATGTTTTATTTAGCATAATTTATCTCGTGGTTTTTCAGAAAAGAAATCTCACAATGCGCTATAATATTGACGTGTTGAATAATGAGGTGTATAGCGCCCTCATGCATAGATTTTCCCACAATATAAAGAAATCTTCAATAATCCCTTCCCGCAAAGCTGTGACGCTTTTAGCTTACACACTAATTCAGGCTGATGTCATTGGTGTCTTACTGGTAATGTAATAGAAGTCACAATTCGCAATAAAACAATGACTTACAACAAGGTTCAGTTATGGCTTTGTGTTTACATTTTTCCAAAGTTTTCAAACCCACATGTTACGTCATTATCCCTTCACTTGTGTTTATTCAATTCAGATCCCAATTTTGTTTTGATGACAATTGTTTATTCTGTTAGATTAGGTTCCTTGAGAAAGTCCCTTTGAGACTGATTGAACTATAAGTGAAATTTAAATTCGTAGCATTATCATACAATCATATTAGAGCTCACGGTCATCCATAAACAAAATGGCCCATTGTTTGTCTACTATCGGTTTGAACCCACGTAAAATAGAAAAATAGAAAATTTCTGAATATTGAATTTTACATTACAAACATTTATTAACAAACCAAAGCGCCTATTCCTATTCTAAGCAATTAAGGATTGCAATTCCCACATAAAGTGGTCACTTCGATCGATTAATTCTAGAAAATATGATGGAGATTTTAATTATTTATAAATGTTTACAATTGCTTTGACATTCTACAAAGTTTCAAAAAATTTCTACCAACACCTTCATACACATTATAATGTTTACGAACTTTGAATAACATCCGCTGTGGGAAATACCTTTGAACCAAATTTTATTTATTTATGACTGAACTCACCCAATAGAACACCACGTATCAGCATTCCCTTCGGATTTCTCCACCGAGTTTCTATACGCAATGAAGGCATCGTGCACCTTCCCCTGCGCGGCGTAACACCGGCCCAGTAGGTACAATCCGGCTCCGGATTCCGGTTCGGCCTCCACGGCTCTTTGTAAGCACCATACCGCCGCCCGGGCGCGCGCCGCCGGCTCACCGAGACACATGCAACGGTGGTACAACCAACCTGAAATAATCAAATAAACATTGATTTTATACTTGCATACTTCCTATATTAAAGCTGGCGTTTTAAAACAATCTCAAAGAACACTATCGTGAAATATGAATCGTGTTTATGAGGGGGAGAGTGCACGCTGCAATCCAACAGCCGCTGGGCGCACTCGACTGGCCACGTTACCCCTCTCTCACAGAAGACTACCTTGAAATGTACTGCATTTCCCACTTTATCTTATTTCCCTAATGTACGTACGTGTTTCGGTAGTGAGTGAGATGTGCCAGAGCCCATTCCCATCCTATCCCTCCCCATTTCCCCGACCCTTTCTCCAAATCCATTCCTATATCCAAAGGTAGGCAGCGCATCCGGGGGCGTGCCAACGTTTGTCATTTTAGACTAATGTTGGCATGTATCACGGATGTCTATGGGCTACAGTATCCACTTACCATCAGGTGGACTGTATGCTCGTCTGCCACCTCCGTTCATAAAAAAAAAAAATATACAACATTTCCCACTTTATCCTATTTCCCAACACTTCCTTCAAATCCATTCCTTTAAATCTCCAAAAATAGGTAGCGCATCCACGGGGCGTGCATGTTGGCATGTATCGCGGATGTCCATGGCCGACAGGTTCCACTTCAACCGCCTTAATGTGCTCGTGTGCCGCCTTCTTACCATAAAAAAATGTTTGAAAATCGGCACAATTCAATTTTATACAAAGAAACGCCACATATGAAGCGGTTTTTTAAATATAAATACATAAAAAGATGTAGGTACATATATTTATTTACATTCCAATAAAACTTAGGGAGGCCTGTCAATCATCAATCAGATTTCAACGTACTATGGGAGCACATCACAAGTCACCGTCCGCAATATTACTCGTATCATAATAATGTTTGCAACATCTAACAACCACCGTGGCCGTAAGTTAATCAACACTGGATAAGGTCTATATTTATTATTTATGGTAAATGCCCGAACGGATGATCGAATGTGGTAACTGGGGATCTTTCTACGCTACTTCTCCCGGTACATGATCGCCAGGGAAGACTCGTCTACCCCATGGCCTATCGGTTCTACGACCCAGATAGATATGGCCTGCCCACTGTCGCTTACTTCAAACGGACATTGAAAGAGGGCGTTTTTTTCAACTGTTCCAACAGTGGAGATAATGCCAAATACAAATTAATGGTCAAACAATAACGGAGCAATCTCAGCTTTAGTGATCCTGCTTCCTATGTCAAATTCATGAGATAATCGGTTCAAATCCCATACCAGTGTATTTTCAATAGATTTTTCAGCGACCACCAGCTAGTTAAGGGGAAATATAGTGAAAATAAACCGCATGCTTATGAATTATATAACATTATAATCTCATGCAATACTGTAAATACCGGTATACAACATTGTAAGGATCAGCTCTTTTATAGCAACAAAGAAAGGTGGCCGATGACGATGACTCAATAATCAGTTTGTCACATAGACATTGGAATTTCAAAAATTTTATGCATTTTCTGACAGTTTTTATTAGCATAATATAAACATCACATTTAATGCAGGTCAGACGATAATTACTTCGAAACAGGAATTCTGAATGAGTCGTTTTTAAAATTGAACTTTATTTAATTATGTCATAAAAATGGTGTTCATTGTCACTACATATCATAAAATAAGAAACATTATTGGCGAGGGTTTATATCGTCTTAACGTTAATATTAGTTGTTCGGTTACATTCAGGTAAACTGAAACAGGTTTCGATCAACACCACTCAACAAGTTTCTCAATATTTTAATATGTTTATGTTATTTAATCAAAATATGCCTACTGACTTGTACTATGAACTAAATACATCCTTCATTTTCTATAAATACATATGTGCAAAATATTAAATTCATAGAATACGCGATTGAGATTGAAGAGAGACAAACTTACGAATTTATCATTGGCTACATGCGCTCTAGTCATAAAAACCTTAATGAGTAATGTACTGTATACAGATCATTATGTATAAATTTATCATTTCAGCTATTAACGTCAACGTCAGTGTGCGTGTCGCTGTAAGATGCAGGCTTCCCCCAAGGTCAAACGTGTACAAAGAGTTCTTTGCCCTGTTTATCTAGTTGTTTCAGATCACCTTCAAGTTCTCCTGGGGCGTCCGATTCAACATTTAAATGAATGAAGGTCTTACTTAAGGTCAAGTTCACTGCACTTATTGTTAATTGTATGGTAAATGATATGGCGATTATGTATGATAAAGATAAAGACTTACCGAGCTGTCTGCAGACATCTGCTTTTAAAGTAGAAGAAAGCTGCGGCTCTTCCAACAGTCTTGCGTACGCATCCCTCGCTGCTTTCCTCAGCCCCCGAGCTTCAAGAAGGTGCGCAGCATGAAAGCTCAGTTCTAGTCTGGTAAAAGTAGCATCTTGGTGTGGGGCTAGCCTGGCTCGTCTGAAGTGGACAGCTGCCACAGCCCAATGCCGGCGCGCCTTGAACATAAGCGCAAGCCGAAGGTGCGCGTCCGGTGCTCGAGAGAAGCCGGGCGACACATACAATGCCATATGGAGCGCCTTTGTAGCCCTGCCAGAAAAACGATTAACAAAACACCCGTCGCAAAACATAAGACACTAACAATACTTTGTATGAACTACCAACACAATACGCTATTTAGCAGATCCCTGTCAATACAAAACAAAGAGCTATCGTAAAACGATTCGTTTACATTTAAAAAGCAGCACAAATAAATGTTCAGACTAGAACACAATGTCAAAGTCTGCACTTGACCGGCCCACAAGGTCAGACGACGCGTAAATAAAGTACGAGCAATGTTGTCATAATAAAAGTGCCAGTACACAGACCCGTATAAAATTGTGGGTCCCATAATAAATCTTTAGAATTTACTTTTTTTGAAAAAAAAAATTGAGCGATATCTTTAGAAAATTTTTCAGCGAACGATGCAATAACAATGCAAACGAAAAAAGTTTTATGCTTTCTGTCCGTTCTATCCGTCTTAAAATCTAAACCGGTCCGCTTTTGTGTGGCTTTTACACAGATTGCATTACGCCATGTGGATCTGTTAAGTCTTTGATTATAGTAAGGCTGCTCCCAGTAAAAAAAAAGCCAGGTAGATGATATTTGATGGTAAAGAGAACTAAGATCGAAATATGACTGTGCATTGGTAATATTAAATGTGGAATGCACCAGGAATGACCAGGTGGGTAAGGTATCAAAAGACAGCAATGGAGCGTCCATAATATCCGTAAGGGTATATCGAGGAGCGCATCACCGAGGCGTAACGTCACCGATGCGCCCGTGGGGTCGGTGACCGTCTGAGGTTCGTTGGAGCAATCGATCGGACGATGCAACACAACGTCTAGACAGCGACCGCAGTCCGATTTGGATGGAACGCCTATACTGCCTTTATTTAGATGACCTCCGCTGACATTTGCATGCCGAAACAAAGGAGCGAGACAGGTGGCGTTCAGTACTCGCTCGCTGCGATACCGACAACTAAAATAATTAAGTGACGATTATACACATAATTGGCGGCGGACGATGGGAGCTTTCACCCGGCGCACCGCCCGCAGCAGTGCTCGACATATGTACCTACCGCCGACATCAAAGCCGACATACTGCTTATGCATTGTTCACAGTAATGAGCTATGATTGCTGGTTGTCACGCTACATTCAAAAGTCCACCACCCTCGATACTTCCCTATTCCGAACGTATCGAGGAAACTATAAATTATTCGATTAGCGAGCGAAGAAAAATGTTTTTCTTTAATAACCGTTACATAATGTATGAGAACAAATTAGAGAAAGTAGACACGGCAACAACATGGGCTGGTTGATTGTTACAGATATTGTTAACGCGCACATAATTTCAGTGAATGTAGTGTAGTATGCATGACTCGCTGCATCTTAAATTTTAAGTCGCAAATTAATGGTGAACTGCATACTTAACACATACCAAATAAATATTAAGATTAAGGTACTTCCATACTAATGATGTACTTAGTGATTGATGACAATGATGACAAACACTGTTCTTGAATATTCATAAAAGCAAATATTTCGAAAACATTTTACACAAAATATTTCAAAATGTTGCTAAAATGTTTACAGACATTGTTCAACGTCGAAGAACAAATATTTGCGAACTTTGTTGAACCATCTTTACAAAATAAACAAGTCTTTTATTCTAGGATTGTGCGTAGAAAACATTGACTTGATAAGCGACAACTATAATGATATATTTTCCAGTGTAAAGTATCCGTGTACATTTATTTGCATGTGGGAGTAACTATGGTTAAACCGCCATACGCAATAACAAACGTATGCTGATAACATAAGTAAATGCATTTGAATATTGATAACAGCAAACATCGATCATAATGTTAATCACAAAAACCTCGACATTATTTGTAAACTAAATACATAAATCGAGATACTTAGAGGAATGTATCGAGAATTGTTAATTTATAATTCGCCTTGCTCAGGCAGTGTCGAAGGTTGCGCAGATTATTTCAATACTCATCTTTACTTATGTGTACAATAAAATCATATCAACACATGGCAAAGTATCCGGGAATACGTACGGATTGATTATAATCTGACTCGCTACCTGCCCAACGAGACGCAGTACCGATTCGCTCAGGTAGAGAAATTATGTATACAGAACCCTACTTATACAAACGAAGTGCTCTTTTTAGCTCATTGCTATTCGGATACGTAGCGTGAAATAATCGATTTTGTATCGCGTTGAATGAATGAACATCTGTTATCGAAACACTGCGATGGGATTCAGTTTTATACACGAACGAAAAACGATAATATCGATAAAAGTATATTCCAGATAGACGTGCTTGGTTTGTCAATTGCAGCGAAATGTTGTCAATTAGTGCAAGAACTGAAGTCACATAGCACGTATTGTTATGGAGCGTGTGGTGGTTCAAGTAGCAGCAGAGTGGGTGGGGGGGGGGGAGGTTGGTGAGCGAGAGGGAGAGCACTGGCATGAGGCAGCTCGACCTGACCTAGTTCTGCGCATTCGCGGCGGCTCAAGGACGGATCGACCGCTATTTATAGAGTTCATTCGTCGGTCGTCATAGCATCGCATTCACTTTACATAACTGAAATAAGCTGTCGCTAGGTGCGCGCGCCGGCACGTCATTCGAGCACCTGAGAACTCGCGCGCTTTCCCACGAAGACGAAGTGAGGGGAGTGATTACGTGCAATTATAACCCCTATAAACTCAAGGACTTGATTGACCAAATCATGAGATCACACATTCTTTAATCGAGGTCACCTTCGTTTTCATTCATTCATTCATTCCCCTATTCGTATTAAGGTCTGATATTTCTCACATCACAAAGAATAGTTCCCAGCTATCGTCATCTACTGCTTTCCTCCTGCATTCTAACGTTATCGTCTGACCAACGCGACGACGGATTGTTGATTTTCTTGTCAGTTCTTTGTTATGTGTTTATATTTCCTGATATTTAGTAATGACAATAGTTAAGTATATCGCCTCATTCTAGTACTCGTGATCGCATGACGCAATGCAATGCATTCATCCATCAGTGCACAGTTCACCTGGGCACGTTGCATCACGGCCTTGGTGCCACGGCAATAGCGCGGGGCAAACTGCAATTGTATGCACCGTATGCTGTGGAATTTTGTAGGCTTATTGAGTTATTCTTTTCAATGCATTGTTCTCAATTGTTCTTCGTATTGGTGTCAGGTAGTGGTAAGTGCACCGCTGGAAATGTAGTAGTTTGTTTAAAAACGAGCTTACTTCGCTGTGACAAAAAATTAACTCATAGTCAAATATAAATTTCTCATTTGCGAGCAAAGAAGTTCCTGTCGATGCAAAATGTTTCTCTATAAAGGTGTTTAGCGAATAGCGAAAGAATTTTCTAAATCAATGCAGTAGATTAAAATACTCAAAGATACACCCTACAAACAATAAAATTTAGTTTGTAGTACATATACCAAATTCGTCTATGTGAATCATGTGATGACATTGAGAGTAAGCGTTAAAAATACCTACGATGGGCGTCGTGTCTTGGCAGCTTGTTTACAAATACGCAAAACGCATTTCTTTCAATACATTTATATCTGTCCTCTGGTGTCACTAGGCGAACATTGTCTATGACGATTATTCTAGAACATTCAAATACGAAAATTACAATAACTAGGCTGATTGACTTACTGCGTCCATAATCGTAAAGGAAGTCCCGAAAAGTAGGACAATGGTGATTGTTTTGATAACTCGCCTTTATTTGGCGAACCAATTGATAGTATCAAATCATATCGCGCATATTCCGTATAAAGGTTGATGTATTTAGTACCGTACGTGTTGTATATTATGTTGTACGAAATTGATAATGAAGGCGAGGGCTCGTTTATCGCTGCTGACGTCATGCTAGTTGACCTAGTTTCCAGTTTTGCTACCACTAACAGATTAACCTACGAGCATGTGATCTTATAATAAGCGTTATCTGGAGTTATGTGCCGACTATTTTCAATATTGGCACGCATTTCTTAGCCGTAATTTTGTAAAGTGGCTTGTTAACACGTCGTTTTACAATGAAGTAGGACTGCAGACGGCCTAAATTTTCAACTATTTGAATTATTTATGTGAAAATAAAGAGAATTAAATAGCGTAAAAACGCTTAAAAGTAACGATGTTATTGAATTCAATGTTAAACAGGTAAGCAAGGAAACGTTAAACAAGTCAAGCGAGATATGCTTGTTGCAGCGAAGTGCATTAGTGCAAGGCACGTAGAGGCCATCCTTACGGTACTTGAGATCTAGGTGCACAACTATGCTGGTACTTAGGTACTAACTTAGGTTTACTCAGTAAGGTATATTTTAGAAATGGACTATTTAATAAAGTTATTATATATTTACAAGTGCATTCATAATAGCTCTTTAGGAAACATTTTAGATTTGGCAAGTCACAACTCACACCGTAGTTTATTATTATTTTAATAGTAACTTATATGTTTATTCACTATGATCAATCGTTTATCTTGTGAGTTAAAGTACATTTGTACAAAAATATTCATTGATTGTCGAAATAGGTCAAATTGTTTGTAGACATTGATAACACGATTTCAAAGATTTTGATGGATCCATTAAAATTACATTGGGAGTGTTATTTAACTTTTCAATATTTTTGTACTGAAATCTGGAGTGAACTGGACTGAATCTGGAATCTGAAATCTGAAATCATTTTTATTTAAACTATAGCAACAACATTTTTGTTGACCGTGTAATAATAATATGTAATCATAAACATACACACGTTAGATGTCACACTAAGCACGTACAGTAAGTACATAGATACTGCAGCGAGGCCTTGATGCGACACATACGCGGAAGTGAGTGGCTCGTGACAGCTGCACTCTGCATTACACTCGGTGCATACAACGCATTGCACAGAAGTGAAGCGATGCACACGACTCGCAATATTATGCCAGTACCTACATTACAAAACGGGTTTGCACTGAGGTTACAGGAACTATCAAACGATACGCACATTTCATATCTACTAGATAATTAAATTACAAACGTCATCTACTAGCAAACAGGCGTACATGTTATGATGAAATAATGCGCGCTCTTGAAACATTTCATACACCAATTAAACGCGTCAAATTCTTGTGCGTGCGTGCTATTTCTATAAATAACTACATAGTTACAAAATATGCAGGAGTAAAAGCATTCTCGTGTTTGAGTTACAACGTAAACTTATACCGGATATATTAAACGTTTTGAAAGTTGGAATTGAAGCCCACATAATATTATGCACAACGAAGCTCCCCTAACACAAAATGAACTGAACATTCTGTGCTATTATTACATTACAATCGGCGGAGTGCCCTCGATAACTACCCCATGGCACACAAGTGTCGTAACAAGTCCAATACTTATTTACATGCAGCAAAATTAAAACCTCTGCCCCATCTCTAACATTAAAAGGGTTCAACCCTTTGAGAAATTTTTAGTATACGACGTCATAGATTGTTCATCGGACAATAGCGAGGGCACTAGTACATACGTGCACGTTGGAGTCGCACGCACGCCGTGCGTGCGGGCGGGATCGCGGGCTTGGGGGGAGGGCGGGGCGAAGGTTCAATAGTGACGTAACACCATCTCTCAAGTTTCGACTCACCGGAGCCCTTCCATTGCTCCCTTTTTACTGTCGCCGGCCGCTTTCTAATAGCCATTGTGCGTAGCGTACAACGTGACGGTCGGATTGCAAGTACGGATCGACATCCGTGAGAAACGCTTCACAGCGATCATGCACGAACAAATAACTTCATACGCCCTATACTACTTGCACCTGTAACTCGTTTAATATGTTTGTTACCAAGCACTCTTGAACACAATACACCTACATTTTTTATTATATGACACATATTCAAAGATTTTCATATATGTAGTTAGAGAGAAAGTGAAAGAAGCTACAAGAACCATGACCAACAAAGAATGTGACGGCATTCTTGCTAATGGAATGTTATCATTATAAAGAAACATAATATTTCCACTGTGAGAATTCTAATTTCAGAAATTATGTTGCTGATGTAAGGAGTACGCATTCTAAACAGTCAGATTAATTTTCCATATAAATGTCTTTACTTGAAAACCCGTCGCATTTTAAGGAAATCAAACAACAGCTTCGTCGAAATTTGTAGTTAGGAAAACATTTTGTGACCTATAGTAGAATAGCTATAAAATGTGTAAGATTAAGTATGTATCATGTAGGTACTTCAATTTCACGTAACCAGCGATGTACAGTCAGTTGAGTTAGGTATTTTGTTGCTAACAAAGCAACAAAGCTCGGTTACTCATAGTGGCCTTGCGGGCGTGACGTCGCGCCGCGCCCGCACTTACGTGACGTATAGTGATTCGTGACGTATAGCTTTTTTCGCGGAAATTCCGGCGCGGCCATCGCTCGCGGATCAAGCGCGACAACGCAAATCAAACGATTCGGAACATCGCTAGTGCTAAAAATCATTTATCAGCGTGACTCGTGCATTTTTTATATTTAATAGATAGATGGATACATATATGTATTTTATTGTACATCAAAATATACATAAGAGAAAAACAAAATAGAGGTAATTAGAAGTTCAACTGACGGCCTTGTGGCTAAAGCGATTTTTTCCAGGCAACTTGGGGTGGTAAGGAGAAGTTTGTGAGATGAATGGTTAGACGGTGCAATAAAAATAGTGCTGTCTTAGTTAAATGAATCACTTTATAGTAAAAGCTTTATGAATTTGACAGAGCTTTTCTTTACACTCGTATTAAGAAATCAATTCATTGTTTATATTGATTATTAAAACAAAGTAAAAGCTGTAACAGGCTGTTTACATTATTAAGTTTTGATTATTATTGGCAAATTTATTTTATTTCCTTAAACCTTTATTAGGTGAATCCTGAAAAGTTTCCAGTTGTTTACTTTAAAATGTTGTGTCGCGTAAAACGATATCTATATATTGTAAAAAAAAACTTATATTTTTAATGAACAATATATTTACGTACTTTTCTTGTCATTCTTGTGAAATGCAAAGTCATATTGTCGTAAATGAAAATCTTTTGAGGAAGTTCTAACATAGCTGTAATATCATAAGAAACATCTCGTTTCTTATTAATGATAAACAAAGAACTCGCGCCTCTTTGCACGTGTAAAAACAAAAACACTAGTAGCGTAAAAACTAGGGCAGTCTTCTTGACACAGTTCATGCCCTGCGTGGGTGGCTGTCCTACAGATGTGGGCGGTTCACTTACGTAACCCAAACAACCGAAGGGCACTCGCTTGCAACACAAACCTTTCGCAACAAACGCCCTATCGCTTTTTGTACTAGCATGACAAACATTTCGGATAGCAAAGAATTAAGAGTTCGCTGCGACCATATTTAGTATCTGTGAAGTTAATGTGTACGTTTGTTTGAACATTTGGTAATGTAGGAAGCGATCTCTCGAGAGCGAACGAGGTCATTGACAGGGCGAAGGCGTGCGGCGCGGATGCAGCGAGTGCACCGAGCGAGTTCCGGTGCACTACGCAGCAGGTATAAATAGCGATCCGTTAGTGTCGACGACCGCGCGCCGTAACCATACTACACTTGCCATGTTCTCAGCCTCAACTCTGACCTAGTTATTAACAAAGAGACATTAATTACTACGTCACGAGACAAGGGAAATTCCATAAAATGGAAAAGTCGCCCTCGCCTTGGTAGTGTGAGTGTGAGAACGCTCCGCAGAGACGCGCTTAGCCCGAAACGCAGTTTAGAACCCGGATGGGGGAAGGAGACAGGGGGGGAAGGGGAGCGAGCTAATAATGCATACGCCCTTCGTAGACTACTCGATAGAGGCAAAGCGGTGCGCGCGCGGCCCCTCTCGCCCGGCGTGGCCCTATGCGTGAAAGGGCCTTTGCTTACGTGACGCGGTGCTCGTTGCGGGCCGAAGTGCGGGGGCAAGGAGCCCCGCCCGCACATCTTCCGAAGCTCTGCTTAGATGCACTCTTCAGCTGGGGTCGAGCGTAGAGTCCTCTACTGCGCATTTACTATTATAGCGGCCCGTCCCATACGCAGGCTAATTTACATTAACGAGATTGAATGCGAAAGTACCGCTAGTTGCCATGGCTGTAACATCGCGTAATGCCCCTAGATAGACGTAGCTCTGTTAAAATCCGGTTAGGTAGAATACTCCGCTATTCTGTTACTATGTGGCGGTCTCCGTTCGGCGAGCTCGTGTCTGTTATATAATGTAGCCATTGTGATGTCACGATTCGCATGAACGTATTATTATAAAATGTATGTTCACATTTGCACCTGACATTGCAATATAATTAAAAACAGACGTTAAATAACAATGAACACGTGCAGTAAATAGTGGTCTTAATCTGTACAGCACTTTTAGATGAAAATTCATCAGAAAATTATCAAATTGAACAACAAGAGTAAAGGTAGATGTCAATATGTTTTATTTATGAGAATATATTTAAAGTCCAATTTTACATCCAAATCTCATCCGGATATGAGTTTAGGACCGTATAATTGTATTGTTCAAAACTGTTCAAAGCAGCGCAGCAACGCAGGGTCAATAGCGTTGCATCTGCAAGTTAATTGCACACACACGTATTCTATGGTGCAGCATAAATAATCACGGCACGCGCCGACCGCTGCGCATAAATAACCTAACCACTGCCATAAAACTTGTCATTTGCAAAACGCTATTAAAATAATGCGCGACCATTTGTCCCAACCCAACAACGTTAAAACATCTTTTGCAACATTTTAACGTGTGTTAAAGTTAAGAAACAAAGTTTAATGAATATAAGCTACATGCAGTATAGTACAGTTAACATGATAAGAGAAATCTGTGCAGAGAGTAGATACGCTACAGTCCACCGGAAAAGTTCACCGGTAAATTAACCGAATGCAATCACAGTTAAGTAGCGAGCGAGCAACGTGTGGGGAAAATTTATCGCTTTCTACTATATTACTCACTGTGTACAACCGATGCATGTTGTAAAATGCATAACAATATCTATCATCGGCCAAGGCGCGCTGACGAGACACGTTGACCGATAAGCCAATTAAACGACGAGTATACGATATGCAGTAGTAATAAACCGAATGACTTTTATCAATTTATCTTATGTTTCCAAAACAATAGATATAATGAATAATGAGGGTGTGTGTACACTTGATACACCAAACCAAACACTGAACATCTTCAGAAATATATGAATATTGTAACTGCGCTAATCTGACTGTAATGTTTACTCTCTGTTAGTCTCTGGTTAGTGACATTTAGTGGTTCGGCTAGAGTGGTGGCTGCTTCTAAATTTGTGCTCACGATAACAATGAGATTCTCCAGAAACCATTATTGTAATGTTTGATGTCCAAAACGAGTTAGCGGTAACAACAATTATTAAATTACATAAGGTTAGACAGTGCCTAAATGTTGGCAACTATTAATTCTGAAGAAAATAAACGTCTGAAACGTTTAAAAAATAATATACATTAGCATGCGTGATAAATAATGTGTAGATATTTAAAAGTAGTTTATTACAAACTAATGGTTGCAGGACGTGAAAGCGGCGACGGCAGATGTATCCGCCAAGTGATTTCCTAGTGTGTGTAGCGTCTAACAAAGGGTCCAAGCTAGTTCAAGGAGCAGCTGATGTCACGACAGGTGGTGGCAGCAGCCGACATACACCTGCCGAGGGCACGCGCCACCGCAAGCTGCTCTAGCAATTACATAGCATTCTTCATTACCATCGATATAAATGTACCTGACATTCTATCGCACATGAACCAGCAACTGACTACAAATGTCAAGTTACATAACGCAAGTAAGTAAATAAAATTCCCAGTAAAAACACTCAAAAATAAGAAAAAATACTAGAAATCCGCTTGAACGATGTACCTTGAATAGTAATGCAGGAATTATACATTGAAATAGACCTTGTCTATCGAGAGGACAGGACTAGGTTTACTAGAGCATTCACAACATGAATCAATGAATGATAAAGGCGAAGCTGCGAAACACACGATTACATTTTCATTTAATAATAAGATTTTGCATTATTATATTAATTTTGCTCACGGATAAAATGTGTAAATTTAAGCAAATAATTTGTTTCAATGACGCAATTGTCGTTGGAAATACCATGTTCCGGCTTAGATAGACATGAAAGGACTCGCCCAGCATACTAACGAACAAGTTTTACGAGCCGAACAAGTCTAGTTGTATGAGAGCTTCAAAGTGTAGGATACCGTTAGTGGATGCAGTTACCGGTGTTGCGTAGATAATACGCGGGACCGGTCCGCGACCGATAGCCGCCGTTGCTTGGTGATAACCAACACGATATCGCAAATACGGGTACATAAAAGATGGCTGCGCGATAGACGGCAGGCACGCGTATCAAATATGACAGGTATCGGGTATGTGTGATGTTACTAACTATTAAAGTGATATACTATGAGAGGTAAATACTCTAAAAGCCTTCAACGAATGAACTCGCTAATACGATTAGAGGCTTTAATTTGCAATTCGGTACGAATCGTTCAATTATAAATTTTGGTTGCGAATTGCGATATCTAGATTCGTGGAACGAAACGAAAAACTGGTGACGAGCTCGTGACTCGAGTGAACAAAAGGATTTTATCTGCGTAAAAACTTTGGGATTTTGTCATTTCGATTCGTCAGAATTAGAGGTTTTTCCAAAATGAGGAAGTATGCATTAACTAATCATTGTCGCGCAAAAATACCGTTTACCGGTATCAAAATTACGTAACCGTAACCCGGATAAAAGTGCGCGAAATCCGAGCGGGTACGTATACGTGACTCAGTCATTTTCTCGTATTCATACGTAATGAATAATGACGATAGTGACTACTCATCCCGTGTGTCACAGATAAGTTTTACTACGAGATGGAATTATGTGTAACGTATTCTCGCCATTGAATGGAGTTCAATTACTGGAATATTTCAAATATTTCCGCTAAACCAAATTAATGAAATGATTCACCTACAGAGCTAATATTCGTTTGTATACATGAGTATGAGAACTTAATTTGTGTTCAAATGTGAGAATGAGTACAAAATAAGAGAAAATAGTGATTAAGATTTAGGTCATAGTGACATGAAACTTCTGTAATATAATAGATGGGTACTTCTTTACTACGTTGACGTCTATATTCTATGTGTAGTTATTGTAAACGGCGTAATGTCATTACATTCGTAAGTAATGTTAACTTAAATAATATAAATTGTTTAGATTTACATAAAATTAAAGTACAATAAAATGTGTTTAACTACATCGCAGACAAATCAACATTCGGTTTTTTGATGTTTATCCAATTATATAATAATTATTATTATAAATAAATATTTAGCACTTTTCTTTCGCACAATCATTCATGTTCATACCAAAATGTACAACTAATAGCGATTCATCTCTTTCGTGCGTACCTATAAACCGTAACATCCATTTTCGTAACATCGAGCGCTTTCTATTTGAAAGGGCTCGAGGAAAGTTGTCAATACTTTTGAAGAATATACAATAGTTTTCTCAAAAATAACTAGTTCAATTATTCTACATTTGTGAGCTGGGAATTAAACTGGACTTACAAATATTTTGCTTTTTGAAAGTTTTAAGATACCACGTCCATTAGCTACATAAAATACATCTGATATTATAAAAACACCGTCCGGGTACTTGTACCGTTAGTGCACTCAGTAATACGTGTCCCAACGCAACAATGCGTAAATGCAATTGCCTTGCATACTAGTGCATATGACTAGGCGAAGGGAGCGGCGAGGTATCGCAGTATCGCGTGCGGTGGCAGCGTTGCGGCTACACTCCACCGACCTACATTTTATGCGGCGAGTTCATTGTTTACCAGCCGTGCACGCATCGCCCTCACCAATATTTATACACTACCCTCAGTCGCAATCTCGTCTTCACATAAAAAATAGTTCGCAACTGGCGACCCGATCCGATGAATGGGGGAGGCCGCTCTAACCGGATACCTGCGAAATAACAACAACAAAAACGTATGCACATGCACACAAACAAAAACGCGACCTCTTGACGGGACCAGCTCCAGAGTCGTCGGACGTCGACGTAGGTGTCTGCATTTCGGAAACAAAACACAATAGAAGGAGGAGTGTGCGAACGTGACATAGGGATACTGGCGGCAGGTTGAGAGAAAGAGGAGGCATGAGGGCCGACGTAAACAAACCGCGAGCGGGAGCTTCGACCGCACTCACCATTTCGGGGATCCTCGGTGGATCCAGGGCGGAGTGAAGTGGCCACAGCGGCCCACGTAGTGAAGAGCGGAGACGTCGTCAATGGAATCAGCACAAGCACTCAGTCACATAGATGGTCCAGCGCACGCACACGGCACATACGATCACGACACGTCCCGTCCTACACTACGATCGCGGCCCGAGCCAATGCAGTTTACGTCACCGCATCCCGCTCCCGACTGGCTGTTCACGGCGTGAGCGAGCGACGACCTCGCTGCAGCGTGCACCGCCCCGCAACCCGCCGCTGCGCGCCCTGCCGCGCTCCCTCCCCGCGCCGGCCCTACGCCCCGCGCCCCGCGACGCTCGTCCTACGTCCGGTGAGATGGTGAATCACGAACGACACGATCGGGCTATGTTTCGCTTTCCGTCCAAAATTATTGTTCCTACACAAATTCATTGTCCGTCCGGTTTGTGACGAAACACGGAACGCTCGTTAACGATTATATTTACGTAATATATTTGTTTTATTTTTAAGATGGCATGTATCTTCATTGACGTATGTATTTGAAATACATTGGTGTAAAAGTATCTACCTGGGCACCCACTTATTTTTGGTTCTCTCGCTAGCATGAAGTTACTTATTGCCACTTATTGGTAGATTTAAATTTTACATGAAATATTATAAGTTTTGTTACAAGAACGACATCATAATAATTAAAGTTCTTTAGGAAATATTTTTAAGGTACCTATACTTTTTTCAGTAATATTTGTTATTGTAGCGATAGAAGTCTGCTAATATAGACAGAAATTTAAAATTATATATCTACTTTTGTTAAAAAAAAAAGAAAAAAACATTATTAAAAAGAAATCATAATCCATATAAAAGTGAGAACCATACTCACCATTCAAATGCATTATAATGATAGTAACACAGGCCTAATCCATATAAAAATAATGGATCCTTCCAGTTGTCCTGTTCCAAAGCATAGAATTTCTGATAAGCTGACATAGCTGAAACAAATAATTACATAAACAAAATTCCATTACAAAAGTCAACTAAATAATAATCAACATTATTATCACAATTAGAATCCACTCCAATTAATTATAATTGATTGGTAACTATATAAGAAAATCACAGATTTTTTGTTCAATGGTAGGTAGGATTGGAATCTCACAAACGTTTTTAATGTGTAAGTATTTTATTTCTATAAAATTTCTTCAGGACTGAGAAACAATTAGTGGGCTTTACTCTTATAATCCCTCTTGTATGTATCCTTATTGGGAGGGCTCATGCTGAATCCCACAGCGACGTGAAAGCGCCCGACTAGCCGAGTTACCTCTCTTTCACAAAAGCCTACTGTGAGACATACCAACGTGCTTAAGGAGTGAGTATATTTCATATTCTATTCCACTCATCGAGAGGAATAACTCACCATCCCATCCCAATGAGTCGAAATTACAATGGAATAAAAGAAACACCTTATCCCATTAACTCCCCACTGCTCATTCTATCCCATCCTCCACGAAAGAATGCAGTGTAATGGGATGACAAAAATTCTTAATCCCCATCTCCCTATTTCCCATCCGCACCAAGGTTTACTTCCAAATCCATTTTCAAATCTAATGTAGGCAGCGCATCTGGGGGCGTACGTTCGTCATTCTGGATTGACATTGGCATGTATCGGGGATGCAATGTCTGTAGGCGACAATAGCAACTCATCACAAGTATTTATTTCTATAAAAAAAGAACAATCGCATATGTTCCTGATCTTTCACCATCTGTTTTATTCAATATTTAATAGGGTATTGGATTATTATTAAGTAATAAAACTGGCACAAATTAAAAAAAAAATTAATTGCCTTCCTCAAATAGTCGTGTTTATTTCTTTATGTTTCCCTCGTAGTAAGAATATATAAGTGATTTCTTTCCCACACGTACCATTTTTAAGGTACGGTTAACAGTAAAATAGACCAAAAATTAAACATCTACTATTTAACCAGACGATTTATCATCTATCTGTTCGTACTAGTATATTGGAGCATTTAAAACAAAAAAAGAACAGAAACGTAATATTTTCTTAGGTTGGGATCCGGCTTGGGATCCAGTCATTAAATTAATTAAATCCCAAGGCCAACGCAATACTGCAAGACCTCTGGACACCGTGAGTGAATACTGCGTGCATAGGGAATGTTATGGTTAAAAAATCCAGACGGTAGTTCAAAAAATTTCAGACGGTAGTCCAAATAATTTCTTAATAACTCAAGTGACAAATAAAATCAATTAGTCACCCCGTGACCACGTCCACTGCAAAGTGTTCGCAACGTCGGGATATAAATAATGTCAAATATACGCGATTTAAACCGTTCAAAGTTGTTTGATTGCTAAGAACAGAAACGACAAAAAGCATCTTAAATTCGTAACTTTTTCTTTTATGACAGGAAGAACTTTTCGCTTAAAATGCGAACAGTAACGCAGCCTGACAAAGCTGCGTTCCAATGATCATATTGCCGCTGTTCAAGCTTTTTGCCATCCTGGTGGAATCGTTCTTGCTCTTCGCTGTTAGCTCCAAGATTCGATGCTAAAAAATTGAAATGCGAATGGAGAAAATGCATTTTTAACAACATTCTGCATCCCATTTCTGTGTATGTTTTTGTTGAGTAATAAATTGATGACTAAGTGATCTGCATTTTCTACTATAAAACATTAGTCATTGAAATTAAACAATTAATTTAAATTAATCACTGGATGGAGCCATAGCAACAACGTTTAGCAATGTACATGCATTCAAGTCTGTGTCATATTTTAGCTTTTGATCGAAATGTTGGATCTTCGTTAAATGATTACTTGTGCTGACCCTTCTTTCATTTTCTTCGCGGAATCCACGGCTTCTCTTGATACACAATACGACCAAAATCTAGAAAATATGGCTTCCACACTATTTCAGCTAAGTATTTTGCTACTTTATAATAAATATATCCTTTATATACACTTATTCCAATATTCTTATATCGTCACCCCTATGCCAAAACCACGAATGTGCAATTGGATAGTTTCGAGAAAAAACGATTTTAATTTTTATTCGCTGCGAAAAATCGGGATTATGCTTTAGGCCAGTGATTTCTCAGAATTATTAGTTCTACACGTCCTATCTACACTATGTGAGGTTCATGTTGTGTGCAATAATATCTAACAATAAGCCCTATAAACATCGCATTATCTAACAATCACCAAACATTAGTGGTTCTGACATAAGGGTGACGAATATACATACTATATAATATTCTATATACTAATACTTGGATAATATATACTTATATAATATTATATGTACTTATTCTATGGAAATACTATATAGAGTGATCTACACACAGCAAAACTTATTTGGTGAATTTTTGTGACGGTCACTTCTGTGAGTGTTAATTTTGAAAAACTATTTATTCTTGCTCGAAAATAGTTATGTATTTACAAAGATTCTAACAAAGTAGACAGATATCGTCAACTACGGAAGTTTTACATTTTTTTTTAATAGGAAAACGTTTTTAATAGAAAAAAAAGTGGATATTGTCGTCCATAGACATCCGCGATACGTGCCAACATCAGTCCAGAATGACAAACGTTGGCACGCCCCCGAATGCGCTGCCTACCTTTGCAGATTCAGGAATGGATTGGGAAAATGGGGACGGAGAGGATGGGGTGGGAATGGGCTCTGGCATATCTCACTCACTACCGAAACACGTACGTACATTGGAGAAATACGATAAACTAGGAAATGCAGTACATTTCAAAGTAGTCTTCTGTGAGAGAGGGGTAACGTGGCCAGTCAAGTGCACCCTGTGGTTGTGGGAATGCACCATGCACTCTCCCCCTATCAACCATACCCTACCGTAAATATGCGTAAAATGAGGGTACTTAAAAAACTATCGGCGTATACTCAAAACTAGTGATGGAAATATTTGGTACCCACTTTCAGTGCTAGTAAACTGCCATTATAGCCGTCCGTTTTCTGGGTACTGAAATCGTGTAATAATAAGGAATAAATAACTGAAGATATCAAAAAACGATCGATGAAATCAAAATATCAAAGGAGTTATCAAAGATTTAAAGTCAAAGTTATAAAAGGAGCGCGCTACTATATAAATGACGTAACTAACACAGTAGTGCCATTATAATCTCACGCATGAGTAATCCGCATCTCAAATATTCTCAAGGGCATATCTGGGTAATTTTATCTAGGTAATTAGTACATTCTTAGTCATCAGAAAATTAGGTAATAAAAACTGAGAAATCGTTTGCAATATGAGTTTATTTTCTTATACAGTTATCGAATAAGCCCGGAGAAATATATATCTCTAATCAAAACATTTGAATTTGTCGTAATGATTATAATAAATTGTGTAATGTAACATTACTAATGTAACACTAATAATTATGCATCAATAAACATTTTCAATACATATTATTCATTGCTTTGCAGTACGTACTCCACACAAGGCAACTTATAAATTTATATCTAACTGGCGAAGTACCTACTCTGTCACCTCACTTGTCTGGGTCCCCAAGATACAGGCCCCCTGCGTAAAGTATCGACCACTTGAACATTCGCACAAATACAAAGTTCCTTTGCAGCTCATTATCAACTTATTTAATAAGTGGTTTGATAGCGCCAACTGCAAATATAACATTGTAGAACAAAACCTATTCATTCAACAAGAACAACGAAAATTAACTTTAAATTCACCAAAATAACTCGTTTACGAACGCAATAAAAATTGTAATCCTTACGAAATCTCGGTGGGTCAATGCTGTAGTTTGGCGTTTGGATGCATAATATCTGCCAACACAGCCAACTTATTACACAGACTGTAAACTAATCCTCATTTGTAGCTTCCTCATTGTAAACTTATGTTCTGAGGAAATAAATATATTTGTAAAAAAAATCCACCTTAAGTCGGAAAAGATTCAAATCAAAATAATTTTCTAAATGCATATAACACTGTATCGATAAAATTCCAGCATTCATTGGGTTTTCCTTTCAATGATTTTCAAATTAAATAGAGAAAACAATGTGTGGAAACAAATATTACCCATCCATTATGCACATTTGTTTTCCCTGTGATATGGTGCAAATTGCAAAAGAGAAAAATACACAGGAAAATAATATTATGTTGACTATTCTTCTATGGTTAAAACATATATTTTTACTTATATGAATGGATTTTTTTTTATGGAAATTGAAACAATTTTAGACAGATTTCAAGGAATCTACCTGCAAATTTTCTGAGCTATGCCGCTCTCTGCTTCAAAGAATTAATACTTAAAGAGAATTAATTAAAAATACAGGGATAATAATTAGGCCTTACTCCGATTACGAAGATCACGACTCTTAAATTTTGGAGAAATTTCACTACATCTCAACTTTATTATAGAGTGACCAGCTGAATCTACAACATTGATCAGTTTCGAGGTAAGTCAAATTTAATTTAGTAGGAAAATCTCGGTTATAAAATCGATGATTCAAATACGTTCAATGGTTCCTTTTCAAATCAAAAATCTTTTCAAAAATTATAACGAGTGTTATTTATTTATTTCCTCTTTTTTTGTAAATTATTACAAAAGGCGCACTTAATGCCTTGCAGTATTATCTCCGAGTCAACCAGTTTCTGGAGGGGGAGAGTGCACCCTGCAATCCAACAGCCGCTGGCCGCACTCGACTGGCCTTGTTACCCCTCTCTCACAGAAGACAACCTTGAAATGTACTGCATTTCCCGCTTTATCCTATTCTCCAATGTACGTATGTGATTCGGTAGTGAGTGAGATATGACAGAGCCTATTCCCATCCCATCCTATGACTCCCCGTTTTGACAACCCTTTCTCCAAATCCATTCCTCCACGGATGTCTATGAGCGACAGTATCCACTTACCACCAGATGGACTGAATGCTCGTCTGCCGCCTTTTCTCTATAAAAAAAATCTTTGGGTTATGCAGGACATGAAGTGGTAGGGGAGTATATAAATGTAACAAATATAGAAGATAGAAAACAACTAGTATAAGTTAATACATATATATTTACATAGACTATAGACAGTTACGCCGTCGAAAGATTGCAGATTTAACAGTTGGTTGAGATAACTTTTGAAGTGGCAAAATATTAAAAAAAATACGATAATAATATTTTCATTGTTAATACGCGCTCTCAAAGCAATTTTCACGCGAAAATGACAGAGTTGCAATTTTACATTAAACGTAATCGTTTGGAGCATTAAATATTTATTAATAACAAAGAAAACTATTATTTTTTCATCCGTGACGTGCTGTTACAATGTTACATCTTGTGTGTAGTTCGAGATACTGAATACCGATACCGAATATTTGTAACGCAGTCTGAGTAAAATGTTAGAAGTGTATGAATTTACTAATTCGATTACTTTTGTGTGATTTGATTAAGTCTAATATTAAGCTGTGACAGAACAAGTAGGGTGGGTAGTTTACGATTAGGATCATAATTAAGATTTTTAAAAATTGTGTAACGATAGTTAAATCATTGCATTTTCTTAATATTATCGGTTAAAAATGGTATCACTGGCCTAACTCGCTATCGTCACTCTAACCTGCTGTAGCAAAGTCTAGTCTAGAGCATTTCGTGACGGCAAAACAGTCAGTCGTCCGTCGATTGTACTCGTGCGCACAGACTACGTGCCCCCAGTATTTGCTGATGCGTTTTTTTTTTGTGACCCGTCTATCTTCTGTTTGTTGTTCCTGCTTATTACGTTGACCTTGGCGCGAAATTGGATTCTGCATTGTACTTTGGACGTGATGTTTTAGTGCATAAATTGCCAAAACGTGGACTAACTTTTTAATAGCCAACGCCGCGAGCTTATAATAAATTACAGGATTATTTCGAGCGTGAGTTGCGAAATGGCGGACTTTTGATTCCTGTCACCCAAGTACAAGAGCGCGTTTTTCAGGTGCTTGAATCAGTATAAAAACACTTTTCAACATCATTATAGAAACAGTCGGCACATCTGGAAGTGAGGAAAATGTGTTACGCACACCAAAGAAAAACAGAAGAACAAAGTCCGTGATGGATGTTGACAATTTTAATGGAGATGGTATTCCTGCAGTGGTGGTCAAATTTTGCGCTCCCGAGTTGTCTCCGGTGCTTACGCGACTCTTTAGGCTCTCATATTCCACGAAAAGCTTCCCGTCAGCATGAAAGGTAGCTCATGTTCACCCTTTGCCTAAAAAGGGTGACCGCACCGACCCGGCCAACTACAGGCCAATAGCGATCACCTCCCTCCTCTCCAAAGTGATGGAGCGTGTTATAAACACACAGCTCCTTGGGTACCTAGAGGATTACCAGCTGATTAGCGACCGTCAATATAGATTTCGCCATAATCGCTCGGCTGGTGACCTTTTAGCGTATTTAACACATCGCTGGGCTGACGCCATTGAGAGTAGAGGCGAGGCTCTGGCTGTAAGCCTAGACATTTGACCGGGTATGGCACAAATCGCTGCTTTCCAAGTTACCATCTTTCGGGATACCCGAGGGACTATGCGAATGGGTTGCCAGTTTCCTGACTGGACGGAGCATCAGAGTCGTTATCGATGGTAGCTGCTCCGACACCATGTCTATTAACGCTGGCGTCCCGCAAGGCTCCGTGCTGTCTCCAACTCTGTTCCTTCTGAATATTAACGACCTGTTGCAAATTTGTGACATACGTTGCTATGCGGATGACAGCACTGGAGACGCCTTGTACAGGGGCCGCGCCAACATCCCTCGAGTCGGAGTGGAAGAGAGTCGCGCCAGGCTTGTGTCTGAAATCGAAGACTCTAAATCTAGTCTCGATTTGGGATTCCCTGAACCTAATGGATTTCAACCCCAGTAAGACGCAAGTCTGTGCATTCACCGCTAAATAAAACCCTTTTGTCGTAGCACCTCGCTTTCAGAGTATACCTCTTAAGATCTCGGAGAGTATTGGGATCCTTGGTGTCGACATTTCCAGTAAAGTCGAATTTAGGGGTCATCTGGAAAGTAAGGCCAAAATGGCCTCCAAAAAGCTCGGTGTGCTGAACAGAACGAAGCGGTACTTCACCCCTAGGCAACTCCTAATGCTTTACAAAGCTCAGGTGAGGCCCCATATGGAATATTACTCACATCTCTGGGCCGGCGCACCGAAATACCAATTAGACCCATTTGACTTCATCCAACGACGTGCTGTTCGTATTGTCAACGATCCCACTCTCACGGGCAGTTTAGAACCCCTCAGCGTTCGGAGAGACGTTTCATCTCTGTGTGTGTTCTACCGCCTGTACAATAGGGCATGCTCTGAAGAATTGTTCAATATAATTCCCACCTCGGGTTTCTACAACCGCACCTCCCGTCACAGAAGTGCATCCGCATTTCCTAGATACGGAGGTGTCGCGTACTGTTCGGTCCAAAAATTATTTTATATCGCGAACCCGTAAGCTGTGGAACGAACTGCCTCAAGAGGTCTTCCCACTAAACTACGACATGGGGTTCTTCAAGAAAGCTGTGAATAGGATTTTGCAAGGTCGGCGGCGCGCCCGTATACTCCCTGGTGTTGCAGGTGTTCATGGGCGGCGGTAACACTTACCATCACGTGAGACCGCTTGCTCGTCCATCCTCTTCTCTATAAAAAAAAAAAGACACTGAGAAATCATTTTTTCATTTCCGTATTCCCTATTCTATCACATCAACGAAAGTATTATTATTATGTGTTAATAAAAGTATTTAATGCTACTGCTACGATTGTCTATAGTCACATGATCACATCATTAGTTACATTAATCTGAAATATGTTATATCGGTAATGTGTCGACGGCCTAACTTTAATTACTCATACTCGTAAATATTATATGTACAGTAGAAAAAAATGCGATTAACCGGACTAATTGCTATTGGTCATTGAATTGTAGGAAAAAGGCAACTTCCGGGTATAAAAACGGTATAATAGGTATAATCAGGGGCACCGAAGTGCTCCCCGCTAAGACTCGTCGCACACTGCACCCTTTACCAGAAGCAACTCAGCGTACTTTTGACCCCCCTAGTATAATTACACTGGAGAAACATAGACGGCTCAAAGTGATACCCCGATGAGAAGTTTAAAGGCTAAATTAAACTGGCAAATTTCAAGTTTCTATGACTTTCTACTGCTACGATTGTCTATAGTCACATGATCACATCATTAGTTACATTAATCTGAAATATGTTATATCGGTAATGTGTCGACGGCCTAACTTTATTTACTCATACTCGTAAATATTATATGTACAGTAGAAAAAAATGCGATTAACCGGACTAATTGCTATTGGTCATTGAATTTGTAGGAAAAAGGCAACTTCCGGGTATAAAAACGGTATAATAGGTATAATCGGGGGGCACCGAAGTGCTCCCCGCTAAGACTCGTCGCACACTGCACCCTTTACCAGAAGCAACTCAGCGTACTTTTGACCCCCCTAGTATAATTACACTGGAGAAACATAGACGGCTCAAAGTGATACCCCGATGAGAAGTTTAAAGGCTAAATTAAACTGGCAAATTTCAAGTTTCTATGACTTTCAATTTTGAAAATATATGAACAAGAATAAATACAATTTTGTCACTCATTGATAATCAAAAATCTAAAGTACGAGTACTTCCAGAGGTGCTAGGAAGCTGAAATTTAGCATGCTGATAGAGATTGCAATAAAGCCAAAGGAAAAAATCTGAAAATGGAAATTTTCTGCTTTGGTTACCTCCAAAGTGAGAAGGAGGGATTACTATCATGTAAAACTCGATTAATTGTGGTAATTTCGCAATATATTAAATTGTGTATGTAGGTAGTATCATTAAAATGACAAAGTAAAGAGAAGAAAAAAAATAAAAAGTAGAAAAGTAAAACAAAAATGTTATTGACGAGAAACTCGAACGTGGATCACCTACTTGTAAGTCCATACGCATACGAGTTTAAATTTGAGTTTTTGGGGTCAGGGGTGTTGCCCTTCGGCCGCCATATTAAGGGATCATTTTGCAAATTTAAAAATTCCAAAATGTAGTCAGTGGTTCTAAATCGTCCCTTAAAAGGATATCTGCTAATTTATGGACACCTGATAATAGTATATATAATAGTATGTAAAGTAAACATTCATACTCCTATATAATATAACATACAATAATACTATTTATCGCCCGAGGCTTCACACGCGTGGAATTAATTATGTATTGAATTATTGAAGTGAATTAAAAAAATCTTTTTTTTATAGAAAGAAGTTGGCAGAGGAGCAGACAGTTCACCTGTTGGTGAGTGAGTAGTATCCCTGCGACATCTGCGATACATGCCAACATCAATTCAGAATGACTAATGTCGGCACATCCCTGAATGTGTTACCTATCTTTGTAGATTTAGGAATAGATTTGGAGAAAGGCATGCCAACGTTTGTCATTCTGGATTGATGTTGACATGTAACGTGGATGTCCATGGGCAAAAGTATTTATTCACTTGCCACTGGGTAGACTGTCTGCTTGTCTGTCGCCTTGTTTCTATATTTAAAAAAAAGAATCCTATTCACAGTTTTCTTGAAAAGCCCCATGTTGCAGCTTAGTGGAAAAAACTAAAATGGCAGTTCATTTCACAACTTTTAGGTTGAAAAAACCTAAACTAAAACTGTGTGTACTTGAAAAATGCACCATACACACAGTATTCTCTGTCAAGGAAGTGACAACTAATTGTGCTTCAGTAACGAGGGTGCAATGATAAAAACTTCAGGCATCACATTTAACAGCTCATTAGAACATTTCCCATTATACAGGTGATAGAAAACACATTAAAAATAATCTCAGTACAAAAGCACATTAAAAATAATCTCAATACAAAGACAATGTCCAAACCTTTAGCATAGTCCTCTAACAGAAGATGAAAATGTCCTAATTTGCAGTAAGTCTTAGGGTCTATACAGATATCTCTTCTTGCACCCGGTGAACAAGCTCTTTCTTCCTCCTGTGAACAAACATTATGATTCATAATAATCAGGAATGATTCATAATTTACGAATATTTAGAACAGTCAATACAATATCAACCTATAATATCCTACTACAGGGTTCTCACCTATTAATACAGATTCGTGAGTCCTCACTAGGGTTGATATATTGGTACCTACATTAATGTTGTAGAATGTACGTTTAGGGTACGATGGAACTGACATGTGCCAAGGCATAAATGTTCCTTAAAAAGAAGAAAAAATAATAAAAAAGAAGATAATATTAAACATACCCCACATTTTTAGTTATTGGATAGACACGTTTTCTTACAATATTTTCCTTTACAGATTAGTTATTGATAATTGAATAATATATAGTATATATTAGTTACTAGGCTGTCACCATTTCAAAGAAAGAATTTTTTAAAAAGCAAATAAAACTATTGACATAATAGTACAGAGTATTAACACAGTGATACCTACCCTCACTCCCAAACTCTCCACCTTATCACAAAAACAACCACTTAAAGATATAGTTTTTGTGATAAGGGAGTTTAAAACAAATTAAAAGTGTTTGAAACAGGCTCTCAAACAATAAGAATAATAATTTAGATGCTCCTTAAAATGATTAGTGTGCTTAAATGATTAATAATATGCTACATTTCTTTAAAACTTGCAATAACTTCCAGTATTCCAAGTACATGATAACATCTTGGAAACATAGTGAGAAAGCTAGCTTACCAAAGAATTAAAAAAGTCCGGGCATGAATATTATGTACCAATCTACTGTTTTCACTGATCTGGGACCCTGTGGGACTGTGGGCTTGCACCCTGCAGATAGACCTTATAACTTTATAAAGTTGTTGGTGTTTTTTTTATAGACAAGTGGGTGGACGAGCAAGCGGTCCCACATGATGGTAAGTGTTACCACCACCCATGTACACCTGCAACACCAGGGGGTATGCAGGTGCGCTACCAACCTTGCAACTGTGTTTTGTTGCTGCAACCAGCAACTGTCACTGGTAACTGAATGTTGTCAGTGATGGCAATTGAAAGATCCTACATCTACACAGCGCCTAAGTCAACTTTCACCTTAACTATTTTAGACCTGAGTTTTCATCCTCGGGGGTTTAAAAGACTAAATCTATATGGGTAAGTCTTTATAAAAATAACATTTTTGGATGCAGATTAGTATTAATGTAATGATAATTGTGTATAATTAAAATAGATTGCAATAGTACTGATATGTCTACAGAACAAGGATTAAGTCCTCTGATGTATCAGGTATAAGATGTTTACTGTCTGGTCACTGTGAGCTGCAACCAGGTGATTGATAGCTAAACAGGAATTAAATATAGTTGTTTAAAAGTATTCACATGTTTAAAAGTAACCTCACAATGGGTTTTGCTATCAGCTTTCAGTGAAACATACAGTGGGGCAGTATGAACTAATTTTAATTTCATATCCATTCTACCCCACTGGTTGGACAGACAGGAATAAAGTGACTTGACAGTTAATCAATTGACAGCATGTGCCAGATGGTTAAAGATTAAGAAAAAAACATTAGTACCTTAACTTGTACCAACATTCCTTCCAAATACTTAACAGCTTTAAGTATGAGCGCTCTAGTCCTGACATGTTCACTGCCCCGCAACTTCAGGAAACCAAATTGGCGACTGAAAATTTAAAAAACATTTTTATTTGTAAATTGAAAATAATAAACAATAGTAGTTTAGAATAGTATTCAGAAATAGGTGTATATCAGAAATTAACATATTTAGAATATGTTAAACTAACTTAAGAAATTGCATTTTAAAATTCCAGGCTTAAATAATTAACATCTATCCTATGACAGTGACTAACTCGAGTGAGATACATAATATTTCGTATTTCTAAATGTTAATAAACTAGCATCACATCGTGTCTCACTTCTTAAAATCTTATATTGGCTCCGAAATTAAGCCGCGTGGATTTTGCGTATCGTGTATATAGCGAACGTACAGACAGAGGTGTTACAGGGACTTTATTTTAAACACTGCAATTAAAGGCAATGAGAGTTACAGGTCTAAATATCAACTTTAACTTTTTTTAAAGCCTTTTGTAGCAGTTACAATAACTCCGACGCAAAGACAATACTCCGCTTCTTACACAACAAGCTACTTGACCATTTTTATTTGACCATGGTTTGACACAAAAAGTTTTCATGTGACTTGTTTATTTATGAACAGATTGTTTATTGACGTGTTGCATGCAGTTTTGTATCTGATTACTTTTTAAAATATTCAGATAAATTAGTTATTCAAATAAGTACCTGTCAAGCTCTGACAAAACTTGCAACTCTTGCGAGGTTAGATGCAACTCTTCTTTTTCGTCCATTGCATAGAAAATACCATAAATTATTTAAACTAAACAATTGATATAGACATTTGGATAATTTATAGAAAATTAATTAAACTTCACAGATATACAAGAATTAGATTTCACTCAAAAAATGGAAAAACACCGTAAGTTGGACATACGATGGAAAGACGACGAAACGTCATAATAAGAGTTTCATTCAACATACATCAACAACTAAATCATAATAAAAACAAAATATTCTGAGAAAGTAATTATCATATTTTTTAACTCTTTATGTAATATATCGGTTAGGGGAAGAAATAGGTTACAAAATAACAAAATAAACTATTAATTTATAATTAAATGTTATTAAAAATCTCAGCAACGTAAAAGGTCACAGTGAAAAAGGAACGTGAATGTTTTTTTTTCTATATTCTTGGAGACCTAAATACAAATTTCTTAAGCCATTTGTGTATTGTTTGTTTCGTTGACATATTTACTTAAAATTTATTTGAATTCGAGCTGCTTCGAGGTTAAAGAGGTAAACTTTAGTTTATTGCTTACAATGTGATTTGTAGTGGTAGTCCTCTTGTTTATTCGTTCCAGTAAATAATTAACATTTGGCACAAATTCCTTTTCATTTTTTCATTATCTGGATGGTACTATTATTCATTTCTCCATCCAAGGAGTCCACTTTATTTTTTTATAGAGAAGAGGGCGGACGAGCAAGCGGTCCCACGTGATGGTAAGTGTTACCGCCGCTCATGGACACCTGCAACACCAGGGGGTATGCGGGCGCGCCGCCGACTTTGCAAAATCATATTCACAGCTTTCTTGAAGAACCCCATGTCGTAGTTTAATGGGAAGACCTCTTGAGGCAGTTCGTTCCACAGCCTACGGGTTCGCAATATAAAATAATCACTGTCCCCATTGAACATATTATCGCTTTAATGAGCAACTTCTAATTTATACCGACGGGACTGGACATTGACAGAATATGTTTTAGACTTTGAAATTGTTACGAAGACAACTTGACACTTGGCAGAATGTGCTCATTGCACCATTGCCATATTTTTAGGTAGGACTTTTTAATTGTTTACTGTGGTAACTCTATCACCCACTGACACGCCAACTAGAGGTGGGTCGGATTAGGTAAAAACGATACCTGTTCCACCTAATATTAGTATTTCAAAATACTTAATCCAAATAACTAATCCGAATATTTATAAGGTATGGCCGTTACCGGTTGACGATATTCTGTATTCAGTGGATTAGGTAGGAAGTATTCGATTCGATATGAAGTACGAACAATACATGGACGTTCCGTTCCTGATATAAATATTAGGTAGATTTTTATTCATTCATAATCTGAGACATGCCTAGGGTTGCCACTCGTACTTTATTATAAAGTATTGTACCTTATTTCGGGCAATTATACTCTATACTTTAAGAGAATAATAAAGTACGCGAAAATACTTTATTTTCACATAGTTTGATTTTTCTAAAAATTTTCTATGGATTATCTTAAAAACGGACTAACAAAAAGAAAACAAGATCTCTTCTTTGGATATGAAACAGGCAAAAAATTAAACTATTGTTGTCTTCACCTGAATTAACTAGTAGAAAAGATGCTGTGAAGCTGAACACAGCAGTGTCAATTATTTGTTGAATATTTAATAAATAAGTAATAAAAAATATGTTTTTAAACAAAATAATAAAGTAAAATAAATAATACTTTATTTTGATACAATGTACTTTTTTTCCTTTATACTTTATTTTCTGAAATAAAAGGTATACCTACTGGATTATGGTTAGGCCAAGTGAAGATAAGCGAAAATATTAAATAGTGTGTGTCGCGGGTCACGCACGGTGCTACTCCAACAGTCAAGTTCAAGGTCAAAGTGCACTAGACAAACAGTAAGTTTGTTTAAAATTAAGTCTTAACCTTTTTGCAATAGTCATACTTTAGTAGAAGATGTAGTAGAAGTGTATTCTTTTCGTGGATCTCAACAGAAACTACTCGAACGACATTTTTATTTTTTTCGGATAAACTTTATATTAAAATTGTTGTAATATGTGTAGAAATTTACATCATTTATTATTTATCATACATATAACCCTTTAAGCCCCTTTACTATTACACCTCTTTCTGATTTTTACACATCTATTTCCTTATACATACAGACATGAAAGGTTTGTTATTTTTCTTCGACTTAAGAATATCATCAAATAACGCCACTCTAGCGATGCAATAATTCGTCCCGTCATATATCATGACGATAATGAATGACCTCATCGCTGTCACTAACTTATGTTCAAGTAGTGTCCTAGATGGCGCTGACAGTAGTGCTAAATGAATTTGAAGCTTATGTTATACGGCTTAAGGCTTCATATTATTTCTAATGGATGGATATTTTATGCAATACCTAATACTCGACATCTTGGATTAGGTACGGACTAGTATCGAAAAATACCTTATCCACATACCTAATGCAATATTTATGCCTCACCCCTAACGCCAACCATACCATTGATAAATTTATGTACTGGATATTTTTCAAGTGTAATAAAAATTACCAGAAACATTTGTTATTCATAGTTAAATTTTACAAGTTATAGCTATATTTAATTAATACCAGTGTGAAATAAAATTTGGAAAATGAGTTACAGAGACACAGTAAGTACAAAGTTTTACTACGCCGTATTTCTTCTGCACATATTTTTATTAATATAAAAAAGTACCCCTTTCCGTTTATGAGAGGAAAGGCTGGAATTTTTCTTTATGTACCTAATACGAACCAAAATAGATTTGAACATTATCCAGATCTAATTTTACATCGTATTAGTCATAGTCTCAAGGTCGTAATGGTTCATAACAATACGGTATTACATGAATAGCTATCGGATTTCTTGTAACATGTAATCCAATGCAATACTGTATAAAAACTAAATAAAATATTTACTTTATAAAATGAACCACAACACTGTTTCTTATTTTTATAATTATCAGTGATATCAATGTACATGCATGAGTAGCACCACAAAACAAAAGTATGATTTCGTACCGGTAGTATATATTTCTAGCTATTGCTTAAGATGTGTACCTTCATATATGAACGCTTAAGTATCACATGGCGAGCTTGTGTAATGTTATTGTAATGGATGTGTGTTATCTGCAGTATTCACTCTATCCAAGATCTCATTCATACTGCGCAGCTAATGAACGGCGCGTTGGCTCCTACTTAAGGGATTTAATGGTATTTATCATGAGCCTGTGTTTGCTAATGCTTAACATACAAGCCTAGTTTAGATTTAAACAAAATGCAATTATCAAATTAGTCACCTATCACCTTCTCATTGTTTATGTGAGAATGGAGTAGTGTAGGCAAATAATTGTTATATTAAACTTTGTTATTCTACGATACATTATGTTCCATTAAATGGTGTACAACAATAGTAAGTGGGTAGATTTGCATGATATAAAATAATATGAATAAAACATTTTTTCTTTGTCTAAACTAGACTTCTAGAATTATTTCAATATTGTTTCCAGAATATCTGATACAAATTAGCAGCTTACCCTAAGAATTAAATACAGGAAATTGTTTCTATTTATTACAAAAAGTGGGTAGATTATACTTAAAGATATATAAATTTTATTTGAAACAATTTAACTGTCATGAATTTTTGGAAATTCTTATGGGAAACTTGTTCAACATAATTAATGTATATGGTACTTCAAAACAATTGTTTGTTAAATTTATGAATTTGGAACCATATTAAAATAATTCTACTCATTTTCATTGCATTTAGATGTCAAATGTGTGAGTAACTTGCTTGTGTTGAATTTTGTCTACTCATGATCCATATTATCATGCATCAAATGACATATCACATGTTTCAGTAATTCTTTATTTATTTTTGTGTGCAATGAAGTATTTCAAATATGTATGTAGTGAGTACACATATCAAAAAGTTAATCATCACAAATTTTTGAATATCAGTCAATTAAAATTTTTAATTCAGTATGTATGTACTGTATATATTTTAAATTAAATATTATGTATTTAAGATTATGCCTTTACAAATCTACACATATAGGCAGCAGTTACTAACTGCAGTATTTCATTATTCTAAATTTAAAACATATGTTATTATAATTATTGTTTTTTATTTATACTAATTTTGGCTCAATTAGTTTATTTAGTTTCTCTTCAATCTGAATTAAGTTTAGCAATAGTAGTCAATTAAAATTACTATAGTAATTTCAGCATGCACATGCTCTGGAGCGTATTTTAAGTAGTATATTAATTTGTGGAAACTACATATTTTTTCTTTATCTTACACATATTTAAGTTCATATCTAAGGTTTGTGTCCTAAATAAAATATAATCGTAACTAAGCTGTATCTGTACATTAAATATTAAAAAAAAGACTATGTCCAAAACAATAAAAAATACATCCATTTAAAACATAAACTGATTTATTTTTATAATATTGGTAATTAAATTACTTATACAACTTTATCCAGACATAAATTTAGTATTTTCTATTGATATACTTAATATCAGCCTATAAGGTTCCTCTGCAGGGCTCAGGTTTACCATAGTAGCTAAATTACTACAAGTTCTCAGGTCCAATCTCGTGGCCTTAGTTCTGATTGGTGGATCAACATGTTCAACATTTTTTGTATTTTCCAGTAACTGAGTTTGCTCACGAGATTTTCCTTCACTGTCGAGGTAGTGATAATTTAAAAATCCGTGAGAAACTTATTGGTACAGGCCGAGGATATCAACTTACAACCTCAGGAATGAGAGTCGAGAATAGATACCCCTAGGCTATCACCGTTCTAAATATGTATCATGCTCTGTGGCAGAACCACCAATGGTTTAATAAATTACAATTGTAAGAGAATATACTCTTTTTGTAACACTTAAAAAAATCTACCTTCATAGTTCAACGATAATTATTAAGAATGTTTTGTCAAGAGTGTATGCTCCCTAGTAAAACCGCCTTGATATTATTATTATTAACCATATTAGGTTACAAAATTACAAAAATAATAAATGTCATTCAAGCGCCTGGAAAAATTAATTTGCAAAGTTACTTCATGTTGGGTTCCTTAAAAATAAACTAGGCGTTATGTGTTATAGGTGTTTTCTTACGACAGTAATAATAATTAATTAGTTATTTTCCGTTTCCAGCTATGACTAGACTAGTGCATATGTTATTTATTATTATTATCTATATAAGTATTACATTTAGCTGTTTAATATTATACTGAGTATAATACATTTGGTTATTCTGTCACACCTTGACATCTAAATAATTGCATGATACTGTTACAACGGAACTGTTCTATTTCTATTATAATAGGAATTATTCATCTATAGTCACTCGTAAGTTAGCACTATGGATTGCCTCTTAATTTGATTATTAAGCCATTACAACCATGTTGGTTACTTCACTCAGCCCTACTAATCGCTGTATACGCTGTAGTAACCATAGAGTATTAAGGAAAATGTATTTATCCTCATTAATATTGTGTATTTGTAATACAATTATTAGTTACAATAAGACACTATAATGTACATAAATTAAAGCAGTGTTAATTAGAAATGTTTTTATCATTATCAATTACTGACATACTTTATCAGCAGTAGAAGTTGTAACTGTGAATTGCAACTGAACGCCTAGTCACAATACTCAATACATTGATTAGTTTATGTGTTAAAAATTGCGTTTTTACTAAAATCGTGACGTTTAGACTTCTAAATGGGAAAAGCAATGTGCAGTTGCATGGTATGAGTAGGTAGAAGTATGCCGCCCGACGAAAATGGACAAATAGCAGTAGGGATTAGGATTAGGACAAATAGATTAGGGACTGCAATCCCACATCATTTGAGGGTCACAACTATGCGTAAAACCTGCAAACGTGTGTCTGCGCAAACAACGGTTATTAAAGATAACAACAAAAATGTTGAAACTGCACTGGGGCTATTAAAACTGAAGCTAACGCATCGATCGTCCAAGATAACCAAGATTTTTGGAAATCATTTTTATGATAAGCATGTGGACTCCTAAAAATTTCCATCTTATTTTTACCATATTTTGGCAAATAAATAAATTATGATTATGAACGGAAGACCATGTGCAATTCGATTGAGGGCCATACCTGGGAATCGATAAACGAATGATGTCATAATTTAGTAAAAGTTACCCTAGGAACACTTATTACAGGTACCGTTATGTGACCCGCCCGCTCGTCTGCCATCTATTCTATAAAAAAATGTAAATATAAACTTGAAAATTTGTAAAAAAAAATTAATAAATTGTAACGATTCGAAAGGTAATTAATGGAGGTTCCACGTTAAATAGAAGTGTGGAACCGGTACTGATTTTTAGTATAAATTTGGTTGAAACTTTTTACCTAAAGTGCAGGAAACACTACTGTAACAGAAAAAAAATATAAAGGTAAAATTTTACAAACTTTTGAGGTTATGTTGAAGTCATTGCAAATTAGAGAAGAAACTACATTGTAAAAACTATTAAAGACCTATGAAAATGTATACTGAGTAGGGTGACCATAAATTAACACCCTACTCAATATCAATTTTCACACAATTTGTATCTCTTTATATAGTGGCTCGATAAACAAAATTACATTACCTATATAATTTTAGTATTTTTTTTAGTAAAAGTTGTTGCTGTACATAAAATATTCCATGTAGTTGTACAAGTTAAATTACTATATTTTAGTGCAGGAAAATAGATTTTACAACGTTTCTTTAATTCGCAATAACCTCATTTTAGTTGTAAAATACCTTTATAATATTTTTCTACTATAGTTGTATCTATTATATCAGAAAAATATTAATGTCAGATGGCGGAGTATCACTGATTAGACAACATAAGGTAATCGGTTATGCTGACGCCTTAGCATTGCTTGGACAGTGTAAGGTAGAAGTAAAGGAATTAGCGGAGGCCTTGGAAATGGAAGCAAGAAGGGTTGGTCTCAAAATTAATCAAAACAAGACTTAATATCTCCACATGAAACAATACTGAAACGTCAGATAACCGAAGAAATCGTATTGTTGGGGATAATACCTACAAAGGGGTGGCAAAATTTAAATATCTAGGCTGCACTAGAACTAATACTAACACGAGACAAGAATAAATAAATATCCGTGTTCAAAACGGTATCAAGTGTAGTGCAGCTCTTGACAAGGCATTAATGTCCAGGTTATTAAACAGGAACACCAAGATTCGTATATTCGTATATTCGTATACCAACAGGAACTGTCATTAAACCAGTCTTGGTGTATGGATGCCAGACCTGGAAGACAAAAGGAAACTTCTAGTAACAAAAATAAATATCTGGAGAGTAATAATTTTGGGATCCAAAAGGAGAGAAGATGGTTGGAGGGTACGGAACAACAAGGAGTTTGAAGACCTGGTGTCCGCGCCGAATATCATTGGCGAGATTAAAGCGGCCAGACTCCGTTGGCTCGGTCACGTGGAGAGGATGAGGGAAGGATCGCGCCGTAAAGCAAGTATGTGCGGGACAACCAAGTGGTCGACGACCGGTCGGACGTACCAAATACCGCCGGAGAGACGAAGCGGAGAGGGATCTACGAGGAGCTCCACATAGTCTGTTGGCACGAAGCTGCGCAGGACCGAAAAAGATGGCGTCTCTTGATGTTGGAGTCAACGACCCGAAGTGGATCTTGCCACTTCGGGTCGTTGAGTCAACGAAGTAATAGTAATAACAGTTGATTCCCGCATTTTAGGTAAAAAAAATCGGTACCGGTTCCCGACTTCTATTTAATGTGGTTGCTGAGATTTCGGTAAACCTCTATTACGATTGAGGCCCACTTTTTAAATCGTTACAATATATTTAAGTATCTTTTACAAATTTTCAGCATCGATTTTACAATTTTTTTTTCAACTTTTACTAAATTCCATCATCATTCGTTTATCAATTCCCAGATATAGCCCTCAATCGGAACGCACATAGGAAGACTACAAACAAACGTGGACTAGGAAAGATTTTTGATAAAATATTAAAGAAGGCTACAAACTGCATGTGTGTGAATGTGAAGAATGACATATGAATGTTAAGGAGTGAGAGGAAAATACGTATCTTTTGTTTTATACGACTATTTGATAACAATTAAACCAACAAGCGTGGAGGCAAACATGGCCTCGTTGACCGCTCTATATACATATGTATATGCAGTTGTTTGAAAATTAGCCAACGAAACAATCGATAAGTACTGTAATTTGTTTCTTCAGATCGTCTCTCAAAAGCAGAAGTTATGGTTGATTTAATAAATAATCAATCCATTTAAAATAAGCATGGTAATTATATTTCAACTCAATATGATCCGCAATTACCTATTGTATGACAATTAATGAGACTGCTAAGATATCTTACATACATACATAGATACATGAAACATCGATCAGGTTAATCGAAGCATAGAAACTAATGTGATTTATTATTGTATCAAAGTTAATAACACTGCTCAAATGTCAATATTTACATTTGATTCAAAGTAATTTTGAATTTTGTTAGCAGAAATATTACTGTCGATTTTTATTCAAAAAAATTAAATAAACAAAGGTATTTTTTTTTTTTAAATCATAAAACTTTAAAAACCTATGCACAATTGCAATTCCTTGCTGTGATTACAAACAATGCTTTGTTAGTAGGAATTTCCCATGACGGCCGTACGTAAACTTCAGAATTAACTGAAGTATTTCTATAAGTGCCCAGTAAACAAAAATACTTGTTCCTAACTCTCAAAACCTGTCGCCTACTCTACGTATTTAATACTAAATGAAACTACTATTCTCTCATTCAGCTATAGTCCCATAACTTAATAAGTACCTGCGTCCTAAACCTGTTCTAGAATATTCGTCTCCTCTGTATTGTTTTCGCTTTTCATATGAATTAAATCCACGACTACGCTCGCAGTCTTTCGTTGGTGTTCCACTTACCGCTCGCATCCTAACAATGTCGGACTCAAACTTGCCCATGTCCTCAATGTCCTCTGATATACCAGTGGACAGTACAGGACAAAGAATTACCGTAGAAATTTATTCACAATCACTAGCGTTCAATTCTTATTCGACTCCTTTCCGTTCGTTTCAGTTTGCGCGCGTTCGTTCACTTGCGTTTAGGCGGTCCATAGAACAGTTAAATAATTCTAATTACACTAATATTACTAATGAAACTGAAAATACTCCGTCTGTATCGACTGTAACATCTGAACCATGTACGCAGAGTTATGGGTCGTCGCCATCATCGGTACTGAGTTCGCTGTCATCATTCCGCCACTCCAGGCCTTACGCTGAAGTCGCGTACAGCCCCACACCTGATCTGAGCGAGGTCTACCCAGGGCTGTTTGTTGGAGACGCGTATGTATAATGCTGTTTTTTAATATTGTTTTGTTACAGAATTCCTCATAATATATGTGGATAGAGCGTTACGTAAGGAAGGTGTAATCACATCCTTACCTAATTAAAACCCTCTCAATTGACTACTCTTGTGTATCAATTGAGGGCAATAATGTGTTCGGCATTGTACATTTCCTGTCATCGAAAAATTTTTTAGCAACCCACGGAGTTGTTGGTCTACCATCTAATTAGAAAAATCTTTTAGTTACTAATATGATAAATTATTTATTAAGAGATAAAAATGTCTTTTTAGGGTCGCGGCCAAAGACAAAGCATTCCTAAAGCGCATGGGGATCAAATACGTTCTCAACACAGCCGAGGGCCCGCGCTTCACCCAAGTGGATACCAACCACATGTACTACCGCGACTGCCCGGGACTGCGCTACAAGGGCTTCCAGTTGATGGACCTCCCCACCACCGATATATCCAAGTACTTCCATATTGCTGCTAACTTCATCGATGAAGGCATATCTAGTGGAGGTATGTATCTTTTGTAGATTCAAAGCGGAAGACACGCTGCGATCCTACAGCCGCTGGGCGCGCTCGACTGGCCACGTTACCCCCTCTCACAGAAGACCACCTTGAAATGTACGGCATTTCCCATTTTATCCTATTTCCCCAATGTATCTCGTGTTTCAGTAGTGCGTGAGATATGCCAGAGCCCATTCTCATTCCATCCTATCCCTCCCCATTTTCCCAACCCATTCTCCAAATACATTCCTATATCTCCAAAGGTAGGCATCGCATCAGGGGGCGTGCCAACGTTTGTCATTTTGGACTAATGTTGCCATGTATCGCAGATGGCCACGGACTACTGTATCTATTTACCATCAGGTGGACTGTATGCTCGTCTGCCGCCTTCTTCCATAAAATAACAAAAACAAAATTCAGGCACATTTTATACTACATTGCTAAATGCATAACTGGAAAACTAGATAATTTTTAAGAAAAATCATTATAATGAAAGACTAGTTTTGTATGTAGATACTATGCTGTGAATTATTGAAATGAAGCACTTTCAGATGAACTTTTTCTTTATAGGACGTGTGCTGGTCCACTGTTTGATGGGTGTTTCTCGGTCAGCGACCTGCGCGTTAGCTTTCCTCATGATCAAACGCGGCATGTCTCTGACCGTAGCCCTCGCAACGGTGCGCGCGCGTCGCGACATACACCCTAACGAGGGGTTCTTGCGGCAACTCCAACAGCTAGATAGGGAACTGCGCGTGTCCCGCGTCCGCTGACCCTACACCGCTCACCAGTCACTTCATAGTTTCCCATTCGACATCAAATACGGACACCACTCGCGTTATAGAGTACGCAGTCTCGATCGCGACTATACATACGGAAGCCGTCACTATAAACCGTAAAATACTCTATGTGTTCTGATCTCGATGAAACTTTGAAGTAGGGATGTAATGCACACAAATTAGTTGCGGGAAATTTGTTTGTGCATTTGTCCAATGAATCTGAATCTAATATGACTATTTATTAAGGGTTTATTGAATGATATTATGTATTTTAATCCCAGGTTTATCGAAGAGCTGGCCATTATTATTTAATAATTCAATTTATAACGTCTATGATTATGAAACCGCTCTATTTTTGAAGATAAAATGTATTGTGATTTGTAGGTCTCTGTAAAAATATTCTCGTGTGCCATTTTGTTCGTGTATTAACAGATGAAACAGCTATTATTTTTGTAATTGTAATTTGAAGTTAGCTATAGAATATAAGAGAAGTAACTTTGTCCAACGTAAGATGTAGCTGTATTTAATAGTGACATATAACTTAATCAACTATAGTACAATCTTCTAGCCTTATAACTATAAGTCATAAAATGACTTTACTCATGTTTATGCAATAAAATGTAATGTTGGCTCTTGTAAAGCGCGTAAAATTTATTTATGGTGTAGATCAGATAATTAAAAATCGCTTTTACATATTGTTAACAATTTATAACTGTCCAAAGTAATAATGGTAAATTATGCGCGCTGTACACGTGTGTTGTTTGATAGCATTAAGATTTTTCTTTAAGACTGGCACTTGAGTGGTAGGATTGGTTGTACAGTAGCGGACTCTTAGTGGCATGTATGTTATTGCCTCAGGGAGCCTTGTCACACAGTGTGGGCACATTGTTCTAGGGCAAGCACCTGTTGCCAACACCCGTGACACTTGGCTGCATGTGTGTCACCATTAATGTTCTATTTTCATACGACTAATAAATCAAGTGTCCTACTTTTATTGAAACATTGTACTTTACTTTCATTTATCTATTATACAATATTATTTTTTATTTCATTTTTTCTAATAGATTTGTGCATAATATTTATTTACCAAAGCTTATTTTTCGAATCATTTAGTCAGATGTAAGATTATATATTTTGTTAATTATATAATTTGTTGCAACTAACTACTCTGTCTTCATTTAATTATAAGTGCAAATGTTTAGATGTAAATAGCACCAAAGGAGGCAAACCTTGTGATATTGGATGATAAAGAGATAATAGTTATTTTAGAGAAGATATTTTCATTTTAATGTAAAATTATTAAAACTGAATATATAAAATAATTATTTTATATAATTGTTATTTTTTACTTTTGCTGTTTTATTTTATAACTATGCTAGAATGTTGTAATGAAATGAAGAACAATATTATTTAAAGGTTTGTTTTGTAACTATGGTAAGCATTGTATTGTAGATATTTTTTATTATAGCACAAGTAATTTGGCATAGTATATAAAATAAATGTCAGGTATAATGCTAATTTGATTGAATTAATCTGATACGGGCTGGTTCAAACATCTACGTAAATACAATCCTAATTGTGACACCAGTTGGAATAGTTATATTTGGGACTTGTGGACTGCACACATTGACTTATTACACTAATAAAATAAGCCTTTCATACTAGTCTGTCTAAGGAAATTATTGAGAGAAACAGTAGCAAAAGTTAAATTAAAAATTATTTTACTTATGAGTGTTACAAGATACAAATTGAAGATATAAAATAGCTAATATTTGTAGTCTACACTACTTTGTTTGCCATAGATGTGTGATTATGATATTGTAAGATGAGTACTATATAGTCTATTTACTGAAATAAAGTTATTTATTTACCTAGGAATATTCAGTTTTATTTTTTTCATGCACTATAGTAAAAGTGAAAAAACCATTACAAGTCTTTGTATAGAAACTTGTATCAATCAAGACGTGAACCACCTCAACAAGTACACACATTGTCAAAATAACCATTTCCCATTCATACTTTATTCTTTACTGTCTAATAATTAAATAAGTAATGCCCTAGCACACTATATATGTTTTCAAAGGTATATTGTGATGTCCCTCTACCCCAGTAGACCTATTCTGTCAAACACAAAAATAAAGATCATTGATCAACCAAAATTTGATTAATTTTCTTAGTGTTAACTGTTACTGGAACATTAGATTTAGTGTAGTGTAGTAGCCCGGAAGATTCAATTAATATTAGATTTAGTGTAGAGTAGTAATACTCAACCCTTCTCATGTACGAGCCCTACAAGCTCACTAACCATAGTGGGCCACAACAGTATACAAAATATATCAGTATTCTGATAGATGACTTGATTTACTTAAACACAGCCTAAATGACCATAATAAGTTACCTACATTTTTAAGTTGCTGGTTTACCAAAAAGTAACTATTATAAGTATTTTGATAACTTTTTACTCCAATGAGGCACTGAAAATCGCCTTCGGAGAATTCATCCATTCCCATCCCCAGGAGTTTTGATAGCAGAGGCATCGATCAACATCCATTAAAATGGCAAAAGAAAATGGATTAATTAAATATTTAATTTGCATCCAACAAAATATTTTAATTTTTCCATATAATATGGCAATTTCATATTTATTTTTTGTACAACTACAACTTTTACTAAAAACACCTGTGGATTTCAACCATGGGTCACCATCAGTCTGGGGTGACAAACATTGGTGGATATCGCCCATGGATAACCAACAGTCCAAAGTGATGCATGTCACCCATATCCACATACCACCACGTGGACTGTAAAAGTATGACAGCTTCCTTTAATAAAAAAAAGGCATTATCTAAGAATAATTATTTGGATAATGTGACATTACCACCATACCGTAATGATTGAAAGCCACCTTTCAAATTGTTATTATTTCCTGTTACTAATTTTTAGGCTTGCTTTTACATTTTTTTTTCAAATTTTGTTAAATCCTGATATCATTTGTTTATAGATTTCCAGGTATGGCCCTCAATCAAGACACAATTTGTATCAGGCCAAATATACTATGCAAGCTGCAGGTTGAGTATAAGGGTCCAAAATTCTAAGTGAAAATTATACCCCACTCTAAATATAGATATCATTAATATATCTATATATATATATATACCTATATCATAATAATATATTGTTATACAATGATATCTAAATATAGATATCATGGTGTTAACTTTTTTACTAAAAATATATAATTGATAATGTGGAACTGTGTAGGAAAGAGAAGTCAATTATTTTAAACTTCAGAGTCCAGAAACCATTGAGTTAACTCAATTTTTTTCTTTATACAGGACATACAGGCATTGCATACAGGAAATGGAAATTCAGAATGGATATAAGTGTACAAACATACAGACAAAGAAACTTTGCATTTTAATGAAAATGTAGTAGTAAATAAACCAATGTTTTTCTAAAATACAGGAGCATAAATAAAATATAACCTGATTAGCTGTATTTATTTAAAACTACTTGAACTATACTAAATTATTACAAATATGGCCTATTCATTTCAGTGTTCTTAGCCCTCTTGTCCCTTGCTCTAGGGAACCAACGATGTGGTGTAGTCAAAGTCAATGATGAAAGCTGTTTTCTTGCCATTTCTGGCTTCATTTCCTTGAATACACGTTTAGCTTCTTCAAAATCAGACATTTTTAAGACACAGGTATCTTCTTTTAGTTCTGGAAGTGGTTTTGAATGTTCATAGGGAAAATCTTGATCTCGGTGAAGCGCCACTATTGTTGATCCGTCATCAGTTATAATGATTTTGTTGTAGTACCTACAGAAAATTTGTAGCGGTTGTAACACTTCTCTACGCATTAAATAAGACATATTTAAAAAAGGATAAAGAATGAGAAAAATAATTTCAATAATGAGAAATTCTAAACGTCACGTCAAAGAAGAAAAGTTTTTTTTTTCAGTTAAGGCAGTGGTGCAATTAGCACATTCTGCCAGTGTCAAGTTTTTCTTCCTAAATAATAAACATTATAGAGTCTGTAACATAACCTGTCAATGTGCAATTCCATATATAAGTTCCATTTCTTTATTTTCTCGATGACAGTTCTAATTTGATAGTTGTAGTGTTGTGACCAAATAAGTAATGATATCGATCGCATATATTTATTATATTTTGAACAAAGACAAATACAACAAAAACATTCAAATATATTTTTTCAAGGTGGGAACACTCAATGGCCCACCGCCATTTTGTGTTTGTTTTAATCTGTCACTCGCAACAAGACGGTCGTTCTAGTCACTACATTTCTGTTCGCTGAGTTTTTTCACATTATCCATACGTTACGTTGTGTATTTTGTGTTCCTCCGTGTTAATTGCTGCCCAGCTATCAAATATCAAAATGCCGAAAGGATCTGTTCTGAAAAGGCAGGCGAGAGAACTGGTGATCAAGGTTCGTAATTACTTTGAAGCAGAGTATCAAAATGGTGGCCCGCTATTACCACTGTCGCAAGTGCGAGAGCGTGTTGCGGCCGCATTAGGAATTAGTGGACCTACTGTTTCAAAAATTACTACCGAAGCTTACGGTACAAGCGGCATGCAGGAAAATAAGCTTCGTACGCCGAAGAAAAAACGCCAACCACGTCGTGTGACATCGGTTGACAACTTCGACGCTGACGCTATTCGCCGTCATATATATGACTATTACTTGCGCAAAGAAATTACAACACTTAAAAAACTTGTTGTTTCTTTACGTGAATGTGGTTTGTTCCATGGCCAAAAATCGTCATTAAGCTTGGTGTTGAAAGAAATTGGATTTTGTTATAAAAAATCGGACAAACGTAAAATATTGATGGAGCGTCACGACGTTGCTATGGCTCGCTGCGAATTTTTGAGCGAAGCCAAAAGGATATCAGATTGGTCAAATGTTATTTTCACTGACGAGACTTGGTTAAATGCAAACCACACAGTATCTAAGAACTGGGCTGACGACACCGTCGCTTCCACTAGTTCAGTGCCAATGGGAAAAGGTGAACGCCTCATCATATGCCATGCAGGGTCTACGAAAGGATTCATGTCAGATGCTTTACTGGCCTTTAAATCCAAGAAAACAGTGGACTACCACGAAGAAATGAACGCGGAGATTTACGAAGGATGGTTTAAAGAAATGGTGCAATCTCTGGAAGAACCGTCGATAATTATTATGGACAACGCTACATATCACTCCAGACAAATTGATAAAATGCCGACGCAGGCCAATAAAAAACAAGAGATAATTGACTGGCTCCAACGTCATGGCGAAAATGTGGATAATACTTTATTAAAAGTACAATTAGTGAATATTTTAAAATCGAAAAAAAGCCTCCCTAAAAGATATGTTATCGACGAAATAGCTGCCGAATGTGGTCATTGGGTTCTTCGACTTCCGCCGTATCATTGCCAGTACAATGCTATAGTACTAATATGGGCACAAATCAAAGGACACGCCGCTCGAAACAATACCCATCCCCCTTTTACGGCAAACAAGATGTTAGATTTATTAAAAAATGCATGTGCGGAAGTAACTGCCGAAAACTGGGAAAAAATTGTGAGAAGAACCCAAAACATTATAGCGTCGGATTGGGAAATTCATGTGGCATTCGATAATATAGAAGTACAGGAACTTATAATAAATGTTGGGGAGAGCTCATCGAGTGACAGTGACGATTCATCAGATTTTGATTAAAATAAATAAATAAAGATTACCTGTCATTATAATTATTTCGTTTCATTGTCGAGTACCTACCTATACCTACTTATTTTACAACAGCTTCGAAAATTTTAAAGAAGTTGGCATTATCAATCAAGAATTAACACGTGTAACATCTTGTAATGAAATATAATATTAGTTAATAAATTTGTACAAAAGTATCCGGCAGTAGTTTAGTTTCTTACATTTTGTAAAAAAATATCGGATCTGTTATCGTGTTACGTTTATCGATAGGTCATGATATATATATCACGATTTTATGTGGAATTATGAAACAAGATGACTGTATTTTCATTACAATAAATGAAAACTAATTTAATAGTAATAAAAACCGCCCGTAATGTAATGATTAAAAAAATTGTATGTTCTAGTAGTCGATTTTGATTGTAACATTTCCAAGTTATTATAATAAAAACACAGTCGATCGACTAACTACATCCCTAAAATTGCTTTCCGTCTGACGTGACCTTGTTAATGAAATATGACGTCTTGGTGCCTAATTTTTGTTCGGAGTTTTAGGCGTTGACGCTAGAACAAAGTTATATCGACCACTGTGTGTGAGCTGTCATCGAGAAAATAAAGAAATGGAAATGGCATAGTAGTAAAGGTGCCCCTAGACGGTAATGCGGCATGACATGCGTTTACGTGAATGATCATGCTGCATGGCGGAACCTCATGCTAGCCATCAATCATTTTATCGCATTTCAGGACAGGCTGCAAATCTGAGCTGTTGTGGAATTGTGTTTTATTGTTTCTTAAAATCTTGAGTGAAAATGTCAAAGGCAGTTATTCATTATTGAAAGAATTATTTATTCTTGTACTTATTTTTTTCGTTATGGACGAAAGCGGTAAACGAGCATACAGTCCACCTGATGGTAAGTGAATACTGTAGCCCATATAGATCCGTGATACATGCCAACATTAGTCCAAAATGACAAACATGAACGCCCCCGGATGTGCTGCCTACCTTTGGAGATATAGGAATGGATTTGGAGAAAGGGTTGAGAAAATGGGGAGGGATAGGATGGGAATGGGCTCTGGCATATCTCATTCACTAACGAAACACGTACGTACATTAGGGAAATAAGATAAAAAAGAGAGCTAGACGGTACTTGTTGATACACCGGTTTACGCATGAACGTTTACAAAGAGTTCTTGTTTCGCTTGTTTTTGTCCATGTATCTTTTTTTTTTCGTATCCCACCATTGGGGACAATCTTTATATATCGATATATTAATAGCAACACGAGTTCTTTATCTTTTTGAGAATGTTCCTCATATTCGCTTGCGTCTATGCTAGCGTCAACGCTCACGTCGTCGGGGTGGTTTTGTGTTGCGCTGTCCATATCCATCATTGACAACGTTTTGGAACGAACTGAGCTGTTGCATGACATGCCAATCCGAAGACGATCGTGCGTGTATGTCAATCGTAGCTTGCATGATGAAAAACTAAAATGAATTGTCAATCAACCGCCACCATGTAGTTTGCATGTAATTCGCATCAATCAATACAATTAAATGATCATGCATGCATAATAGCACGTAAGGCATGTCATGCCGCATTACCGTCTGGAGGCCCCTTAACTTAGGAATCACTCAGTAAAGCAAAAGTAGGTTTAGTGAGGACAGAAGTGGATTCCATTGAAGCACACGAAAAACGCTTTGATTTGATTATCACAAACACCACCCACGAGAAACACTTTGAAGTTTAATAAATTTCATTAGTAATATACACACTAATATACAACACTACAAAACGCCTAATATACAATATTTACAATGATCAAAGAAAAACTCCACGGCTTCCCGTCAAAAAGCCTCCAAATAAAAGTTGTTATTTTTTTTATAGATTATTTATTTTGATTGTATGCAGATTGATAAATTTGGATGCAGAATGGGCTTTGTTTTTGCAATAGCTAAATTCTTGCAATAGCTAATAGCCTTTTAAGAGTCTTCGTCTCCTACGGCGGGGACGATGTATATGTGTAGCCTATGAGTGTAGTATAAGAACCGCATTTGCAGCAGTAAATGAGTTGTCGAGGACCCCGACTCGGCATCATCTAGGACGTGCCGAGGACGACGGCACCGGTTTTTTTCTTTTTCTCATAGTAAAAAGCGCCAGACGAGCATACGGTCCACCTGATGGTAATTCACGATACATACGAACATCAATCCAGGATGACAAACGTTGGCACACCCCCAATTGCAACGGCATTCTATCCCTCCCTATTTTCCCAATGGCACGCACGGCAGGATTGGGAAAATAGGGAGGGATAGGATGGGATGGGAAATGGGCTGTAGCATATCTCACTCACTACTGAAATACGTACGTACATTAAGGAAATACAATAAATTAGAAAATGCAGAACATTTCAAGATAGTCTTCTGTGAGAGAGGGGTAACGTGGCCAATTGAGTGCACCTAGCGGCTGTGGGAATGCAGCATGCATTCTCCCCCTACGGGTAGTAACGGGGAGGGGCATTCCTATCAGGGATAGGTTAGGCTGGCAACTATTAGGGAATTGGGATGGTGAGGGACACGTTATCACGTCTTTCACGTATTTGACGATGGAGGGAAGTTCCAAGTCCTTGTGGAAGTCAACATTGAGAGAGTACCATGGGGCAGTCACGGCTTTACACACGAGCTGCGTGTGCATAGACAACGCTAGCGAAGGTCAATATGGGACATATGAAAGTTTTGTACAATGTCAGCTTATTTCTAAGCGACATTTTACTTCTCCCGCCTAAAAGAGGGTTGAGGTGACAGAGAACAAAGGCGGCTCGGTTCTGGACTGTTTATGTGTGTTCTCAGAAGGTTAGCCTATGGTCTCGCCTAGACTCTATTCTATTAACAAAATGTGATCGGCACTTTATCATGATTTAATAGATTTAATAAAATTTTAACAGATAAAAGCAACTGCGTTGATTATTCGAAAATCCAATCTGCATACAATTTAATTATTGTACCGAACAAATGATTGATTGATCAGAAGCATTTTAATATAGTCGATGATCTCACGGTTTTTTCGAGGTAGAACTGCCCGCGGCTGTCTGCCGAGCTTGAAAACTTGGATTTTTAAATAGTATCGACTCCGAGATATTTAGTGTTCCTAACCCAAGGGATATATTGACCACAAAGGGATATAGGGAATGGGAAAAGACGGGGCCTAGGGTTACGAGTGTCATCCGTGGGAAAAGGGAAGCACATGGCTGCACTTTTCTCCGGGTTGACCTCTAACCTCCACCTCACGAACCACTCGCCTAGGGCGGTAACTGCGCGTTGGAGGTGTAGAGAGACACATCGTAGGTTTCTATCTGAGGCGTAGTGGGCGGTGTCATCAAAGAAAGCAAACTCTATTCCAGGGGAGTGGAGGATGTCATTGGTGGAGAGAGAATAGAGTGTGGGTGTGAGGACGGAGCCTTGAGGGACTCCAGCTCTGATTGGGCGAGAACTGGATAAAGTGCCTTCAACTCTGTAGCGAAAGGTGCGATTGGTAAGGTAGTCGAGAATGATGAGAATGAGACTTTCAGGCACCTCCAATTGTTACAGTTTATAGATTAAATCATTGTGCCAGACCTTGTCAAAAGCCTTCGCTACCTCGAAGAAGACAGCTAGGGTCTTGAAGGGTCTCCTTTGGTCGAGATCTGTGAGGATCTGCTGTCATATGCTGGACACTAGAGTGGTTAGCTCAAAAGCCGAACTGTTCATCGATGACCATCGGCTCGTTCATCGTTCATCGGCTTTTGAGTAGACGTGATTCAGTGGGCGAGAAAGGATAATTCTTGCATAGATTTTGCCATTGTATTCAATGGGTTAATGGGTCTATAACTAAGGGGTTCCGAGCGGTGTTTATCTGGTTTGGGGATGTTGATAACAGCGGCTTACAACCAAGTTGGAAAGAGATGTTGTTTCATTGCGGCATTGTAAATAGCCACAATAAATGCAATCAAAGTGATCGGGAGGATTTTAAACATCTTATTAGGAATTACATCTATGTCCTGACTCTGATTTCGACGGCACTGGACAATGACATGTTAAAACCATTCTTTGTTAGATACTATTTGCTGTGTGTAGACCAATAGCTATGCCAGTGTCCAAATAAATTATATTAAAAAAAATCAAAAGTCAAAAAATATAATTCATTCAGTGTAGGGGTGTTCATTTAAAAAATATATCGATGTTTTTAATCGATGTATAACATCGTAACCCTGCATCGATGTTTTTCGATACATCGCTTGAAAACATCGATGTTTTTTCAACATCGAATACTTTTATGTTTTTTTTTCGGGTTTAGTAGTTATTGTAAGGGAGACATTGTAAGTAAAACAAAAAACATTAGAAATATTTTATTGCGACATCACATATTACAAAATGAGACAAAAAATACTAAAGTCTAAATCAATACTTTTATTTTTGTGATCTGCTTTAAAACCAATGCTGTTTAGGCAAACTTTGTAGAAATAAAAGTTTACTCAAACGTTTACCCTTCAGTCTATTCCTTTGCTGATTTACTATTTGGCCAGCCTTTGAAAATAACCGTTCGGATGGGACCGAAGTCCCAACAATAGTCAAGTATTTGAAAGCAATTTTATATAGTTTAGGAAACTGAATTTTGAGATCGTTCCAGATTTCCAAAGGATTTTCATTCAGTCGTCCTACAGGACTTCTCAAATAAATGGATAACTCATCAGAAATCGCATCTTTAGATTGCGTTGCTTTCCAGCTCTTGTTTACTAATTTATGATGGTCTTCCCATAAAGAAAAACTCTCTTCTAATTTTTCCGATTGATCTGAATCAGATTCCGACATTTCCAACGTTTGTGTATTATTTTTCATGAAGTCCTTGATTTTTGAGACTGCTGTAGAGCAAGCTAGTGCGTCCCTGAAATGCATTTTTTTGAACCGTGGATCCAGTACAGTGGCTATGGCAAGTGGAGTAACTCGCTCTATAGCACCCATTCTTTTTTCTATTTCTTTAAGCACAATCGATTTCAACTCATTGGCGAGTGAATCTACCAATCTGAGAGCTTGAATTTTTAAAACTAAGCAATGGATTAAAGGAATTACCTTGCTGCTAGTGCAGTACATGTCGCCGGATACTTCTCTCGTAGCAGCTTCGAGCGGTCGTAAGACTTGTAATACTGAAGAGAGAATTGACAATTCTGACGCATTGACCATTGCTGGTGCATTTTTATGGCGGATAATTATATCGTTTACGACAATGTGTAATTCTAAAAACCTCTCAAGCATATAATAAGTGCTGTTCCACCTTGTTGCAACTTCTTGAATCAATTTTGTTTCTTTATCGGTGGCTTTTCTTAAGTCATTGCTTGCAATGTTACTTTGTTTAAACCATGTAACAATTTCTTTAACCTTTGTTAATAGACTTCGCAACTCTGGACACTGTTGTAAAGCGTTCTGAACAACTAAATTTAAAGTGTGCGCAAAACACGGAATGTGTTTCTTACCAAAAGCCAAATCGACGGCCTTAATCATAGATGCTGCATTGTCAGTAACTACAGCCGAAACTCTATCGGTGTTAATATTCCATTCGACACAAGTATTAAGAAGCATTTCAGCAATGTTCTCTGAAGTATTACGCTCAAATGACTGATATACTCCAAGAGTTATTGAAAAAAAATCAATACCTATACCGAAGTGTGCTGTAATCCCAAGAAAACTTCTCATGCTCATTGTTTCTGTCCACATATCTGTCGTAAGGGTGAGGTTTTCTACATTTTTTATTTTATTTTTGAAAACAGCTGATAATACATCATATTTATCATCAACCCAGCGAGTTATTGTCGTTTTACTGGGAAGCTTGTAATGCGGCGCAATCACTTTCATCAGATTACGAAAACCCTCATTTTCAACAATCATAAATGGTTGATTATCCTTACAAAGCATATAAATCAAAGCATTATTTATTTTCAAAAATTTATCGCCACTTTCCGAAAATGAATTTATATGTTCGAAACTCTCTACAATCGACTTTTGACGCTTTAAAGATGGAGGGAGAGGATCGTTGATATGGATATCTTCTGTTGATAAGCATGTTGAAGCTTTATTTTTCGATTCTATCGTATCAGCTGTACTGGTTGATGGCAGTAACTCAGGGTTGGAGACAGCAGGTTTGGAGACTATTTTAATTGTTTCGCTGTCGACATCGGATGAACTTACATTATTCGTCGCTTGCAAGTTTTTTTTATTTACTTCTAAAAACGCAGCTTTGTGGATATGTTTTACGTGCCCAATCAAGTTTGACGTATTGCCACTCGATTTAATAGATTTTTGACAAAGCTTGCATTTTGCAAGGTTTCCATTTCCTTCAATTTTAGTGAAAAACTGCCACACGTTACTCTTCTTTGGAGGCGCCATCATTTAATCAACTGAAAAAAGAAAACAAAGTAATGGAGGTATATATTTATCGATTAATTTACCACTCTGTAGAATCACATCACTATTGACGGAATTCACGACATTCTAAGTAAAAAAAAGTAAAATAAACGTGACTTAATTTGTTCAAAATAACTTATTAGAGGAATTATTCGTGCAATAGTGCGTGTATTAGTATGAATATTGGGCCAAAATGTTAAAAAACTTAGATTGTTTGTCACACACAAGTTGAGGTTAGGTTAAATATATTCTTAAGCATAATAACATTATTACATACCTTTTCAACTACGAGCATGGAATTAAATGATACGTCAAGCCAGTTTATATTAAAATGCACTTATCACGTATCACTTAATTACTTGTTTAGATTAGTTAGAGTAAATTTCGATTCACAAACAACAAACACCAGCAAACTGCAGCCTGCAAGAGCGGGGGAGGAGCGAGTGAGTGAGTAAACAAAATTATCCAATATCCATTCATTTAACCAATGCAGCCAACCGCAAGAAAAATCAGATGACTTTTTCTCATGGTAACAATTGTTAAAAATTGAAATTATTAAATCAATACCTACTAAGTTATGTGAACTAGAAATATATTATTCGTTAGTTAGCTTTTCCATTGATTCGATGTTTTTAATAAAACCATCGATACATCGAATAGAAAAACATTTGTCAAAACATCGTATCAATCCGATGTATCGAACGGTAAACATCGAATGGATTCAATACATCGATGTTTAGTGAATATCCCTAATTCAGTGGAACATTTTTACTATCTTTTTATTTATTCTTACTTTAAGTGTTCTAAAATCTACAACATGGATTTCCCAGCTACTCCCTCTAATGCTTCAGATAGTAATGAATACCCTGGAGCCTCGGCTTCGTTTGACAATACACATGACAATACACAGCGACGCAGGTATGAAATAATTTTTGCATTGCACCTTCAAAGATTTCATACAAATCAAGTGGCCTTTTTATTACAGTTCATCGAGGTGGAGGAAACGTAGGCGTTTTGACGATGAGTTGGTTGAATATAGCTTGGGATTACCTGGTGCTTCTGGTGGGAAAGGCGACAAGCGTATGCGAACCCAGTCTTACACCAACCAGTTGTCAGAGTTTTCTACTACTGCCGGCATTTCTCCTCAAACACCCGCGCCGCCTCCGCAAAAGCGCAGGGCTTCAAGTAAAGTTTCAACAGGCCCCCGTAAAGCGCGCCGAAAGGGACAGCTTAGCCAATTGTCTACGAAAGATCTTGGACGGTGGAAGCCTACAGATGACTTGGCATTAATTCTTGGGGTACAACAGGTATGAGAAACAATGTTTTATTCTAAGATATTTTCAAGATTTCATGTTTTAGAAGTAACAATTGCTGTTATTAGTATATTTAAATTATTTTTTTTTTCTATCAGTTGTATGTAAATAAATTGAGTAATGTTCAGTTACTCATATACCTCCTGATGCTTTATCAGAAAGTCAATAGCTATATTTAATTGACAAGATAATTTATCTATCAGATTGTTAACAGTTATTTTATCAGAACATAATGTATCAGGAGCAAAAACATAAATAAAATCCTTCTGATAAAATATCAATAAGTATTGAGAAAAGCTCTTAATTATGTACCTATATTGTTATGTTAGTAAACAAATACAGTGTAAACTCTATATAGCGAACTTCTATTTAACGAAAACTCCCTAAAACATAGAGATTACTAAGGTTTGTTTGGTTTCATTGTTAGCCATACATTGAAACACTCTATAAAGCGTAACAAGCACTCTCAATAGCGAAACAATGAAGGCATGATTTGTAAGTTGTTTATAAGAATGTTGACACGTAGATATGAAATTTAGTCAAAATTAAAATCGTGTACATAAAATTATACTGTTTTCTTCTACTCTCCGTTTAATGAAAACTCTTTATAACAATAAAATACCTGGTCCCTTCAATTTCGCTATATAGAGTCGTTGTCGCTATATAAACCCTTTTGTTGTAGCACCTCGCTTTCAGAGCATACCTCTTAAGATCTCGGAGAGTATTGGGATCCTTGGTGTCGACATTTCCAGCAAAGTCGAATTTATGGGTCATTTGGAAAGTAAGGCCAAAATGGCCTCCAAAAAGCTCAGTGTGCTGAACAGAGCGAAGCGGTACTTCACCCCTGGGCAACTCCTAATGCTTTACAAAGCTCAGGTGAGGCCCCATATGGAGTATTGCTCACATCTCTGGGCCAGCGCACCGAAATACCAATTGTACCCATTTGACTCCATCCAAGACGTGCTGTTCGTATTGTCAACGATCCCACTCTCACGCAGTGTTTAGAACCCCTCAGCGTTCAGAGAGACGTTGCATCTCTCTGTGTGTTCTACCGCCTGTACAATGGGGAATGCCCTGAAGAATTGTTCAATATAATTCCCACCTCGGGTTTCTACAACCGCTCCTCCCGTCACAGAAGTGAGGTCCATCCGCATTTCCTAGATATGGAGGTGTCGCGTACTGTTCGGTCCAAAAATTATTTTATATCGCGAACCCGTAGGCTGTGGAACTGCCTCAAGAGGTCTTCCCATTAAACTACGACATGGGGTTCTTCAAGAAAGCTGTGAATAGGATTTTGCAAGGTCGGCGGCGCGCCCGCAGACCCCCTGGTGTTGCAGGTGTCCATGGGCGGCGGTAACACTTACCATCACGTGAGACCGCTTGCTCGTCCGCCCTCTCCTCTATATATAAAAAAAAAAAGACTACACAGTAGAATAAATAAAAACAAATATTTTGACAGTACTAATACCTAATGCCAGCCAGCAATCTTCATAATTCCAACTGAGACAAAACAGAGAGAGATGTATGTAACAGAGTGGTTACAACATAATGTAATGAATTCTGAAAGTCTGTTTGGATATGTCTTTCTTTTTTACTCAATTGTGCTAAATGATGATGCAATACAAATATTATAGACTGACATTATTTAATTAGTAGTACTGTGACATAAACATCTTAACTTAATTACTTAATAAACATCACTTTATAAGCATCAGTATTTATTATCAGTTTTTAAGCATTCATCACAGTTCATATTTTAATGTTTATTTATTATGTAGCCTCAGCAGGCTGGGACAATGATTATTGTTTATTTCAAATCTCTTTCTTTCATTTGACAGTAGTGTCTTTATTGACACATCACAACATAACATGTACATTAAAGATGTTTGTTGAAATGTGATTGTAACCCTGACTGATTCTAAGTAGAATTAAGTTTAATTATCGAATAAATTTCATTTCTCATTTTATTATTATATATAAAGTCAATTTTTTTTATTCAAGTCAGGGATATGACATGTAGAACTGTCAATCAGAGTGAAATTTGTGTGGAGATGACACTTTATTGACAGTACTACATGTCATATCCCGTGACTCAAATAAAAAAATCTGGCTAATAAGTTCAAAGCCGAGCAGTTGATGTGCTCGAGCAATCTTGTGCTGGTGTGTGCATAGATATAGCTCTGACATCCATTTATCTATTCTTGAAATTAAAGCTCCCCCACTGTTGAGGAATCCACCACTTGTGGCAATTTATTACATGTGTTTACAACTCTATTGTTTAGGTATTTACAACATTTCATGATGTCAGAGATGTCATGTTGTTTGTTATTATTATTACAGTGTTCAATTCTCTTTTGTTTCCTCATTTCTTTAATCTTAATTGACCTTATCTTATTCCAGACAAATGACTTGAGAATAGTCCACCGAGGTGTGAAGTTCTCATGTCGGTTCACTGTAGGAGAGCTTCAATCTCGTTGGTATGCACTGCTGTACAATGCTGAGATCTCACGTGTCGCTGTGGCAGCCATGCGCAACTTGCATCCAGATTTGGTGGCCGCTGTGCAACAACAAGCCTTGTACTCTAATGCTGAGGAGGAGTTACTTGGGACATTGGCTAGTGTAAGTGTTGGAATTACTGAGTAATATGTCTGTGATGAGGTCAACAGACAAATAAACCTATTTACTATATTGGCATATGGCATATCATTTTAAGTATAATGCCCTAATGCAGGTCAATACCTGTCCTGGTATTTGCAAGGGTATTTAATATTCTGTTTAAAGATAAAATAATACATAACAGGTCTGGGGAAAAAGTTTCTTCGTATTTTATATACAAATTCAAGACAATTTTTTTAAAAGTTTAATTTCATTTAATTATGATATATGTGTGCCCTTTGTTCTATAACTTGTTGCCATCTTGTAGGTAGTGACATGATCCCGTTACTGCAGAAATTTTGGGATTTTTGGTCAAAAAATTGCAACTAGTAGTTTTGACAGTCCACTCTTGATGTTAATTATGATTAACCTTACACTACCTAAAGAATTCTGAAGAGACCGAACCAAATGGAAATCTGAGGGCACAAGGTCAGGGCTATATGGTGGGTGCATCAACACTTTCCAACAAAGCTCTCTCAATTTTTGCTGAGTGGCCATAGATGTGTGTGGTCTGGCGTTATCATGATGAAAGACTACACCCTTTCTGTTGATAAATACCAGGCGTTCTTTCTCAATTTCTTGCTTTAGTCTCATCAACTATTAGCAGTAGAGATCCGAATCGATGGTTTTGCCCTGCGGTAAAAGCTCATAATGAACGATGCTCTTCCAATCCCACCATACACACAACTTATCTTATTGCGCATTAATCCGGGTTTCGCCACAGTCTGTGGAGCTTGGCCACACTTAGACCATGATCTTGTTGTTACCCCTTACACTTCTCACTTCGTTCACTTCGTTACACTTCTCATCACGTTACCCCTCTCTCACAGAAGACTACCTTGAAATGTACTGCATTTCCCACTTTATCTTATTTCCCTAATGTACGTGGCAAATCAAAGGCGTGTGTCCAGTACAATCGTTTATTAGAGACTCGCGCACAGCTGCAAGTGCACGCACACATACGTAATACATAACACCTCCACTCTTATTTACTTATAATATAAAATAAAATTACCAATAAAATATCATTAAAAGAAAAGTTACTAAACTAAAACTTAATCTATTTCGAAACCATACCGCCTGGGTGGTTTACGGTCCCTAACCGTAGGCCCACAGTTCTCTACAGCGGGCTCTGTGTTTGCTGACACATTGGGTATAGATATGGGTACTGGTGAAGAATTACTTGGCGACGGTACAGGCGACCGTTGCGTCTCTCGTATCGGTGAACCACTCTGCGGTTTACTCTCCCCCGAACTGTCCGCACTCTGTTCTGTTTTCTCGCCTATAGCTATGGGAGATGTCAGAGATTTACGCTTTTCTACCGATTGTTTACTGAGGACAATATTTGGTGCTAATAACGTAGTGCTACTATTTTCTTTGTTGCTAATAACCCTCTGTTTTAGCTGATCCACGTGTCTGTGACTTTCGGTTCCAAAAACAGATTTTACTACGTAATTAGTGTTACCTAGCTGTTCCTTGATCGTCCCCGCTATCCACTTATCCGAACCCCTATAATCGCGATACCACACCAGAGCGCCCGGCTCGAAACGCCGTCGCGCCCCGCCCGCGGCTACCTCACTACGCTCCTGTCGAGTGACTACGCGAGATTCCCTTTCAGGTTTTAAATTATCCAACCTCATACGCAGGCTGCGACCCTGTAATATTTTAGATGGACTATCGCCGGTAGTAGCATGTTCGGTATTTCTATAGGCTAGTAAGAATCGACTTAATGCTATGTCTACCTCTAATTTCTGTTTTAACGCCTTATTAATAACACGTTTACATATTTTGACAGCATTTTCAGCCGCTCCGTTAGAAGCCGGATGATAAGGGGCTGTAAAAATATGTTCTATGCCATTACGGTTTAGGAAAGTTTGAAATTCCCCACTCGCGAATGGTGGGCCATTGTCACTGACCGTTTGCTTGGGAAGGCCAAATTTAGCCCACAGGTCCCTAAGTACCGTGATAACAGCCTGTGCCGTAGTTCGTTGCATTTTAATTGCTTCTATCCATTTAGAACATGAATCTACAATTACTAAATATGTTAAACCGTGAATAGGTCCTAAAAAATCTAAATGTAGCCTGGACCATGGTCGAGAGGGCCAGTGCCACGAGCGCGGCGCGTGGCCTGGCGGCGCGTCGGCCACGGCGGCGCATATGGGGCACGCGCGGCACTCTGCTTCCACGGCCTCGTCGATCCCTGGCCACCATACGTAGCTACGTGCCAGCGACTTGGTTTTAAATATTCCCATATGTGGGTCATGCAGTTCGGAGATCACCTTTGATCTGCACGAAGAAGGTATAACTACACGATGACCCCACATAACACAACCTAGCTCATCGTACAATTCATTTTTCCTATTATGATATGGTTTTAGCTGTTTAATTTCGATCTCGGCCGGCCAACCGTCTACTATATAACTTAATACGCGACTCAATATTGGGTCAGCACGAGTTTCTTTTTTAAGAATATTGTAATCAAGCAATAGTGCATCTGTTGCAAAATGTAAATAAGTTTGTTCAGGTAAGTCCACCTCTTCCGATGTTACGTCATTTTTTTGTAACTCGATCAAACGTGAAAGGACATCTGCAGTATTCTGGTGAGTTTTAACATACTCGATTGTAAAATCATATGCTGATAATTTAATTGCCCAGCGTTGCAGACGACTTGTTGTCGCACTCGGAATACCCATATTCGGCCCAAATATACTAACTAGAGGTTTATGGTCGGTACGAAGAATGAACTTTCTACCGTATAAGTACTGGTGGAACTTTCCTACAGCAAAAACGATTGCCAAAGCTTCTTTATGTTTTGGCTGTAGTGTAACTCGTGCGTAGTGAGCGATCGCGACGCGTATGCAACGACTCGCTCGCCGTGGCCTCCGGCGGCGGCGCCGGCCGCGCGCTGCGCCAGCACCGCGCCTATCCCCCGCGCACTGGCGTCGACCGTCAACACCGTCTCTTGTTCCATATCGAAGTGCACGAGTGTTTTCGTACTACATAGTAATCCTTTCACTCTAATAAAGGCGGCGTTTTGTTCAGCACCCCATTTCCAATGTTTACCTTTCTTTAACAGTTCATAAAGAGGTGCTAAATAGGAACTCAAATCTTTAATAAACTTTCCATAGAAATTTACCATTCCTAAAAATGACTTTAATTCACTAACATTATTCGGGTGGGTCATAGTCCTAATAGCCTGTACTTTTTCGGGATCCACTCGAACACCGTTTTCATTAATAATGAATCCTAAATATTTTACTTCTTTCGCTAAAAATTCACACTTGCTCTTTTTAATTTTCAAACCATTCTTTTCTAAAATTTCCAATACGTCTTTAATTGTCTTTAGATGACTAGCTAAATCTTTATTTTTAATTAAAATGTCATCATAGAAAATAACTACGTCGGGCATATTTTTAAACAAATTTATCATTAATTTTTGAAAGATTCCCGGGCTCGACGACAAACCGTAAACAAGTCGTGAATATTTAAATAACCCCCTGTGCGTATTAATAACCGTATATTGTCGCGAGCGTTCTGATAAAACTACCTGATTGTACGCCTGGGATAAATCCAGCTTCGTAAAAAAATTATTTCCACTAAGGTTACTAAACAAATCTTCCATTTTTGGAACCGGAAATCTATCGATAGCTAATACTCGATTGAGGGTTATCTTATAGTCGGCACATATTCTCAAACCTCCGTCGGCTTTACGCACCACAACCAGAGGCGTGGCCCAGTCGGAGTGGTCCACCGGCTCGATGACGCCGGCGCGCAGCATGGCGTCCAGCTCGGCGTCCACGCGCTCGCGCAGCGCGTAGGGTAGCGGTCGCGCGCGGCAGTATATGGGCGCGGCGCCCTCGCGTACACACAACTCGGCTTCGCCTCCCATATATCTACCCAATGTGCCATCAAACAGTGGTTCATGCCTAGAAACAATGTTCTTAATTAACACATCTTTTCGCTGCACCGATTTGTTTTCTCCCATGTGGTTACTATGTGAGATAACTTTCGCTACTTTAATAGGTATATTTAACTCGGCTAACCATTGCCGCCCCAACAAGTTGGTAGTTCCTTTATCTATCACATACAGATCTAATGTTTTAATAATACCATTATAATTGCCCACAGTTTCGATAAAACCTAATGGTTGGATACTGGAGCCGTCATAAAACTTTAAATTCAAATGGCAATTATTCAAGGGTAAATTACTAAACAGTTCCTCATAAACCTTTTTACTAATGCACGATAAGGCGGATCCAGTATCCACTTCCATAGTAAGTAAACAATTCTCTATCCTAAGCGCTATACCCACCGGTTTATAATCTCTCAAAGACATCTGATACATAAGTTCCACTTCACTGTCTTCCAATTCCTCCGTGTAATAATCGGCGGCGGAGCCCCGCTCGTCGACTTCGTTTTGCTGCTCCAACGAGTATACAGGGGCCCGGTCCCGGCCCCAGCCGCGCCGCGCAGCGCGCTGCCCGCGCTGGCCTCCGCGCCACGTGTCTCGCCGGCCGCCGCCGGCGCCGCCCGCGACGCAGGTCGACGCGCGGCTACCGCGCGCCCGCGCCGTATCATGCTCGTAATAATTACTGGCAGAACCCGCCAGTCCAGACCGTCTCCTATGTTTTGGACACATCCTCCTCAAGTGACCGATTTGATGGCATCCACTGCACACGTACTCTTTATATGAGCAACCATCCGCTTGATGTTTGTTGTCCCTACACCTGGGACATTCGCCGGTATACATTTTGTAAACATCTTCGGTTAACTTGTCACTGCCGCGCTCCACGGTGTTCGCGTCCCGCTCTGCGGCCTCTAATGATAAAGCCAATGTAATGGCTCGTTGATATCCTAAATTTTCTTCCGCAAATAATCTTTGTCTGATAATATCGCTTTTTAGACCACAGACCAGTTGATCGCGAATATTCTCGTCAAGCGTTGTTTTGAAATCGCAGTATTTCGACAATTTTTTTAACTCCGTAACGTAGTCACTTATAGATTCATTGTTAAGCTGCCTACGCTGGCGAAATTTGTACCTTTCTGCTAATGCTGTAGGTTTCGGCTGCAGGTGGGTAGTGAGAAGATCCACGGCTTGTTTGTAGTTTAATAACGAGGGTTTTGTAGGACTCGCCAATGTAGATAACAGTTCGTACGCTTCCTCACCCATTACGGAAATTAATGTAGGTAGTTTCATATCGTCCGACACTTTATTCACCAAAAAGTACATTTCTAATCTTTCGATATAACCCGTCCAATTTCCTGTTTTGATTACAAATTCTCGCACTTTCCCAATTGACATCTTGCATAAGTAATATAACGTATAGTTTTACGTAAAACCGGCTTTTTAAACTTATTATTTTATCACTCGTCGCCACTGGCAAATCAAAGGCGTGTGTCCAGTACAATCGTTTATTAGAGACTCGCGCACAGCTGCAAGTGCACGCACACATACGTAATACATAACAGTACGTACGTGTTTCGGTAGTGAGTGAGATATGCCAGAGCCCATTCCCATCCTATCCCTCCCCATTTCCCCAACCCTTTCTCCAAATCCATTCCTATATCCAAAGGTAGGCAGCGCATCCGGGGGCGTGCTAACGTTGTCATTTTGGACTAATGTTGGCATCTATCACGGATGTCTATGGGCTACAGTATCCACTTACCATCAGGTGGACTGTATGCTCGTCTGCCACCTTCGTCCATAAAAAAAAAAAAACAGTGGTCAATCTTTTCAAAAATTGTTCGATTTCATTGCGTTTTAATAGAGAATCGCAAACGAGTACACAGTTCATTAGGTTTCTTTCAGTGAGCTCGTATATCGAGCTTTTTTGTGAATCCAGGCTTTTTCAAATGAGTCAAAACTATTTTGTGGTCAATGCCCAGTTCATCAGCAATGTCGTAACTATTTATATGCCGATCTTGCTGCACTTTTTCACAAATGGCAACAACTTTATCGGTAACAGGGCGACCGGAGCGAACTGCATCTTTAACATTAAGATTTCCTGACTGAAAATGCTTAAACCAACTTTGTGCTACTCTTACTGACACTGCATTAGGTCCATAAACGGGACAAATTTTTTGTGTCGCATTTTTCCCTTTTTTGTAATAAAACTTTAAAATGTATCGAATCGAATCTAACGAAGAATTAGACTCACTCATTTTCTTGGACAGAAAAACAATTGTAAAATGGCGCGAAACGGTTTTTTTATTTCTTTTTTTTAAATGTTACCTTTTTAATGGTATTTTAATGGTAACCAGCCAGGTACAAACAGGTGTTGCTCTCCTGGTCAGTTCGGCTTTTCGGCAAAGGTCCAAGTCCTCTTGATCCTTTTTTTGTCCAAATAATCCCCACCATTGTCATCCTCTCCTCTTCGGTATTGCCTGCCCTCAGTTATACTATGCCCCCAGATACTCAGTTACTTGTTTAGACGATTGCTTGCAATAAGTGTTATGATGTTAACAAACAACAAAACCTATTTACTATATTGGCATATTACATACCATTGTATTCAAATTCTATTTTATTGATGGTAAATGACTGCTGCAAACACTGAAGATCTACAAAGTATGGTAAAAGATGTAGGCCACTGACTAAATCTTTTACCATACTTTGTAGATACTAAAAGTAATACTTTGTAACATTACTAAAAGACCATGTTTAAGTTTTATACTTTTTTTTGTAATCTATCTATACATATAAAGAGAAATGTCCTGATTGATTCATTTACTCCGAGCCAAAACCATTAAAGGTAGAAACATGAAATTTGGACAGTAGCTTCCTTTTATGATGTAAAAACCTGCTAAAAAGGTATTACTTGAAATTCAACTTGAATATAGAAAAAAATATTTGATGGTTCTATTGTAATTGGGTTGTAAATATTCTATTATACAAACAATTACACATATGGTTCACCATTTCTCAAAATACTGTCAGGGAGCTAAAATACAAGGTATGGAGTCACAAATGCAATTACATCCACATGAGCTTAGTCACAGGAAATAGCTAGTGTGATCGAATTATAATGTCCCACTGCAGGCCTCCTCTAGTAAACCACTTGGGTTCAGGCCATACTTCACCACGCCTGCCTAGTGCGGAATGGTGCATACACAAACTCCAGATTTTTTAAAAATCTAGAGCATTTCATTAACCTGCTGGTTTCCTCACGATGTTTTCCCTCACCCCCAAGCTAGTGACAATTTTCAAAAATTCGTACTTATGTGGAAACTCAATGGTATGGGCCGAGAATTTGAACTCATGATCAGACAAATGTGAGTTGAATATAAATACCCCTAGGCTATCACTGCTGTGTATCTGTAGCTAGTGTATAATATAAAAATGTTAATTGTCTATTATTTGTTTTATAGACGTCTCATCCAGGGTCGGAGAAGTTCCAAGAACTACTAGAGCAAAACCCTCAAGTGTTCTACTCATCTCGCACCGCTAAGTCACTAATGGCACACTGGCAACTCTTAAAGCAGTATCAGTTATTGCCAGATCAGACAGTGCAGCCTTTGCCCAAACGTAAGTTCTAACTTGTGTTACCATACTGTTCAAAAACATAAACATGGACTCTGTTTATCACACTCTGTTTATCACTGTTTATCACTCTGTTATATTCAAACTACATTAATGAAAATATCTGCCTAATCATTTAAAACTATAATCTTGTTAAAACTTAAATATGTGAAATATACTTAATTATGTTAACAACACAAATCCTATATTTGTGTTGTTTTAACATAGAAGAAACACTAGGGTGTGAAAAGATTTTTGGGATATTTTCACGTTACTAGGGTCGTTTTACTAGCCATCACTTTTATTGTATGGATGTAAAAGTGCCTAATGCCCAGTCAGATTTCTCGAATGGACCAACCAATAAGATGTGATTACTTATTCTCAATGCACATTAATTATGAAATCCTGAGATTGAATTCTACCAGTGGATTTCTACTTAATATGGACTTTTTCAACTATCACTAACATGATGATAAGAGAAAGTATTGTCAGAAAATGCACACAATCAAGAATAAAAGATCTTGATCATGTTTTTTTTTATGGACGAAGGCGGCAGACGAGCGTAAAGTGGGAAATGCCGTACATTTCAAGGTAGTCTTCTGTAAGAGAGGGGTAACGTGGCCAGTCGAGCGCACCCACCAGCTGTTGGATTGCAGCGTGCACTCTCCCCCTCAATTCTACCAATCCGTGTTAGGCCTCCATGATGGATTGTGGCCTAAAACCCTCCTTGTCATTGCTAGGGAAGGCTTGTGCCAAGCAGTAGGATGTTATAGGCTGATATTTACAAACTGACAAAAAGCTAATATCTGTTTATTTTCTAGGTCCAGGAGATAATGTGATGACGTTTTCTGATGCTGAGGAGACCATGAACGATAACGAGCTGCCGGTTTACAAGGAAGATGGAATTGATGTTGAGATGCAGATAGCTGATAGGTAGGATTGTCATTAAATTAAACATTAGTGAGATGAAATAATTTGCTTGTTACTTATACAATAATCGGACAAGATTTTTGTCAAAAATAATTCTTGTTTTCCTGACTTATATCCTTTTATATTTCAGGACAAAGGTAATTATAATAATGTGATGTGATTATTATCTTTGTGCTAGCTTTTGTCTGCAGTTTTAAATACTTGGAATCTATTTGATCGATTTTAATAAAAAAATATCCTAAAATTTTCCAGGATATATAACCTATAATGAAAACCGCATCAAAGTCGATAGAGTGTTTATCGTGAACATAGAGATAAACGTGTTTCAGAGATAAATAACAATGTAACAATCTGAACAAAAGTTTTGCTTTAAGGACAACTCTGATTTAGTTCTGTGTCCCTAGTGTAATTAGTGTATTCATTTGCAAACATTACTACCATGTTAATATTTACTGCTTTTCTGTATGATACTGTATGATGATTTCTCAATACAAGCGCTAGGGGCGCTGTTTAATTCTCAGAAAAAGCACTGTGATGCGCAAGTGTAGATTATGATTGTTTCCAAACATCACTACCGTCAAGCCCTATTGCAGACTACCGATAATAAATCGGTCTTCGGACCAATTATTGTCGCTCCGACGTCGAAACGATGAAAAACCAAAACAGAACATATTTATTTTGACGGTTGCATCAAATATTCATTTAATTTTTCATTCTGTAAAAGCATCTCATCACGCCATCCGACGGGAAACTTAATCAGTTATTGCACCTACCGCATCATCTCTATATAGCCCACGGTTGACTGGGACTTAATGCTTCAAACCATTGAGTCTGCCTTTTGTCACTTTCTGCAATCAAGACTAAATAAATATATAAATAATTTTGTTGACAGGGCTGAGAAGAAAGAGATTCGCCTTTTAGAAAACTCTCTATCACGTTGGCAAGTGCTAGTGCAGTCGGTGGCCTCGGTGAGCAGTGCCGAGCTAGACAAGAACACGCTGGCGGTGTTGCGAGGCCGCCTTGTGAGATACCTCATGCGCTCCAGAGAGGTAAGATATGACTCACTTAGTTAACTAGTAAACTATACAATGTCTAATTAGGAAACTAACTAGTTATAAAAGTTTAGGTTACGATGACGCTGACATGTGATGTATGCATAAAAGCCCCCAAATGAAGTAGATAAAAAAAGTAGTATTAGGAAATATTTTCATATAGCAAGTGCCAGGTTCAGTTAGTAGCTTCAGAACACTTGGTTTTGTGAGGCCGCCTTGTGAAGTACCCCATGCCCTCCAGAGAGGTAAGATATGTCACTTTGTTACTATAAAATGCTTAATTAGGAAAATAACTTGTAGTTTTCTTTAAATAACAAATACTAGTACAGTCGGTGGCTTCAGAGAGCGGCGAGGCCGCTCCTGAAGTACCTCATGTGCTCCAAAGAGGTAAGATATAAATACCTGTTACTTTGCCCATTAACATATTTTTCAAATGTAGGATCGGTTTAGGGGGCACAATCATGAGGTTTTAGGCACATCACATAGCAGAGTAAAAAGGTTTTGAAAATGATTGGTTGGTCTCAGGAAGGCGAGCGAAATAAACAGTTAAACAAAATTATTCATGGATTTTATAAATCATAGAATAAGTCGTCATCATAATTTTTTTTATATTATTTAATATAAATATTTATTTTAATGTAATTAAAATAAATTTTAATACATTATAATTTTTAGGTAATCTTTCAATGTTTAATGTTATCAATTAAGCCTTAGCAAAATTAAATTGTAATGCAAAAATAAAATAACTATTTTTATTAAATAATTTATTTTCACATTTTCCCAATACCTTCGCCTGTCTTCCCTAGCCCTGACGCTCAGCAGCCCTAGGTCTTGGACGTGTGACACCCGCTTTCCCTTTGGTAGGTATGTGGTTTTGGGCTAAAAAGTCTTCGCTCGCCTGCCTTAGGTTTTGGATGCTAGACACTCCCTTCCAAAGTTATGTGGTTTTGAGAGCTTGAGTTTATGAAATGAATGCTCGCTTCGCTAGTCAACAATAGGTTTGGACGCGTGACACACACCCCAGTTATGTGATTTTGGAACTTAAAAAGTGCCACGACGCAAACCATAACTCACACCTCATGAGCCTTTAATCCGACTCTTGTGAACTGATACTGCTGCTGCTGCTAAATGAACTCGAAAAGATCGCCCCTGGGAGGCTGCCTCATGCGCTCCAAAGATGTAAGACAGTCAGTTACTTTACCTGTTAAGGCTCATGCTCATTACAGCCGTAACGTGTCGCACTGCAAAACTGCGACAACATACATTATAGACGCGGCGGGCCGCAGCTCAACGCAATAATTTAGTCAGCTATTGACATTTAATTCGTCACGTCGTCGCACAGCGAACAACTCGAATTATGTGCGTTAACTGCGCCCGTCCATCGCACATTGAGGCAGGCTGCGTCGCAGCGCATAACATTGGCACATAAATACGGCTGGCAAGCAATTCGCCAGTGGGCTGCGCTGCGGCGTGATGAGGCCCACCTGAAGTGTGCGTTTTTTTTTCGGAATGGCTAAATTCTTGTGCCCCTAATGGCCTTTCAAAAGTCACCGGACATATATGGTTTAGAGCGACCGCAGAGGCAGGACCAAAATGTGTGTGCAGCAACCTATCTAAGGGCTCCCCCGCCCACCTAAGGGCTCCCCCGCCCACCTAAGGGCTCCCCCGCCCACCTAAGGGTAGACCTGCCGAAGTATCGGACCTCGCCTTAGGGCGTTGTTTTGGGAGGGTACCGCGGGATCTCGATTCGGTGAGAAGCGCCAAGGCACGTGCCGATACCTGGTAAAAGTGTTGGCTGGAGGCCGGTGTGTGTTCACGGTGACGTGACGTACTCGTCTCCGCCGGCGTGGACGGTGTATATGTGTAACCCGTGAGTGTACTGTATAAACCGCATTGGCAGATGAAGTGTGCGATGGTTTATACAAAATGTATGAAAATTATTCAAGAGGATTTTTGCAATGTTATGCGTTGCGGTGCGGCCCACTCTAATATGCACGAGCCTTTTAAATAATAATTTTTAAATAGCAACTGCTAGTGCAGTCGTTGGCTTCAGTAATCAGCACGGAGTTAGACAAATATATGGTGACGGGGTGGCAAGGTCACCTCGTAAGGTACCTCATGCGCTCCAAAGTAAACACTTGTACGGACTAGTATGGCCAAATGCTTTTAGTCTAATATAATTTATGTCCATACTAACATAATGTTTGACATACATTTTATTTGCAGCATTTAACATTATATGTATATACGCTTAAAGTACAATAATGTTATCTACTCACAATAGGTACCTACAAGTAGAAAGATACTGCTCGCCAGTTATTGTTAAGCACTCTTTATTTGTTAAGGTTTAGAGATTGATGCTTCTTTATACAAACGTGATTTCAAATAGCTAACAAGCGAGTATTCCGACGTAATGTATTTTCAACGGTAATGGTCTACTAAAAAGGATAATTTACTATTTTCCTATTTCCAAATTCATCCACATAATAATTTGAGGTTGCAGTTTTGTTCGTACGCATTGGTCACAGAGTATATCATTGGTTATGAGAAACATGATAAACGATAGTAGTGCAAGTATCTATAGAAATATTATTTTTAATCGATTGTAAAATGCGAGGGGCACTAACAATAATAACGATCGCCCATAACTACGTCCACGCTAGCGTTAGATATAAATTTACGTAGATAAGTAATTAGATAATAAACTGCTTATTGCTCTGCTTATTTTCCTATATGAGATGCACGGCCCTAGTTCATATGTTCATCTACTATAACTTTTATTTTTAACTAAACGTACACCGGCGTATTCCCATTTGTATACACTTTGACATTGATCTTTTAAAGTGAACAGCAGCGTCGCATAGTGAACGCATAGTGTCGCAGCGTGAACAGCAGTGCCAATATGTGTCGTAGTTCGTCTTGTAACAGTAGACTGTAACCGAGCCTTTTTTTCGTGTACCGCCAAGCGGGTTAGCGAGATCACTGTTTTAACAGGTGATGTAGTCCCTCGGGGCTTGTGGTAACTTCTTTGTGATCCCTTAGTCACCCTCTACGACCCCCACGAGAACAGATGCGGTGGTGCTATTCTAAAGCCGGCCTACACCACACGGCCCACTACTTAACACTTGGCAAGTACACATGACAAATTAATAGACGAATAAAATAAGACAAGTGATTTATAGTGACAGTTGTTTTACTTCTTGATATAATCAAAAATGATTAAGTAGATCAAAAAGGTCGATTTACAACTCTTCTGACTATCCAACAGATTGTTATTGAGTGACGAGTGCACACAGATGACTCCATTTCATGATTGGCGGGCGAGTACGGGTCGCAGGGGAATCATGAATAAGTTAATCTCTTTTTGTCAAGGAATTATCAAATTGCACCTATTTTCAGTATATAAATGTTTGACCGCTTTTGTATATGACACCGTTCTTATCAGCAGTAGCATAATGTTATTAACATCGCGGTGTTTTGTCTTCGACTACATGGAACGTCATACTAAGTGTTTTATCTTATCGCTAATTTAATTCAATGATATTAACGTATTTTTTGAAATTTTTGAATTTTTTGAAATCAAGACAGGTTTGTAACTACTGTTTAGTATAATTTTTAGATTTATCATTTTGAACTTTATTTATATTTATTATTAGGTGTATTATAATTTATAACGACTGATTTTCTGCTCAACTGATTCATTTATTCAATATTCACCTCGGTTGGGCAGCAATCGCTAAAATGCGTCACCGCACTCGTCGCCTGTACTACAATGTTTGAATACGAAAGTCTTCAATTAATGCGTCCTGCCCGTTATGACGTATGGTGCCGAAACGTGGTCATAGACGGTTGGCCCGATTCACAAGTTCAAAATAAAATCGTACCTACAGAACGCGATGGAAAGGGTTATGTTCGGACATAACTCATAAATAATTCAGACAGCATGTCGTTGGACGGAGTCAAAAGTGTCCAGCTGGTATTTCGGTGTACCAGTGGCCCGGAGGTGTGAGTAGTACTCCATGTGGGGACGAACTTGAGCTTTATAAAGCGACAGGCGTTGCCCCAGAGTGAAGTACTGTTTTGCCCTGTTCAATATACCGAGCTTTTTACTGGCAAGTTTTATCTTGCTCTCCAGATGACACCGAAACTCGACTTCGCTCGAAATATCGACGCCAAGGATCCTAAAACTCACGGAGTTCTTAAAAGGAATGTTCTGAAATCGAGGTATCACGACAAATGAAGCTTTATCTTGAGATTTATCTTGACAAATTGTTATCTCATGTATAATGATCCTCACTATCGCTTCCCTCCCCCACGTGTCTCACATACCGCAGGCGGGGACTGTCTTATGGAAACAAACTATAACTCCTTAGAATCTCCAGAAATACGGAATTATTTGAGGTGAGTACGTGTCCCGTTTCTTATCCCCGTCCTCTCTCCCCAACACGTACTTGGTGGGAATGACTGGCAGTAAGAATAATGATCTCATTGTTCTATATTTCTTTTTATTGTGAATTCTAAGACCTTTATCTCAATCACTTTTAAAGAAATTTTGATTTAATACGATATTTTGAAATCTATGCCCTGTAGAGGGACGTTCTAAAAATGTTACGCCCTCCCTTATTTTATTTAATTATATATCTGGCACTCGGCTTTATCCCATTATATTCGATGGGATAGGATTGGCTCTGGCTATCATGTCTTACTCACTACCGAAATACGTCAATACATTTCACGGCAGTCTTCTGTGTATTGTACTGTGTCAGCCTATAACGTCCCACTGCAGGTCACAAGCCTCCCCTAGTAAATCACTGGGGAGTTTCGGGCCGCAATCTACCGCGTGGGCCCAGTGCGGATTGATGGATCACACACACCAGTTTTTTTTAAATTTCTGGTGCATGTCGGTTTCCTCGCGATGTTTTCCCTCACCATGTCAACTGCTGACATTTTTTTTTTAAATCCGTATTTAAGTAAAAACTCAGTGGTGCCGATCGAGGATTTTAACTCACGATCACACGAATGTGAGTCGACTAGGTATTTATAGGTTTACCCCTATGTTATCACCGCACTTGTCCATATTTATCACACGGAAGCCATAGCTGGAGGAAAGGAAAGGCTATAGCCCTATTTATCACATGGAAGCTATAGCTTAAACCATCTACAGTATTACTAAACCAAAGCAATCTGTTCGGGAACCTTGTTTTTGAACTTAACACAGAAACAATTTCTTAAGAACAAACAGCGTTTAAGAAGTAGATAATAATATCAAAACTATTAAATCTTTATTACAATATTACATTTACAGTGTTAATTATATGAGTCAAGTCCTTCTCTTTTAAATAAATTCCTGGACGCTTTTATTACAAAAACAAATATAAGTAACACGGATATCTATTGATATTCGTTGTTCGTTAGGAATCAATGTTTGTTAGGAAGTGGGTTCTCACGAAAAATTTATTAGCTTTAATTAAAAATAATGACCCAATAAGAAGTCTGCAGGACTATTGTTTTATATTGGTTTCTTTACAATCCGGATCTCCTCCACTGCATGCACCTGCCTCATAAATCATAACATTATGCTCGCGTTCATCTGTTTCATGAAATTGAAGCACACTGACAGTATGCGTCAATAAAAAAATGAATCTAAACATAAAATGTGGTCTGCTGGCGGTTGCATACGTTATAATGAAACCAGTGTTTATTAAATTACTTTTAAATGTTGCTTGCACATTTTGCTAGAAAAGACCACCCCACTGTTTCCCCGAGTACATAACCCACGTGCTGATCACAAATGTTTCTTTTTAACACGACAAATGTTTGTTTACAAAATTACCGGTTGTTTTGTATTGCATCACGAACGTGTTGTTTGTTCCCCTGTCACCACATCCGATCATTAATAACCGATGCGACAGTTTTGTCAATGTGTTGTCCACTGTGTCTCCATGGCGATGGTGAAACATCACTAATAATATCGAGTATTTCAACAATGTATTATTAGATGGTACGTAGGTTGTTGTAAGGGTAAAATATTTTATTTTATGATGCAAATAAGTTGTCGTACTAATCATAGGATCAATTGGTTGAGACCTAAAGGTTTGGTGACTCGTGGAAAAATGTTTACAGCGCTTACTCGTATAACGTGTCATGCTTCCTGGCAGGACTACACTACATACGTTATAATTACTCGTAAATCCTTGGAGTACAATTTTATTTAATTTTATTCTATTTATGCCGGAAGATTATAGCTATAGTAAACATATTATAGATATATCATATTTAAATATACAAGAAAACTTAAAAGATAATCATGTTACAGTTAAAACCCGTTTTGAATAAAAATGCGTTTTTCATAATAAAAACTAGTTTCGACTGAACGCCTTCGTTACAACTAGTTTTTCCTAGTAAAAACTAGAATTTATTGACAAACAAATTTTAATGTTAGTTAAAACTATTTTTAAATATGGTAAACTAGTTTTAACGAAATGAATCGGTTAAAACTGCTTTAAACAGATTTCAATGTTCACCCGGCTTGGAGTTTCTTAATTCTCCCATAAATGAGCCCAGGAAATACTACATTGCGCAAATCTTCATAGACTTCGACACCGTTTGACCGATCACCATGAAAGTTGGCATATATATGTATTTTTTCATGGAGAAGGTTTTATGCTATCGACTTTGTTGTAACTCGCCACTAGATGGCGTTGCGGCCCATCAACTTCTATATCGTTCAACCGATCGCCATGAAAATTGGTATATATAGGTATTTCAGCACGGAGAATATTTTCGAGCTATCGACTTTGTTATAACGCGCCACTAGTTGGCACTGGAGCACATCAACTTCTATGGCAGGACAACGTCTGCAGGGTTTTGCTAGTGTAGTATAAAAGTTACGGGCAAAAGCCAAATGTAACAGTAAATTGAGTTGTGCGCGGGCAAACCGCGACCCCGGAAACAATTAGGCTTCTAACCCCAGAAGTTGTTATTTTTTTTTTACAGAATCCTTTCTACCCAGAAACGATTCAAGCGCATTCGCCTTTTACCCGGGCTCATCTTGATGCGCTGTGACTTCAACACTGATTTTAATTGATTTTGCTTCGGTCATTCCGGTAGACCTAGTTTTCCTTAGTTACAACTAATTCAAAAATTAACTAACATTCAAATTTGTTTGTCAGTAAATTCTAGTTTTTACTAGGAAAAACTAGTTATAACAAAGGCGTTCAGTTAAAACTAGTTTTTACAAGTTTTATCATGCTTAGTACATTATCAGTTTATTACATTCATGATATCTAGCTAGAAATATGACACCCTAGTATGTCATTGTGCCGTGTGGTGTCGGCCGGCTATATAGCACCACTCTCATGTCTGGTGTTGTAAAAGGCGACCAAGGGATAACTGAGCCGCTACCACAAGCGTTAAGGAACTACACCACCTCTAAAAGAATGTACTCGCTTGGCCAGTTTTAAGGCCATATATCCCTCATGCACAAGACAGGGGAGGCCCATGTCCAACAGTGGATACGGAAAGGGCTGGTAATAGATAATTTATTTTAGACAGATTAGCCTCCGATTACATTTTTATGCTAATATTAAATTATGAATAGAGATCGTGAGGTAACATCGCCATCTGCTTAGGTCATTTTGATACTTATCCATCCTTATTTCCTTATACTTGAGGCAGTATAGTTCACCGCATTGCTGTCTCGGGTGAATTTTGGACGAACATCTAATCATAATGTTACCTAATATTATATGCATAAATAAGTACGAAAGTTGGTTTGTCTATTGTTTTGTTGTTTTATCCTAATATCTGCAATAAATGAACGTATTACTATTACAGCCAACGCGTAGTTCTTGGAACGGATTAACACATAAATAGTTTTTATCTCGATCAATACAGATGAAACCATGGACAACAGTTAGTTCCAAAATAAAGTATTGTTTTTCATCTAAACATTTCGTCTCTGAATATGCGAATTGAAATTAAATCTTAGTTCCTTCAGTCGTCGTCAGATGGCATTCCAAGTATTACATTGCTTGAAACGCGTTGATTTTTAGTTTTTCTACGTTTTAGTTCCTTTGCAGGTGGGTTAGGGAGGTTATCAAAAAAAACATTAATTTTATTGTATTCGATTCAAATTTTTATTGTTATTGAACTCATAATAATAAACAGCATTCGTGCATTTTATTGAATTTCAACTATATTGTAGCCAAGTCTTGGTAATTTGGATTTCAACAAGAAACCTTTTTTACTACCTTTGAATAGCCTGGTAGGGCATCTGCAATTCTCCACCTACCTGTTGTCAACACTATTTCAAGTCAGAATATTCTAATCTAAACAGAAAGAAAAATAAGTTTCGAATGTATATGTATTTTGTTTTTCTTTTCACTGGATGACGTTGCAACGTAAACCTCACTTATTTCATCATTATCGACTGGCCAGTAGCTTCACGTTAAGGGTTCCAAGGACACGGCACGCCCTTAATGACACGGTCAGCAGGCGACCCGATAACCTCGGCAAAAACTGTTCATTTCATTTACTGTCGATACCAGAGTATGTCCATATCGATCGGCCCCATTTCAATGTTATATGACTTATTATAATGAAGAAAATGTTTGTCTCATCCTTTATCTTTGAAGGTTTCCTTAATCGATTATTTATTAATCGGCGTTATCAATACTTTAGTGATCATTTCATGTACTTTAATAGATTCACGAACTGTCATACATGAATACAAGAATCGGCACTAGATAAACCCCAATCAATTGATTACGTTGATAAATAATTCGAAATATAGTAATTAAAGTGTAAAAAATTATTTAGTAACTACTCTATATATTTTATATCGTATGCATTTTCATAAAGTCTATGTTTTATCGAACGAAAAAAAAGAAAAAATCTTTTAAAAAAATCGTTATTTTAACATCCATTAACGTTGCTACATAATGCTACTTTACTACCCAATGTACTCGATTCTTAGGGCGAGTTCACATTGTGTTACATGGTTTTGTGTAACATTTCTGTAATTATTATACGTAGTTAGTTACAAAGGCACACAACATTGTTACTTTTCAATTTGTTGGTTAGTTCTTCTGTGTCTTAACATATACTCGTACATGTTGTACAAAACTGTTAATGTCGTGGCGTTTTATGTCCTTTTATACTCCGATGATGATAAGACATATTTAAAAATGTTTAATGACATTTTCTTATATCCTAAACGTGTATTATATAACGATATGTTAATGTGGATCTATCTTTATACATCTGCCAAACTGCATTGCAGTTTGTAGCGGAACATTGCTCTGAATTCTTATCCCAAAAGTTCAATTAAATACACTGGAAGCGTTGTTCGAGACAGATCCAGATGGCATTTCTACTGAATTGGTATTGATCATTACGAATGTTTTTGCTCGCTGTTTGCTACAATGAATGGTATTCGAATGATGGCAGATATATGAATAGGTATGGTATGAATTGCGCACCTGTTGATTGTGTATGGTCGCAAGAAATAATATAATTGTTGAGCCACTATTCTTTATTCTATGCTTTGTTTGTTGAGTGCTGCCAAACTAAGACTAAAGGATAGTGCCTCAACAATGAATTATTGTGACTGTAATAGCTGAGCAATTGCCTCATAAACAACTGTTGACAGTTGGCGGTGTTGTTTATATACGGTATCAGAATTATTGTGAGCGTTTATTACTGAAAATTATTTATTTATATGTATTGCAATGTATGATGCAATTCAACAGCCGTGGGCCGCACTCGGCTGGCCTCGTTATACCCCTCTCTAAGGTGCACAAAAGATTACCTTGAAACGTATCGTTTCGGTGCCAGAGCACATTCCCATCTCATATCCTATCCCTCACCATTTCCCCTAACCTTTCTCCAAATCCATTCCTACATCTCCAAAGGTACGCAGCATATCCGGGGGCGTGCCAACGTTCGTCATTCTTAACTGAAGTTGGCATGTGCCGCGGATGTCCATGGGCGATAGTTTCGCTTACCATCAGGTGGACTGCATGCTCGTATACGTCCTTCTTCCTTTAAGAAAAATACACATCGAAAGGCAAACAGGCTTTACAAACAAACAGCTTTCGAAAATAAAACATTAAGCTAAGGCACATGTCCATTAAGATCTTTTACTTTTCTCCCTATATTTTTTGCCCGCAACTTTATCTGCTTTAGAAACCAATTTTGCTCAATAAATAGTTAAATTTATTTTTTATAAAACTGCCTATAATAAAAAATAACCTGAAATCCTAAAATACCTTAAAAATTCTTGGGATAATTATTATCCTATCCGACATTGAAAGCCGCAACAATATCCGTCCAGCAGTTCTCAAAATTAGCGCGAACAAACAAACAGAGTTGAGATATGTACTATCGCGGCAATTACATATCGCGAAATAATCATGCGAAATGAAAAGAAAAGTATATGAATAAGAACTTTATTATACCACAATGAATAATGTAGAAACACGAAAAAGATATTCATATAAAATCAGAAATTAACATTTTTATACAATAAATATTTCATCGACAAAAAAGAAATTTTTGCATATTCGTAGTATCAGGTTAGTATAGCACTTGTAAAATAAAATGCGAGAGCTACTTTTAATTAATTAAACACGATCTTATGTATGGTATTGTATACTGTGTTTCCTTTTATACCGTGTACTTGCGTTTAGTTAAATTTAAATGTTTAGTTCCAGCAAATACTGTCGATATTTTAAATCCTCTAACAATTGGTCAGTTGCTCAGCGGCCTTTCCAGTTTCAGCTTGCATCACTTCACAATCTGTTTGCATTCACAGGTACTCCCATTGTGTTCATGTTTTGGGAATGGGCAGTTTTAAAAGCGACCGTGTTTACACAACATTCCAATAAGTCCAACATAACAAGCCGATTGTTTGCTGTTACATATGCGTTTGATATTCAAAACATCAGTATCAATACAATTGGAATTATAATACAGATGGAACTCTATCAATGCCCTGTGAATCTGCGTTACGAAGTTTGAATAAGTGCCGTGTCTTAGTACACCACTTTAATTTTGATTTTATTTTACAATAAAACTTATACTTTTATTAAAATCCGACCTTTAAGTAAAATAATTGTAAAATTAAATAATCCTGTTTGAAAGTAACAGTGTAAGTGACGCATAGTGCGGTTTGAAAAGAATCGAAAACACGGACTTTTCGGAATATAAGCAACTTACTTTCGAATAGTACTCGTATGTACTTCAGTCACAGATAAAATCGTAACTGCGAATTTGATTCTCTAGCAGTACCATTGGTAATTTCGTCACAGTTGTTATTGTCACAAGATAAGTTATCACTAGTGATAGAAGCAGTCAACAACTTTGATATTTCGTGCTATTACTATGCAAGTAATCGTTACGCGGTTACAAAATAATAGAGATAAGATAATTATCGCAATTCGACACCTAAAAGTAAATAAAAGTCTTGCGGAACAATGCGATATCGCGAGAGAGTACAGTGTCAAAAACATGTTAAGTTGTTAGTATATATATATGAAGTAAGTCCCATAAGAATCGGAGTATTCCGAAATTTCGTCGGCTAGTAATATATTTTGTTTGATTGGCTACGTTTGGTTTAAATGGTGAAGGTAAAGTCGCGTTGTATTGTCCCTGCGTTTCCTTCACATTTGTCCACCGAATCGGTTGTCTGACTTGTTTAATGGAATAAATTTGTGGTCAGCTAGAGATTTAATTTAGGTAGTTTGAAAGTTTTGAAAACGACTACTTCCTCTTTCTTGTGTGTAGAACCAGCAATGGATTCATGGAGACCGCGACTGGTTCAACATTATCTTTACGCCCGCCACTTAAACGTCTGAAAGTTGTATTAGTTATTGCAATTTTTAAGGATCAACAAAATCAATTCCATGACCTTGTGCCAGATGGTCACGCTTTTGGGTCCGCCTGTGTAGAATCCTGTTATGATGTAGGAATAATCGAAGGATTCCATTTTGATATTATTGTTTTCGCAAATGAAACCTGCTTGCTTCTATTAACATAAGTACAAATACATTACGAAAACATTGGCCATCAGCTAATCCGGAAACACCCAACCACGTTTATCCACGTTTATGCAATAAAGTAATAAAGTATCTCGTAATAAAGTATGCAATTAGAGGTACGATAATTCATTGACGTGGATGATGCGTTCCGGTGTTTCCGGATTAGCCGATGGTCAATGTTTTCGTAATGTATCATGTAGGATTTCACTTCAAATATTTTGTTTTGGTAGGGTAAATACGTATGTTTAATGACATTCGTTCATTTTACTGCATTTTTAATGGAAATCGTAGGGTTCTGCGCGTGTAAGGAACTTTTCTCTTTATGATTTTGATAACAACACCATGCATTTATACTGCAGCTCTTATCAGTTTTACGTAAGTTTGACTACTAGCCGCTGCCTAGGTTTTAGGTAGATATCCAATTTCTATCTATTATATTCCATTTATAACCACACAATATCCCCGCTAAAATACTGTTTTATGACCATGGCAGCGTCTTGATCTCAAAATATATAAAGGGTTGTTTATTTACATAATTATGTCTTACTCTTCACATGTCTTAAACATTATAATTACTTATTATAATGTTTATATATTTTTATTTTTTTTGTATATACATATTGTATATATATTATTATTATTATTTTCTTTATTTGTTTTTCTTCATCAGTGCGTAACCGATGGCTTTATAGAAAATCAGCGTCGTGTTTGACATACAGCTCATATAATCTGAGTTGTATCCATATTCAATATCGCGAAACATAATAGTTGATATCTGTTATTTATTTTTGTAAAACGTATCTTTTATTTTAGTTTTTTTTTGTAGTTAATGTACTCTATGTAGTAGGTACTAGCGTGTTGTTGTATCTGTATACTAGGCCTTAAGTATTTATTGTCTTTTATTTAAAAAACATTATTGCACATTATGGTACAAAAGGCGAGATTAATGCCTTGAGGCACTAACCTTTGGGTTGATCAGAGAGATACATTGGAAGATGCGATGAGAGTTATAAATATATAACTTAAATGACAAACAGAATAAATAAGTATTGTCTGTTATCTAAAAATAAATCAATCGATGTGAGCCTATAAGTTTCACTGAGAGGGTAAGGGGCTGCCTTTACAATCAACCCTTTGTAAGTTTCGGCTATAATTTACTATTCGGACTTAATGCGGATTAGATATAAAAGTAATATATACCTAGATACTTTATTACTACTTTATTTTTAAATGAGATCATCATGCATTTTCGATTGAATTTTTAATGATTTTTTTACCTATCGATTTTAAAGGCCATCGATATGGGAATATACTAGATGACACATCATACGTTCTTATCAAAGAAACCTGGTTGGCAAGTTCTAGGGGGCGTGAAGCAGATGAGGAGGGGTTAATTAAAAGGTCAAATTTGAAACTTAAGTATGTACTACGTAATAAGATTCTTCTATTTCAAAACACATATGAATTAAAGAATTCGAGAGCTAATGAATATAGAACACTATTAGACAACGTGCCTGGCCTAGAGTGCTTGTATAACATATCTAGTATGTATTTTCAAATCGATGATCTAGACCGATTGCCGTAGTAATACGTGCCGCGTCCTAGATTCTCGATCTTCTTTTTTTTTACTTGTTACCTACTACATAAAAATTTCAAAAAAATATCTGCATGTTTTTTTAACCTTTACCAGTACATTAAAGTGATCACTTTTTGGTATCTAATATATCGCCAAGAGTATATTTTTATACTATAAAAATAAACCATCGTTTGCAGAAGAAAGACATTTCGATCAATTTAACTGTCATTAAAATAATTATTCTAATCGCGCCTGGGCTATCTGATGTACATTTTTACATCACTGAGCTCTAGATGCTATCCATGTACAATATAAATTATAATAAGTACTATAATAATTTTACATATGAATAAAATCTTCATGCGTCATTACCACCTAATGACACCGAACGATATCATTTTGCATTTGGAGGGTCAATTGACCTTAACCTTATTCGTTATATTTTGTTTACTAAAAATAATTCTGTTTTCATTATTTTATTTACATAATTGCGTAATGGCTCTGTTGAGTTGTTTATCGTATTATTATTATAGACAGTGAAGTTTTGTTTATCTCCTATAATATTGTAAATTATTATCGTTTCATGTATTCAGGAAGATAAGCAATAGTGGCAGTTGCTAAATACCTACGTAAAGATTACTTTAGAGGTATCAGAGGGCAATAACAAAATACCTATGTAAAGAGTATTTTAAAGGTTTCAGGGGGCAATAAAAAAATACCTATGTAAAGATTATTTTAAAGGTATCAGGGGGCAATAACAAAATAAGCGACCGACCATGGTTCTTGTCCGTTAATGTAGGTTTAAAGTAATAGTCAAGTGTATAAGTATATCTATTCTCACTACATGTTCGTGAGCACGTGAATATGAACCCGGACCCGTCTCACTAAGTTTCTAGTTAAATGTAATTAAACCACCCCTTTTAACATCCACCGCTGGACATAGTCCTCCTCACGCACATTGTCTTGTCCATGAGGGATCTATGGACTTAAAATTCCGTGTTGGCCAAAACGGGTTGGAGTGTCCACTCCACGGGTTGGAGAGTGGAGAGGTGGTGGTGTTATCTCTCAGTCGCCTTTTATGACACCCACGGGAAGAGATGGAGATGTGCTATTATAAAGCCAGCCGACACAAAACGGCCAAAGTTTCTAGTAAAATATGAGTTAATTATACAATAGTATGGCGTAAAGAAACAATATCTGCAACATGTATATTACCCACTGATCCGCACTAGGCTCCCGGTGGATTGTGACCCAAAATGTTCTTGCAAGGGGAAGGCTTTAGCCCGCTGTGAGACATTGTAGTCTGATATCGACTTGTGGCACAATTGATTATATAAATTATGTGTCTTTCTTTAATTATTTACGCGAATTAGATATAGATCACATACGAGTACCAGTATATCAGCCCGTGTCCCCTCATTGCTGGTTAAAGACCTCTCCCACAGCTCACCATTAGTCGGTCTTCCGCTATTTTCATCCAATCACTATCGACCACTTTAAATCGTCAGTTCACGTGGCCGGAGTGCGTCCCACGCTTATGTTTTCCGAGTGAGCTGTAGGTACGAGTACATGGTCATTCGAGGACTCGCCTACCAAATCCGTTTTATAACTCCTGTTTGTTGAAAAATCATAATCTGTTTGTAATTATAAAATCATAATATCTAATTGAAATAGACACTGTAAAGTTAATACATACTCAAAGGGACCTAACTTGAAAAATAATCTTATCTAACCTTGAAACTATTAATCCTTACATACATAAAGGGCAACGACTATCTATTCGCGGTAATCTCAGGAGCTAATGATTTCATTTTTATTTATTACTATTGTGTAGATACCTAATGTATTTTATTCCAGATATTAGTATACGTCCGATTGGCCTAGTTTGTAGTGACCCTACTTGCTGTGTAAATGGTCACGGGTTTGATTCTCGGTCCGAGATTCATTTATTTAAGACAGAACTGTTTAATAGATACACCGAGTAGACAGTATATTACTGCTTTAATGTTTTAGTTTCGTATATGATTTTAATGATATAATTTTAAAGTTATCCTTGTAGTAGCAAAGGCAACGTGCTAATAAAGGACGGTCTGGCATAAAAAGGAGACGTCATTGTCCAACAGTGGGAAACAGCTCTAGGCAAAAAAAAAACAAGGCGAAGCTGTTTTTATTCACTCGTTAAGATGATTATTAGTTAAGATACTACACTTTTCATTGCACTTTAAAGGAGTGAAAGTATGGAATAATAATATGTACATATATTATTATTACGTTTTCAGTAATAAATATATGATTAATAAATATGTTATTCAGGAATCGCTTGCTAATTATTGGCCATTGATCATACTCAGTTTTTGATTCTTATTCAGGCCTGATTCATTACTCATACGTAAATACATCCGAGGGAGAGGGTGCACGCCGAATCCAACAGCCGCTGGCCGCACTCGACTGACCACGTTACCCCTCTCACAAAAGACTACCTTGAAATGTACTACATTTCCCACTTTATACAACTTCCCTAATGTAAGTACGTATTTCGGTAGTGAGACATACCAGAGCCCGTTCCTATCCTATCTTATCCTAACCCTTTTGGATTAGGATCCTTCAAATCCATTCCTATAGATCTCCAAATGTAGACAGCGCATCTGTGGGCATGCTTAATGTTAGTAATTCTGGACTAATGTTGACATATATCGCGGATGTCCATGAGCAACAGTATCCACTTGCCATCAGATGGACTGTTAGCTCGTCTGCTGCCTTCTTTCCATAAAGAAAAAAAAGTACCAAAGAAGTCAAGTCCAAGGATCACGTAACTTGATGGGTTTAAGATATTGCGGCTTTTGAACTATACTGTCACTCGGAGTCACGACATTTCTCACTTTACCACACTCCACAAATGTCTGTTGTAAATAAGCAGTGCGATCATAACGGGTGTTATGGTTAGTTTGTAATACAAGTTTGTGTCTATTAACCGCATGCTAAACGGTGTCACTGCGCACGATCTTCCGCTTTGGGTTCCCGTATCTAAAAACGGTATGAGACATTCACCGTTCTGTAATAACGTCAATCGTATATCATGTTAAACTGTATTACTGTCCTGTAACTGGGCTTATGTTAATTTATACATATTTAAAGGATAACCTCCGTCTGTTTGCTTATTTTGCGTTAGTCTCGAAAATCCTAATGGACTGATTCTTTGCAGTTTTCAATGATATGCAAGGAAAGTTTATTTTTTCGTCAAGGCTACACAATCTTAACAAAAAAACAATTTTTACCATAATCGTTTAAAATATTTTGTAAAGCAAGGAGATCAAATTTAACGATTTGACATATTATGTCTTCACAAATTTTTTTCACTGTTTTATTAAATGTAATTCGAGTACAATTAGTTACCAGATGCCTGGTACAGATGCCCATGTAATTCTGTACAAAGCTTACATTATAATAATAATAAATATTAAATAATTCGACATTATTAAATGTATGATATATAATTTATCTTTAATTGACTAGTAATTTTCACATAATACTATTTTATTATGGAATATGTTCATTTAGCGCTCCTAATCTGTAAGTTATTGCGCAGCTATAAGTTTCTTTAGCATCAAATTCTTTCCACTAGTCGAGTGCAATTATGTTTTTACCTCGGAACCCAGTTATACTGAATGGATTTGTAATTGATTTCGATTGTGACTGGTGACGAAACCTGGATATACTACTAAGTTGTGCCAATTAATTCGCAGAGCAAGATATTGGTCGCTCCTTAAAGATGGGGTACACCGACGCCAGTTCGGAAATCAAAGTCTGTCGGTAAAAGAATGATGACTGTATTTTTTTAATAAACAAGGCTTAGCAAAACCTATTATACTTTCTGGACAGAAGACAGTTACAAGCTCATGGTGTACTGGAACTTGTTTACCTGAAATGGTTACAAAATCGACGGCCAAACTAGAGCCTCAGTTCAATGCGCCGCCGCCCGGCTCAATAAGCGGGCGCTATCACGGACTTTTTGACGGCGACTGGAATCAATTTTAAAACATCCTCTACAGTTCCGATTTCGTAACCTGTGACTTCGGTTTGTTTTCTTATGTGGAAATATGCATACAGGGCCGCAAATTCTCAACAGAACCGCAGGAGGAACTCTATTTAATTCCAAGTGATAAATGGGAAGGTTGGATTAAATTAGTGATTTGAGCTAGGGAAATGTATTATTTTACAAGGACGGTAATTTGAAAAATTAGTGTAGGTACTATATGACATATGACGAAACTTATTGAACAACTTGAGTAAAAAAGACATTAGGGGTAATTTTTAAAGGGTAAACTTTTTAGTAATTGACCTTAGAAATACAACGAAAAAAAATATACAAATCCATCCATCCATTCTGGGTTCCGAGATTTTTCATTTCTTATGTCTAATTGCACTCGACTGTACCACATTGAATTTACAGATTTCAATGTGAAAATTCAAAGTTCATTGGTCAAACCCCGCGGTTGTAAATATACAATGAATATTTCATATTTGTAAAGGCCACGGTGAACATAGACGTTGTTGTTGGATTTCGTGAAAGTGTAAAAGAAAATTGCGATGTGCTCCTTCGGCTCATGTCTTACCAACATGATTCATTCGAGGAACAAACTACAACGGCATTTTTTGCTCTTACATTATTAGTACTCGTACGATGTCCGTCAATTCATCAACCCTTTATTCGAATTACAAATAAATAATTATAATACCGTACCATATACCATCAGCCCACGTCTCTCCACTGACCACCACTCTCACCGCACACGATCATCTGCTCTTCTTATTTAGCTACTACCGGCAACCTTCTTCAAGCCGTTAGTCCATCTGGCCGAAGGGCGTCCTACGCTACGTTCAATATAATATAAAGGGTGTCTCAGATTATTTTTCGTTTTTGAATTGACCAATACGCGCCAACCGCAGGTATCAGGGGGAGGGGAGTGCTCTCAAATGCTTGGCCGGCTTGCTAAGTTTAGTAGCCATGAATCGTTTCACGGGACCGCAGCGCGCATTTTGCGTGCGAGCGTTTTATAAAAACAACGATTCCTACACTATTGTTCGTCGTCTCTACAGGACACATTTTAATTTAACAAGCTTAAGACATGTGCCAAGTGCCAATTTAATTAAACATTGGGTGTGCAAGTTTGAAGAGACTGGGAATACAATGCCGGACAAATCTTCTGGGCGCAAAAGGACATCAAGAACGAGCATGAACGTCGACCGCGTTCGCCAGTCTGTTATGGACGACCCACGACAGTCGTTGAGATTGCGCGCAGCTTCTCTTAATTTGAACAAATCTACGGTTCATCGCATTATTTCGAAAGACTTACATTTTCACCCCTATAAAATTGTTATTGTTCAAGAAATGAAGCCTGATGATCCTGAAAAACGAGTCGAATTCTGCAGGACAATGAAAAACCGTTTTAGGAGTTTCAATAACATCTGGTTCTCCGACGAATCGAATTTTCACATCAACGGTCACGTGAATAAACAAAATTGCAGATACTGGGCTTCCGAGAATCCGCTAGAACTGCATCAGAAGCCCTTGCACTCGCCAAAAGTTGTTGTTTGGGCTGCCATATCAAGTCAAGGAATTATCGGTCCTTATTTTTTTGAGGATGACCGAGGTCGAACTCAGACCGTTAATTCTGATCGATATTGCCATATGATCCGGACTTTTTTGGCTACAGAAATGCAAAACCAGTATGGCTACAACCGCAACACCTTTTTCCAGCAAGATGGAGCCACTTCTCATGTTACAAATGACTCATTAGCTGCTCTTCACGATTTTTTTCCTGGAAGAGTGATAAGAGTATAGCCCTGATTTAACGCCTGCTGATTTTTTCCTATGGGGCTACCTAAAAAGTAAAGTTTACAATCCATTGCCACCCAACCTGAATGTTTTGAAGCAAAGAATCACTGAAGAAATCAACTCTATTCCAAGAGCGATGCTCCAGCGAGTGATTGAAAATTTTAGCTCCAGGTTAAATGAGTGTGAACAACTGAATGGTGCGCATTTGCAAACGGTTGTTTGTCATAAATAAACTTCAAGAACTGCTCTTTAATTTAACAATAAATAAAACTAGTTTTGATTGATATTGTTGTTTTTTATTTAAAATCTAAAAACGAAAAACATTCTGAGACACCCTTTATAATAATTATAATAGGTATATAATTAGTTTAATTTCATGGGAACTCATGCAATTCATTTGGAAGTCGTCATGAAACTATAAGACACGTCGAATGCTTTTGTAGCTGATGCATACTAGCGAATGCTTTCGTAGCTGATTTTAAAATATTTATATTTTTTCAAACTAATTTTCAATACTAGGTATTTTATCATGTAATTATTTGTATGGGTCGCTTCTTTATTATATTGTTATTATATAGTATGTTAAATATATTTATTATATATAGTATAGTTATTATATATTTACCATAAATGTGTTTAGAACCATTTATGGTAAATACGAAATAAAAGTACATACGTAGCAATCGAATTCGTAAATCTCACGAATATTTAGAGAAAATCAGACACGAGTTAGCATTTTTTTTTATTTATACTTATAATTAAATGATGGTGAAGTTTTTATGATGTAGATAACTTTGGATAAATTATTATAAAAAAAGATTAAATACTTTCGTTATTAAATTGTTGGCTATTTTAGCCGTAATTTGTCATTCTCCAGGGAACGTGAAACAAATAACCGTTTACTCATATAGACGCTGTTTAATCATGGCTTAAAGTTCTTTGTCACTTTCTGTTTAAAGTTCTATTTTTTAGAAAAGGCACGATATTTTAAACATTCGTTAAATTCCAATTTTGGCCGGGCAAACGCGGCTCGTCCATCCGTGGACTTTAAATAGAAAAGACGTTAACTGAAGATCGAAGGTCATAATTATCGCTTGATGGTGTAAGGGTAAGGAGTATAACATCCATCTCTTCCCGCGAGTATAGTAAAAGGCGATCAAGGGCTAACAAAACCACTACCAGAAGCTCTGATGAACTAAATCACCTCTAAAAGAGTAGATACGCCAACGCGCTTGGCCAACGTGGCGTTTTTAGGCCATAAATTCCTCATGCATGTCCAGCAGGGACGATAAAAGGGCTGGTTACATTTACGGGGTGGCCGATTCCTACAGGTTAATTTATTTTTAATACAATACGTTCCATCTGTGTACAGCATAGCACATTTGCTCTGATACAGAATGTAGGTATAATTAGAATTGTGAATAGATAAGGTTAGCACTGAACTGTAAACACATACTTGGCAAATGTGTTTACACACTGTAAGTCTTCTGTTATAATTACTATTTATACAGTAAAATGCGATCAAAGTTACAGCTCCCAAAGGAATATCCTTCAATATGTCAGATTTTCAATGAGTAGGTTATGGACCTATTTCATTTCATATTTCATTGTGGAATAAAGAATCGAATATTAGAAAACCAAATCCAGTATCTATAATGCCACAATCTGAATTCTTTTAGACTGGTTTAATAGACTAGAAATTACCCTGATGCGGTGGATACGAGTAGCAGACAACGCGGTCATTAACATAATATGGAGATGATACTTGTATACTTACGTCTCAATCAGTGAATTCATGGTGACAGTCATAAATGCTCTTATCCCTATATTCGATGCACGATGCATCCCTATGTTCTGAACAAAAGAGCTGATATATCGGTGCTGATATACTTACGAAAATTCGGTTAAAAACTGATGGTTATAAATTATATAAGTCATGTACCTACCTAAGAATTACAGATGCATAACCTGATAAGGTCTGGTTCGCTACTTTTATATGTCAAGACAGAAGCAAGAAGACCGAGAGGTCACTGTACCGTCGAATAAAAAAAAAATTAGAAACCAGTCCCTGAGACATCGGCATACCTAGTGCGGGGTCTGGAGCGTCACCAATACTCTGGCATAGTTTGCTTTGCTAAATGTAAAATACCCCTGAACCCGATATACCTACTGCTTAACTAGTGTGACAGGCCAATTAATGAGTGAAGCCAGATGTGATTTTACCGGGCTTTGGTTACTCCATACTTTACGTACGGAAACTTACAAGAATCGACCCGGCTGATCCGGTATTCCAGTGGAAAATATGGTACCACGAGCTCGAAATGATCGACTGCCCCGTGAAAAAGCTCTCGAACAATATACCTACTCGTAACTTGCGCCCACTCATTTTGGTGGGCATACTATTGAGATATTTAGTTTCTACTAGAGAATAAGTCATATGTATATAGTGTTATTATCTATTCTATGGCACTTTCTAGAAGACCGACTAAGAACTTAGAACTAATGTATTTGGGCAGCCTTGGTAAGCAGTCAGTTTTTTTGTTTAAGAACTGTGTTTTACGAGTAGAATATTGAAGAAAAGATAAGTTGGATTTCTTCAGATCGAGGAAATATTGAATTCGGCCACAAGATTGAAGAAAAGACTTATGTACAGGAAGCCCGGTTAACCAGCGGTATGTTTCGGTGTGGGGATGAATACTTTTGCTGTGGTTCTAATTAAATCCAGTGTCCGTTTGCGTATATCACAGACTTGTGAATGGCATAAGTAGGCGGTACTGACTGTCAGGTGAGCCATCTATCAGTCCCATAGTATTAGTGGGAATGTTTCTTATAAGTCTATAATGAATATTACTACCTAATACTAACGGTGCCGTAGGCCATACATAGCACAATCACTAGATAACTTTTGTTAATGGCCTAGGCACTAAATAGCGAACAGCGACGTCAAGATCGATTTTTTTTATAGGCAACGATACTACGTATGTTATTTTATTACCCACTGTTTGTTCATTTAAACGCTAAATAATAATGTGAAAGATTTCTCAAATAATTAATATATCGTTTGAACTATTTTTGTACCTACTAAAATTATTTTAGAACATTATAATTATCATTATTTATGGTGTTTTCCTGTTTATTTCATATATTTATTCAGTAGATTTGCGGTTCCGAATAGAAACATATATTTATTTATAATTCTTTGTTTCAAATTTTAATATAAAACGCCGTAAAAATACAGGCCGCGATATAACATTTCTTTGTTACCTATTTTTAATTTTATTAAAGATATGCCATGCCTGGTATAGTAAATTGGACTCTAATTTTACTGTTGTGAAAGGGGTTTGTTCAGAAGTTAAAACTATATTGCTATCAAAATAAATAGGATTATAAGTTAAAATTTAATTGAATTTCAAATAATGTTACTCACGAAACTGGAAAGGTTGCAGCTTGAATTGCGTTCCTTACACCCATTTTCCGAAATGCAATTTCTTGGTACGAACCTATAAATATTAAAAAATCGCCATGTATGCAATTCATTGTTGCTGCATGATTTTCGATTCTTCAGTTTTATGCGTTTACTAACATCAAATGTATTGTACCAATGGAATGATCAAGCTGAATAGAAACCGAGCCCGCGCCAACCACACTGATAAACTTATCAGTTAAATTAACATGTCAACAAGTCTTTATCTAGTACATAATACGGCGTAATAATAAGTAGTTATTAACCGGCACAGGCGAGGATAATATGTATAAATCAAATAGAGTATTATTATTATAAATACAACTTAAATTGAAAGCTACCCCTTGTAAAGCATACCCGTTGTATCCACTCGTACAAGACCATTGGTCCGAAAATAAATGTATGTAGAATGTATGAATTATACACGCTAGTAGCTACGCTAGTTGGCTGTTGTTGAATTTAAATGCTTAGTTAGTGTATTTCCGATTTCAATAGAATTTTAATTGCACAATGTTCGATTATCGTTAATTTTACGCAGAATACACGGAGCGCTGGTGGTATCCATTAATAACTTCAATTTTAATTTTAAATAGAAGGAAACTTTCTTCTAGATTCTGGAGAGGTTTAATTTACTCAGTATTCAGACACACCGGCGTATCTACACTACTTTTGCAATCTTTTCAACTTCTTTTTAGAGAACACTGATAATATAATGATAATCAAATTTTGCAATTCGATTCACAATAAAATACGTTATACTTATTTAAAAACAGAAGGCGGTGGTATCTTTTCTTGCGGAAATAAACATCCCCCTTCAGGAGCGGGCTCATTGCATGAGTAAGACTTCTCTGATGGAATTCGGTGGATCCTGGTGGCATCACCGATTTATCTCCAACTCTGGTTGTCTGTTACCTCTATTGAGGTTCTGAATTTTGATTTATCTCACACAAAATGTTCAAACAACTCCGTCATGAAAGAAACGTGAACCGATTTACGATGACGTGAAATAAAACTATAGTAAGATCGATATTTAATGGGTAGATCCATTATGTCGTTCCTCACTCAAACCATCCAGAGGAGTCTCCTCAAACGCAGAAATTCTAATCTAGACCTTGTATTGTTAATTATGAGGTTACCGTAAATTCAAACAACATGGAAGGAGTAAATGAAGTGAACCCTTTTGACTTGGAAGAGGATTGATACAGATTTATAAAACTATAGAGGGAACATGCTCGTCAGTAACAACTAAGCGTAGACTGTTGGAAAATTGGAGATACAGATATTTGGGATAGTTCTTACTCTCTTGGGTTGGTTCTTACTTCCTACTCTTAATTGTAACAGTTAAGACATGGGATTGTGACTGAGAATTTTGTCGAGTATAAATTATGCACCTATCATTTATTTTCTCTAGGCACCATCAATCGTAGGCTAAGACGTCTTTCGACCAGACGATCGACTAGGACTAATCGCTTGATGATGTACTTACTCGTTCTTATACAAAACTGACTCGATGATATTAGGTACGCTTTAATTAAATTTTATCAATTATTACAAACATTCTATAATTAAAGTTGTTATCATTGAACTAAAACCATTTATACACTCATAGAAGAAAATGTCTTTCTCCAATCTTACAATAGTACGGCCAAGGTTGAGTAGCTTGTATGTACTTGGTTTTAATTAAACGTATCAATTAACAGCTGTGCACACTGGCCACGCCAATTACTGCGATATAAGCGCTCCATAACGAACGTTACAACTTTATTTGTTAATTTAAACCAGGATCGCACCTACATTCCTCTATAGAAAGTGTGGTTTTTAAAATTCTTCTACTGGAAGTTCATCAATCGATAGGTATGTAGGGGTCGTATCCTGAAACTTAATTTTGCAACTATATCATGTGAGAATCTGTATTGATCACGACATTCTTTCTTTACGATGCTCCCCACAGCGATGAACAATCTGGGCCAATTAATTCATTACTCCACTTGACTCTGTTACTTGCTTTCCAGATCGCCGTAGGTCGCAGTACGCGCGATCACTCAATTGACGTGGACCTCAACTTGGAAGGCCCCGCTACTAAGGTCTCTAGGAGGCAAGCCACCATCCGCCTGCGAAATAGCGGGGATTTCTTCATGTCCTCAGAAGGCAAACGGCCTATATTCGTGGACGGTCGACCAGTTCTTCAAGGAAATAAAGTGAAGCTTAACCACAACAGTGTTATTGAGGTGAGTATGTATACGGTCATAATACATTCGAGAATCAATGTGTTCAGTATTCTTTTGTAATGTCACCTACGCAATTAAAGATGAACTTGATGCAAATAGCCCCGTACGAAACGTTTACTAACAAATAAGTTTATTTATAGGAAGCCGAAATATGTTTCATACACAAATACTTAATTACTCGTTTCTGTAATAGTTGCGTATCCGGTTACACCAGATCTTACATCATTCTCAGACAAAAAATAAAATATTAGTTACAAGTTTAACAAAATACCTTAAATCGGTTCTCGCGTTATAAGCATACAAATAGATGAGATGATATAATAATAATGGTAATCTTTATAGTTTCTTTATAGTTTAATAATAATGTTAATAGTTTCCTGGTTTAACCAAAATTGTGTAATCTTTTTGCTCTGCAGATTGCTGGACTTCGCTTCGTATTCCTTATCAATCAAGAGCTCATCAGCGCTATACGGCAAGAGGCTGTGAAAGTTAACATACCTGTTTAATAAACTAAGTGCACAATAAACAGATTGATATAGTAACAAAGCATTTTGATTTAGAACACATTTATTTGGTCAATTTTTAAAACAATAGTCAAAACTAGTTACACCCAAAAACAATGTTCCCATTAACAATAGTTACAAATAACTCGAGCAACACGCGGCTCCGGCCGCCGCCGCGCGCCGGTGCCTACAACGCAAGCAGCGTAAACAACGAGTTACACACATTTGGTATTACGTCTATCACGAAACATTATCACGTGTGTTACTGGCATATAAAGATATGCTTTAACATTAAACGACAAAACAATTACAATAATAATTAATTTAAGTCCGTAACCCTTAACTAAACATAGTGCTTCAACCACAATAAAATATGTAGAACTATGATCCGGTTATCATAAGAGTGCTGACAGTTGTATATTTAAATTATTTTTATTAAATACCGTTTTTTTCTCAAGTCACAACACAATAAAATAGAAAAAAATATCTTACAGAACTATCGCATTGTGAAATGATTTTTACTTCTTGTTTCAAGATTTATGTCAGCTGTCAGAGCTCTTCCTATAATAACTGGAACATAAACTGTATTTTAGTCACGTTGTGTAACAACGCCCAACAATGTGCAGAAAAAACAAATAGTTTTAAAACAATCCACTCAATGGTGCGTAACAAACATACAATCCTATGTCAAATAAAGAATAATAAATGTATTTGTAAAGAACATAAACTGATTCAGTCGTAATAACAGTAACTTCAGCCTCAAATTCTTTGGGGGCGTAAATGCCCATAAAATCTGACAACTCTACAGTTTTATTTAGTTGATAAAAATTGTAGCAAAACTGAACAGTCAATAGCATTAAAATGCCCCTTCCAACTTTACATATTCCACGTTTCCGTTTATAACTAATTCTTATAATTACCGCGTCACACAATATGTTTAAATGTTTAAATCTACAATAAATAAAAAATCCAATAAACCATTTAACACTCATTATTACATTACCTACTATAATTAGCTGCTAGGTACATTTTTATATTTATCTACAAAGGCAACACTTGCTAGAACATACAATATATGCGGGACTTAAAAGCATATTTATTTGGTATATTTATTAAACACCCTGTACGTGATATAAAAATAGTGAATTTTAACTTGATTTAGGCACAATGAGGCAAAATTACGTAATGGCGGGTGCCTGTGAGATCAGTTGATACTCCCCATATAATTAGGTACTTAATCGTTTAAAAATATATAAATTACATATAGTAAATACATTTTCGCGGTGGTGTAATATCAGCTCAACATTGAAGGCACTATAGCGCGTATTATGCAAACATTTGCGAAAACGTGTTCCCAGAAAAACAAAATATTCTGTTTGCATATTGCACATATTATAATTAGTATTATATTTAACAAAAAATCTCGAACGAATCAAAACAAGAGCTCATTTGTGTAAGAGGTATTATGATAAAGTTAATTTAGAGCAGTAGGTTTTATTTTGGTACATGGATTATTACTAGAGATCGGATATTCGGGTGCATATTTACCTACAAGGTATAAAAGGTATGGAAGCGGCTTCTTAAAATAATTTATTTGAAAACCGAAATCCCGGGATTTCACAACTAATAGGATGCTTATTTATGAAACTCCTCAGCAGTTTTGAAGGTCTGATGGTGACCAGGACAGAGTCGATAGAATCTAATGCACCATTGAAGATATAAACTTCGAATTTGGACTCAAATTCTTAGCTCTAATGGCAATTTGTAGGAATGCAGTTCTGAGGGTCTTACGGATTAACTTTACAAATTTAGGTATATGCATCGTATTCTATAGTCGTAACATAAAAAATGTCGATCCCGGGAGTGCGGCATTCACCCGATGTAAAAGTGCACTCCATACTTATCCAACACCCCAACTTTAGGTAAATATGCACCCGAATATCCGATCTATAATTATTACATTTGAGTATTGGTTTTAATTTTCCCATTTCAATGTTACATTCTTGGTTTTTTTTATTTGCAATAACAGATAAGATATTAAATAAATCACCCAAGCATAATTAAATTTTAATACACATGAATTTATAGTGTGTAATATTTGTACTTGAAAAATCTAACATTACAGAGCACATTCATCTCTAAATTAAATATTATGTGCTTAAAATTTATGTGAGCAATCACTAACCAACAGAGTTGGTCATTATAACAATTTATTTTTACAATATTTACAGTTGAGGAATCTATAGGGTTCATGATACATCAAAGGTCCATTGGAAACAGCGTACATTAACTATGTTTTTATAAAACAATACGTTTATTGCCATTTCATTGGCTACATTATTACTTAGCATTTAATGTATCACAAACCTAAGAAACCTCTTCTACAAAAAATGTAGATCAAGCTTTACTATTAGAACTAATAGGTACCTAGTTACCTATTTAAAACACGGTAAACTTTTATACATAATAATTATTATTTTTACACCTTATGAGCAATCATTATTTTAATGGAATTAATTAACTTAAATTAAAAAACAAATAATACTCATTATGGCTATCGAAGTGCATACGAAGGTGCAATTTTATAAGTAACATTCTATAAACTACGTAAAATGGAATGAAAGATGAAACAATATTTAAACTCTGAAACATAGTAACAAAATACAGATCAGATCTAAATTTCACTATCAAATAATGTAAATATTCATACATAAATATTTGTCTTTGTTTTTTCAGTATCACATATGTAACACAATTTGGCTTGATTTTAAGTTTAAATTAACTAATGTGGGTAACTAATAAATATAAACTAAAAACAATGGGATTGTAGGAATGTTATGAGCTCTTAATAGGTTACATATGGGCGGGATTCAATTTCAATAGTCGAAAGGCAATCCCAGGTTTGCTTTACATATGCAGAGGAAGAAACTCAAGCTTAAAACAAAATACCTCAGTATGCATGTTTTAATCTTATGGTGTATTTGAGTTGTCCTTTTGATTTCTCATCCAATTTCTGCTGTGATATGATAAACTTTGCATTGTTTACAGATTTATATTTCTGAAAATTTTCAGATAAGACATAAGCATTTTTTCTATGACTGAAAATTGCTTTAGTCTTTTTTTTAGTAGCCATTTTATCAATAAAGTGATTTTTCTCCAGAAACACCCACGGTTGCCATTTTCTTCCTGTCATGTCAGGATTAAATGGTTCCTTGTTGGAAGTGCTGGCATAATGAGACCCATTCTTATTTTTCTTAATGACTACCTTTGGTATAGACTTTTTTGTTTTCTTATTCTTTTCTTTATGCATCTTAATATGAATTTCATCTAAGCTTTTCAGCACATCTTCAAATTTTGGTTTTGATTTCTTTGGAGAATTCTTTACCAAATCACTTTTACATGTATTCATTGTTAGTTTTATATCTGACTTTGGTTCTTCTTTGGATATTTTTAACAATTTCAATCTTAGTAAACTTTGTTGTGGTAAAGGAAGTTTTATTTTTAGTTCACGAATAGTTTCTCTCAATGGAGGAATATATTTCTGTGCACCTTTTGTGATCAGTGGGCGAGTTGAAGGTAAATTATTATTAGAAAGTACATAATCCTTATCTTCCGTAAATTTGCAACTTATGGTATTACTAAGAGAATTACTTTCACTAATTTGTGATATTCTCGAACCTTGGTAGCTAGAAATTTTTAGTAATATGCCTGAGTTCTTTTCTTCTGAAGTTGTTGAAGATACTTCAGGTGAACATGAACTTATGCATTTTGGATTTTTTTCTGTATTATCGTAAGAAAACACATTATCAATACTGGACTCACACGAATGTACTGTATCATCTTGAGTTTTTTCAGATAGTATTTTTGATTGACTATCATAATTTTCAAAGATGTTCTCATCGGGAGTTATATTTAAATAATTTTGTTTATCTTCCAGTGGCAATGTGAAATCTTTAAAATACGTTGGTAGATTGTCTTTATCAATAGACACTTCAGAATTAACGGATTGAAATAGTCTTGTGTCATCAGTTGTAACACAGACGTTTTTGACAGGCCAATCTTCACGTTTGTCTGTGTTGGACAATATATCTTCTAAAACGTTACTGACTCTGTCACATTCTTCGTCTATAGAGAATTCTCTACTAAAAAGTGTTTTATTTACGTTCATTTGAGGTGTTCTATACAATGTTTTAACTAACTCTGCATCATAACTACACATTTTATCACCATAAATATCTTTAACTTTATTCATATGATCACTGATATCTGAATTAAATACTTCTAATTCAGTTTCATCAGACTCATAATCAGATAAATTATTTTCTTTAGGAGACATTGGGGCACTAGTAACAATGTCCTCAACAATGTCATCGCTTACTACAGTTTCTATACAAGCAACATCATCGACCCAAGATTCATCAACCGTCTTTTGGTCTACATCTTCCACAATAAAAGAATCTGAATATTCACAATCGTTATTTTCGTGACACAGTGTATTATCTTCTGTTACCTGCGTACTTTCCTCTTCATTGTTACGTTCGCTATTTACGTCAGTTACACAGTTTTCTGGTAACTCTGTAAAACATATTTTTTCTGTTTCATCATTTTCATTTGTTAAAATACACTCATTATCTATGAATATACAAAAGGACACATTTTCTTGATTATATATGGATGAAATAGAATTACGTCTATGATTTTGAATAAGGTTACAAAAATCTTCTGCGATTATATGTGATTTTATATCTTCAATCTTTCTTCGTTTTTTTGACCATATATTTTCAGAACCATCGTGATCTAAATTTTCAATGGAATCAGAATATGCGTTTAATGCAGAATCTGATAAAGATCTTTTAAGAGCTTTGCGATGACTAACCAAATTGATACTATTTGAACACGGCACACTTTCAAATATCCGTGTTTTTTCTTCATTATTTGTTTCGCATATAACATCATTAGAATCAACATCTCCAAAATTTACATTATACTCTTGACAAACCTCCGGCAACAATGCTAGATCATTATCATTAGGCTTAATAATTTCTTCAATTTTAATTACTTGTTCTTCAGTAATAGTTGTATCCTTTTCATCAATTATTGATTTTTCCACATTATAACTCCCAGACAAGTATTTTTCCTTATTTGTGTCAGCATTATTATTTGTATTTATTGTAATAATATCATTAATAATGTTGGATGGTAATATTTTCTTCTCATTAACGTTTTCTAATAGGCAATTCTCTTCAAGATTTATACTATGTATGGTCTCATATTCAGATGAATTCTTTATTTTAACACTTTCAAGAAAACAATCTTCATTCTCTTTAAAATCGGTGTTGACACTTAATTCCTTTAAATTAACTGTTGGTGATTTTTGTGCTTCGTTATTCGTATATAGGTATCTTTCCTTTTTCCTAAAATTGGCAATATCTTCTGACTCTTTAACACTTGGTGTTAAAGAATTATTTTCAAAGGTCTCATATGAAGAATTTTGCTTTTCTTTAAAATCGGTATCACCATTTGTCTCTATAACATCGGGTATCAATGGGTCCTTTCCAGAAAAACATATTTCAGTTTGAATATCAATACCTTTATTGGAATTTTTAACATTAGATGATAATGATGTATTTATTTCATCATTTCCAAGTATGCAAATTTTATTCTCTCTTGAATCCATATTATTAACGATATCTTCAGTATGTGATTTCACACGTATTATACTGTCAGATAGGCAGCTTTCCTTTTCTTTAAGATTGACACTATCGTTTGTTTCTTTAATAATGGATGTAAATGACTCCTTCTCGTTAGTTTTTTCATAAATCTCCTTTTCGTTTTCTTTCATATCAAGTGATAACGACTTCTGTTCTTTAGCATTCGAAGATACACAGATAATGCCTTCTGATGGCTTATTTGTCTTCTCATTATAATCGATATTCTCATTTGGCATTTTAATACTAGGTGATAATGATATCTTTACTTTAGAACTTTTAGATAAGTAACTTTGTTTCTCATTACTATCTGTCTCTGTCACTTTAATTAATGATTCCTTGATATTATTCCCTTCCAACAGACAACTTTCTTTTGGTATAAGACAGGTGTTACCGGCAGAGTCTTTAATACCGCATTGTAATTCCTTTTCATGAGCGATATTATTATCAATATGGTAAGTTGACGATTTATTTTTTGTAACCTTGTCATGTAGACAACCGTCTTCTAAATCAGCATTGCCTACCCCCTTTATAACAAATAATGATTTCTCTATGTTATCACTTGTTGATATGCAGTGAGCGTTTTCAAATGAGCAGCTTTCCATAGTTCTAAGATCGGCATTAAAATTAGACTCTTTAATATCGGACGATAAAGAGATTTCATCGACTTCATCAATGCTTTCAAGCACACAGTTCCCTTTCTTTTTACGTTTATCATCATTAATAACACGGCAATCAGATGGTAATGGCTTTTCAGTATTATAAGATAAACAACTCGATTTCTCTTTCAAAACACTATATGTTTCAGTCTCGTCAGATGATGACTCCTTTAATTCGACACTCTCTTTAACATCTTCTTTATCCTTTTTCTGGGTGATTTGTAGGTTAGTTTCCACATCAACTCCGTGCTCAAGAATAGTTTTATTTGATGTACTGGTTTGTGTGAAATGCATTTGCATTATTTCACCAACACTGTAGTTGTTACAGTCTGTAACGGATTTTCTTTCTAATAAATTATTAGTTGTATCTACAATATTATAATGTAATTTTTCTTCAACAGAATATTGTTTATCCAGTGATTCATAGTCACCAATTCTGCAATCGTTTTGAGATAGAGTGTGTAATAAATTTTTATCATTTACAAACTCTGATTTTGTTTTTGTTTCTACTTTATTATCGGGACATATTTTAATACACGTAAGGGACTTCAGATTTTCCAAGTTGGCTTGATTCATCGTTGTAATTATTTGTGGTTCTTTTTTGGTTAAATCAGATTTATTTAAGTCGACATTATGAATCAGAAGTTTTTGAATCCATGGCGAATTCAATTCTTTTCTCAAAGAAATTGCAACTTTCTTATGTAGTTTATCTAATTTATTGATTAACGTTTTACTTTCTTTTTCACAAAGTTTCGTTTGCGTTTTTGTGAAAGTTTCTTCATCATCAATCTTCGGTGCAAAATGTGCATTATGTACAGATGTTGTTCTCATTTCAACTTCTAAGAAACTGCTATTTAGAGTGTGTATAGTTTCATTGAATGTATCCTTATCGCTGAGACATCTTTGTTTAACATCTTTGTTATTATTATTTTGGTATTTCACTTTATCTATTAAATTAGGCATATGATCATGTGAATTTGGCTCTGTGGTTCTATCAACATCCAATCCTTTAGACATAACTGTACATGGAGTTGGCAAAGGTTGTTCTTTGCTAGATTTAATTTTTTTAGTACTATCTTCCATATTTACTTCTAATGAATTCGTAAATAAATGGTTTGAAATTTCATTTATGTTTTCTTTAGCTTTAACTTCATTTGAAAATTCTTTATTTAGTATATTATATTCTTTTTCTATATTTAGTAAATTTTGTAGTGCACTTTCCTGACAGCCTGATTTTTGGTTAAAGTTTGGAGCAGATTCCAAATCTGAATTTTCTTCAAGGGTTATCTGTCGTTGGCTCTCCTCTGACGTACAGCACGTGTCATTTTTAGATTTAGAAGCATCAATTATACACATATTTGTGTTGTTACCTGATACAAAACTATTTTCATTTACATTAATATGAGCAACTGTCGAATTAAAATTAATGAGCAGATCACTTTTAGACTTCTTACATTGATCTTCTTTACATGCTTCATTTGTTTGATTGATATTTTGTATACTTGTATCAATTTTATTTTCAGAGGAATGGCTTTCAAAAGAACTTAAACTGAAGTCAATTGCAATGTCATTAGAGGTGTAAGTTTCATGTTTATGACCTTCCTGAACATTTGTATCTAGAGGAATATCATTTTCAATATTTTTTATAGGGTTTTTATTTTTTGGGTATAAACTAATTGAGTCTGGTTGGTTGTTGATAAGTGTATTGTCTACACAAGAAGCAGATTTCTCGTTGACTTCTGACCCTACAATAGTTTCTGGATTCATTATGATAACACTGTCTGTTCTTATAGTTTGCACCTTATTTTGTGGATTACTTTCTTTAGTTTCAATGCCACTCACTTTTAGCTTTCGATATTTGCTTAGTTTTACAAATTCATTTTCAGAATCAATATTAGCAGAAAAATTATAACTCACTTTATTTTCCTGCTGTCGTAAATTTTTAACATCTGTTATGTTTTGATTTGATTGCCCCGTATTTAATGTTGACAGGTCTTTAGATGTTGTAATCACACTTTCCATTTTATTTGCATTAATGAATTGTTGGTTTACTTCAGGAAAATTTAATTGAATATCATTGTCAAGTCTAGGCAAGGAAGCAAGACACACTCCGGAGTTGCTTTCCAAATCTTGCAACATATAATTGTCCTTCAAAAGACCATTAGTGTTATTGGTAGAATGGTGAGTATTGATCATCTTACAACTTGGAGCTTTTAAATTTTGATCTTGGTGTTTTATTATATTACAAGCATCTATATCATTTTGAACATTATTTAAAATGAGGGGTGACTTTCTAATAAGTGGATTTGCAACTTTTTCTATTGCTCGCTCCCCCAATATTGTTTGAACAGGAGTTGCAATTTCAACATTTAGCATTTTAGGGCTACATGGTTTTATTTCAAAATTACACCCAACTTCTTTATGAATAACTGATTGACTAATTTTCGCCTCAACATCTAGTGGTGATAGAGGACGTGACAAATAATCTGAACTTCTTGGTACTGAACTTTTCAAGTGGATGTGAGTTTCCCTTAATGTAGGTGGTTTGCTATTAAAATTATTATTTATATTTGATGATTCAATGGCTTCTTCAAACTGGTCCAGTAACTCAATAGACGTATAGCCTTTAATATTTTCCGGTAACTTTGAAACCTTTTGAATATGTTCATATTTACTAAGCTCCTCACTTGGTACATTCTTTACCAATCCTAGTACATAGAGCTGTTCTTGGCTGTTAATAACTTCACATTGTTTTGTAAAGTCATTTGTATTACTTGTTTGTATAACTATGTCTTTATTAGTATTCTCTCCACTTTCATCATCTCCCTCATTCCACATTTGCAGAAATTGTCTAACATCAAGATTCTTATTATCCTTGGGAATGGAGTGAGAATTTGGGTCAGTTTTGGAAATCAAGGGAGATGTTCTAATTATTGGGCCATATCTATGGTCATAACTTCTATAAAAATCACTTGGCATTCGGTTGAAAGGTATGTCCATACTTCTGGTACTTGTTGTAGATGACTGGCTAACATATCCACAGTCTTCTAGTGAATTTATTTGTATGGCATCATTACTAGTAGTAGAGTCCGATGGGGACATTGAAATCATGTTAGGAGAAAAATGGTGTGGTGGAAGCTTTGAAGAATGGTGTAATAATGGGTCCATATTCCTAAAAGGAGGCATGTATTCATAGTTTTTCATTGCTGAATTGTCTTTCTTGTAATATGGATGGGGTGGCATTGCATGTATGTTAAGAGATGGATAAGAAGGCAAAATTTGGTTTTTTATAGGTTGCCTTGATATTTCATTGCCATAATAGCCATCAGGTGGTAAATAAGTCTTGGTCCGAGCATTCTCAAAATCAACATATGTTTTATTATTACTGTCATAAGGTCTTTTGTTTGAAGCCTTAGCAGAGCTATCTGGTGGATAAGGATATAATTTATTTTGCAAACCATTCCCCATTGGTCCATACAAGGGATGTATTACCTGATTACGAAAAGTAACATTATAATTAACCTGTTGATTAGGAAGTCTCTGATAGCCATCTACAATGGTCTCGGCCATTCTATTGTCTATAAATTTTGGAGGAATCATAGGATACCCAGGATATGAGTGGGGTGGTATTGACTTCTGTAAATCATATTTATAAGGTTGATGATACGGACTTGAGTAATTATTAACATAATCATACCTCGGTGGTGGATACCTGTCCTTCACAGGCGGATAAGGTTTCAAACGAATGTTTCCATCAGAGTAGTAAGGATCAGGATACACATGGCCAGTTTCTTCGTGAACTGTCCTATGCGGCCTGGTCATTGGCATTGGTCTAGGACCAGCACAACTGGGATATTCTGGAAACTGGTACAGTTCTGGAGTAACATAAGGTCTTGCTGGGCGAACATTAACACCAGATGGCCATGCATGAGGGCCACCTCTAACAAGTCCTGAGCTCACATTAGACACACATATTTCTGAATTTCTAATATTTTTTTGTTCATTAACATTAACAGTATAAGGCACATCACAATACTTAGCTTCAGGGGGAACATTTAACCTAACATTTTTTAATAAAGGAACATTTCTCTCTGTAGGAAAGTTCGGGTCCTCATTTATTTTTGCAGCATTGTACCGAGGTGGCACCATAATACGAGGCATGTTCTCTTGGAATGTTTGTCTCGGTGATATGTTTCTTGTTGCATTTTGATAATCTTCAATCTTATGGGGGTATTCAGGTGGACGGCGGTAGATGTTGTCAGGGGATGGCCAAAGTTCATTAGAAGCCTTCTTTAGGTACGCTTCGCTGAGTGTAGAAGGTGGCAACACGCGGTCCGGCCCAATGACGGCGCACGGCCGCGAGGTCGGTACATCCACTTTGCCCAGTGGGTTAGATCCGATGTCTTGGTACTGCTTGTTTCGCTCACATTGGGCTTCCAGTCCAGTTTGAGTGTATTTCTTGCTATCATTATTACGTTCCCCCACAACAGACTCCGTTCTTAGGTCTTTAGCATCCATTGCTATTGAATCTTGGATACAAAATCCCACTTGTTATCATTTTTTACGAATATCTAGGATCCGCTTTCTTAAAATTTCACTAAGGACAGTGGCTAGGAAATCTTGTTGTTCAATCTGAAAAATATAAACAAATTTTTAGTCCTTGGAAATAGTGACAAGTGTCAAAACACTGTAGTGTAGTGTGCCACATATACCGTTTTATACACGCTTAGAATAAAAAAAGTTGATAAACAAAAATTGTTTGGATGTTTTAGGGAATATACCTTTAGAATTCCATATAGTATAAAAGACATCAATAATATTTCCTAGGAGACACCGATTTATTACGTTCCTAAGGTGCAACCATGTAGGTTGACGCTGTGTTACCACAGCTAAAAAACAATTTGTATCTTTCTCGTTTAGAAATGGAAGTAAACAATGTGACAAGGCGCTTCGAAGCGAAATTGCTATAACGAAATAAAACGCTGCTTTTTTCCTGTCTTTTCAAGGAGTCCAACTCTGTCCTCAGTAAACCTACTATCGCTTTACTGACAATAGGACTGTAAACCTACTAGGACTGGATAATGACATATTAAAAACAATTATGTTTTATTTATCTATTATTTGCCCTATGTGAGATCACGGCCTATGCTGAGTCCAAATAAATTAAAAAAAACCATTGTCAAATTTGACAAATTGTTCATTTTACCGACAGTCAGTTTTTAAAATCAAATATATTTACATAAAATATATATTTCAGCATTTTTCAGCACAAATTTTTATTGTAATGAAGTATATATCTGTTAGTTTAGTTTTGACTTGTATATTCGTTGGATATGTAATTAACACGATATGGACTTTAGCTGAAATTTTCATACCACCGGAATGTAGTCGTGGCGAGAGATGTTTCTCCTCATATTTAGCTACAAATCCGATACAGCACCTCGTTCTATATACTTCCGTGAAAGAGTATCCTTATAACGATGGTTCATCAACAGAATCTGTGACTAAAGTGCATACTTCAATAAACTTCGACTACCACAATCCGGCAACGATGTTCGCATCCTATTATTATTTAGAATTTATTAGAATTATGTTTTTCTTATTTTATGTTTAATTTGTCCCTTTCATATGTGTTTTTAGTGACGTGACAATGAAATTACCACGCAAAACTCGCAATAATGGAACACTATACATGCATGCAGTTTTACTGGATGAGGGGAAACTTTATAAAGAGTTCGATGAGATTCGTCACACAGAGTCTATGCACACACTGCCTTTGGTCACACATACTGAACCTCAGGCAGCTACATTCAATCTTTTACAACAAAATGTAAGCAAACATTTTTTAACTTCTGGAATACCAGAGTATACTTCTGGTATGAGCATACATGCTTTATCAGTCATTTACGAAATGTGACAATCTGATATATATAATTAAACAATATTTAAAAAGATTACTATCATATATATGATTTATAGATTCAAAATTAATAATTATCTCTAGCTAGCCCAGAAAAAAATTGGCTGTAGAGTAATAATATAGTTTAGTAGTGGTCTGATATGTAGTGTGATTTTGGTACTTGTGACAAAATGTATATACATTAATATTTATATACCCTGGCATTTCCGGGATTCTGAATCTGGTTATTAATGATGTTTCACCTACTTACAACTATGTCTACACAATTGTGTGTGTATCGGATTATCGGAAATAGATTTATTTTATATACCCATATTATTACAAGGCTTATAGTTTGTAGTAAGGATTTCAAGAAAACTGAAATAGGTTTAAAATTATATTTGTTACTATAAAATTCAGTTACATAGCAAAATCAACTTAGGTACATAGTAAAAACAAATTTTGGAACTGTGCTACTCTAACAAATGTGCAAATATAAATACATATAATAAAAGTACACAGTATAGCAACATTTTCTGTGTTGTTTCTGTTTTGTTTTGAGCATTCCCTTTTCAATTATTCTATTTCTATATCTAAAATATTTGCCACCTTCAGTGTCAGTTGCACATATTGATGTTGCTAATTGCTATTGACCTGTAGTTGGCCCATCAGTGGTGGTTACTGCTATCACCCTTTTTAGGTAGAGGGTGAACTGAAGCTACCTTCCATGCTGATGGGAAGCTTTTTATGGAGTATGAGAGCCTAAAGAGTCTCATAAGCACTGGAGACAATTCAGGACTGCAAAATTTGAGCACCACTGAAGGAATACCATCTGGCCCACCCAGCTTTCGAATGTTAAGAGATGCTAGAGCTCACCAGACTTCACGTTGGGTGAAACAGAATTATGGCATGGAGCTTGTGCTCCGCGCGATAGACGGCGGTGAGGTCCAGAGTGGAGTATGAGGCATAGAGATAGCTAAGGAGGTTGGCTTCTCGGAGTGAGCCATCGGGTTTCTGCAGTGGTGGGAGGAAGGACTGACAGAAGTTACCCTCAGCAGCCTTCCAGCCTTCGCATGTGACCAGAAGGTTAGCTTGCTAATTGATCACCAATTCTATGGATGTGCTCATTCCTTGCCTTGACAGTGATCCTCTTAGTGCACCTTGAGGCAGCATTAAATTTCTTCCTCAAGTTGGTGGCATTTGGATCCTCAGATTCCTGTGCTTTGGCCCAGCCTCTATATGCAGCCTGTTTGTTATAGAGAGCCTCTTTGCAGGACAAATTAAACGGTCCACGGAATCACGGAAAAAGAAATAGGTATAACATTCCATGCCCTGCCACCACGTATATCCACATCTGTGTACTATAAACGAATTTGTTTAGCTACGACGTTCAAGACATGAGCTAAACATGTGACATGTAACATAGATTATTTTAGAAAATGGAATACCTTGTCTGCCATCTATACTATAAAAAAAAAATTTTCTTAACTCTTCCTAATACCAAGAAAACCTAACAATTAAAAAGAAAAACTGTTTTGAAACTAATTGGGATTAATCATAGTTAAAAGTCTTAGATTTGGCGCGGGAATGTTAAAACCACTGGTAATAAAGTTATTTTATTTTTATTTTCTTAGGAAAACTTAGGGCTAATTACAATTTTATTCAATTACATGACCAGGGATTTTATTAATTGTATAAAATTAATTTCTTTTTACAGACAGAGGAAGGAAAGTCACAAGAGAAAAGTGTCCAGCCTTATGCACACATAATGACATTAACACCACTATCTATTTTTACTGATAATCTGAATCTTCCGGCTCAGAAAATTCCTGGTGAACTGTACCCATATATCAGGTACTTTGTTCAAAATTTTTCAACCGGGGCTGGCCTCAAAGGCATAGTCAGGATTTTATCCTGGGAGGGGCAAAGCAAACAATCTTCTTATACTTTTAAATCGAGATTGTGTAATGTAGAAAGTCTGTTACTTATTCATCCCTATGTCAATGGGGAAGCACCCCACCCTACCCTACCTTGGTGATGCCTATTAATGGCCCTATTACTAAATAGGCGTAACCAAGTCTTGGTCACTACTTGGTCACTAAGTAATAGGTTGATTAGTGACTGCTCCTGGTGCTACAACTTAGGGGACATCAAAATCTAGTGAAAAAAAATATAATACTATATTTTTCCGATGATTATTCGGAGATTACCTCCAGACGGCAAACAGTTGAATAACAAAGGCATATAAACTGTAAATTGTATGTAAATGTACACATCCCGGCCGAAAGTAATATACATCGACTATGATTAGCTAGCTTCGGTTTTGTAGAGCCGACAAAGACGACCCTCTACAAAATATAGTGTCTTTCTAAAGGTCGACGTGTATTATTTTCGGCTGGGAAGTGTAATTGGCTAGTACTTTCTTTACATTTAAGTAACTAGTACATTATTTTAATCCCTAATTATTGTAATTTAATCTTTTTTGAGTAGTGTATCATGTAAATGCAAAATATTTTGTCATTAAGTAACTAGTTCATGATTTTAATCTATAATTAATTTACTCTCCTTTGAGTAGAGTAATGTCCAATCATCTTTTTTGTAACCCCTATGCAGTATACATATACAGTGTTCAGTTTAACATACTCAGCAGTTTAATGGCACAGTTCACTGTTATTCTTTGGTGAACAATTTCTCACTTTGATAGCATTATCTAGACTAAAAATATTTTATTTTTTAGAGTACGCAATGGCAAATTCCTACCAATAATTCAGCACAATGTACTTAAATCACGCATGTCACAACTGCAGTTGCTGAATACAAGTACAACAGTAGTAAATGTCACTGTTGAAGTAAACCCTACATCATATGGCTCTCTACGTCTAGCACTACATGTTCGCTTGGCATTGGAGCACTTACATGCGCTTGGGTTTAGCCAAAAGGATGTTGATGATGTCAAAGGAATATTTGCAGATACAAATCTGTATTTACTGTCTGCTACAGTTATGATTGCTAGTTGTCATGTAAGTACAATTTATGAGACCAAATTTGTATATTGTAGGTAGAAGCATCTGGATAAATCACATCAGTTTATAACAAGTCTTTTCACAATCCACTTTACTTCAACTGCTTATAGATTAGATTAGTAACTGCCATATTGACTAGTAGACTAGTACTGATTTACGGTAACTAGTCCTGTTTTTCGTCGACTGCTGAACATGGACCTCCTCATGCACATTGCCTTGTGTATGAGGGATGTATGGCCTTATAAGACCACACTTGCTAAGCAGGTTGGTGAGTCCACATTTTTAGAGGTGGTGAAGTTTCTTAGGGCTTGTGGTAGCGGATTTGTTATTCCTTAGTTCGTTACCCGTATTTAATGACGCCTATGGGAAAAATTGGATTGGTGCTATTCTAAAGCCGACATGGCCACACAGCTTACTGATTTTGTGATTCAAGTCTTATAACAAAGGCATATTCACAAATAACATGTGAATTTAAAAAAAATGTGAAATGTGACAACATAATGCTAGCTCATCATAACATAATACAGAGCTCAGGAAATCACGTCAATTTAAAAAAAAAACATGCAGATTCATGCATTTGAATTAGAATGCATTGAAAACAAACTGTGTTATATAATAAAAACATATTTTTACAATATTAAAATATTACGAATGAGGCAATACGAATAAATTTTATGAGGCAAATTTTAGACCTGAACGCGAAAACGCTAATTAATTATTATTTTTCCAAATTAGCAAGTAGTAATAACTCGAAAAGTTCTTGTTGAGGACACTTTTGTCTACTGCGATCTCTTCAACAGATCGAGGACAGTATTGTCCTACAACCTTATAGGTCGCCGGGGGATGTGGACTGTATATATAGGGATGTTGTACAATAATAACGCCTTATTTCCTTTTCTTCGATAATATCAGCAGAGCCGGGGGCAGGGGGCAGAGGTACTTGTTGTTCTACTACTTGTCCTAGTCACTTGGTTGACCGTTTGTAGTGTTCGGAGTGGTGCCGCTGATCGGAATGCCGGAAGCCCAAAATGGTTCGTCTTTTATTCCATTTTGGCTTCCCCTTCTACTTTTCTACATGTGTACCCCTCCCGCTACCCCGCGGGGGATCATTTATTCATACAAGACACTGTTATACATTTTTATACATTTACAAGATTCTTATTAGATAAAACTTAGATGTAAACTAGCCTAAGAGGGATCTAATAAGATCATGACGCTATAACGTTCGGTTTCGAGTGGACGGGGTGCGCGGTTTGCGCGACATATTTACGTAACCCCGTCCCCCGCTTCAGGACTATAAATATTATATTCGTCCGCCAGGTGGCGGAGCGCTCAGTTGTTTCCCGAACGCCATAGCGCCCACAACTTATCCCTAGCATGCCCTACTTACCCTATTCACCAATAATTATCCTAATAGGGTAATAAAAGACACACTAGGGATCATTTTAATATCAATTACACAATACATAGTTATAAAATGGACATTATACAAATAGTGTAAACCTAACGATTTTAAGAGATATTCATACATTTTCATACATTTATAAGACACTAAAGAGAAACAACTATACAAGCGAAACTATTATCTATACATATGCAAGTACCCTAGCTTTTTACATTTTCATTTATTCCGTCGTTAACATACTCCCGCCGTCGCCGTCTCGCGACCTAACCGGTAGAACGACGATCTTCTTTGTGGGTCGCCGCAGAACGTGTCCGTTGCTCGTTTGTAGGTCGACGACGCGCACTTCGCCGTCTTGCCCGGGGTACGTAGCGATGACTCTTCCTCGCGGCCATGTGTTCCTCGGTAGATTTGCGTCGCACACGATGATTAAATCTCCGACGCGTGGTGCCTTGCCGATCGTGCGGGGCTCCCGCCGGTATTGAAGCAGGGGGAGATACTCTCGTACCCAGCGGCTCCAGAAGGTGTCGGCTAGCCGCTGGGCGCGCCGCCAATGCGCGCGTGCATTTATGTCTTCTTCGGTGAAGGTGCCCGGTGCTGGGACATGGGAATTGGGTCCCAGCAGCAGGTGATTGGGTGTGAGCGCCTCCGGTTCCCCTGGTGTCACTGCCACGTGTGTGAGTGGACGGGAGTTGACCGTGTTTTCTACTTCGACGAGCAGTGTGTGGAGTGTCTCGTCGCTCGGGTATTTTTCGTGTAGTGTTGCTCGCAGGCCTTCTTTCACCGTGCGAACCATGCGTTCCCAGGCCCCGGCCATGAAGGGGGCGGAGGGGGGAACGTGACGCCACGCGATGTGCTTCGCTGTTGTCTCTTCTCGGACCGCAGTGAGTGCGGCCTCGTTGAGTTGTCTTTCCGCGCCTTTGAAGTTGGTGGTGTTGTCGCACCACAACTCCTTTGGGCAGCCGCGTCGCCCTATGAATCTTCGCAGCGCAGATATAGCAGAGTCTGCGCTGAGTGATGCCGCTACTTCCAAGTGGACGGCCCTTGTCGTCATGCAGGTGAATAGGGCGACATACCTTTTTTCTCGGTGTCGGCCCACGGTTACTTCGAGTGGACCGAAGTAGTCGAGCCCGGTGAAGGTGAACGGGCGCGCGTGATGTGCTACACGCGCGTGCGGTAGATCCCCGGTGGCTGGATTCGTTGGTTTCGCCTTCTTCAACTTGCATGTTATACATACCTTTAAAACGCCCCGTACTGTAGGGCGAATTTTCATAATGCAGAATCGCTGTCGTACTTCATTCACCACTAGCTCGACGCCCCCATGATGCATCTTCCTATGTACATGATCTATGTACATCTTCGTGTAGTCATGTGCGCCGTCTAGTATAGCTGGATTTGCCGTTTCCTCGCTAATCCCTTCTGTGGCAGCGATTCTTCCTTTTAGTCTTAGTAGTCCGTCCGTTCCCATGATAATACTTAGACCGGCGAGTTTGTCGTCTCCCGCCGGTGTGGTGCTACGCTCGATGCGTTTGCGTTCGCCTGCGTAGCTGTCTTCTTGTGCTGCCTTCGTCCAGAGATGTTCGGCTTGAATGAGATGATGCGCCTCTAATGGCACGAACTTGCGCTGGTCGCATGCGGATTCTCTTGCCGTTGCCGCCTTTGCGTCGCCCCTTTTTGTCCTTGACCATGCCGGGTCCGATGTCGGGTTGGCGATGGTCCTTTTGCGACGCGCTGCTGCCACGGTGTGTCTCCTTTTCCGACATAAGTCGATGAAATGTAGTACGCGTGCGGTGGCCCGGATCAGGCGTTGCCATTTTGAAAAGCGCGTGATATCGGGCAAGTGTGCGTGCCCCTTTATGTCGTTCGTTGTTGCGCAGCATCTCTCCCTTTCTTCCCCGGTGCGTTCCTTTGTCGTGCTTGTCTCGACCGGCCATTGTTCTTCAGGTGATAGTAGAAAAGGCGGGCCGGTGAACCATCGGTGATTCTCGTTGAAATCCGCGGGTGTCGCTCGTGTCGCGTCGTCGGCTACGTTGAGTTGTGACGGCAGCCATCTCCAGTCCTTTTTCTTTGTAGTATCTTCAATCTCGGCGACGCGATGTGCGACGAACGTTTTGAACGTCCGTGGTTCGGCTCGGATCCACGCGAGAGCGGTGCGTGAATCACTCCAATACACCTGTCTTGCGGCCATGAAGTCGTGCTCTTTCGCGACGTTTTTCGCTAGTCGTGCTCCGAGTACCGCCGCCTGTAGCTCAAGTCGTGGTATAGAGACGGGCTTGAGCGGTGCGACGCGGCTCTTTGCAGCGGCTAGTGATATTCTTACGGTGCCGTCGGCTCGTTGTAATCTCCAGTACACGGCGGCTGCGTAGGCTTCTTCACTTGCGTCTACGAAAGTGTGCAGTTCTCTTCTTACGGCCGGTTCTACATCATAGCAGCGGGGAATGCGAAGTTCTTCTAGAGCGCGTAGTGTATAAAGCCACGCGCTCCATCTTGGTTGCAGCTCTTCGGGAAGCGGTTCGTCCCAGCTCGTTCCATGACTCCATGTATTTTGCATAAGTCGTTTCGCCGGAGTAGTTATCGGCGATACGAGTCCGAGCGGGTCGAACAGTGACATTATCACGCTGAGTGCTTCCCTCTTGGTGGGTGGACGTCTACCTTCTATTACGTCGGGTGGTGTCTTCATAGCATTTATGTGGAAGCCGATGCAGTCTTCATTTACCTGCCATAGGAGGCCGAGTGTCTTCTCTATCTCGCTCCCGCCTATGGTGACTGTCGTGGTTCCGGGATCCGACGAAAATTGTTTGACGACGGACTTCTTGTTGGACACCCATCCCCGTAAATGGAAGCCGGCTCGACGGTGTATCTCGTCGACCGACTTTACGACTCTCGCAGCCTCCTCCTTGTCTGGGAAGCTGGTTATGAAGTCGTCCATGTAGTGGTTTGTTTGGATCTCTCTGGCGGCGCGTTCGTTTACATGTGCGAACTCGGTGGCGTTGCGATTCTTGATGTACAGCGATGTGCATGGTGATGACGTTGCCCCAAATATGACTGACGTCATCTTGTACTCACGTGGTGGTGTGTTGCCTCTTTCGTCTCCCCTCCATAGGAAGCGTAGTGCGTCTTGCTCTTCCGGTCGTATCTTGACTTGCATAAACATCTCCTTGATGTCCGCTGACACTGCAATGGGATGTTGACGGAATCTCATGATGACTCCGGGCAGTGATTGAAGTAGATCAGGCCCTGACAGCAGCATATCATTCAGGCTGCGGCCGAAGGATCTCGCAGCGGCATCGTGGACGACTCGGATCTTCTCCTTTGCCGGGTTGATGACGGCGAAATGTGGCAAGTACCACGTCTTGTCTGCAGGTGGCGCTGTAGTCGCAGGCTCGGCGTATCCGGATACTAACAGGTTCGTCATACGTTCCTTGTATTTCTCCCTAAGCTCCGGGTCGCGGTCGAGTTTTCTTTCTAGGTTGTGCAGCCGTTTGAGAGCATCCCCATAATTGTTAGGGATCTTTACATTATCCTCTTTCCATAGGAGTCCGGTTTCGAACCGCCCGTCAGGTAACCGTCGACTTTGCTTACTCAAAATGTCGATAGCTCGCTGCTCCGGGTCATCCTTTGTTTGCCTCGGCTCGATGCCCAGTGACTCCAATTTGAAGAAGTTCTTCATTAACTCCTCCATTTCGTCGCGCTTCTCGCTGATGTGGCCGCAGAAGGTGACGGGTTCACATACTGAAGTGCGGCATCCATGCAGTACCCATCCCAGTAGCGTTAGCGATGCTACTGGTTTGTTCCTTTTTCCCGCTCGGATCTGACGGGAGACGATCAACTCCCAGTTGTCCTGTCCGATGAGAATCTTAGGGCATGCATTTTTATAGATGAGCTCGTCCTTGACGTCATCTAAGTGTGTGCAGTCTTCTAGGTCCGTTTCTCCGACAGTCTGCGATGTGAAGTTTAGACGTTTGATGGTACGTGCGCCTTTCAATGTGTGCACGCTGTCCGAATGCAGCCCTTGTATTTTTACGTCGATAGTGCGGCTTTTCTCGTGTTTTGTTTCTCCGCCGTTGATGCCCTGTATGGACATCGTGTCAACTGGCCCGTTGATGCCAAGGGAGTCTACTATAGCATCCTCAATGATGGTGACGGTGCTGCCTTCGTCGAACAACGCGTACGTATGTACCTTCGCGTGTGGTCCGGCAAGCACTACGGGTGCTATCTTTAGATACGCTCGGCGTCGATGTGGTATTGAATTTGCGGCGGTGGCCTTGTTGATAACTTCCGTTGTAGACGTAACTATCTCTTCTTTGGGCTCTTCTGACTTCACTATTGGCGATGGAGTCCGACGCGTATGATGTAACAGCCGATGATGTGCCATCCCACAACCGCTGTGCCCACATGGCTTAACTCGGCAGTTGCCCCGGCGATGGTTGCTAGACAGGCAACGGAAGCAGATGTTATTTCTTTTTGCGATTTCCCAGCGGGTGTCGATATCGCTGTCTGCAAATTGTTTGCACGAAGGCAAGCTGTGATCTTCCTTGCATAGTGGGCAAAGCTTCATTTTTCCGTCGGTTGTGGCGCTGTAATCATGTTTCCCCTTTCCGTTGGCAGAGGCGCTGTATTCAAACTTGCCTTTTCCGTCGGTAGAGGCGCTGTGTTCATAGTTCCATCTTCCGTTGGTAGGGGCGCTGTATTGGGGCTTCCCCTTTCCGTCGGTAGTGGCGCTGTATGTACGTTCGGTTTTCCTCCTTATTGCTTTTTCTCTTATATTCGTAGGTACGGACCTTTCTCTTGCAGGTACGGCGATGGGATTAATGACTTCGGGTGGTGCGTAGGCACTGCACTTATCGGCTTCTATGTTCAGGAACGTCGATAGTAGGTTTAGTGTAGGCACCTCGTGTTCCCATGCGCTCGCAAAGTCGTACCATTTGTTCTTCAGTATTGGGGTGAATTTGTCCATTATAGCCCGGACTAACTCGGGGCTATAGAGGTAGTTCTCCCTTTTCATTTCCTGTATGGTGGCCACGGCGTTGGCCACCTTACTGGCGAATACGCAGAGGTCGCGGGGCTCGTCGGTCAGCTTGCGCAAATATCGCAAGTTTTCTGCCTCATACGCGACGAGTGCATCCGGCCTCCCGAATCTTCTTCCGAGAGCCTCCATAATTTCGTCCGGCTCTCGGTGGGCGGTGAATAGGCTTGCTACCGCCTCCATAGCGGTACCCTTTAGGCTCTTTCTTAGCCGTGCCAGGTTGTCGCTCTTCATGAAGGCGCGCCTTGAATCCTCATACGCGCCCTTGAACCCCAACCATGCGCTGCCATGTCCGTCGAACGTAGGCAGCTCGGTTATATACCTTGGTGTCTCCCTCGCCGATATCTTCACCGCCTTGGAGATCGCAGAGGCCATTTGCTCCACGATGTCTGCGGTAGGGCGTGCGGGCCGAGACGTACTATGCTCTCGGTGCTTATTTCCGTCATCTTCATCATTGGCGGTGTAAGCTCCCCGTCCTCGTCCTCCTTCATACTTTATCGGCGAGATCTTGCGAGACTTAGGCTCCGCCTCCTGCGGGGGTACAGGGGGGGGTGCGTCGTTCCGGTTCAACCATTTTTATAACCGGAACGATTGGTCTTTGTCTTCCTTTTCTTCATCATCTGCCTCGGAGCCCGATTCTAATTCCGCTAGCCTGAGTTCCTGCTCCTTGGCTTGCAGGCGCAGCTGTAGTAAGGTACGTTCGACCTCCAGACGTTCCTTCTTCTTGGCGGATGCGGTAGAGCGGTGTGACCTCGCCGTGACGCTTGCGGCTCGTGGAACGATCGTGACGTCCGCTGCCGCCGAAGTCGTCTTCATAGTGGCCTCGGTGCTAGTAGTACCGCCGCTGGTGGTCGTCGTCCCTGTCGCTGTGGTGCCTGTGCCCGTGGTAGCGGAAGTCGTGGCTGTGGACTCCGTGGTGGCCGATGTTGATTCCGTAGTGGTTTGTGCTCCGCTCTGCGATCCCGTCCGGCTCTGTGATCTCGTTGTTGACGGCATTGTGAAAACAACGGTTTGTAGTTTTTGACGTGGAAATTGAGACGTTTATGACGTGGAAATTGAGATGTTTAAGACGTGGAAATCAGGACGTGGAAATCAAGACGTAAATCAAGACTTGTATGCACGGACGAGTACGACGCGTCGTCTCTTCCCGCTGTTTCTTCCTTAAACAACGCCGTGCAATTCTTGACTTGGCGACTTGATGAACCGTGGACGCTAATTCTTCTTATCCGGCTGCTCGAAGGACCATCGATGTTGAGGACACTTTTGTCTACTGCGATCTCTTCAACAGATCGAGGACAGTATTGTCCTACAACCTTATAGGTCGCCGGGGGGTGTGGACTGTATATATAGGGATGTTGTACAATAATAACGCCTTATTTCCTTTTCTTCGATAATATCAGCAGAGCCGGGGGCAGGGGGCAGAGGTACTTGTTGTTCTACTACTTGTCCTAGTCACTTGGTTGACCGTTTGTAGTGTTCGGAGTGGTGCCGCTGATCGGAATGCCGGAAGCCCAAAATGGTTCGTCTTTTATTCCATTTTGGCTTCCCCTTCTACTTTTCTACATGTGTACCCCTCCCGCTACCCCGCGGGGGATCATTTATTCATACAAGACACTGTTATACATTTTTATACATTTACAAGATTCTTATTAGATAAAACTTAGATGTAAACTAGCCTAAGAGGGATCTAATAAGATCATGACGCTATAACGTTCGGTTTCGAGTGGACGGGGTGCGCGGTTTGCGCGACATATTTACGTAACCCCGTCCCCCGCTTCAGGACTATAAATATTATATTCGTCCGCCAGGTGGCGGAGCGCTCAGTTGTTTCCCGAACGCCATAGCGCCCACAACTTATCCCTAGCATGCCCTACTTACCCTATTCACCAATAATTATCCTAATAGGGTAATAAAAGACACACTAGGGATCATTTTAATATCAATTACACAATACATAGTTATAAAATGGACATTATACAAATAGTGTAAACCTAACGATTTTAAGAGATATTCATACATTTTCATACATTTATAAGACACTAAAGAGAAACAACTATACAAGCGAAACTATTATCTATACATATGCAAGTACCCTAGCTTTTTACATTTTCATTTATTCCGTCGTTAACAGTTCTTAACATACATCGTCGATTTTTCGCACACACTTCGATGATGTAAAAGGTAATTTGTTAAAATAGCTTTTTGTTTATTTATCAAAATAGCGATTTTTAACGTTTTTTTTTTCAATTGTGACCGCATTTGTTGAAATAAAGGGGATAAGGGAGGTGTCATTTTGTAGATAATTTGAAGGTAAACAAAATACCCATAAGAAAATTTTCACTAGGAAGCCCAAGAAACGAGATATTTAAAAAAAACTCAATTTTCAAATGTTTATTGCAAAATAAATATGCTCCCTTACTGCACAAGTCTGTACATAGTTATCTTTAATTGTCATATTTTTAACTGTTTTTTCTAAAAAAATGCCTCTGTCGATTTTACTATACAATTTGGTTGATCGACTGGACTAGTATTGCGGCATTGTGTGTTATAGGTACCGTCACGTAAAAGGATCGAGTCCCCGCATCGGTACAGTTGCGGGGAGGCAAAGGACGACTGACGAACCAATAGCGCAACGGCATTGATATGTGACGCTCAATCCCCCGTCGCGCCTCACCTCGTACCACAAAATAGATCGATAAATCGCTTACTGCGCAGGTTGACCGTTAGCGCTCTTTTTACGTGAAACGATGTATAACCGCTTTAGAGTTGCAGATTGGAGAATGAAAGCCATTGGACAGGAGAATTTTGAGGAAATTCTTGATCAGGCCCTCCCCACGCTGTTGAGCCATGATGATGATGAATATGACCTTTTTAAGTCTGAAATGTTGTTACAGCTGTTGTTCGACTTCCTAGCATTCAAGAACGACGTGTCTTTCTGGCGGCGCAAGCGCTCGCTGGCTGGCCTGTCCGCGCGCACGGTGCTGTGGCGCGCCTTCTCGCAGCTCGTAATATTCTTCTACCTCCTCGATGAGCAGACCTCGATGCTGGTGTTAGTGCCTGCTGGAATTAGTGCTGTTATTGAGGTAATTATGCATTTTCCTATATGAGATCCTTTGTAAATACTGTGTCTCTTATTTGAATCCTGTTTTTTTGTCAGTATGTTCAGTATTATCGTGTTTCAGCGTTCATTGTTCAGTTAATACCTTGTTTCAGTGTAATCATTAATCAATTAAATTTTTAATCGATTAATTTCTACTATAACATTTTATATGGCAAGATTTTTTCTAAAGGTTTGTGTCGATGAACGCACTATGCGCATCTGCCTCGCGGTTCACGAAACCAGCCCGAAGTATGTACACTCGGGCGCAACCAAGAATTATTCCAGTCAACTAAATCAGTGAGATACTCAATTCAAGATGCAAATACTAAATACAGCCAAAATGGGATGCAGTGTTGCTATACCCTAGAACTATTCACAATATTTCTAGAACTATTCTAGAACACAATATTAACAAACAAAGGGTAAGTAGAAAATTATAGCAAACAAAGAAAATTATAGCAACATCTCAATCTGACTTACCAAGGGTGGTTTCGACCCCAATCGTATATGTGAAAGTGTACCTACACTGGTCCCTAATAGATATGACCTACTTTAGTGTGAGGATGGAATTATATAAATAAATTTACAATACTTGTACAGTCATCTGGAACTCGGCAACATGGGCCTCGTCCAAGGTGGATGTTGGCACAAAACAAAACACTGCGGCTTGCTATTCACAACACTGGGAATCCATAACGTACCGACCGCGATGTGTACCCCCAATCAAAATTATAATGTTATACGAAACCACTCCACGTTAATGAGCCGGTGGCGGCTATTATTCCAAACCTAAACGGTAAATCCCACCGAGAAATAAATCCAAGTAAAACAATACGCCCCAAAGATAAATATTTCAATACTTTCAACAAGAAAGGCACTCGCGTGTTACGAGGATGGCGTGAACTGTCAAAGTGTAAGTCTACAAAACGACCTGCGTTCGATCGAGGCGCGCGCACGACTTCCTAGGCGCGAATCCCGCGCTTCAAAAAAAAACCTGCCTACACCGAGCGCTGACAAGAATATTCGATGCCTAAACTCGCGGCAATTCAAAACAGTTTGTTTATTAGTTTGAAGTTGTGATTGTAATTAGTTTTGAGTAATCATTAGTTGACAACAGTTAGTTGATTCACTCAATAGAATTGTAAAAAAATACTTTTGAATCATTTATGACACCTCTTATGACTTGTCCTTTTTTATAGCTTTTTATTATAAATTATAATTAATATTTTTATTTTTTCTAAATTAACACTCATTCTTTTCAAATAGCATGTGTACCAATTTGGTCTTGGCCTACTAGGAATGTAATTTGAATCACATTATAATGTAACCACTACATGTATACTGTGTTTTACACTACATGTATATATTTTATATGTATACTTATTTAGTGTTATTTCTGTTGATTATCCAACTTAAATAAATAAATAATTACTGCTACAGTTAAATTAATGACTAATTCTATCATATTGAGATACTCCAACATTTGCTCAGATGGTAGAGGGGTTCTTAGGAAATAAATGAGACCCGATCTTCATTCCAGCAATTGATTTATCAGTAAAAGTTTAAAATATTAAATAAAACACCTAATTGGGTGTTTATTTACAAATATATTGTTATACAGCAGAATTACAGCAACACGCGCAATTACAAGCGTTTTATGAGATATTCACAAACACAGATACACAAGGCTTTACACTAGTGTAATAGGCACGTCTAAATAAAAAATTAGATGGCAGAATGAATAAAAGCAATCGAGTCAAAGAGTTTAAAGTAAATTTGAATTTAGGTTTCTCATTAGCGGCCAGTGGTTATGATTTAGTAGCAAGAAGGTCGGTAAAGGACAATACTCGAAAGAGTATTGTTACAATACCACTGAAAGCAGGGCTGTGTAAGGACACATAATGGCTATTAGTCAAGTGACGTGACCTTTTATTGTTCTTTTTTGTATTATCGCCCGTCGAGGGCATAATAATAAAATTAGTTGAATAATCTTTTCCTTTATTTTTCTTTATCTTTTTTAGATCTTTAGATTTTTCTGTACGTACATATATGTGTCTGTATCTATCTACAGGGCCGGCAGGTTGTGTTAGGTCCGAGTGGGTAGTTGGCCCGGAGCTCTTCGAGCTCGAAAGTGATCCTAATAATTTAGAGCTCGGAGAGCTCAAAAACATTTTTGTCACAGTTTAATATATCAGTATTAAATTGCTGCAGTTTGTCAAGCTTTAAAGCTAATTTAATTTTAGACCAATCTTGACCAATTATGATGGCAAACAAAACCTTTTGAATGACGTAAACAAAATGAAAATCGGTTGAGTCATTCAAAAGTTATTAAAAGTTTACATACACACACACACACACACACATACATACATACGTACTTTCAGACACCACCTTGAAAACGAATAGCTTCCCAGGACCTCAAAACGTCGAGATCTGATGAAAACTCGATTTTCGAAAATCGGAGTGAAAACAATAACTTTCCGATTATTTTGAAAATTTTCAATTGTCATAGCGGGAAGTTAAAAATTGTAATATAAGGTTTTAATATTTTTATATGAAATACTCTATCAATTAAAACAACAATCATTACATTCGTACAGAAATAAAAAAAGTTATAGTCCATCAAACTTTTTTTTTTCAATTTTTTTTTTTATATGAACTTTGCATGCGTTGGTACAAACATTAATTGTGATTGACAATTGACCCGATGATCTATTGAATTTGTTAGATTTTAATTCTGTACAGTTGTCCATTGGGACTCGATAGATATCCCTAACAATAGGTACCGTACATTAGCTTATATTAGACAATGGCTCTAAATAACCATGAGGCCGGGATATATGTAATATGTAATTTTTAAGTAACAACAAGGAAAGAAAATGCGTCAAACATTAATTTTTCGAGCGACGAGGAAATCCCCATGTCTAGTGACGTCGGTAACTTTTCGTCAAAATCCGAGTGGGTACTTTACCCATTTGGAAAATTCCGAGTGGGTAGAGCTATCCACTATGCCCACATTATCCGCCGGCCCTGTCTATCTATATATGTTTGTACGATAGGTCAAAATCAAAGTTCATAGAACCGGCTACTGTACAATACGAAAAGAAAAAAAAAACAAATTATGAAAATTGAACTCTGCTTGTAAAACGCCATTAAATTTTCAAAGCTGTCATTTGTTTTTTATTAATTGCATTTTTTAAAATTAAGTGTTGGGAAAAATGAATTTACCAAGAACACATTTTCGTTCAATGATTTTTACTTTCGTTGTGGCCTAAACGAGAAACGAAGTTATGAAAGACTCAAAGCATTTAGTGATGGAGCACCATCCAGTCCGCCATTTAAAATTGGTTCAGTACATTTAAACGTCGTCGTACCCACCTCAGTGACGATGTTAGAGAAGGGCATCCTGGGACGGCGGTGACGCTGTGACGGAGGAAAACATCAAAATTGTGCGGCAAATGATTGAAGCAGACAATGAAACGCCATATCGGCAGATACGAGCCATTAGGTATTGGTATGAGTCAAGTTCAAACTATACTCCCTGACATCTGAATCGAGCCACCCTGCATTTTTATATATCTTTATACATAAAAATGTAGGGTGCCTGTAACATAAAAATAATGTAGGTCAAAGAAAAGTTTTTGAAGCTGACATATTCACCACCATTTTGATGTGCCATTGTTCCATATTTGAATTCACGAATTTGAACTACAGAAGAAAAGCAAAGTCAGTTCATTGTTAATACGATTTTTATTTATTCCCAAAATTAAGGATAAACTCAGAGGAATACGTTTTATGAATGTAGAAGAGACAGTAACGGGCCTTCCAAACGGCTGTTGAAGAGGTGCCTATAGAATGGTGGGCTGAATGCTTCACACAGTGGTTTCATCGCATGAAAAAGTGTATCGATTGACGCGAAGAATACTTCGAAAAGCAATAAACAACTTCCATCTTTATATCTGATTTCATTTTTCAGATTATAAAAACTTTCAGTGTCACCTACAATTTCTAAAGTAAAGACATAATTTCTTTATTGCACCATCTACCTCTATTTCGTCTACAGATTTCTCCTTACCAGCCAAAGGTTGCCTGGAAGAAATCGCTTTAGCGATAAGACCGCCGGTTCTACTTTTAATTACGTGTATTTTGTATTTCTCTGTATGTTTTTGGTGTACAAGTATATATCTATCTATCTATATAATCGATTACAGATTTGATTGCTTAAAAATAAATATTTTGTAAACGCGATTTTTATTATTGTGATTTTCAAAAACTTATGATATTTATTTATTTTATATAGTAAGAATGTGAACTCTCTTCCAGCTATGGAAAGTAACAAAAGTCTTCCACCTGAGGATATCATTCTCCGGGTGGAGGCCACGGGTGTGGCGCGACTGTAGCTCGGACGCGGGCGAGAAGAGCACCGCGATTGCCGACGCGGAGGCCATGCGGTACTTGTCCATGCTGCTGTATCCGCTCTGCATAGCCGGAGCCATTTACTCGCTCGTCTACGAACCGCATAAGAGGTGAGTGGTACTTTGATACAATATTTTAATTGATAGAAAATAAGATCTTATAATTTAAAACAATAAATAAAAAGATGCTTGGAGATGTCGCTATTTTCCTTATGTATAAGAAAAAAAATGTTTTAACTAATCTTGTAGATCTTCATGAGCCCTATCTAATAACACTCCATTAGTATGTATATAGACGTGAATATTTTAGACTTTGAAATGTTTACATTGTCGTAGATTTGGAAATACTGACCAACTTAACTGAAACTATTTTTGTGCAAAATTTCCGTTTAATCTTAAGACATGTAGATGTTTTTGTGCATGTAGATTGTAGATATATAAACTTTGACATATTGTAATGACTTGTCTGAACTGACAGTAATTTTGGCGTCTTTTGGTCACCCGTAGTCGAAATGTAGTGAAATTTTTCCAAAATGCGAAAGAGATATAATTAAATGAGTAACAGAAAATACTGAATGAGCAGTAAATCAATAGCAGCAAATTTAAAGGTGGGTTTGGTTTAGGTTACCTGACGACAATAAAGAGACCAGGACTCCGTCGACTTGCTGATGATATTCTTAGTAATTTTAAATTATTCACTTCAATTTTAAAAAAAAAAATGGGTTGTTTTGTTGATCATAATAATGGTTTGGTAGCATTGTCTTCACTGGCGAGGACAATGGGAATTATAGTCAAAATGATTACCATTATCCCCACTTCAACTCAGTGAAATAATAAGTTTTTCGTTGGAATTTTCGTTGTTTCCACTGTAGTTGTTACGAAATATTCTAAGTACCTGAGGCTAGAATAAGAAAATAATAATTTAGACTACATAGTTGTAATGTTAGTAAATAATATTACAACTACAGTCCATCCGCGTTTAGAAAATAGTGAATCATCAGTCATTACATCACTGTCCGTTGTCCTAGCCCCGCCCCTTGACCAATGAGATTACCGTAAATTAGAAAGTGTCCTTCACAGTGATCAGTTCAAAGGAGCTGTGATCAGTTGTTCTGTGTATTTTATTCTACTTCGCCTGTTCATAAAAATAAAAGTGGATCGATAATTCATAGTGGAGAGAGAAGAGTAATTTACAGTGTTTTTAAGTACCTACTCTATAGTAATATGAGTATACAAGTTATAGTGTTTAAAACAACAACTTCGTGTGGTGTGTCGGAAGATAGTTTGTATAATAATTAGAGAACAGAAGTAAACTAACACATTATAATCACCATTTAAAAAAGAGCTCGGTTATCTATGATCGTTAAATGCGACGAATTATATAAATGTGCAATAAGGCGATAAGTACGTTCATTATATTTAAATAACGACTATCCGACACCAGATAAAATTTTGTCACTACGTAATGCTGATGAGAATATTCCATCGTTCGGACGTACCACATTACACGAGGATTCTGACTAATATGTAGATATGTAATTATTTTTAAAATAAATATTATATTTAATAATATCTAATTTAATATTTTAACTCGACTGTGGCTACCACCTACGGGTGCATCGATGACACTATTTTCTAAAAGCGAACGGCCCATAGTCTAAATTTAATTGCTTTTTTATTTTTTATAAAGGTATTTCGTTACAACTGTAGTGGGCACAACGAAAATTTAAACATAAAACTAATTACCGTTGTCCCCACTGATGACAGTGGAGACCACGGAAATTATTTTGTCTACAGTCCCCGTTGTCCTACCAGTGGGGATTTTTAGTGGCGACAATGATACTAAACCGCTTACGGGTTGTTTTTGTTCTGCAGCTGGTACTCATGGGCGCTCCACAGCATCGTGAACGGTGTATACGCGTTCGGGTTCCTATTCATGCTGCCGCAGCTGTTCGTGAACTACCGGCTGCGGTCGGTCGCGGCGCTGCCGTGGCGCGCGTTCATGTACAAGGCGTTTAACACGTTCATCGACGACGTCTTCGCGTTCGTCATCACCATGCCCATTGCGCATCGCGTCGCTTGCTTCCGGGACGACCTCGTCTTCCTCGTTTACTTGTATCAACGATGGTAAGTACACGTATAGTAATGGCCTAAACAGTGTGACGCGGCTCCGTGACCTGACTGGCGGACGCCATCTTTCGCGAACGATTCATTCAGTTCCTCGCGGCCACTGTTTGATAACGATAGTATCGTCATTCGCCGCTGAACAACTATATAAAAAATAATGCCTGTCCGCGCGCGAACGTCCGCGGCACGAAGGCGCGACGCGGATTGTTTTCGTCCGCGCTCTAAATTCTAAAGTATAGCTCTCCGTGCCTATCTCAAATCTGACCGCGAATCACGCAATAAATACTGGACAGATTTTAAATGAAACTTATATAGTAATAGATATATAAGTTATGTGAAGAAAATACTCGTATCTTGAAAAATGACTGAAATGGAGGTCGTAAAAATCGCAGCTTAGAAAAATACAACAATTTAGAACAATGACATCATTCTTCTAATGTGACATTACAATCACGCATGAGTGACAGAGATAAAATTAGCTCTACTACGTACGCGCCCTTATACCTTACTTGTAAGGCTGGGCACATACAAGCCGGTTTCAATTCTTTTCTTACGACCCGATAAGAAAAGAATTGAAAACGGGTGCATCGACACAGACACATCGATTGATTGTTTTCTTAGAATTCGATTTAGTGTGTTTACACCCCTCGTGGTGATGCTAGCCAGCGTGACCAAATTTAAATTAGAGAATCTACTAAGTTACCCCGTAAAATTCTACCAAAATGAATGAATACACATGTTGTATACTTAGTCTGATCATAAATACCGTTTCAATAAAGGAAGAATTTTGAATTGCCATTCTCACCTGACAAATAAATGTTTTTTCTCATTTTGGCGCCAATCATTATTAAATATTATACTAATATTAAAATGGACCGGGGTGATAATGAAAACCGTATTGCTGTAATTGCATTACATAAAGTTGGTATGGAGCCAAATGTAATTTTTAAAACTCGTCATCCGCTTGGTATTGCCGAATGATTGTGTACCGGGCTATTGGTTTGTACATTGAAGTGTCCTCTGTTTGTGACAGAAAAAGGTTTGGTTGTCCACGCACTATTCGTACTAAACAGACTATTGAAGGAGAGAATCCGAATAAATCCCGCCCGGAAGCAAAAGATTTTATCCAGAGAGATGAATATAGCATCCAGACCAATGTCACGTATTTGAAAAGATGATTTAGGACTTGCTGCTTTCTTTCAAAAAACGTACTGGTCATTTATTACCTGATAATTTAATGAAAAGCACTATAAACCACATTCACACACTGCGGCAGATTATACAGAAGACCGATTATACAGAAGATGCGAGTATAATCAGCGCACGTGTCTTGCCTTCGTGGACTAAGAGAAAGCCTTCGACTCTATCGAAACCTGGGCTGTTCTGGAATCTTTACAGCGGTGCCAAGTCAATTGGCGATACATCGAGGTACTGAGAAGAACACTGCGAACATGATGGTCCCCAATCTACCAAAAAAATAGAAATGTACTAAATCTGGTCACACTGATGCTAGGCGCCGGACCGGCGCGCGATTGGTCTGTGGGTGACGATATACGACAACTATGAGAGCAACGCCTTTTTTTATTGGGGCGACCAGACTCAATGCCAAAGCCGCCGGTGCTTGTTGACTGGCCTTGCTTACCGGACCACTTTGTATTGGATTCTGACTTTCAGGTTCCATTCTATTCGTAACGGGTCGTAAGAAAAGAATTGAAAACGGGTCGTATGTGGCCACGCTTAATAGCATTCGATTATTGTCTTTTGCTTAAATGTTTTTAAAATTTTGCTTCTGTTATTCCATGTAATATTCGAATGCAATTTTAATTATTTATATGAATAAATGAAACTTATACGGCGGCGGAGGGCCACCGGTGAAATTTTAAACAAAAGAAAACTCAAAGGTCAATTGTCTGATAGGTTAAAAGAAAATTGTTATTTTTTTAGGTTGTATCCTGTAGACAAATCTCGCACAGACACTGCGTCCAGTATGGACGAGAATCCAGACGAATCTGAAGCAGTTAAGGAAAAAGAAGAATAAACTATTATATTAGCTTAATAAATACTCAACGGTAAAAAATGTTATTTGCAGTTATAATGTTATTTGCAGAGCTAAAGGTCAGTCTCTATTTGTAAAATGACGGGGATTCGATGACAATTTAAACTAAATTTGAAATGTAGTTGAAAATTACTTCTCGATGCGCATGACGAGCGCAACTATTTGTGTAATTACACCTCTGTTGTGCCATTTTCAACTGTATACTAAGGAATTTAATAACTTAATTGCCATTGAATTGGATACTTCGCTAAGTCCATGGGGGTGAATTAAATGGGGGTCCGCTAAGTTTATGAAAACAGCCCATGTGATTAGAAATATGGTATTAATTCAAAATTGTAGCCAAATTTAAAGAGTGCCTCGACACTTATATGTTCCTCGATAGTAATATGTTTTAGTAATTATCTGCATTAGTTTAGCGTCCTAATCGATCCAGTAGTTGAGTTTAGCTCTCACATAAACAAAGAAAACTTAGTCGCTGTCATAATTAAAAAGTTAGCATCCTCTGAGATATTATAAATGGTAATTGAAGTAACTTCATGAACATTGCGGATCCGCGCCTGAGTAAAGTCTACTCATACTTTTAGATTGCTGAAACTAAAGGTACACTTTTTAGATTGCTGAAACTACCTTTAGTTTCAGCAATCTAAAAGTATGAGTAGACTTTAACTACCTTTAGTTTCAGCAATAAAAAGGTAGACTGAACCAAAGTCTAAAAGGTAAACTAAAACTAAAGGTGGATTTTAGTCAGTCTACCTTCTGATTACTGCAACTAAAGGTAGACTTTAGTCAGTCTACCTTCTGATTACTGCAACTAAAGGTAAACTTTAGTCAGTCTACCTTCTGATTACTGCAACTAAAGGTAGACTTTAGTCAGTCTACCTTCTGATTACTGCAACTAAAGGTAGATTTTAGTCAGTCTACCTTCTGATTACTGCAACTAAAGGTAGACTTTAGTCAGTCTACCTTCTGATTTCTGCAACTAAAGGTAGACTTTAGTCAATCTACCTTCTTATTACTGCAACTAAAGGTAGATTTTAGTCAGTCTACCTTCTGATTACTGCAACTAAAGGTAGACTTTAGTCAGTCTACCTTCTGATTGCTGAAACTAAAGGTAGACTTTAGTCAGTCTACCTTCTGATTGCTGAAACTAAAGGTAGACTTTAGTCAGTCTACCTTCTGATTGCTGAAACTAAAGGTAGACTTTAGTCAGTCTACCTTCTGATTGCTGAAACTAAAGGTAGACTTTAGTCAGTCTACCTTCTGATTGCTGAAACTAAAGGTAGACTTGACTTAGTCTACCTTTAAATTGCTGAAACACGCAAATTTGCTCCAGTCCGGCCAAGTCAGATTTGAAATCGTACGTATTGCCCCTCACATCGCGATCGCCTTTATCTTTAAAAGACTATTCTTAATGAGGGAGGGAAGTAGCCCCTGACTGGTCAAGCTATACCTCTCTCACAAAAGAGTACCAAATACATCACTTACGTCTTTCGGTTACGAGTGACAACCATAACCTGCGTTTTTAACGTCCATTGCTGGAGATGAGCCTCCTCACGTATATTGTCTTGTGCACGAGGGATGTGCGATCCTAAAATGGCAGGGCGTGGTTCCTCGGGGCTTGTCGTAGCGGCTTTGTTATTCCTTGGTCACCTTTTACGACACCCACGGCAAGAGATGGGGTCGTGCTATTCCGGGCTAACAGCACACGGTCAACCTCCAGCCAACAGAATTCTTAAACCTGAATGTATATGTGGACTCTTACAGTCTCCAGTATCATCTTTTAGTTTTAACACGACTATGAGTTCTAGTTTTAATGCAACGAATATTTCCATGACGCTACGAGTATAAATTGAAGGCGCCGTAATTTTGATAAGTTTACCTTTCATTTTTTACACAAAGTTTTGCACTGCGAAGGATATAAAAAGAAATATTAGTAATTTTATTTTCCAATGCATTGATAAAACTGAATGCATTGGGAAAAGAGTATATTTAGAATTGGTTTCTGATCACAGCAGAACATACTCGTAAGTAGCTAGATTTGTCGTAAAACAAATCTGCATTTACTGTTTCTGTTAATTCACATATATTTTATTTCAATGTTTACGCATTACAACAGGTTTTAAAGGATTTATGTATATCTTTTAGAACTTGTACAGACTTGCAGTTATTCAATGCAACGCACAAATAAAGGTTTATTATATATCATCGTGTACAAACAAATTTAGCCAAATTTTATTAAACAGAATTATGTTTAATTTAAAATGTTGAGTATTTATTGCTGTTTCCGTCCGAAATAATTTCGTTTAAAAACATTTCTATGCAAGTATTAATAATAAAATAATAATAACAGTTATTTTAGTTATAAAAGAATTTCAAAATTTTCAATAATCTTGCAATGATTAGTTGCTGGTCTGTCAGTAGCCAAACTTAGAATTAAATGCTAGGGCTTAAATATAAAATACTAGGTAAAGGCTATGATTATTGTTGACGTATTAGTGCTATTTATAAATTATGAATCGTGAGTGTATTTATTACATTATTGAGAATAAAAATTAAATATTTTATTGTTGATAGAACATAAAGACTGTATGAACTTTCCAGTTTTTGTTAAGTAGATAAAATATTTTGTTAAAATAATGTCTACATAAACAAGTGCACATCTCTCTAACCGTGTTTCTACTAGTCAAGAAATGACAAACATTGCCGTCCACATTGTCTAACTTGTCTTCATTTATTTCAACTATGAACCTGAGTCTTTCCTGAGGCCTCTCCCGAGGCCCACCGTTACACACAGTCTTCAGCTCTTATCGTCCAGCCATTGCCGGCGACTTTCTTCAAGTCGTCAGCACCACGCTACGATTCTCGGTATATGGTTTCCATTCAAGGACTCGTCTCCCCTATCGGTTATCATTCCTGCGGCCTGTATGACCCGCCCATTGTAACTTCAGCCTGCTGATCTATTGAGCTATGTCGGCAACTTTAATTCTTTGTTACGGATTTTGTGCAGTAAAGAGACAGCATACAACCATTTCCATCGCTCGTTGATCGATTTTGAACTTGTGATTGACGCCTATCGTCAGAGACCACGTTTCGGCACCACATGTCGTAAACTATGTAGTTATACAAAATGCAATGTCCAAATTTATATTCAAATTTGATATTCAAATTTATATTAATGTTTCGTCGGTCAGTAAAGCTAGTTGTATATTAATTCTTGTTTTCATTGACTACTAGTTTTACCGATGAAAGATGCAGACCTGTATAATGCATCGTTGCGGCGTTGTATCCATTTCCAATGTTGGTTAGATAATGTTCGTCGGCTAGTTGAAGGTTGGCTTAAAAGCGATAACTGATGATATTTGTTGGCAATTTACGACTTCTTATACAAACCAACCAACGATATGCGCTGTCATTCCACTTGGTTCAACAGGATTGTCCGACTACTCGGACCACGCGTAGTTTTTTTTATTAGCTAAAACAGTATTCTACGGGTTTTTTCGGAATCTAATCGAGAGGACTAATATAAAATGATTGTAAGTTCCTTCTGATCAGATCGGTTGGATAAAGTGGAAAATAAATTAATACGTAATCAGACTAGTCGGAAAATCGTATAGGACCAAGAAGAATGACTGTAACAATATTCTTTCGAAAAGTCGCAAATTTTCGCAAATATGTTCGGGTAGCGATATTGAAATGCCTGTTAAAGAATGTTCACTAATTTATGAGACCCGATGTTATATATGAAACGTATTTTAATGAATAAAAGACAAATAATAATTTACTTACATATGGGGTCAAGTAATAATTACTTATATATTATTTATAATTAGACTGGTATGCATTTGTTGACATTCTTTCGTTTTAACTGTTGTTGTTGTCCATGTATTTATATTTACATATACTCGTATGTATTTGGTTAACTAAAATAATAATGTGAAATAAATATTTATATATATTTGGAATTGCATTAAATTTACCGTTTTACGCATATATGTATGTATTTATGTAAAATATAGATGATAAATTAATTCTATTTATAATTTTTACTTGTTTTCTACATGTTATAATAATTACGAAATGTGTATACAGTAAAATGTTATGTAACAAAATTTGCAGCAGAAAGCTTATATAAAATGGAAATCTCGCAGAAATAGATATAATTGTTTTTTTAGATGCATGAAAATATAAAATGTCTATATTATTTGATTAAAGAATAAATTAAAAAATAATGTTTTATCTTTTACTATGTATCATCTCATTATCATTTGGGTTATAATTTACTACTCGGCAGTGGAGTTGTGGTAAAGTAAAAGGTTATACTAGGTCCTTGCCTATGAAAATGCCGTTTATATGGAAAAAATCAAATCAAGACATGATCCCTCACGAATAAAAACGGTTGCCATGTCATTGTAGCTAGACCAGGGCCGTCTTTACCAGGGGGTGCAAGGGGTGCGGTGCACCCCGGGCGCTCACCTTTTAAAGGTAATGAAAAAATATAACGCTATAGTAAACAATTACACAATAGGATATTTGACTGTCATAGGATACACAATAGGATATTTGACTGTCATAGGATACACAATAGGATATTTGACTGTCATAGGATACACAATAGGATGTTTGACTGTCTTAGGATACACTCCCGCACCCCGGCGCAGAATAGACTTAAGACGGCCCTGAGCTAGACTGATGATGGCATGTGTCGCTGAGCGACAGTATCTACTGTCCCGGAATGAGCTAAATGCGCGCGCGGTGTGAGGTGTGGGGACACGAGCACACCCCCTCCCAGCCGTCTCGCCGCACTTGTGCCGGCTATTTAAGTGATGCGCTTGCTCGCTTTCTATTGTTTCTCTTGCGTCATCGATATAGTTAGTTAGTTTTTTACTATACTTACTTGTTAAAATGAGCGACCAAACCTGATTCTGACTTGTCTGCATCAGATGTTACAAGTGATGATTGTAGTGACTAATATTCATTCAAAACAATATGATAGTCTTTTGTGTCTTTTAGTACTTCTAAGTTATTTTTTATTATTATTAATAATGTAATGCGTAGTAGATTTTTGTTGTTATAATTTTTTTTTTTATATTTCTCAATTGGTAATTTTTGTATTTTTTTCTTTTTGTTTTTTAGTAACTTTCGTTTTTCAAAACTAAATATTAAATACCTATTTAAAACTAAAAATTATGTACACCTACTTACTATATTATCTAATGTGTGATAAATAGTAAAATATAAGTGATGTTTTTTATAATTACATAGTGTGTTTTATTTTTGACCGCGATATTTTACTCTGGTTTCCCTTCAAAACGTATACCGCGATATTTAAATTAAAAATATCGACTTTTACTAATATCGATATATCTATCTTTCACTAAGATCATTGTAGTACAACACTGAAAACAAGTGACATAAAACGGTCACATTCCTTCCGAGCGCATGTTCCTGGACTATACTTACCATGGTGGACGGACTGCGTGCTCGTCCGCCGCCTTATTTTTGTATAAAGGGGAACCTTATTCTCGGTTTCAGTTCCCTAGATATATTTTAATGGCATATTTTAAAAAAAATAGGAGATATCTTAAATATTACCTAGATGTTCGAGCGAGCGTACTTCTATTAAAGCAAAATCTTGAAAAAATAATTCAGAAAATCTTCCTGACTCCTGTGTAAACTGAATGATTTCCCAAAATACTCATTCCAGTGTTGTAGAAATAATCGTTGACCGCTCGACGCTCGTGCGCTGATTAAGCGATAATGAACCTTTTAAACTCTAACTTTAACCTTTTTTTAACTCGAACGTCTAATGCTAGAGAACTTTAGAGTCCAAGTATCAACGTTTGATGGTTTGAAACCTCAGTGGTTATCGACAAACGGGATTAGTGAGTTTTCGCGTTCACGCTGCAACGGGTCCAAGATCGACTCTGCAACGATTAAGTTGTAGATTCATTAGCACCGACTTAGCGTTAGAGCGCTTAGCGCTTATTTTTACAATACTAGCTCATTCCATATCTCGCCAAACCGTCACATTCGAACAGAAGGTGTATCATCATGGCCTCTTCCTTGTCATAATGATTAGATAGAATGAAAACTGAGTTTGGACATAATAGCATATTGTCGCCTATATCCATTGTTGCTATAGGTGTCCGATTGTAATTGATTACGATTACAGTGATATAATGTCTGCGCTACCCAGCGATACCAGCTGATAGGGACCGGACCATAATTGGTCTCCCGTCGCGCCGTATCGGTCGTGTATTGCTTGTTCATGTAACAATTTATTTCTCTGTTGATAAATACTTGTATTGCAAATGTGTTAATCTCTTAAAATGGATTTTTTCGACCTCCTCCTGCAAGCTGGGTTGATAACAACAGCCATAGTGATATATTTGATAGTATTCAGAAAGTCATCGACGAGAAAGGGGTTTTACCGCGTAAAAGGTGACATTCTTACCAATTTTAGCCGCATGACTCATTCTATTGACATTTTAATTTTATCTTGTTCGTGGGCAGTATAATGGCTAGCATCTATATAATAAAGATTTGTGTATACTCACTATGTAATGTAGATATTCGTATACATATGTTTACTGTGGCTCAACTGCTTGGTCCTCAGAACATTTTTTAAAAAAGGCAACAGACGAGTATATAGTCCACCTGATGGTAAGTGGACATTGTCGCCCATAGACATCCGCGATACATGCCAACATCAATCCAGAACGAGAAACGTTGGCACGCCTCCGGATTCGCTGCCTATTTTTGCAGATTAGGGAATGGGTTGGGAAAATGGAGAAGGATAGGATGGGATGGGAATGGGCTCTGGCATGTCTCACTCACTAGCGAAACACGTACGTACATTGGTGAAATACGATAAAGTGGGAAATGCAGTACATTTCAAGGTAGTCTTCTGTGAGAGGGATAACGTCGCCAGTCGCTTGCGCCCAGCGTCTGTGGGAATGCAGCATGCACTCTCCCCCTACCAAAAGAGAAGCCCATTCAATAAGTTATACAATATCGCTTTAATATCTTTTTGCAGAACCCGCCAAGGAGTTATCATATGTCAGGTTTTATTAACACTTGCCATATTTACAGTTAAATAATTAAATCGCTAATTTACTTTCCGTCTATTGTTATCATGACAATTGTGTAAATTTGTTATCAGTTAATTTATCTGTGTTTCTTTTAAACCGTATAAATTAAAAATATATTAATAGTCACTATATTGATTTCCGGCTCTTATCATTTTAGTTTACAATTCGCCCGCGGTTTTGTCCCGCTTAGAACCCTATTTCCAAATCAGTTGCTCAGGATATCTAAATGGGTATAAATCTAGACGACTTTTTTATTCTTTCAGGATTATATAGGTACCTACCATCATTCAAAATTCGTAACCGTGATGACCACTGTTCGTTATGTTCACTATTGATAAATATAATCTACTTCAGTAAAAGTACTCGTAATAAGCAGTAAATACTGCAACAAAGTGTACCCTGAAATTAACAGACAGACAAACGTTGACTTACCTATATATGTTCTAGAAGCTTGCTTTTTGATCAAGTCCGTCCCAGGTAGGTGATATAGAACTAGTCATTGCTTCAATTCACACATTGGTAGGTATTTCCTACAGTCCAAGCTTTACATCTAAATTGATTAGTGAATAATGTAAAGGAATTTGTATTTGTGCGAACGCTCGATTGACCGGCACTTTAAAAGTAGATTTTATATTGCAGTATAAAATGAAGATATCCGTAAAAACTATACAATGCTTTATGAAGTCACTGAACAAATGTAGTCGTCTAAACAATTTGTAGGTAACCATAGAAATAATAAAAGTTACATTTTAAAGGATGGAATTACCCATTGAAACTGCTATGCGCGCGGTACGGGATAAAACGCTGGAAGGCTCAACAAATAAAATTAAAGTTGGAGGAGCCACCTCTGGAATGGCTGACTGATGGATGGGACTGCATTTCATTTCGGGCTTCGTCATCTGACAGCACCACTGTGGTTTTGGCAATACGGAAACTGTGCGGTAGATTACCAATGGTGGAAGTTACAGTACATGTTAAATTGTCTGATGGAACCACGTATAGATTGCACAGTAAGTTGATCTGAAACAATCGTATCAATTTGTTTTATTTATAAGAAATATTATAAGACAGCGTTCACCATATATTACTATAAAAGTTCGTTATTATGTAGGTTTCAAAAGCTAATCGAAGTTGTTACACACATTAGGTATAATATATTTAATTTTTATGTCGCTATTTTTCTATATTTTCTAATAAAATCATTTTTATCACATTTATCTCTCAATTTATGACAAGATCTTTAATTAAATTTTGTATTTTTCAGGACATCCAGACACCGCAATAGGCGCATGGACTAGTATTGAAAATGGTTGGAGTGCGGACGGACTGAAAGTACAGATCTTGGTACCAAACACTCGAATAAGGATTTTATTCAATGGCCTCTTGACTAGAGGCGGGGACAATGTCACGCAGCATGTCAAATTCAACTTTATGTAAGTAGGTACATTTAGGGCAGAAAACAAGAGAGTCCAAAGTAACCTGGTGGTAACTCTAAGCAGACTGCCATTCACCCAATCTGATTGGAGGTCTATCTAAATCACATAATTTTGCTATTACTAAACAATATACTGCCTGACTCCGCCGGCTTGGAGACGTGGAAAGAATGGGAGAAGATCGGGCAGTGAAACAAGTATATGAGGGACGACCAGTTGATCGTCCCAGGTACCGCTGGAAGGAGGAAACTGAGAAAAACCTGTGTGAACTTCGATCATCTGGGTGGAAGGACTTGGTGCAAAATAAAAAGCTGTGTTTTGATTTGATTGCATGATTGATTTTGATTGCGGAAGCCAAGATATTTAACAAAGACAAAGACAGAACGTCTGACTATCTTTTCGCGATCGGATCGGATGATGACCTAATTAATATGTGTTCCTACCTTTCCCTTTATTTTCGAAATAATGAAAATAAATGTGATTTCATTATTTTTTTAAGATGGTCATCAGCGTCTTATCCGGTGCGTTATCCCGATGACTGGAGCGACGAGTTAGCAGCTCGAGCATTGGCTTTAGAACCATGGCGTGACGGCAAATGGCCATATATGTTGTGAGTTAAATTATAATTATAACACATTTGTGTTACTTTAAGTGTGACTGTTACGACTGTCTCTTCTTTCTGTGGTCTGCCGCATTAGATGCTACATTGATTCCCAAATGTCTTTCAAGTTGTGCTGTGAGTAAATTTATGGCTATTGCTACATCCTTACGTTACATTGATTTCTGCCAACATTTTTTAAATGTAATTTAATATGTTACAATTCAGGGGCAAATGGGAGGACGGCAGCTGGTTGCAATGGGGAGCTATTCAGGGACGCTTTCAGTCCTTTGACAGCACTGGAACTGTCGATAAAAGCGAATACATGCGGGTTCGAGGTGTAAAAGAACGGAGTTGGTCTCCCCATGGATACCAAGGGCTTAGGCGATCGGTGACGGTTACCGTTGCTGCAAGAGATGGTATCGCAGTACAGCTCCGTGCCCTTTCTTATCACAAAGTTCTGACTAAGTAAGTTTACAATTTTGATTTAACACACACAAGAATGAATTCTCGACATCACAACTAGTTATGCCAACCTGGTCGGTGAAATTTACATGAAAAATATTTAATGTAAATCTCAGATTGACCATAGATATTAGCCAAGATAAGCCTCTTACCATCACACGGGTGAGTCACCTGTCACACTCAACGACCCACCTTAGGATTCCCTTTGCCGTGTCTTCAGAAACACACAAATTACTCAGAACTGGAAGAAATCATTTTTTGATAATATTGTAGTCACGACTATTAAGTCGTGACTACAATATTATCAAAAAATGTCATTGAATTATCGAATTATCGACGACGTAAACACGTCATTGAAGTCTCGGTTCCTCGAAGCCCAAGGCCTCTTACCGTGTCATAGCCATGACAGCTAATATTAGGATTATATAATCTGTGGCTATATAATGTGACTGTGGATTATATAATCGATCGAGGAATAGTGTTATTGTTGTTATTAACACGTAGTGATAATATCGAGTGGGCTAATCGCTGTTTATTTTAATTACAGAATCGTATACGGATGCGTGAGGTTCCCTGATTGCACGGAGAAGAACATAACATGGACGGACTTCAACATGTCCGATTTCTGCGAATCTCCCGCCGTGATACCAAACGTTTACACAATAAATGTTACCAGTAAGTCTGTGCAAATATTAATATCGGTTTTTTATCTGGTTTATAAACATTACAGTAAGTAGTAAATACTCGTAAATATGTACTTTGGTCGCAATTTTATCATTACGTTTTTTATCATCCTTGTTTGTGAAAATAGTTTTTAAATTAATAAATTAACATTTAAATATACATAAGTACCTAAAAGTGTATCCATTCCCCCATCCCTTCCCGTGGGTGTCTTATAAGTTGACTAAGGGATAACAAAGCTACTACCACAAGCCCCGAGGAACTACATCGCCTCTAAATAAAACTGTGGACTCGCTAATCCGCGTGGCCAGCGCGCAGCGTGGCGTTTTGAGGCCATGTTACGGTTACGGTTTACAAGTACACTTTTAGGTGCATAGTTACAACCTAATAATATATTATCAAATATTTTTAACGTAGTAGGTACATAGGTGGACTTTCATCTGTATCCACTTTATAGCAACAATTTAAAGCGAAAAGCATTATCGCTTAGGAGTCATTAAGTCATAGTCATAAGTCAAACCGTCGTGTTTGACACTGGCTCTCAGGGGAGGCCACACTTGAATCATTTTATATCATGAACAATAAGAACTACACTTACTAAAAGATGTTAAAAGTGTATTTCCCTCTATTTACTTTAAACATGCTATATCACTATCACAGATTATGTACTATATGAATTGTTTGTAAGCGTTTAGTTTCTTTTTCTTACTATTTATTTTACTCGACTAAATTTGATTTTATTCGTCCAAGTAAATTACATTCAAATGCTAATGACTCCTAAATATTTTGTCTGAGACTTAATTTTGTTCTATGGCACTGCGGTACCTTAGCGCAGAATTTGAACTTTAATGTGATTGCAGCAAAGGCCAAAACTGTGAAACTGGTATTGAGAATCAACAGCGACGGTGGCACGTTGTTCAGTGGACTTCCTTACCAGCAGGAGTTTGTCTACCGCATGGTCACGGCCACCGTCAACGGTGAACTGGCCACCGGTGTACTTGAACTTGGTTATGAGCCCTCAGGTAAGACAAACCAACTTTGACTTACATCAAGCTAAGTTCTCTACTTTAGGGTTCAAATGAAATGAAATCAAGATGAAGAATCTGTATTGATTGATATTTTGTTGTTCTGTGTCATTATGCTTGATTCTTCCATCCATATGACGTTAATTATGTAAAAATCTTGCGATTCTGAACAAATCTCTAAGTACCTATCTCAAGTAGGTAATGTTTGAAAAACACTACCAAATATAATATATTTCTAAGTACACTCGTGGATTATCTACAGCTGCGTCTTGAAGAGTTCATTAATAATACAAGGATGGAATAATTCAATGAGGAATTTATATATTTATTATTACACTTCATTGCACAATATCGTACAAAATGCTATTAATGCCTAAGGCATTATCTAGCAGCCAACCTTTGGCTTGATCAGAGAAATTCAATTAGGAGGTGCATGAAAGACACAGTTTATATGGTGTGGTAAAATAAATATAATACATTATTACATATGTGTAGTAAGCGCCCTCTGCGCTCTCGACCTCTTTCGCTCGCTCTCAGCCGACACGACCGGACTGACTACATTGTTAAATAATACCTCAGATTTAATCCAGACTGTAATTAATTAATTTACATGTCTTGGCTTAATTTACATTACATGTCTTAATTTACATAAGTGAGTGTCCTATTTAATAAATATAGAGATCACCCGTTACAACAATATGCATACATACAAACTTACATAATATACATAGGAATAAATATTATATAATACATACAAAGTCTACATAAGCAATGAATACATTATATAAATAAAATATCTACATAAGTTTTAGTCAGAGAAACAAAAAAAAACACGTTGCTGACAAAAGTCAAATAAAAATGAAAGAAAAAATAAAGCAAAAGGACTGAGCCACTAGCGATGTATATATTGTATATTAAATAGGATTAGGTGCATTTAAATATATGAAATGAGGAATATATTAAATACATATATATTTTATTGTTGAAAAAAAAAAATAGAATGATTATATGTATAACATTTGAGATTTTCGCGTTTTTCACACATATTTATCTACTTAAACGAGTCTTAACGCGAATGTTATTTATTTTACTCGACGTTTCAGTTCAGTTGCACCAACCTTGGTCACGAGCTAACTGAAGAGGTGGGTAGTCCACGTCAAGAGTTGCGATCAGTTTGCTCTTCATACTCCGGATAGTAAATAAAAAGGATATAAATAAGGTAAACATTCGCGTTAAGACCCGTTTAAATAGATAAGTTAGAATAAATATAGTTTATTCGTAAAATATTTTTTATCAATTAATTTCTTTATACATTCATTAAATTATTTATTTAAATTATAATTAAAATTTTAACAGTTACATAAAAAATGGGATTGACGTAGACAATTTACAGAAATGCTGTATTTACTTATAACCTACCATACTATCAGCTTATGCTGGACACACGCCTCTCCCAAGGCCTACACACAATTTTGGGCTCTTCTCATTAAACCACCACCGGCGAACTTCTTTCCACCAGGGCGGAGTGCGTTCCACACTGCGCTTCCACACACTTCAGTCTTAACGTCCCACTGCAGAGCACAGGTCTCCCCAAGTAAGTCACTAGGGAGTTCCGGGCCATAATCCACTATGCAAGTACAGTGTGCAGTGGTGGATTCACACGGTTCAGATTTTTTAAATTCTGGAATATGTGAGCTAGTGATATTTTTCTGTTAAAAAGTCTCAATTATTTTTTAATATTAAAACTAGTGTTTTTTTTAATAAATATATTTTTATCTTATACATCAGATATATTTGTATTTAAGCACAATTTTTGATCAAGAAAAATGTTAAGTTGAATGATTTAACATGACTGTGGTTAAATCTTAACCAAAGTCATACCGACAATATGATTCCTTTGCTCAAATAATGTCGCATATATACATACATAATTATTACTTATTTATTCAATAAACGATTTTATATTAATTCATTCACTCACCCCTAACCGCAGTGATAACGGAGCCGTCATACCCCCTGTCGCACGCTCCGCTGTTTCGCTGGCTGAGCGAGCTTGACGCGGGCGAGGTCGGGTACTGCCTGCCGCTGTCAGCGCGCGCCGCCGCCTGCCCCGCTTACGTCGGCGGGAAAGGCGCCTCTTTGGCGTTGCTCACCTCTGTGCAAAGGGACGAGGTAATATACAACTGACCGAATTTAATCAGAATGGATTCAACCCACGATCATACCTTTTTTTGTGATAAAAAACTAAAATATAATGCATATTTTTTCAGTCAAAACCTTTTAAAACTTAAATTAAGGCCTTGGAAATCATATACATATTGTACTTTATCACAATATTTTATTTATATGTTTTATATTTTACAAAATGCTCCAGCATTTTAAAACTACATGTCGGTTGGATCCGTTCTCATTAAAGCCGATCAACTGCACACTGGCCACATGGCTCCTGTGGCAGAATCCCTTAAGTGAACTTAAGTGAATGAACTTTTGCACTTGAATCCCTTCGCAAGCGATTTAGATTATAAAACACTCGCGAGTACATTTGAATCCCTCGGTATGGAACACTTTGGTGTTTCGTGTAACAAAGTACGATTTAGGAATATGATTAGGAAGGATAGGAAATAGATATCTAATCCCATATTTTCTCTGTTTTTCCATGACGGAATAGATGAAGGAAACGGAACTGGGCGGCACCGAACTGGATGTATCGCATATCACTCCATCGCAACAGACGAGGAAAATGGGGCCTAAGTTTTTCTAGGATCGGATGGAAATAGAGAAGACTGGGAAACGAGTTCTGAGAATTCTTCGTTAGTCTTTTATGAGAGTGGAGTAACTGGGCCATTTGGACCTGCCCAGTAACAACTTTGCGATGCAGGATCATCTTTCCGCATCAATTTAATAGTATTTATTATTTGGTCGTGTGGTTTAGACCGACTTGACAACAGTAGGTACCGCTCTATTTCTTCCGGTGGGGTGTCGTGAACTGCCACTAAGGAATGAATAATTCAACAGTTGAATAATTTAACAAAATCGCTACCACAAGCCTTGAGGGCTACATTCAAAAGCGTGAACTCGCCAAGCTGCTTGGCCAGCGAGCGTGGCTACGGTTTACGGTATTAATCGTTTCCAAAGGGACAATAGTTTATCACAACCTAATGTTACTTGTTTTAGGGTTATCGCGTGCCACCTGGTTACTGTTTAACAATTCGCGCTTTAGAGAGGCAACTTGAAGCTAACCCGGAGTTGAAGGCGGCTATCAGCGATATAGAAACCGCCGGCGAGAAATATGATGAAAAGAACTTCAAAGAGAAATGTTCAAAGTAAGTAAATTACAAAAACAAATTACAGTTATTTGATTATGGAATTACAAGTGACGGGAAGGAAGTGAAGATTTGCAGAAGAGAATGGCGTTTTAAATAGTACTGCGTTTTTGGCAAGTGTTTAGTGGAAATGCAGGTTTTCAATAAATTTAAGGTTGAAGTTAGTTTTTAATGAATGAACGAAATGTTCGTTCATTATAATTCCTTTAATTTTGATCCAAGAAAGAACACAGAGACCGTATAAATGTTTAATTCCTGACATGGATTTAGATTGAAATGTATAGGTATATGTAGTTGTAAATATTATTAAATTATATCGATGGGTCATATCATATGTTTATACAAAACTTACTACAGCTGGTTGAAATTGTGAAATGTTATATTAACTTACATATATTAAATAGTCAAATAAGTCTTTATGGTTCTAAAAACCCTAAATTATTTAGAAAGTAATCATTTTTCAACTTGTCATAATAAATATGTACCATTTTATATAGCGCTGATATTAAAAATCAGAAAAGTTGTAGACTGCACTATGGTATGACCCTTTTACGTAGAATCTATTGATATGTGACACTTACAATACAATGCCGTATTACAATCATGTATTCGTAATTAAACAATTACTTTAGCGGATCACGACCGATTTTGTCTCTTTCTCATTCAAGATGTATCATATGTATTCTATACATTTTTTATTTACAGAGCTGTAGAATTGTTTGAAGCGACAGAAATAACGGAAGACGTGAGAGAAGAAGTATTGTTTTATTTGAATGAGCTGAGAAGTGAAGCTCTTCACCAGAGGTTAGGACCTGATCTGCGATTTGCTGTTAGGTCTTCAGGTATCGTAAATGAAATAAATTTTGAATATGTTTCATACGTACATGTCGTTGTATCTTATTGTTTTACCATTAGGAGCGTTATTCGAAGAATAATAATGCCTCATTGGCCAATACTTAAATCCAGTAGTAAATTGTTCCAACGCCTCGTAGGCCAATACATTATTCTTGTGGTTTATTATAGTAATAATTGTTCGAATACCTTATAGGCCAATACTTTAGGCTGCACTCTGACCAAGAACGAGAATCATGAGCGGGTAATCCAATTATAAACGAGTAACGAGGAGCGGGGAACGAGGATGTTCACGGATGATTCTAGAAGCTCAGTAGATAACTCGGATGTCTTGAGGGATATCCAATTCCGAAAGAGGAAGCAAGGAAAGCACTACAAAGGGCCAAAACTGGAAAATGTGTCGAGCCAGACAATATTCCCATAGAGATATTGATACTCATACACGACGACCACATCGACATCTTAATTGAACGTATCAACCTCGTGTAGGATATCTCCTACAACCAATCTAATCCGATAGGCCAATGGGCCACATACCCAGTGATTGGTTGAAATCAGTTTTTGTCACCTTACCCAAAAAGAAGAACGCTAAAAAATGTGAGGAGAACAATAAGCCTCATGAGTCAAGTGCTGAAGTTGTTCCTCTCTATAATTCATGAGCGAATCAGAGTAAAATGTGACGAACAGCTAAGCGACAGTCAGTGTGGATTTCAAAGCGGCGTATGCACTCGAGAGGCGCTGTTTGCAATCTAGGTTTTAGTGCAAAAATGTAAAGACATGCAACAAGATCTATTCCTTTGCTTCATCGACTATGAGAAGGCGTTCGATCGAGTGATGCACGATCGCCTTATTGCACTCTTGGACGACATCGAATTGGATGACGAAGACATTCGAATTATTCGAAACCTGTATTGGAAACAGCTCACGACCGTTCATGTTGATGGGAAGGAAACGAACGAGGTGGAGATCAGTAGAGTTGTTCGACAGAGTTGCATTTTATCACCTACACTCTTTAACCTGTTTTCAGAGGCCAATATAGCGAAGCACTGCGAAACCTAGACTGTGGCGTTAAGGTAAATGGGCGCATCATTAACAACCTTAGATATGCGGACGACACAGTCCTTGTAGCATCTACAGAGGTGGAACTGCAGAATATAGTGGATCGTGTTAACGAGTGTAGTGTCAAAGCTGGTCTCAAAATGAATGTAACCAAGACAAAATTCATGGTTGTCTCAAGAAACGCTGACTTAGATTCCATTATAACGGTAGCAGGCCAAAAACTTGAGAGGATTTGCAAATATAAATATTTGGGCACCTGGCTGAATGAAGACTGGGATAGTGTTATAGATATAAAAACCCGCATTGAAATCGCTAGGAATGCCTTCACCAACATGAGAAAAGTTATTTGCGAAATTTCAAGATCTTGCGTATCCATCTCCTCCAGTATTATATCTGGCCCATTCTTCTATACAGAATAATTAATAATATTATATTATTATTTATTATATTAATTATTATTATTTCCTGGATAATTAATGTGGAGCTTAGTAAACGTCTTCTATACTTTCGAAACGTGGGCGTACAGACGTATGCTGGCCATCAGTTGGACGCAGAAGGTAGATCGGAAACAATGAGGAAATCCTGCGACGAGTAGATCGGAAACGCGAACTTTTGCAGACCGTCAAGTGCAGAAAAGTTGTGTATTTGAGTCATGTCGTAAGGCATGAAAGATACAAACTTTTGCAACTAATTATGGTAGGCAAAATTGCCGGAAAGAGGCGTGTTGGTCGCAGGAAAATGTTATGGCTGCGTAACATACGGGAGTGGACTGGCATCGCGAGTGCCACCGAACTGTTTCGCCTCGCGAGAGACACGGCAAAATATTGGGAGCTGATTGCCAACCTCCACTAGTTGGAGAGGCACCACAAGAAGAAGAACTAGGAGCGAGTACACAGTACGAACAGTAAAGCTAAATGCGCTTCGAATTTTTATGTCTCTGGGCGAGGATTGAGTGACGTGAGCGACAGCGACGAGCTAGAAGCAACTCACTTAGTTCGACCCCTCTGTCCCAGCAAAATAATTGAAGTTGACGGTCACTTGCAGCCGAGTATTACTGAGCGAGCTCTTTTGACTCTCTTGTCGCCGGCCAATAAACTAGAGCTAGGATCCTAGTTCTAGTTTATTGGCCGGCGACAAGGCTTGAAACTATTGGACTATTGAAACCGTTGGAAATATTATTTCTATCTCAGTGGAATTATTCTCGTTATTGGTCGAACAGCAACCTCAGTCTTATTGTTTATTCCAAGAATAATAGCCTTAAATATATTTTTATTAATTTAGTAATCGTTTGTTGTTAGCTGTGGGTGAAGACAGCGAAGCGCTGTCAGCGGCGGGCCAAAACGAGACCATTCTTGGATGCGCTAGTGACGTCGATGTACTGCGGGGGGTCAAGAAATGCTGGGGCTCGATGTTCGCATTCACCAGCGCTTACTACCGCAGGTAGGTGAAGTACAGGACACAAATTGTACTCGAAAACACTGTGGAACCATAGTGCTAAGGTACTGTGGAATTATGTTTGGTAAAATAAACAAAAACTGTATTGAAATAATTTTGATTTTTTTTACAAATATTGAGAAAAACAATTATTAAAAAACAAAATTAAATAAGTGGGTTTAGTTCCGATTAAGTAGGCCTTTGTATTATTAAACGTTAACTAACGAAATTTCCAATCAAGTAAAATAGAGATAAAACAACAAGCGGAGAAATAAGTCTTGTTCTAAAGCAATCTTAGGAGGTGTTACCCAACGAGCAACGGCTAAGTTTCCTGAACACCTCCGAATGTTTCCGCCCCTAAGCTCATTGGTACTCTATATTGATTTGTATTGTGTATTTGGTATTGTGTGGTGTGTGTAAGCTGAAAGCTTGCTTATACCTCTGTGCTTTGCATTGACCGCGATCCTGCGCTGCCCTCCCGAAGCAACGCGCTAAGCCGAGGTCCATTTATTGAATCATTGAATCGCACACTTCCTGACCGACCACTTAAGTTTACTTTAAACTAAACTCGTCCGGCGATTCTAGAAAAGCCACTAGAGTGACAAGAATTTAGACATAATATCATAAATATTAATGTTGATTTCTGATATATTGTTTTAAACATTGTTACAGTGTATGCCAAAAAACAGGTAACTGGGATTTTTAGAGAAAATGAAACTTCTAATTACCTTTGTGTTGCCGAATACACACTTGCTACAACAGTTCATACATAGTTTTGTTTTACTCGCGTTCTGATGGCAGTTGATGAAGTTCACACTACCAATAAGGTGTTTCGCTCCACCACGTCCACGGCGTAGCATGTACGGGCTACGCTCGCACATTATAATTTTCCGCTAATCAATCAATTCGCCAACTGCAGGCTACTGCGTGTGCTCTGCAATGTATCAGTAATCATATATTATTTTTTAATCAAGTTCTTCGGAGATAAGGCGTTTTCTTCACACCTCATAACAAGCACGAATTATCATTTTAGAAATTAGAGTATTGCTACTGTGTGTACATTTCCAGACAGAACGGTCAGCCGTGTTTATGTGGCGGTGGCATAGTGGTGCAGGCGCTAGTCGGGGCGCGCGCCGCCGGCGTCATGTTCACGCGGCACCCGGACGCAGGCGACCCCTCGCGACTGCTCATCACTGCCAATTACGGGCTCGGCGAGGTGAGACACCAGTGCTGATTACACCGTGACAAGCATCTTCCTTTTTATAGAAGAGATGGCAGATGATTGGGGGGCTTGCAGGATGGTAAATGGTTTCCGCCGCTCGTGGGCACCTGTGACACCAGGAGGCATGCGGCCCATGCGGGTGTGCTATCGACCGCACATAATCCTTTTCACAGATTTCTTAAAAAGCCCCATGTCATAGCTTAGTGTTTTTAATGAATGTGCTATATAGTAATAAATTAAAACAGACGTGTGATGTAAGTGCTTGTATATTTTGAGAAAAATAATGTTTATAAACAAGTTCGTACCATCTTAAAAAATGCGGCTCGTTCTTGACTATACTTGCTAATAATACTATACTATACGTGCATAATTTTATTTATTAGTAGCAGTATTAGTTAATACTGTTTTAAGTCTAGAGTTGTGATCATTTCTGAGCAATTATTTATATGGATTATAACCCGATCGGGATCTTCGAGTCTTTTACGCAACAGATAATTTTATTGTCCACTGCGATAAACAGCCATCAAAACTACATAAGTTTCATAATTTAAACATCGTATTCCTGCAGCGATACTCTTTCACTATCCGCAGAGCGTTGTCTCCGGCTCAGTAGAACCCGACACCATCGAAGTGACTCGCGACATCAACGGCTACCTCACGATATCAAAGATCGAGTTGGGCTCGAAAAGTGAAAGAGTCATAACCACAAGTGAAGGGGTGGGCACGGAGGAAGTGCCTCACGGCGATCGGCAGATCCCGTGCCTTACCGAGTCGGAGGCACTAAGGCTAGCACAGCTGGGGGCTGCGCAAGAAGAGTTGTGGGGCGCGGGGAGAGATGTCGAATGGGCCATTACAAAGGTGAGTTAAAGAGTGAATTAAGATTGAGATGCGATTAAGTTAAGAGCGAGATAAGGGTGAGTTAAGAGTATAATATTAAAAGAGTGACAACTATTATCGAAGGGGTGTGCACCGAGGAGGCACATCATAGCGACCGACGCATCTCGTGTCTCACGGAGTCGGAGGCGCTGAGGCTAGCGCAGCTGGGGACTGCTCAGGAAGAGCTGTAGGGCGTGGGGAGGGATGTCGAATGAGCTGTCACTAAGGTAACTTTGTAACGATCTGACAGTGTGTAACTTTGCCGGACATCTGCTTCACTCAACGTGAAGTTCGTCGAACACTCTCATCAAGACTGAACAATTGCTTTATTTTCAATACTTTCTAATATTCACTCACTCGTATAAAGGAGATCTCTCACAACATTAACAAATTAGTGCCCTCGGAAATATTCATATACGCGTATGTATATAAGAGTATTCACAGTCATAAAGTCAGCATAAGACCATGTTTACTTTTCGTTCTAGCTCTTGTGGATTTGGATTTCAAAATATATTTGCAACTTGAAAATTTTATTTTTTATTTATTTCTTTATTCATTGTAAAAATTACTAAATTGTATTTGAATATCCGTTATAAAAGCCATAATAGCGTAAAACAATGTTAAAAAATAGGTCAAATCAATTTTAATCAATCCATTTATACCTAGTCTGGCCATAAATCCCTCTACAATAAAGAAAATAAAATACATTTGAATTTGGAATCTGTTATTCTCGCGTGAAAAATGAATGTTTTTTCTCATTTTGGCGCCAATCCTTATTAAATATTGTTACGTCCGACTGACGGCGGGTACAAATAAGAAAACAACTACAAGTGTTACAATTGTTTATTGTAAAACAAAATAAAATAAATACAAAAAAAGAACTAAATGGAATTAAATAATTTATAATGAGCACTAAAGTCTCTAGTTAGGACTACACCCGGGGTGTGGATTCGCGGCACAGGAAAGCTTTCTTGTCATTAATAAAAACCTATGTGCGCTGGGGACTTATCTTCGATCTGTTCGATCCCGTGACGCGTGGGGGGCCTCGTCGAGGAAGCTTCCACTGACTCAGTGGGGAACTCGGAGGTGCCCTGCGGCTCACGGCGATACTATTGAAGGCCCTCAGCCGCAGAGGCCAGCTGGAGTCGACGGGCAGAAGAGTTGCCTGCCGGTTCTCAATCCGTCCTTGGACGTACAGCCCGTGGTTTACAATCCGTACGGTGGACGTGCAGCCCGTAATTCACAATCCGTACGGAGAACCCCCAGTTTCCAAGGGGGTTGAAAAATGATGCAATCCACTTTTATTTTTATTTTTTTTATTTTAGTATAGCACTGATTTTACTACTTTTGAAAATTGAGAACTAATAATCACGAATATGAATCACATATAGTTGTCGTGCGAACTCTCTGGCGTCGAAATTCCTATTCCTGCGCGAATTCGTTTTTATATATTTATATCGGGACGGCCTACTTCCTCCCTGAGGCGGCCATGCGTACTGCCAGATTTCTAGATTTTTCCGTATGACGAGATAGAGATATGGAAAGAACGGTTCAACCGAAGCAAGTCACGCCCCAAACTATTGTCTATATTCTAGAAAATTCTTGTGGTACTGAGATAGCAATAATCGAACCGATCGAGATGGAAACATTCACAGGTAGTTGACCCGTTGCTCGCTATTGTATTTTTTTCTCGATATTTCTAGGCACCTATGTTGTGGGCTTTTGTTATCAGATGTTCTAGAAAGAATTTGATTTCCGATACCAACGAATACCTTATATGGTCGTTATGATGCTATCACTAGTTAAAGCGCGCGGCTCCCATTCGATTGTAACAACTAGTTATTTTGTTTGTTTGTTTGTAATGATTTTTTTTATTTCTTTTTTATTTACTTTATATTTTTAGAACTTTGTTACGACGTAACAATATTGTACTAATATTAAAATGGAGTGATAACGAAAATCGTATTGCTGTAATTGCATTACACAAAGTAGGCATGGAGCCAAATGCCAAACTCTCCATCCGCTTGGTATTCGCCGAATGTACAAATGTACCGAACTATTGGTAGGTACATTGAAACGTCCTCTGTTTCAATGTACCTACCAAAACAGACGATTAAACCCGTGAAGGACAGAATCCGGAGAAATCTCGCCCGGAAGCAAAAGATTTTATCCAGAGAGATGAATATTGCACCCAGAACCATGTTACATATTTGAAAGATGTTTTTTATAGGATTTTCACGGATTTTTAAAGGATTTGCTGCTTACAAAACACTTACTTGTCATTTCTTAACTGAAAATTTAAAGAAATATGAGGTTGACAAATCAAAACAACTTCTTCGGCGGCACGTAAAGGGAGCTCACAGACAAATGTTATTTACAGACGAAAAAATGTTCATCATTAAAGAGCATTTTAACAAACAGAATGATTGAATTTATGCTCATAACTTTAGAGAAGCTGCTCAATTGGTCAATAGTGTGCAACGTCACTGAAGCCATTATTCGGCTTCAGTGATGGTTTGGTAGGGTGTTAGCTATCTAGGAATGATTGAACTATATTTTTGTGAAATAGGTATTAAAACGTCTGCTCAAGTGTATCAAAATACGATTCTTCAGAAAGTCGTAAAGCGTATTAACAGTGCGCTATTCCTTAACCAACAATGATCCTTTCAGCAAGATTCAGAACCAGGCTACAAGGCTCGCTTGTGGCTAGAACATAGGCGTGGCTAGAAAGGAATATTCCCGACTTTATTAGAGTTGAAGTCTGGCCGTCATCTAGTCCCGATCTTAATCCGCCCGATTATGATCTGTGGTCTGTTTTACAGAGCATGGCATGCTATACACGCCGTGATAATCTTGAATCTCTAAAACAACCCATAAGGGTGACAGTTGCCAATTTTCCCATGGAAAGGGTGAGTGTTTCAATCGAAAACTAACGACAATGTTTGAAAGATTGTATAAATGGTAACCATTTCGAATAAAGCTTATATTTTTAAAATGCTATATTTATACATATTTATTTCTAAAATAACACAAATTCTTCTAGATAATGTAAAAAATATGTCCATGTTTCTTTTGTAACAATATTTATGGCTAGACTAGATATATCTTAAAGAGTAAGAGAGTAAATGCAACGTGCTAAAAGAAACTTCTTTAATTTGCGTTCATAATCATTGGTGATTATAAAGACTTTTATATAAAATTGAAATATTAAAAATTGAAATTGATTGCTAATATGAGTAATGTTTCACTACGATTAGTTTGCGAGATATACCGTATGACCGTATGACTCGAACCGAGATAAAACATTGGTGTGGGTGGTTCATAACTGGAGTTATAAGACAATCTATATTTCCAGGATGCAATATTCTTGCTGCAAGCGCGTCCTATCACATCCCTGGAGCGGTGGACAGAGGAGGAGTTACTCCACGAACTGGACTTCCCCATTATGGCCGATGACGAACTGATCAGTTTCGCTAACGTTGGGGAGGTGAGATCAATTTTCCTTGTGTTATTTTAACTGTTTTTTTATACAAATAAGTTGGTCAACGAGTTGACTGTATGCCCGATTGTAAGCGGTTATAGTCGCCTATGGGTATATCCACCCTGGATATGCAACCCTGGAACAAATCGTAACTTTTTAAGAGCGCCAGGAAATATTTTTTATAAAAATTATCTGTGACTTTGAAGTGTTACAGCCATTGTTTTGACCTAAACAGCTCTATGATTAAAACAAGCTATAACACTAATAAAATTACAAGGATTTTTTTTGTATAAAAAAAAGTTTTCTGCTTTTTCTGAAAACGTACACATATCTATACATATAATGAATATACAATATATAATAGCTACGCGCAACATAGATATAAAATATACACACATTGTTGAGTGGAAGATTTTGTTTAATTAGTATATTAAATATCATTATACTAAAATAAAACATATAGCTAAATTAATCATTAAATTATAATTGAGTGAGTAAGTTTATTATTATTTTACTTTGATACGGATATACATAATGTCAAAATTCTTGAGGTGAAAATAACTAGTCCTCACAAAATCACAGTGTGTAAATATCGGGATATTTACACACTGTACTTACTGTACTGTACTGTACGGGATATTTAAACCTTGTTTTTGTCTATCCGCGACTTGTGTAATACTTAAATATCTTTGAATGTTTTGTGCAATAGTATACTTAGCAGCCGTCGATATATTCGTTGACAGGTGTTACCGAAGCCCATATCAAGTTTAACTTATGATTTGCTGATAAGGCCTTTATCGATCGCCGTGGGCTCGCTGGTGGGCACTGACGAGAAGGGCTATGAGAGGACACTTGAAGTGACACACAACAGATTGTTTATACCTTCTTATAACGTAAGTTTAACCGTTTATTTTATATTATCTCTATATTTGTATACTAGCGGTGCCAGCGACTTCGTTCGCATGAGCTTGTGATTCCCGTAGAAACTTCATAATTTATCTGGTTAAAAAGTATCCTAAAAGTTAACCCGGCACATAAGCTATAAAACTCTATGCCAAGTTTCATTAAAATCCGTCCAGTAGTTTTTGCGTGATGCACGTACAGACAGACAAACAAAAATTCCAAAAAAAATTGTTTTTTGGCTATGTATCGTTCGCACTTTATACTGCAATCACTTTTTTTGTAAAATATTTCATGTACAGACATGGCTCTGTTATGACTGTATTATACGAGTATGTATAGATTAGAGGAGGAGAGTGCTCACTGCAATCCAACAGCCGCTGGGTGCACTCGACAGGTTCCCTTACCCCGTTCTCAAAGAAGACTATCTTGAAATGTACTGCATTTCCCACTTTATTCATTCTATTTGGGCTTGTATTTAAACGAGCAACAAAAAATACTAAATGAGCAGTGAATCATGATAATCAATACAATAATCGTTATTATTGAATAATCGCAATAAATAATTTAAAATTATTAAGAATGTGATCAGCAAGTGGACCTTCGCAGGTCTATTTCTTTACTGTCATCAGAGAATCTAAACCTAGGTTAGGTTTAAATTTGCTGCCATCGATTTACTGCCCACTCAGTACTCTATCTCCTACTCATTTAATTATTTCTCTATAATTTAAATAGATAGATATAACTTATTCAATGCTGTGACTGCTCTGTTACATCAGCATTTCCCAACGCGCCTCTCAACCGTGTCATTAAAATATCAAAATATAAACTAAAAAATAATACAAGCTTGTTAAAATTAGTTTAGTTACTATTTACATCTATTATTTTTAAAAGAAAAAAGTTATTAAATATATATTCCATTATGAAAAATTTTGTTGCTGCTGGTTAGTTGCTGGTAAAAGATGTTGGGAAACACTGCATTAAATAATACATATACCCACATAATACATAAACATAATAATGTAGAATTACGTAGTAATGGTTTATTTACTCATTCGTAAAGCAGTGATCTCTTGTGTATCTAATTGTTACATTGTTGATAAGTGACTGTGATTTCTGAATAAATAAATAAACAAATAACTTCTTGCACAACAAAACAATACAAAATAATAACAGATATTGTAGAGACAAAATGTACAAAAATCGGTCTTATTTAAAAGCGATCTCTGTCATACAATCTTATAATTTGTAGGTGGTGTATGCCCGGGTGCCCTACAAGTTAGACCTGAATTTGCGCATGGTGGAGATGGCAGTGCACGGGCATAAGGTCGCCGGCGACAACGTGCTACGTGTTGCGCTCGCGCGCCGCTCACCGCGATGGACTACCAAGCTACAGCTGCTAGCCACCATGACCATGGTTAGTGCATTTAGTCATAGGTAAAGTTTGCCAGAGTGTCTAACACGATCAAATTACGAAATGAGACCCACAGTAAAGAAGACCAAAGAAAAGATGGACAGACAGTGTTATGGACGACCTTACCAAATTAGGAAAGAAAACCACCTCAGAGAGCGAGGCAAAGGACCGTACAAAGTGAAGGAAGATAGTGGAGGAGGCCAAGACCCATAAAGGGTTGTAGGGTAGTTGAACTGAACCTGCGTGTGGTGGAAATGACAGTGCAACACAATAGTGGGCGACAATAAGTTGCACATCGTACGCGTGCGCGCTGCTCGATCAAGCTGTAGCTGTTCATCACCATGACCAAGGTTGGTGCATTTAGTATTAGGCATAATTTACAGGTGCATTTGCCTACATAAAAAGACAACACCCGGAAGACATCAAGAGACACATCCACAAGAAGCTACAGGGTCGAACCAAGGGCGCGCCGCAGAAAGTGGAGCTGCGACAGCTGGAGTCCTAATATAGGTCTAACAATTTGGACAATCATCACATTTGACATCGTTAAATCCATTTTGAGATCTATGTGCTCCGGGCTGCTACAGTCCACTGTTCCCCACTGTTCCAGCTGCACTGTTCCCGAATCTGGATTTCTGCCCCGAGGGGGTTATGATCCGGCGCAGGAGAGGTTGGTACCGCCAGTAACGACCATTGAGCAATAAAATGTACGTATTATTTTGATGGCCAATAATTTAGTAATAGTATTTACCTGATAAAATAAAATAAAAAGAAGATGCAAAAAAATATTAATCACTTGCATTTCAACAGAAATTCACTTAGGATTTTATTAAAAAAATCTAGATTACATGTACCTGATTTGTGTCATTTTCTTCACATGTGGAAGATTATGCAGGTTGTCCACGGTTTTTTGACGGATGTCACGTGACAAATATCCGCCTTCAATATCCACCAATCAGATTTTTAGATTTAAATATTCCAAAGAATATTTTGTACATTGTATTGTACACTGGGCGTTTACGTGAACATTGGTGTAGTCATGTTAGGGCGTTAGTCATTACATACACGTTGTACATTATTATGGGCCTACGAGAATAGAGGTGATACAGAGCCCACAACAGTATTTTTTAAAATTTTTGTTTGTTTGTTTTCATATCGTGCACAACCACTAGCTGCATTTCATTGGAAGTATTATAACTTATGGAATCACCTTGCTTATACCTTGGAATCACCAGTTGGATGGATACCTTGCTTGCTACTCGTTGACAAAGTTATTGATGCGGTTGTTTTCTTAGAAAATGTTTGAAACAGGATGCATTAATAATTTGATTCTTCTTTTTAGGTCATTTCTATTTTGTCTGTAACTTTTTAGTATTATAAAAAATCTGAAATAATATAGGTTAGTAACAACTGGGTATGTATTAAATCTTCATGAACACAATCAAAATAAAACGCCTCGAACTAAGAAAAATAAAAATGGTCCACATATTCTGACGTCAGAATGGCTGACCACATTTTTATTTATTTTTCTTTGTTTAAGAAGAGGTACTAAACAATTCCTTAGCAATAATAAGTAGCAAATAGGTACTAAATTCCTGTGATGCATTCACATAAATATCTCAATTATTTCAGCCATTCTGATGGCGCCATTCACACCTTTTTTGCTTAATATACCACCATACCATCAGCCTGTGTCTCTCCACTGGCCTATTCTCTCTTCTCATCCAGCCACTTTCTTAAAGTCGTCAGTCCACCTGGCCGAAGAGCGTCCCGCTACCTATTCTACAACTTCGTCTCCAACTTCTAGTGACGCTCCCTCGACTTTTCTTGCTTGCTCTTCGAGTATTGCTTGATATAAATAAGTAAAAAAAATAAATTCGAGTGACCACATAAAATAAAGCTTAGTGGAAATGGACCGCCATAAGCACAAAGTGGCCACGCTCTCACGAATGAGAGTCGCAGATAAATACCACTAGATTATCACTGTTCCTACATCAGCTACCAAGTCCTTAATTTGTCGGAGAGTTATTATAAACAAAGAAACTAAATTTCGCATTTATAATATCCAGTAAGGATTTCCTTTTAATGTTTCAGGCTCTGCTAGTAGCGAAGCGTAGGCAACGTGATGCTGTCAAGAAAGCTAACAACCTGAACATACACGAGTTAGATGTATATGATATCTCGAAACTGCTCGATGCCATATCGGAAGTTGTTGAGACTGTAGCCGAAATGTGCAATTACCATTCGGTCACAACACTGGCTAATAATGGTATACAGATGATCGCCATGGCTGTACTTTTGGAAGGAGATTCAGGTATGATATTGATTAATTCATTAAATGATAGGTTAACTTACTTAATGTTTTTATTATTTATACAGGTTTCTTTAAAAATACACGCACAATCATACTAAATTTCTTATGTGAAAACTAACAACTTTCTTTCTACATTTAAAATTAAACACCTTTTTCCACACAAAATACTCAGTCACTCGCATTGTGTACGTACACTCGCGTTGATTTGCACAGATAAAGTTAATATACTCCGTGCCAGTAGCGGTCATTGCCTCGACTTTCATTCCGTACTAATGTACTCGTATTTACGATAGCGACACTTGCTAATGTTCCCCGTAATAAGCGAAAATAGCTATCGTCAGCGTATCGTGGTAGCACCCACGTTGACATCGAACATTGGCAAGGTGTGAATGCTCTCTATTGCCATTTTAAAAGGTGCGGATTATAGTAGCGGCTCGATTAGCAGTTGTTTCTTATTAATGATGTGTGATGTTGCCGTTCGTAGCAGCGTGTATTGATTAGTCCAGAGTAACAAATAAACTGTTTTGTGGGGAAAATACGAAGATCAGAAAAATTTGTAAAACAAAAGTTGTTAGTGTTAATAATACAAATTCGGTGTTAAAAGATGCAAGTATTTTTTTATGTTTATTTATTACGCTCAATGTAATCTGCCAGCATACGCTGACGCACACTCTCACTTCAACTAAATTAGATATAGGTACTCGTAGATATAAATAATTGTGTATGTATGTATATGTACAATGTAATGTTTTGGCAATGGAGTTTTTTTTTTATGGACAAAGGCGGCAGACGAGCATACAGTCCACCTGATGGTAAGTGGATACTGTCGCCCATAGTCATTGGTGATACATACCAACATTAATGACAAGCGTTGGCACGTCCCCGGATGCGCTGCCTACCTTTGGAGATATAGGAATGGAGTTGGAGGAAGGGTTGGGAAAATTGGGAGGAATAGGATGGGAATGGTCTCTGGCACATCTCATTCCCTACCGAAACACGTACGTACATTAGGAAATTAAGATAAAGTGGGAAATACAGTACATTTCAAGGTAGTCTTTTGTGAGAGAGGGGTAACGTGGCCAGGCGAGCGCACCCAGCAGCTGTTGTATTGCAGCATGCACTCTCCCCCTCAAAAATGCTCAAAATTTATTTAGTACTATCATATTACCGGTCATATTGTTGCGTAATAAAATTATCGGAAATAACGACCTTTACTATTTTCAGACTTCACTCCGGAACAGTGTAACGAAATAAGCGCCCTATTGGCTTCCGGCGACGTGCTCTCAGCGGAAGTTCCGCTCGGTATCGCGAGGATATCGCGCGAACTGGAACACTCCGGGCTCGTGGCGGACTTCCGCGCGCTACATCCCACTGACGCCATGGATTGGCTGAAGGAACACCTGCCCAAGATACACAACGACGTTTGCATGTTCCTGCAGCGTCACGGACATAGGGCTGTGATGGAGGTACGTTTACGAGAAATTATATATGCCCCTGTAATAAGGTTTAAGGGCCTGTTGCTTCCTGGTCCGACCAGTCTTCGTCAAGATTGGGTGTTCTGAAAAAATGTACTTTGTACTCTTAGTACAAATAATAAAATTAATTATACTTCAAATTAATCGTGAGATAAATATTTTTTTATGGCCACAGAAAATCTTTGCGATTTAGTGGACGTAAATAATTGAAATTTAAATAATGGAAATACACCTTAATTGTACTTTATTTTACATAGAACGTTAGTCATTCAAGACTGATGTACCTAGACATGTATCATGCGGATGGGTGACACTAGCACTAGGTGAACTGTACACTCGTCTGCCACATTCTTTCCATAGAAAAATAATAACTTTCATTTCTTATAGTTTGACTTAGCAACTAAACCATGGGACTTGTGTCCGGAAAATCTGATGAAGGTACTCCAAAACATGAGGCCGTCTAAAGAAGATACACAGAAGACTAAAAGTGACGCTGAAATTGTCAACTCTTTGAAAACTCCAAAGAAAACTTCTACAAGGTAAAAGTCAAAAACAACATTCTTGAACAACAGTTGAAGATGCTTGTTTGGTTATTTTGTTTGTAAAAATTGTAAAGATCTAAATACAGGGATCTCATAATAACTGTTGAAATTAATACAGAATAATATAAAAGAAATTGAATTACGGAAGTTATTACTTTTACAAAATAAATATACCTAAGCGTAATTAGTAATAATCGCTAATAAACCTTGAAGACTCGATCGTAAAACGTTCATCAGCGTTATAGTCCAAGTTTTAACGTGTGATGGTCACCTTTGAGGTTAAAAGATCGAGTCTAAAATGGTTAAGGTTGAAGTTCTTAAGCTTCATTAGTACTAACTTAACACTGAACACTCATTTTGGCTATATCTTCGTGGTCTCACTAAGTTGTCCTACTAATATTCGTGTTTTGCTACCTCCTGCATGTATGGTGTACCTGTCTAAGTTTATAAGGTCAATAATGTGACATTTTTTATTAAATTACTGACTGTAGGTATGTGATTTGCCTGTAAATGATTTTAGGTCCCTTAGCAAATGTTTTATGGGAACAAATTATAAACTGGCGGCATTTAGTGAAAAAAAACAAGGAAAGTCAAAAATACATATTTTAGGTTTGGCTAATGCAACGACGATAAAGCAGTGGGACCACGAGAATTAGTCTTCCTCTTGGTCCTACTAGTAGGACAACTTAGTGGGACCACGAGAAAACAACCCTAATTTTTACAACACTAGCTGTGACTAATCAGGGGCTGTGATTTAGAAAAATCCTTCGCTGGCTGCTGCCACTATGCCGTAACACAGTTCGTTACCGGGAGACTACAAAGGCGTACCTGATACTGACCATCCACAAACAAAGGCTGGCTCTGCGCAACCTCGCCGATCTGATGCTCAAGCAGTGGTACCTTCCCGATGCGGAGCTCATCTTCTACTTCCGGCTGCATGAATTAAGGGACTACATACGTAGTCGGGACCCGGTTTTACTCAAAAAGTCAGTATTTTATCAAGTATACAGTACTTAATGTGCGGTGTGGTGACTATAAATAGCTTAATGGCTATAGAACAGCACCACTCCATCTCTTCTCACGGGTGTCGTAAATGGCGGATAAGGAATAACAAAGCGGCTACCACAAGCCCTGAGGAACTATACCACCTCTAAAAGAGTGGACTCGCCAACCCGCTTGGCCAGCGTGGCGTTTTAAGGCTATACGTCCCTCATGCACGGGACAATGTGCGTGAGAAAGCCCATGTCTAGCAGTGGGTACTGAAAGAGATTGCACCGCATTGCATGGTATTTAATACGATACTTTTAGCTCGAAGGAAATATTGTCATCTTCGTTAAGGGACACGGGTTGGCCAATTTGTAGAATGTCAGTTTCTATTACTTATATGTCAGATTCTTATTAAATCGAGTTCTGGAAATTATAAAAATAATTAACATAGTTAAATCACTGAAAATAATAATTAAAACTGAATGTATGCATATAATAAAATGGTAAAAAGGTTGTGACTGGACATTAGGTATTTTTATAAAACAAAATATACACAAATAGCCCATCATCGAGCCCAAATTAACCATTATATACTTAGCAATTAAATCGGTATAAACACAACTTTGAACGGTTTAAATCGCGTATATTTAACATTATTTATATCCCGACGTTTCGAACACTTTGCAGTGGACGTGGTCACGGGGTGACTAATTGATTTTATTTGTCACTTAAGTTGTTTAGAAATTATTTGAACTACCGTCTGAAATTTTTTTAATCATAACATACCCTATGCACGCAGTATTCGCTCACGGTGTCCAGAGGTCTTGCAGTATTGCGTTGGCCTTGGGATTTAATTAATTTAATGACTGGATCCTAAGCCGGTGGTACTTGCCAACCATCTTCTCTATTGAAATTTGGGTGTTTCTTGATTTCAATAGCCTCGCGTAACATTCTTGACATGAACCGGGTCTCTCTAGCGAGGATTTGTGGATTATCGAATCGAATGTAATGGTTGGGTTTGTCCAGAACATGTTCACAAACTGCAGACTTGGTCGAGCGTCTGTTCTTCATGTCAGCTATGTGTTTTTTTATCCGGATACCTATGCTCCTCTTTGTTTGCCCAATGTATGATAACCCGCATTCACAATCAAGCTTGTAAACACCTGCATCTTGTAGGGGGATATTGCACTTGACAGGTCTTAAAAATTGGCTAATCTTCTTGTGCGGCTTGAAGTAAGTTTTAATTGAAGCTCGTCTTAAGATATTGCCAATTTTGTCAGTGATGCCCTTGATGTATGGTAAGATGGCAGGTTGTCGCTCAACTGTGGGAGGCTTGGGGCGACTTTTGTGACGCATTCGTGGGAGTTTGTGATTGTTGCTTCGCAGTACTTGTTTCACATGCAGAAGCTCTTCCTCGAGGTGGTCAGTGTCACAGATGCCATGTGCTCTCTGTAACAGATTTGCCTACGGTAGCCAACTGACATGGATGGTGATGGGAGTTACCATTGAGATATTTATCTGTATGGGTGGGTTTCCTATACACAGTATGACCAATAAAGTTGTCAGGATTTCTGATGACTAGAATGTCAAGGAAAGCTAAGGATTTATTGACCTCAGAATCCTTAGTAAATTGGATTTTATAGTGTAGAGATTTTTGGGGAGGACGGCAAAAGTATCGTCTACGTACCGTTTGTAGATACTTGTGAAACAAGTACTGCGAAGCAACAATCACAAACTCCCACGAATGCGTCACAAAAGCCGCCCCAAGCTTCTCACAGTTGAGCGACAACCTGCCATCTTACTATACATTAAGGGCATCACTGACAAAATTGGTAATATCTTAAGACGAGCTTTAATTAAAACTTACTTTAAGCCGCACAAGAAGATTAGCCAATTTTTAAGACCTGTCAAGAGCAATATCCCCCTACAAGATGCAGGTGTTTACAAGCTTGATTGTGAATGCAGGTTATCATACATTGGGCAAACAAAGAGGAGCATAGGTATCCGGATAAAGGAACACATAGCTGACATGAAGAACAGACGCTCGACCAAGTCTGCAGTTTGTGAACATGTTCTGGACAAACCCAACCATTACATTCGATTCGATAATCCACAAATCCTCGCTAGAGAGACCCGGTTCATGTCAAGAATGTTACGCGAGGCTATTGAAATCTAGAAACACCCAAATTTCAATAGAGAAGATGGTTGGCAAGTACCACCGGCTTGGGATCCAGTCATTAAATTAATTAAATCCCAAGGCCAACGCAATACTGCAAGACCTCTGGACACCGTGAGCGAATACTGCGTGCATAGGGAATGTTGTGATTAAAAAATTTTCAGACGGTAGTTCAAATAATTTCTAAATAACTCAAGTGACAAATAAAATCAATTAGTCACCCCGTGACCACGTCCACTGCAAAGTGTTCGAAACGTTGGGATATAAATAATGTTAAATATATGCGATTTAAACCGTTCAAAGTTGTTTAATTGCTATGTATAGTAATCGCGAAAACCTAAGAAAATATCATTATATACTTTTTTGTTTATTTGTCATGCAAAAACCACTGGACGGATTTTAACGAAACTTGGCATAGTTATAACTTGTATGCCGACTGACTGACTGAAAAACTGACACGATTTTTGGGGTTTTTCTAAATAAAAAGGAGCCGCGGTTTCCACAACACTTTGTCACAAATCTAAAAGTTGCGGAATAAACTCACTACTGACGTTTCTTCACTGAACTACCCTCCCTTGGCATTGCAACAGCATACGTGAAATACACTTAAAGATTTGTGTGCTGTAAGTTTTTCGATTTGCAGAGCCACTCAACGCCTTCATGACTATTCAAAGTGGAGCAAATTAAGATTCGAGGAGATCAGCACAGGTTGGCCTGAGCCCATCAAGTCGAGCGGCGCGCCCGTGATCACCGGCGACCTTAACATTAAAGCTACTTCAGTATGCGGAGGAGAGGTCATTGCAAGGGCGTGTGTTGTCAAGGACCTGTCTGAGGTAAGGTAAAACATTAAGAAAGGGTGCGATCAAATTGGGAATAGGGGTACAGTTAAATAAATAACAGGGGTACGTTCAAATTGAGAACAGAGATACGATTAAATTGGCAACAGAGGTGTGATTTAATTAGGAGCTGAGGTGTGATCGAATTGGGAGGAGGGGTACAATTAAATTGGCGGCAGAGGTATGTATGAGGTAACACTGTCAGGCTTGAAACGTCGGTTACATTTTTAGATAGTTAAGTAGGTACTTAAATTGTTGGAATTTTGTGCACCTGGGTAATTTCACCTGGATATCCTTGCTGGATTTAATTAGAGAACGTTCAACGGGTGCTAACATGCTTACGTCCCTCTTATAGGTTTATGTAGTCGTACTCATAGTGGTACGTAGAAAGTTAGGTGGAACTTTCTGAAATTACTTAAATTCTTTCGAACATAAACGTTTCAGATCGGCGAGCTGCGTCGCGGCGACGTGCTAATCACGCACGCGACGGACATCGGGTGGTCGCCGTACTTCCCGCTGCTGGCCGGCATTGTCACAGAGCTCGGCGGGCTCATATCGCATGGTACGTACACTTACATCTACTTTATGTATCGGTAATCTAGCTGTGCCTGCAGATTCATCCATAAGAGTTTAGTTTTTAAAATAATTTATTAATTAAATATTTTTGTTTTAAACTTAAATACTATTTACTTGGAAACTGATCGGAAACTGTTGGAGTAACTAGTTAAAAGTATTCTATGGCCTTAGGATTCTTTCTGCTTCGTTTTAACAGTTTATAACAGTGGTGAAGACGGAATAAAGAAACGCAAACAGTCCCGGTGGAGCGGTTGGCGGTTCCTATTTTAACCACGCGATTTAGCCGAGGACTGCGGGTGGGCTATATATAGCCCATTGAGTACGGAGTTGAAAAACACGTCTGTCTCTCTTTGTTAAACGCTCTAACCCACACGAAACGTTTATTTCATTCTAAGATAAATTTTTACACAAGTTTGCCGTTGAAGCGCCAATTGTTTCGAGTCAGTCCTTTGATAAAGACGAAATCAACGTGGTTGTGACGTCACACAAGTGTTTGTTTTGTTCGTGTTTTTTTGATTATGGTGATATTTATTATCTTCAACAACACAAAAGTACAAGTGATGATGATGATCCTAACTGATACAATACAAACAAAAATAAAAAGAGAATTTTCGGTTAAAACTACTTTGTTGATAATTGCAACCAAAATTCCCATGTGTCATGTTTACGACTTTTTAAAATAAAAACAGTACCCCTAGACACTTTTTTGTTATACAATCGTAAAGCCCCTTTCAAACACTATACAATGAACATAACGGAACTGCACTTGAAAGGGTACGGGTGTCGTAAAATAGACGTTTTATTGCATTCTGCGTTGACGCGCCGCAGTAGGTTAAGCATCTCCGCAAGCGACCACCCCCAAGGAACCTCTCGATAACCATCCACCGGATGATTTATAATATTAGTGTCGATGTGGATTAATGTGCATAGTCCTGGCTATAGCCATGGAGTCGTGGCGTGGTTACACCCAAAGCTGCCGTAGGACTGAGATTCCATAGGGTAGACGAGATCTTGAATAGAGACTACGTACCGGCTGATGGTAAATAGTAGCTCAGGTAGTAGTAGTTTCGAAACATTACGTTGTCTTTTTATAATTACGCCGTCGAACGATTACCGATTTGACAGTTCATGAACAGTTGATTGAGATAAGTGGCGTAAAGATTACGACAAAAATATATTTTGTTAATACGCGCTCTCAACATAAATTTCACACGAGTTAGGCAATTTCACACTAAACGTAATTGTTTGGAATCCTAAAATATTCTTTAATAACTAAGAAAATTAGTGACGCGGTTACAATGTTACGTCATGTGTCACTTTTGTTTTTTGAAGATAGTGATGTAGTTATACTGAATATTGATACCGGATATTTGTAACGTAGTCTGAGTAAAATGTTACAAGTATATGAATTTACTAATTCGATTACTTTGAGTGATTTGATTAAGTCTAATATTAAGCTGTGACAGAACCAGTAAGGTAATTTACTATTAATTTCCTTAATTAAGATTTTTTTTAAATTGTATAACGATCATTAAACGATGTCATTTTTTAAAATATTATCGGTAAAAAAATGGTATCACTGGCCTAACTCGTCACCCCAACCTACACTAGCGCCGTTATTTTGTGTCTGCAAACAGTCAGTCAATCAGTCGTCCGTCGTTCGTACTCGTGCGCACAGACTACGTTCTCCCAGTATTTGCTGTTTTTTGTGTGACCTGGCTATCTTCTGATTGTTGTTCCTGCTTATTACGTTGACCTTGACGCAAAATTGGATTCTGATTCTACTTTGTACTAGGTTGATCAATATATTTTTGGAAAAGTATTGAAACTTTAGGAAACGTATATCTAAATTGTATATTCTTTATTTTTCAACGTAATCAATCACCTTTTAATCTAATACACCTTGAATAACGTTTTGAAAGTTGTTCAATTTCCTTGGAAAAAAAGGTTTGATCCTGGGTATCGAAAAAAGACTACAGCGCACATGAAATTTTATACCACGCAAGTATTTTTTCAAATTGGGAAAAAGGTGAAAATCATTAGGAGCTAGGTCTGGAGAATATGGCGGATGCTGCATCAACAGAAACTCAGCCGTTCGGATGGCAGCACCTGCAACGTCAGACCGATGCGCAGGTGCATTGTCATGATGAAAAAGCACTCCGGTACGCAATTTTCCACGTCGTTTATTTTTTATTTTCTCGCGTAGTTTTTTTTATCAATGTTGCGTAATACTCTCCAGTTATTGTCTGTCCTTTAGTTAAATAATCGATCATAATGATACCTTCAGCATCCCAGAAGACCGAGGCCATTATCTTACCAGCGGACGCAGAGAACTTGAATCTCTTGACTGGCGAGGAGGACGATCTTTTCCACACCTTACTTTGGTTCTTCGTCTCCGGGTCAAAATGGTGAACCCACGTTTCATTAACGGTCACGAAACGCAGTCGAAAAGATTCTGGGTGTCGGTCAATAATAGCCAAATTTTGCTTTGAAATGTCTACTCTTGCTTTCTTTTATGCGTCTTTTAACATTCGAGGAACCTAACGCATGGCCACCTTTTTGATTTTTAAGGTATGAGTTAAAATGAACTAAATTGTCCCGAACGAAGCTTCATAATCTTAGATTAATGACGAATAGTCACACGTCGATCTGTTTTAACAATTTCTTCAATTTTTCAGTATTGTCTTCAGTAGCAGCGGTTGTTGGGCGCCCAGGGAGTCTCGTCGTTACAGACAGTTCTGCCGCGTTTAAATTCCGCGCACCAGTATGCTGCTGTAGAATACTGATAGACAGAGCATTGTCTCCCAAAGTAGACTGAAATTCTTCAAAAACACATTTCGTAAACAAAAATTCAGGCAAAAATATTTAATAACCGCACGAACTTTGATTTTCTCCATTTTTTACACTAATAAAATTCCCGTCAAAAGTAAACAACGAAAAAAAATATTGGTGACAGTTTTTTTAATTCTTTTGGCACTGGCTACTACTGAATTTGAGATTCGAATGAAATAGAACGCATTCCTATAATTTAATGTAAAGTATCAGATTCCAGAAACTTATTGATTAACGTAGTAGGTATATAAGATAAGATATTATAGTATCTTAGGTTGCGTCTCTCTGTGTGTTCTACTACCGCCTGTATAATGGGAAATGTTCTGAAGAATTGTTTAATATAATTCCCACCTCGGGTTTCTACAACCACCCCTCCCGTCACAGAAGTGCGGTCCATTCGCATTTCCTCGACACGGAGGTGTCGTGTACTGTTCGGTCCAAAAATCATTACATACCGCGAAGGAACTGCCTCAAGAGGTCTTTCCATTGCGCTACGATATGCGGTTCTTCAAGAAAGCTGTGAATGGAATTTTGCTAGGTCGGCGGCGTACCCGCATATCTCCTTATGTTGCAGGTGTCCATGGGCGGCCGTAACACTTATCATCACGTGGGAAAGCTAGCTTGTCCGCCTACTTACATTAAAAAAAAAGAAAAACATTCATGTATACCATGTACCACATGCACTACTTGGTCAATACCACATGCCATCATTTCATCAAGCCAATCACAACACATGTAATTCTGACTTGATGCTCCAGGTGCGGTAATAGCACGCGAGTACGGTTTGCCGGCGGTCGTGGGGGCCACCGGCGCCACGGACGCGTTCCGCACGGGGGACCGAGTGCGGCTCTCGGGCACCGCCGGAACATTAGAGAGGCTGCAAGTGGCCGACACTCAGACAAATGATGACGAGACCACAGTGTAAATTGTACCTTGTAATACTCCGTGTAATTTGTACAGCATATTATGCAAACGTATGTTATAAATCTCGTTTGTTTTTATTATGTATGTTATAAAACACTAAGGTTCTAAAGGCGCGGGTGAAACGTAACTAGCGAAAGGACTCTTGTGCATACACACGCTGCTGTCGGGTACCGACATCCTCTTTGAATTGGAATGATAGTCATATTCATGTACGAGTACCTATGCACTGAGAGATGTGAGAAATATTAGGTACTCGATATGTTGGCCTAAAACTACAAATATTTTGTGCCACACTGTGTGCATTGATCGTTATTTGTCAGTGGGTAGATGGTACAAAATTGTCATAGTCATACTGTAGAACACGTAGATATTCTCTTAATAATCTAACGGTGAAGTAATATCTAGATTTAGTATTCATCGCCACGCGTTCAATTACGCTAAATATTCAGTACGCAAAACTAGCGTAATTGAACAATATGCGTATAGAGCATTTCGCGTATTAAGCATTTTGCGTGGCGACCATGTCAGATAGTGCATGCATGCATGGATGTACTCGTAGATTGTAATGGAGATTCGATTACATATTTTTGTAATTGAATTAGAAAAAGGCGGCAGACGATCATACAGTCCACCTGGTGGTAAGTGAATATTGTCGTTCATAAACATCCACGATACATGCCAACACCAGTCCAGAAAATGAGGAGGAATAAGATATGATGAGATGAGAATGGGCTCTGGCATATCTCACTCACTACCGAAACACATACGTACATTGAGGAAATAAGATAAAATGGTAAATGCAGTACATTTCCAGTACATTTCAAGGTAGTCTTCTACAGAAACACTCTCTTACAAGAAAAGGCTAACGTGGCCAGTGGAGCGCGCTCAGTGACAGTGGGAATGCAGCGTGCACTCCCCCCCTCCAGAATAAACCAAACAAAACAGACACCCGATACATCGCTTGCTCTATGTCAATATCCGACAGCAGCGTGTTTTGTGCACAAGAGACATTTACAAAAACTCATAGAATAAAAATTATCAAATTTGTTAAGTTCCTTGGTATAAGGAGATTCACGTAGCCTTCTCTTACTACATATCTCTTACTACGTAGCCTCGTAGATGCATATACATAGAGACTATAAATGCATTCTATTTATTGTAAGTTATGTAAATTAAACATTGTATTTTTATAAACATAAAATATATTTTTGTAAAGTAAATAAAAATATATAACATGACAAAACATTCACTATAAACATGTCACCAACAGCACAGAACATCACAATTTCATTTTAAATACCCAATAGTCATTTAATAATGACTGTCTCCTCAAAATCTGGTTTTAAAAGTCTAAGCAACATAGACGGTAACTTCATATTGCCACTATAACTGTCCAAATAAGTTCTTTCGCTAAGTACTCTTAAAATTTTTGTTTATAGGAAAGCGATAAGCTTTCGAGTTCAATAACTGTCGCTTAATCAAAGTTGTAAGTCCAAATTCCAAGCATGTTTGGGAGCCAGCTTTTAAACATGAACCAAATTACTTATAAACGTTGTTTACCTGTACATTTATAAATTGCTTAAAATCTGTTAATCTTTTGCAAAAATTAAAACTGCAATCTCCGTTGAAATTAACAAAGAAATTAGAGCAGTAATTTAAACAGTATTTTATGACAACGGTATAAAAATTCTAAATATACGAGTATTTTCGTGATATAGATACAGGGGGCCGGATAAATAAATGGCCGGCCTTTTGAATTAGTTCAGGTCGTGTTTTCAAGGACTTGAACTATTCAGACACAAAATGGTCTTAAGCAGGCTATATATCTTAGTTAAAACCGAACGAATTAAATGCGTAGTCCTAATTGTACAGATTTACCGCGACATGTGTGGGACAAAACTGCACATTTTTTTCGTACACATGTTGCGACGAATCTGCATAGCTCAGACTACGCAGTTAAGTCGCGCATAGCTTTGGTTGAAGTTATACACATACATACCTTCAACTAAAATTACTGTGTACATTTCTAAAGCAGACTACAATCTGCTTTGGAAACGTACATTTATCCCGGCGTTAAATTTATCTATAGACCGTTCACGACTTGTCTTCGTTGAACACGAGCAGCTCGTAGCAGGTGAACGCGAACGGGCGGCCGTATATGACGAGGTGACAGCGATGGTGCGGTGCGCGCACGGCGCCCACCAGCTGCGAGCCGCGGTAGTGCACGCGGCCGATGTGCACGCCGGCCGCCACGCGCACTGCGCGCGCACCCGCGCGGCCCGCGCGCCACGCCATCCACCGCACCTCCGCGTTGCACATCACCTGAAGACCAACACGCTAGCACGATAACGATAACAACACGCTAGCACAAAACACTAGTATGTGGGTGACTGGGTAAATTTTGAGATACAAAACCCAAACCATTGACTCCCGCTTAGTTAGTGGATCATACTGATAGATGCAACTCTCATCTCCAGTAATAATCTATACTAATATTATAAAGAGATAAAGTTTGTAAGTGTGGATGTAGGAGGTAATCTCCGAAACTACTAATCCGATTTCAAAAATTCTTTCACCATTCGAAAGGTACATTATTCCAGATGGACAAAAAAATGTGCAAAAAAATTGACGGGCATGCAACGCATGCCGGGCACAGCTAGTAATTAATATATTCCATCCTCTCTTTTAAAATTTTACAATCATTTCCCTGCACCATGTCACGCGAGATTGTTTTTGTTCAGCAGTCAGTGAATGAGGAGCCCAACGCGTACAAAGTTTCTTGACTTGAAGGTGTTGGTGTAAAATTTCATGAATGACCGGCAATGTCATCTAATGTAGACTCTTAAGTCTCTATCAGTTTTATTTTTTCATTTTGACTGGCTTTGATGATTAAATTGATGATGATTAAATTTGATGATGAATGTTTGAATCAAATCAAATCATGAATCAAAACGAATGTTTTGTTATTTTAAAAACAGTCTGAAATTTGAAATTTGATGATGCCTCTGCTATAGAACTCCTGGAGACGCGAATCGATGAATTCTCCGTGAAGTCGTTTTTCACTGCATCATCGGAGTTGAATTTTTTCCCCTGTAAAAAGTTATCCAAATTTCGAAAAAAAATGGAAATCAGTAAGGCAAGGTCTGGCGAGTACGGTGGGTGACGGAGAGTTTCCAGTTGAAGCTCCTGTAACTTTGAGTCTGTCTGTCGCGTTACCTTGGAGAAGCGCGATTGACTGGACTCGGTTGTTTGATAACAAGGTTGTCCATTATCGTTTGCAGTTATTCATAGTACACATCTGCATTAGTTGTTGTGCCGGATGTCAAGAAGCTGTAGTGGATAATACCGCCACAGGACCACCATACAGTCACCATGAGCTTCCTTTGACTTAGTTTATATTTGGGACATTGTTTGTTTGGTGTCTCCTGAGTTCAACCATTGTAACAAACGTTTACGATTATCATCATACATGATCCACTTCTCATCACAAGTGACAATACGATCCAGAATCCCTTCATTTTTTGCCGGTTCAGCAAAGTAAGAGGCAAGCTTCGACGCTTCGCAGCTGACTTTAATTAAGCTCATACGGTACCCACTTTACGAGCCTTTTCGCTGTCCCGATTAGACGCAAATGAATCCTTATCCTCTTCTCCCTTACGCCGAAGGCTACTTCTAACTCGGACGTAATTTGAAATGAATCCACTTCCACTATTTCTTTCATTTCATCGTTATCGACTTTAGGCTCCGGTCGTCCACGGGTGCTTATTCTTGAGGTCGAAATTGTAAGAACGGAAACCATCAAACGAAAAACGCGCACGTTTGCGGTGTTTGGTCCGTACAATTGTGGACATTGCGTGCCGTCTGTTTTGCGTTTCTGTCACGGTTGCACACACAACGATATCGATATCTAAGTAAAAAGTTGTTTGACGGAAAAATAAATGAGTAAAGGGTTTTGAAAAAGAATGTCATGGCTTTAAATTGAAATTTGCAAGCCAAACGCAAGATAACTAAGTTCAAATTGGCCACTATGAACAAACTGCAATTTCATAGGAAATGCCCTAATATAACATGCGAATCTAATATATTCCATCGGGTCGAAGATATTAGTAATCTAAATGGATGACCGCAAAATTAGAATATGTCAAATTATCTGAATGTTTACCAAAACGTGAATGTTTGATAAATACCTGGTACTTAGTGCAGTGGTGTACCCCGCCCTCAGCGTACACAATACAGCACCGCTTGGAGGGTACGAGCGCGCCGGGCAGCACGGCGCATGCGACGGTGGTGCGTGCGAGCCACGTCACCTCGCCGGCGTAGAGGCCGGCCGCCACGGCGCCGCTCGGCACCGCACCGCCCGCGCTCACCACCCACACCGGGCCTGCGCTCGGCTGCTTACACGAAGGCAACCACTCTGCCATACACAATACCCGTTCCGCCGTTAAGATATTTATTTGAAATACAAGTAGGGAATATGACTCTGACGCTTTTTAACTTTTACGAGGGGGAGGGTGCACCTTGCAATTCCACAGCCGCTAGACGCACTCGCCTGACCAATATACTCACATACTCAACCCATACTTACTGGACGCTGCCGTAAAATGTACTGCATTTCCCCCTATCCCATTTACCCAATGTACGTGTTTCGGTAGTGAGTGAGATATGCCAGAGCCTATTCACATCCTATTCTATGGATAAAAGTAACTCATTGTTCTGTTATACTCCTTGACGTTCCATCCCACCCCATCTCCCCAAGGAGGATTAGGAAGTGTAATGGGATGAAGAAAGCTCATCATCCCGTTATTCCGATTCCCCATTCTTCCAAGCTCTTTCTCCAAACCCATTCCTAAATCTCCAAAGGTAGATAATTCGGGGGGGGGGCGGGGGGAATTGATGTTGGAATGTATCGCGAATCTCCATGGTCGACAGTATCCACTTACCACCAGGTGGACTGTCAGCTGGTCCGCCGTCTTCTTTCTATAAAAAATAAATAAACTGGTAAGTACTCAAAGAACTGGCTTACTGAAAGACAAGGTGCATTCTGCATCCCACAACTAAACAACTAATTAAGTGCGCTCGACTGGCCGAGCACCACTCTGCTGTAGTGAAACTAGTTTGGAAGTGAATGAAGTATCTCAGAGCGTATTTCCTATACCATCGATTGGGGAATACCATTGTGACAAGGAAAGTCTCTCATAACATTTTACTATCTACTTCCTATTCTTGAAATGTAGTCTTAGTACCTACACTCAAATTAATTTTACTTCAATCGATCTTGAGATAAAAGAACGGGTTTGACGGTTTGTGTCCAATATGATTCTTGTCCAATTCGTGCAATTACTCCTAAAATGTCAATTGATATTTGTTTAAACTGAATATTGTCCAATCTGTCAAAGGTAACAATTGTTTGAAATATCATATGATTCACATTGGACGAATTTCCTTTTGGATAAATTTCGTATTGGTCATTTTTAACTTTGGACAATTTTCATATTTGACAAATTTCATTTTGGAGAATTTTAATGATTGACGTATCTCATTTTGGACATGCGATTGTCGTTGCTTGGACGTAATTACAAATTGGACATAAGTCGTCAAACCCAAAAGGGCGGCCACAGAAAATCCTTACGATCTAGTGGTTCCAAATAGTTGAAATGTAAACAAAGAAAATGTAGATACCTTAATTGTACTTTATTTTACATAGAGATTCTTTGTAAAAATCATCGAATTTATTAAATATATCAAAAATTACTTCTGGACTTTGATTAACCGCCTGCTCAATCAAAAGGTGCAAACTTTACGAAAACAAATCCTGTCGTAAAGAAGTTCTTTTATTTCAAGATCAATTGAAGTACAATTAATTTTACTGTAGGTACATTTAAAGTACATTTTTGTCATATATTGTAGGTAAAATTTCTTTGATTTCGATAGAGACTGCAATGTGGCCAGACCAGTACGCACGCAACACGCACATCCAGTTAAATGTTTTGTCAAAGTTTAGGTCGAATACAAGTAGAGATTAATCATATAAGAAATTCGGTTTTTCACATACCTGCAATAAGCTTTCTATATTTGTGTTCCCAACAAACGTTCAGGTGCGTGTTGTATTTGTACCAGTCCACATAGTGACATTGCACTTTTGTCTTGAAATAGTTCCACCGCCTAATAAAATAAATTACTTTTATATTTGTATTATTTTAGCGAAAAAAGAAAACTAAACACAAATTAGAAATAAATTAGGCCATAAAATGAGGAAACACAGGTCAACGAACCTCCAAAAATTTTGATTATTATGTAACCAAAGTCAACACAAACCGTAAATGACTGTACAAGATGAAACCATAATGGGTAAGTAACATTAAACAATTTTATTGGTACCCATCTACGATTACAAGTATATAAATATAAAACATAACGATTACAAATATAACGTATTATTATTTCTTTATAGAACTTACAATTGATGTAAAGGAATGTTAGAGTTCTGATCTTCCTGTAGCGAATTTGTTTCTTTTACCTGACCAAATAAAATCCATTGGAGATTTTAAGCGGGTACAATACAATTATCTAAAGTTGTCCCATCGGCATATCTCGAATTTTATCGGAGCAGCTCGGAAGTGCCACTATAACAAATTATGCGAAGTACATTTTAATGGAATATCAAGCATCACCTGATAGTTAAAAAGAAGTAATGTGAATCATCTAATGTGACGACACCTCTACACCCTGATAGTACCATAGTTTGTTAACAGTAGATTTATGAATATCTGTATATTCATACTCTTACAACTCTGTAGTTGTTACTTACATTTACGAATCCAGCCACCTTTGGAAAGATTATAAAATTATGTATTAATCTTCAGAATCAACCATAGTCACTTTCGCTGTCTGAATCGGAACGATGAATTATAAAGCTGTCGCTAAATATGTCGTTTTTCTTGTCAGAAATTTTTCTTCACAATTAATGGTGTGATTACAGACTTTCGTCCATTCTTCGGTTCCCATCATATCTATTTTTTCTATTAAAAGCTTCTTCATAGTTTTATTCATTTCTATGCTTTTAGAGGCAACATATTCCTTTAATTGGGCCCAGATGTTTTCGATCGGATTAAAATCCGGATGATATAGTGGCAAACGAACTGCGGTGTGTGTGTCCATATTCTTGAAGAACTTTATCAACATTACATTCGGAACAGTTTTCTTTGTGACGTTTTATTCTGTCATAAAGTCATTTGTAGTAAAAGGAATATGATGTCTTTTTAGCCACGCCACTATATCGCCTTTTATGATATTAGAATTGGTATTAGAGTGGTTTCTCTACAAGTTTATTATGGTAAGACGCGTTATCAATTACAACGACACTATCTTGCGTTAAGCTAGGTATCAATTGCTTTCGTAACCACTTCACATATATCTTCGAATTCATCTCCTTGTGGTAATCACCCTCAGGGTCTGCCGATTGGTCTAATAGAAGAGCTCCGGGTACAAAGCCAAAGTGTTCAAAGCCGTTACTGGCATGAACAATTATAAATCGTTGTCTTTTGGTAATGGGTTGTTTCCAACGTTTATTGGCTGAATCTGTCCAGCTTTTTTCTTTATAAAAGTCCAGTTTTCATAGTATGTGTGGTGTGAATATATGACTCATCTGTATAAACAATTTTTTTAACCGAATGTCATTTTCCATCAAAAGTTTTCTATTATTTTCTGTTTTTGTAAATCTGAACCCCCTCGAATGATATTTCGAAGAGTCGAAGTTGACCCTTTGAATTCGATGTCATCTATTAACTTTTTGCGTAGTGAGTTCAGAGTAGGGAGTTGTTTATATCTCAAATAGAAATAATATATAATTCGCCGTATTACATTGTAATCGAAATCATCTAACTTCAAACAATATTTCTTGCTTGGTGTTCCTTGGGTTCTTGTTATTGCCGGCTTGTCAATGCACCTTTAGTCATTCTCATTAACTTTTTCTTGAAATCCCCGTTGCTTCAGCAACTCTTTGTGTTGCCTTCTGATAATAATTATTTTCAGTTTTTTTTTATATAAAGCAGCTACTTTACAAAAGTATTTATACACGTTAATTTAACAATTTCACGAGACTGTGCAACAAGCTGTTTACCGCTTTTTATATTGGTTTTAGTTGAAGCCATGATAATGTAAGTATTGTTATTCTTTTTATTTACTATAAAACATAACGATATTAGTTTCCCATTATTCGTCTTTATTGAGAAATTCAGCTTTATATAGTATAATAAAGTACTCGAAAATTTTATGTTATAACAGGAAAACAAAGTAAAATAAAACAAACAAAGGAAAACAAACTGCAACAGTGATAAAGGAAGTAGCTAAGATGAGGTCGATGAGGAAATCTATTGAATATCTATCTATAAAATATCTATAAAATTGATAACAGTCACTACAGACAGACAAAAAGACAAGACATGTCAACAGACATTGTTTTATTTTTAAGTAATTGTCTTTTTATTACTCCCCATGCTTTGATTTAATGCAAAAAGATATAATATTATTTTTCTGCCACATTCAACACGCGAAATTTGACCACTTACGTCACACAATACGTAAAATTGCATCTTCACATAAGTGAAGTCTAGTAGTTTTCATAACTCTATTTGTAAAAATGAACTTTGTCGACTAAAACTGAAATATGCCGATGAGACTTATTTAGATAATTGTAGTATATTTTAAGTTAATAATACGTTTCTTTCGCAAGAAAACCGTGAAGCTTGTTATATTATTATCTATTAATTATTCTCAGTCGACACCAATTCTTACTATTTATATTACTGAAAGAGGAAATATGTTTTACGCTGTTTTTTGAACATCCGGGCGGTTACACTGGGCAGCTAATAATTCATATGGGTAGTATTAAACTTGACGAACAACGACCGATTCGCTGAAAATCCCTTACGTAAAATGGCCTCTATGCAAAATGGCCTTTACGCAAAATGTCCTCTACGCAGAATGCCCCCCTGTCCCCTCAGCAGAAGGTTGCCCTTACGCAAAACGTCCTCTATGCTGAATGTTGTCTATGAGTGATGCTACACATTTTTTTCTCTTTGCGACATCCAACTTTTATTTAGGTCTATCTGTAGGCCACTTTTATATTCAGCGACTGTACTTGTTCCTTTTGGATTTTAATGAAATGCTTATACCTACATCCTATTTAATATGTAAAAGATAACGAGCCACTTGAGACTGTCTTGCCATGTCTTTGCCACTGTCTTCTTACTTAAAAAATACATTGATTAAATGCCAGTCACATACCTGTCACTATTCTTTATATTTCTTGCATCGATCAACCAAAATTTGAATAATGATTCATTGATAATAAAATTAGTAATTTATATTTTTAACCATTACAAAAAATGATTTTACTTTAGATACACATGATGATATTTATTAAAAATGAGAAAAGTGTGGGTGACCCGATTAGTACCTGTAGGTAGATACTAATCGGGTCACCCACACCACCGACGGCTAGCGCCGCCATTGCTTTTACAATCGTATCGTATAATGATTTTGTTTCTGAAATAATGTTTATAATCATAATCGTCACTACTGAGTACGTACAACAACGGAAAGCCAATGTGTCCATTTGTAAAACATCTTAACAATATCCGTCATCTCCTGTTGGCAATCCAGGTACACCTGAGTTTTATTCGTTGCCCGTGTGGGAGATACAATCTAAAACGAAAATTTGTATTGTTACAAAAATTTTAAGCAATGTAGGTATTTATTGAATAATGGATTGGCATGTTTCTACTTGTTTGTCCCTGTATCGTAAAGCCAGACGCAGTGTGAGTTGACGGCTAAAATTATGGTATTGACGCCATTGAAAAGCTTCTGTGGCCACTCTCCTGTGAAACGAAATCCATTGATTTTCTGCTTCCACTGAAAAAGATGAAAAATATTATGATCAATCCTCGGTGATATACAGGTTGTGTCATATGCATTCCCAAAGACAAACCCTGGATTCTGCTCATGATTACGAGTGAATTGACATGAAATGTTAAGTAGGTATTTATTAAAAAATATATTTGGTGTATGTAGCAAATAAAATGAATAATATTTCAAAAATTCAAATATAAAGTTTTACCGAGAATTAAAAAGCGATTTATTACCACAAAGTGTTTTTATTACTAATATGGGTTATACTTTATGATGTAAGTAGTGTATAAGCCACTAACGGTCGTGATACACATGCGTGTTACTCGCACAAAAGCATACCAGTATCTTGAAAATGCGTGCTACTGGCATGTGTATTCAGATTTTGCCAGTCAGAAGCATGCGTTTTAATAGTACGTCAGTAGACCGCAGGCCGTTTGAATTTTCGCGTGTGTGTGTGTTCCCCGCGAGGAACTATCATGCCAGCTACTAACAAACACGTCAAACCGTGTTTGTTAGTAGCTGGCGTCCCACGTAACACTCTACTAGCCTACATTTTGTGATCTTCAAATGGCACTTGCGAAACAACTCTAGTAAACGTCATGCTTTTTACTAAAATGTGTATTGAGTCGTCATCACTTGCTAGTTACTAGTATGCTAGGTAGATACCTACTTACTCCTGGCATACTCTTTTACTGGCATGTGTATCACGACCCTAATGTTCAACACGCAAAATGCTCAATGCGCATATTGTTCAATTTTACGTAAACCGTTCAATACGCAAAATGTTCAGTACGCAAAATATTATCTCGTGGATACATTACCGCTCAAATAGTAAGTGAATTCAAATAATTGAAAGGTTGTTCATGTTCTTATCATTTTTATAACTTGTTTCTCGGACGTTCTTTATGAGGGAGCGTTTATTTAGGCATATTCAATGCGATGAGTACCTGGTAAGATGTGTGGGTCCGGTTGATAGGTTATAGCTCGGTCGAGATAGTCTTGGATCCAGTCACGCCACGCCTGCACGTTCCACGAGAGACTTACCATCATCGAATGCCAGTCGGACATTTGGTCCGTTGATACTATCGGCGTTCCTATAATGGTTTAAGAAACAAATATTGAGAAACAAGTTCGCAAAAGGTCCCAAAAGCGCAGACAGAGGTGAAATTTGAATAGAAATTAACTATTGGGATTTTTAAAGAATTTGAGAAGTACTTACATAACTGTAACAAGAGCTGCAAGCAGCGGAATTTAAGATCTGTAAATTGTCTAAACAATTATTTTTTTCGTGCTCAGTTCTTCTACACTTACGTTTTGTTCAAACACCGCATGAGTCAAATAAAGGTGGTTAGTTATGATGGTGAAATTTTTTTTTTTTTTAAATACTTAGATAAATTAGTCTTATTTTCATAGTAAACATTGCGTAATGAAATCGCTCTTTTACTTTCTTGATAATTGCTGGATTTTGACTTGTGTGGTGTCGGTACTATATGACTACTAAACTTACGAGCGATATATCCCTGTTTAATTTGTGTTAGTGATACTTCAGTACCCCTTTCAGGATTTTCATGGAGCAACCGTCCTGTTTGTAAGTCTTTATTATGCTCGATTACATTGGCAAACATCGTCGTTGGAGATTGCCAGAATGTTGTAACTGCGTGCAACGGGTGCACCGTTTCTGTGGTCGAGGAAGGTGGAGAGTAAAAAGGTGATTCAGGATTTGACGCCTGTGGCGGAAGAAGCGAGGGTGGTTTAGGTCTCAGATTTAAATTCTTTGCTCCTTCTGAGGTCGAAGCAAGAATTTTCGTTGGAGAGGAGAGTCGGCGTTCCTGCCAGTCGCAGGTATTGGAATATAGCAAGTAGGAGGCGTGAGCGTCGCATAGGGGTGAAGGTTTTGGGGCCGGGCAGGTGGGTTTGTCTGTCGGTTTAGAGCTAGCCAAGGATTTGGATGTGCAGGGTTTGATGGATATTTCAATGCCGGGGGCGAAGGCTCTCTTGGAGGCGGAGCCGACTGTGAGGTGTTGCGCGGGCGCGAGGTCGGCGAGCGCACGCGCGGACACGTGACGCGAGCACGTGCAGAACGGCTTAGCGACGCGCCGCAGGATCTCTTCGCACCACATCTCGCACTGGACAAACACGCTCTTCATGCACTTGCACACTTGGATCGCGTCTGTCAATAGGAACGGTGATCATTCATGGATCGTTCAATGTAGTGCTCCAATACATAAAAAAATGCTATTTGTTAGGACGCATGCTGCGTTTGTTTTTTATTGTTACGAAGATAGAAAACAATAATGGTCAATAACGAATTTATCACAGTGTGGAACATAGAGAAATATGAATTATAATTACAGATTTTAAAATTATTTTTTACGATACATACCTACCTATACAAACTGGTTTCGATAACTTTAGAAAGAATATAAATTGTATCTAATTAGTAGAAGAGAAGATAATTTTGAGCTAGTTTGTTTAAATTTAATATGGATTTTGAAATCTGACATTCAAAATAGTTAGCCTTTGGTGTAGGTAACTCACGTGGTTGTAGTAACCGAACAGCCAAATACATTGTAGTTTCTTCGATGACATCTGAAATGGGAAGAAGAATAATTATCTTCATAAATATTCAAGTACTTTAGCTGTTTTTATAATATCTGATTTTATCTGAATGAAAATATTTAGGGAATCAATAATTTAGCTACATTGCGAATTGAAAATGGTCCACTATTTCTCCACCTCTCAAGGTTCGCCACCACACTAGAGCTGAAACACCTCATATTCAACCACTACCGACGACATTCTTCAAGTCGTTAGTTGCTGGGCCGGAAGGCCTCTCACGTGCTCCTCCCGGCACGTGCTCCTCCCCATGCATGGACTCTTATATTCATCAGTTATTGGTCTTAAGGCTGTTGTGGCCTGCGCACTGACACTTCAACTTTCTGATCCTCTGTGAGCTATCTCAGTAACTTTGGTTCTTTGACGAATTTCTTCGTACCGGAATTTGCTATGATTCCTATGATATTATTTGCAAACAAATATTTAGAGAAGTAAGTAAAACTACTTACCTTCTATCAGAGACTGGTACTTCTCGGGGGTCTGTCCTGACATTAAGTGTCCAAGTTTTATCTGTATCTTTCGCGCGACAACTGCGTCTACTCCGAACACTTGCAACTGGTCGGTATTCTTCCCGCGCAAACTGTCCGTAGGGAAAATTTATGAACAAACTAAATAAGAAATATTTAAATGAGAATACGTCAGAAACTGAAATTACAGATCAGCGCCGTCGTGAAAAGACTTCCGAATATTCCCATGTCTCAACAAGACACCGTCTTCGGCTTGCTCCATTTGATCTACAATCACCTGTAGGATTTCTGTCTTCTCCTCTAAAATTTACCAAAAGTCAATCAGTATAATACTCTAAAAGAAAACGATATGTTTCAATGAAGTTTAAAATAAAGTAATATGAATTGTAATGCTGCACCTTGAAGCGTGATGTACGACTCTAGTAACTGCGTACATAATTTGATGACACCTGAAAAAGCACATCGTGAATGAGAACTCGATGATTGTACACGGGGACGTGAAAGCGATTCACAAAGCATCGGAGAATGCATTATACAAAAAAAAAACGAAAAAACTGGCAGACCTTTTCTCGAGTGATTCGAAACTGCTGTAAAATTTAAAAATATATTTTTTTTATTTTGTAAGTTGTATATTTCCCGCTTGTAACTGTGATGGAAAATCGAAATTACAATGTTTAGAACCCTGTACCGAATTTTCACTTCAGGCTCCAGTAACAGTCTCATTACATATTGACTAAAAGTAACAACTAGTTTATTAATATGTTTTTTACTAAACAAGGGGACTAAACACATTCATAAACAACGACCAATAAAAATATAGTTCATTCATTGACTAGAATAGTAAATTCAATTTGAAACTGTTTCTCTCATTACGAATGTGTTCTCCACTTTGTATATAAAAGCACATAAGGCAACCAGACGTTACTACAACAATAAAAGAAAACTTTTTAACAGCTTATGTAGAACTAGTGAAATTAATACCATTCATCTCGGATGCGGTGTACCCGGCGGGGGTGACGTTGGCCATCAAATCCGTCAGTTTCGAAACCACGGACGAGTTCAGAGATCTGTTCGGACGGTTTATATGATCTTCGAACGATGTCAAGTTACGTAAGCTGGAAAAAGTACCTATGTTTAAGATTTTATAGTAATTTTTATCTCGTGATCATTGCTTCTTGAAAAAAAAAGGAAAATCCGTCCAACTGCGTGTCGGACACGGATATGTTAGCGTTCCACAGCCGTTTCTGAATAACATTCTGTTCTTTATTTAACAATTTATATCGGTCTATGAAAACCGTTCAAAATTATTTAGAAAGTATATTTCCTTCATTGCGCGTTATACATAATAGTAATTATTATTTTTCAGATTTTTATAATGGTAAAAAGTATTTAAGAGGGGATGAGAAACATTGACAGTAACTTTAAAATCTAATATTTTGCGAAAAGTTCAAATTGAATAGTTCAATTCCAATACATTTCTATTAAAAAGCCCATCCAACGACATTGCTTACAACGGGGTAAGTAATTTTTTGTTTAAATTTTTTTGGTTCTGGCTCTTTCTCATTTACGGTGAACGTGCTTCGATTTAAACTTTCGCTCGTAACCTTTGATCTTTGCGGAAAGCAAATTCTAAATACATAATAGGTACTAACTAAGTAGCAGCACCGTTATAAGATTTAGGTATATTTCCTTCAATAAGTAGTGTATCTCCTGCCGCTTCCATTTCCCCCAGCAATGTCACGTACGCTTCAATTTCACCATCTACGAAATACACGCTTCTTTAAAAACCGTATTACAATAACCATAAAGGGTATTTTATGAAGGCAATCAATATTTTATACTTGGTTTAGTAACGAGTTCCGACAAATAATCAGCTGCCTCCTTGACATGATCTGCAAGAAATATAATTTTGTTAGATAATCAAGATTAACCATTAACATCACATTATTCTTACTATAGGTTTATTAATACACATATTTGTATATAACATTGGCCAATCGAGCGTTGGCCAATGAACGATAATGTTCATATTTGTCGCTCTAGCTGAAACGACCGGTTTGTTCTACAAGATTGTATTTGCGGTTGTTGTCACCAATTTTAGCAGCCCATTGAATATAGGTATTGATAATGCGCTGCAAAGAAGTTTGCTCTTTGAACTCTATTAGCTTTAGTTAACCTTTCATAGTGCTCAATAATTTTCGCGCCATAGAGCGGCACCGAATCATGTCTTCGAGTTTCTTTGTCAGATAATATGCAATTCGGTCGCAAGGCTCCTTCACGTCTAGGGATGTCGCTTTCTTTAGCCTGTAATATAAACATTATAATTTTTATTGTTATAAATGTTTGTGCTATAAACCATTTTCAAGTAAGATTAATAGCGGTTTCATATTTAATTATAATATTTTTTTTAGAACTGCTATTAATTTTATACTTACGTCCTTTTGCTATATGTCTACAATATAAGTGTCTTCTATTTTACCATCTTTATGTATTTTAAATATTATATAGAAAATAATGTCTCGTCATCCCTTTGTTACTCTGAGATAAAATATTACGTTGTATATATCTGCATAATAAAATTATCTAAAAGGCACTCTGCTATATTCTTTACCACCCTAAAGAATAGTAAATACAAGTGATTATACCTCTGTGCCGCAAAAAAGTACGTCTCAGTGGCGTCGTCCACTTCAACGAGTATTTCGTTACCGCGCTTTTGCATCTCCGATATGAGCACCTCGCGCACGAGCGCCTTGTAGTCTGAATATTGACATTTTGTTATTCTTATTAACTATATCTAAACAATATTTGATTAAACTAAGCTACAACTAGCCAATTCCTAGTGTTTAATTCCTAAATCAGGGGTCGCTCAGTATGTTTAGGTACTGAGGACAGAAGAGGACTCCTTGGAAGCGCACGAATAACGCAGTCCTGTGCTTTTATTTGATTATCACGAACACCAGGCACGAAAAACACTTTTTAAACTATATTAAAGCACAAAACGCCTAATACACAATTTTTACAATTATTAAACAAAGACTCAACTTCACTTTTCGAGCTCCCGCTAAAAAGTCTCCGACCAGCCGTTGTTAACACTTTTCTAGGTTTAAAGCAACCCATACAATCCTTTCGCGTGGGTCAGACAATTCTTTTGTCTGCGACTACCCTGTAGCCGACGCCTTGGCCTTTTAGTATCTGACGTTTAATTCAAATCATTTTACCAGATTAATTAAATTACTTATTCTAGAGTTTTACGATAAAAAATGAATGGCATGCATACTTTTAGATACAAATACATCTGAGAGTCTTCGCGAAGATTCAATAATGACATCTGCAAAGAATATCATCGAATGTTATATGAAATATCTTGTCACGTGGCCGAGGTTTGGATTTGAAACAAGTTTAGTTGCCCTGTAAAAGTAAGCTTGTACATGAAATGTGTCAAAACTAAAAATAAAAATAAAGAAATTCAAAATTTATATTATTTTATCGAGTAAAGTGAAAAAAAATCTTGATCGCATGCGCCAGTTGAAAATGTGCAATACGTATCGATTGTTCTGTACATTTTAGAAAAAAAATATTTAAACATACAATAATTTGTATTCATGAATTTGTAAAACTTTTAATGACACCATATATATGTCAGCCGGATTTAGAATAGCACAAAGTGGTAGGTGACGCTAGCACAAGCCCTAAGCAAATATACCACCTCTAATTTACGAGTACATATTATCTTGGGTTTTTATTTTATGAAATTCATAAATCGCGCGTCGTCGCTATATTGGAAATATCAATAAGATTTGGTTCACTAGGAAAATGTTAGGTATTCCTGTATTATTTTCTTGTATTTTAGCATTAGGATTAAATACGTGTAACAAATGTATGAGAAATTTAACATACAAATTTTACGTTTTTATACCAATTAATTCAGAATCATGAACAAAATTTATGGTTTCGGGCTTCTGGAATAGGCCAGACACAGCATTTATATTTTTTTCTCTTTATAATGTCATCGTTTTCACCTTGCATGGTATCATTCAAGGCCGCCGGTGTGTGTTTGCTGACAACCTCGTTCAGTTTCTTCTCGAACTTCTTGGAGAGGCGCGCTGTGTCCGCGCCCTCCTTCACAGACTTGTCTACCTTCATCGGGGGCTTCATCGATAGCCTGCCGATCATTATTTATATACCATACCAGCAGCCTGTTTCTCCACTGGTGGATATAGGCCTCCCCCAAAACTCACACACACGATCCTCGGTTTTCCTCATCCAACCACCACCGGCGAACTTCTTCAAATCGCCGGTGCACCTGGCTGGACCTGGGCGTCCTACAGTACGCTTGCCGGTACCTGCCTCCCACTCGAGGAATCGTCTACCCCATCGATTATGAGCCCCGAGATTTTTTTTCGGAATGGCTAAATTTTCGTGGCCCTAATGGCCTTTCAAAAGTTACCGGACATGTATGGTTTAAGGCAAGCGCAGAAGTCGCTCAGCCAGGAGCAAAAAGTGTGTGTAGCAACGAGCTTAAGGCCTCCCCTGCCAGTAGACCGCAGGAAGGAGCGGACCTCGGCTCAGGGCGTTGCTTTGGGAGGGTACCGCGGGATCACGAATCGGTGAGAAACGCCCAGGTACGTGCCGATACCTAGTAAAAGTGTTGGCTCACGGCCGGGGTAGGTTCACGGTGTAGCGAGGGAGGCATCCTCGTCTCCGCAGGCGGGGACAGTGTATACGTGTAGCCTGTGAGTGTAGCGTAAATACCACAGTGGCAGCAGTAATTGGGTCGTCGAGAATGAGTCCTGAGGCAAGTATAACCTACCAACTGCCGTTTCAATTTACCGCTCCTACGCTTACCGGTCCCGAAAGTATGAACGTCCCGAAACGTCCAGCTCGCTGCGTTTTTTACAATAATAAATGCAACGATAACATAATGCCATAATGTATTAATGTTTTTTATAAATAGATTTTATATATTTAACACTTTTGGCACACGAGCAAATCATTTAAAAATTTCTGTCACCAGCTCCCTAACGAGTGCGGACATGTGCTCACACCACGCGGGCGTTGCCGAGCTACAAATGCTACAGTAATAAAATTTGGTAAACCATTTTAATCATCTAGATCAAGTATAAGGAATGCCCAGCACAGGGATACAATTGCAAGGGAATAGACAAAATAAATTATAATGAATGACTTTAAGCGTTATCGCCTTGTTGTATATATTTTCTAAATTTACAATTTTTGACATCATCTTACCCAGCCACGATTTTAATTGTTTCGCTCAGATTTTATTCATATTATGTTATAATACTATTTCAGAATGTTCACCGCTGGTGTTCTTTCATTAACATTTTGTGTACAGAAAAACCCATTAAAATATCTACATCAAATCATCAATAGAGCATGAGGAGAAAAAGGAATGAAAAATAACCGATGAAAGAAATAAAAACAGTATCCGGAGGAGAGAAGAAACCTTTATTTTCTTTGTCCGACTAGTAATACTACAACACGACACAGGAGCTATATCAGCACCCTATTGTGTGGTTGATTCTTGGGCGAGATACACATCCATGAGATGATTCTACATAGTAATAGGCATTCCATCCACAGTAGATGATAATACTATATTTTAGTATTCTGCGAACTACGTCTGTTTTTCACATTTTGTGTAGGTACTCGTTTATCTACAATAGGCTTTGTATGTGTTAATACTATACCCGTAATTGTGCATGTAGTTAATACCTTCCCGGACACCTGAATCGAGCCACCCTGCATTTTCATGGCCATGCATAAAATGTTTTATCTATCAAAAAGTTTTTATGCAGTTTTGAAGCTGGCATACTATCCATCATTTCAGTGTGCCATTGTTTCAAATTTAAATTCAGAGGACTGTAAACTGAGTTTAAATGTAACAAATCGTGTGCCTTTCTCATGCAGAAGACTTGTATTGGATTTTTGAAGTAAACAATGGTTTACTTACCTAAAAAATCGTTTATTCAATAACTTGCATTGCTTCCAAGAGCGTTTACGACAGCCATCATGCGGTTTGGCATGGAATCAATCAACGTCGCTATGACATATTGTGGAATGTTCTCCCATTCTTCCCCTTTTTATGTTTCAGACCTTTTTTTATACATAAAAATGCAAGGTGGCTCGATTCAGGGGTCCGGAAGTGTATATTAAATAAATAAAAGGATATGAACAGAGGTATATAAATGGATACCAGTCGGAAGCTTGCGTGTGCGTGAGCGACTGTTTGTAGAGCATCTCGGCGCCGCGCGCGCGCAGCCGCTCGTGCAGGATGCGCTGCGCCTGCTCGCGCTCCAAGTCCGTGTCCGCGCCTTTACCTGCCGTTTGTTAGCATAGCATAGATAGCGTAGAATACACAGTTAATAGTGCTTATTATGTAGTCATGTTTGTTGCGTACCCGCAGATGCTTTTCTTGCTGCTTCGGCTGCTTTTCGACGGCGTTCCTCTTCTTCGGCAATTCTACTTCGCCGTTCCTCATCAGAGTTCGTCCCGGCTACTCTACCAGCAGCAGTACCAGTACTTGCCGCACTAGCAGCAGTACCAGCACTTGCTGCATTAGCAGCAGTACCCGCACTTGCTGCAGTAGCAGCAGTACCAGCACTTGCCGCACTAGCAGCAGTACCAGCATTTGCCGCACTAGCGGCAGTACCAGCATTTGCCGCACTAGCAACTCCACCGGCGAGTGTACCCGATCTGTTAACAGTTACGACATTTTGAAACAGACCAGTAGCTTTGAAATATACAGACGCACGTGACACAGCTTGCTTGTGTGCTTACAGTTGTCGTACGCATGACTTATCAATACATACATGGTACATAGGTAGGTACATATACTTGGTTGTAGCACAACGACACGGAATCAACGAATTACAGCAACTCAAACTCCGTGAGATTGTGTATGTCTTACCTAGGGCTACGTATACGGCACCTACTTTTGTCCTATTGTTAATATGTACATCTTACTTTGTTGCTATTGTTACAATAATGAGTTAACATGATACATAAAGTCGATCAGCCTCATCAGCTTGTATACATGTATACATGCAAACTTGGAAACGAGTTGAATTTTTATTTTTAATTATTATTTTTATACTAATACGATTCCAGCCCATGTATGTAGGTAGGTATATATGAATGTTATATTGATTTATGACGCAGACGAGTTTTATTATTTTCAAAATAGCTAAAGGTTCATTTACTAAAGTGGAGTTTCTCGAACGGCTTGACGAGAATACAATTGTATATGACTATATGATTGTGGAATGCGACTTTAATACGATTCAGCCTGCAACTGTTCACGTGATAATAACGGTTATTTAGGTATACTAAGGATGGTTATTCTCGATCGATTTTCTCTCCTGCACGCGTTCGGGAAAGTTCTTTTGTAAATGAGCCATAGAAATAATATCCTTGTCACCGAAATTCGATTTCATTCTTATTTCCTATCAAACATTATGATCTTTGACCTGCGATTGCGTTTGAGTGCTTTAATCTATTTGAACCGGTTTTGTAACAGTTCTCCGATTTTTAACTTTCATCTACTGGTTAATCGCCGGTTTAGAAGTTGCACATCCAAAACAGATTACCCGCCCGTCTAGGACAAATCGGTTAAATTAAATTAAACGTCTTTGTTTAAACTTCACTTAACCACTTTGTCTTAAACAAATTAATTTCTCTTCAAAGGTACCTTTTATTCAACCCGGTATTACCTAATTAACCGCGCATGAACGCGGTATTAACGAACTATTAATCCACATTTTTAAATCGTTTCTAATCTTTAATATACTGGATGACAGTTTTGTAATGCAAGAATTACCTGGAGCCGGTGGTAGGTTGTTCACGCGCTCCTACGACAGAACTGCCATCCAATGCCGCCAGAGCCTTCGCGTCTAAACCGCCTGTAACATTACTATACTTTAGGAAGGCTTTTTAATATATGGTGGCACCCATCTATATAACTATGATATATAGACATAGGGCCCACAACGGATTCAGACCTGAACGTAAAGTATTGGCCAACTCAGCGTCCGCACGATTACAAACTTTTCTATTACTGTGACTATAAAGTTCATATTCGTTCCTCTAACTGAAAGAATAGATTTGATCTGCAGCTTTACATTTGCGTTTTGGCCACTTATTGAATAAGTTGATAATAAACTGCAAAGGAATTTGTATTTGAACGAACTAATTGGCCAATACTGTATTTACTAGTATAGTAGGTAATCCATGTTATATGCATACATATTTGCTTTACATTTCAAACTTTTCCTTAGCAAGGAAATGTATTAAATATAAAGCAAATGGTAATAGTATTATAGTAATATCAATTACTAACAGCGAAATTAATTCACTTAGTTGAAATTCAAAACAAAATTCATAGTTTTAGAATTTACCCAACTGAAATCGTAGACGCTTTTCGTCGAATATATTTTTTTTTCAATTCTTGAAAGGATGACAAATATCACGTTGCTAAACAAGTTGCCAAAATAATGTTTGCGAGTCGTAATCGGAAATTCCATTAACATTTAGGGAAAATACTAGATTTTAAGCTGCCATAAACATTAAGAAGTATAAAAATATTATTGTAATCTTACATTCTTTAGTAGCTACTCCAGCAATGTAATTTCCCACGATGTCAATAGCATCTGGAAAAATGCCAAGCTTTATTTAGAAACAGTGCAACCAAACTAGTTTTTGGATCTCATGACAAAACTATAATGAAGCAAATTTGAAATGAAATTATTATAGCGACGTTCAAATTCGTTTCTACATTTGAATGAATATAGGTTTTGTTTAAAAAAAGGAACAGACCGCATGCCGATGCGGCTTAGATGGTGCGAGGTGGTGACCACAGTCTGTGGAAACCTACAACAACAGGGGGCATGCGGCTGCGCTGCAGACCTTGTAAAATTCTGTTCACTATACAGGAAAGACCTCAGGGAGCAGTTCACTTCACAACTTACGGGTTAACGCTATAAAGCTGTATGTAGATCGCGCCAAGCGACACCGCCTTGTCAATGAAGTACGGATGCACCGCACTGCGCTGACGAGAGGCGCAGTTGTAATAACGCGAGGTTAGCATTAAATCAAGATATTCTTCAGAGTACTACCCATCGTACAGACAGTTACACAGAGGGACATAAAGTCTCACGTCTATGAGAGTGGGATGATCGCAAGTTAGTATAGCACGTTGTTGGACGGAGTCCAAAGTGTTCAGTTAAGACTACAGTGAATTAGCCCAGAGGCGTGAGCAGTATTCCATATTGGGCTTAACTTGAGGTTTATAAAGCATCGAGCGTCGCTTATTTGGAAAATATAAGTACCTCTACCCAGCGCTCGTGACGTAACTGACCGATCCAACGTCGGGTATACTTTAAAATCAACAAGTAAATAAACAAATTCCTTGTAACTGATCTAAAAGCGGATATAGTTTCAAATGCAATACTCAGCATTAATGGGTTTAAAGTTGTAGGTACCCGTCGAACGTAGCGCATATTGTTCAATTACGCTAAATTTGAATACCATTGAACATTTTGCATATTAAATATTTTGACTGTTGAACATTTTGCGTGATCGAATATTTTCGCAGTTTGCAGTATCTTGAACAAGACGCATTGAACAGTACGCGTCACGATGGGTTTGGTTCTCCGGTGACAATAGAGAAATAGGGATCGGAGCGCGACTCCGTCGACTTAGGTTCCTGTCGACATTACTAAGAATTAACGAACCCTATTGTCATCAGAGAACCTAAACCTAATTCATCTTTTTTGTTACCATTGATCTGTTGTACATTTAATTACTTCTCAGAAATATTTGTTTCACCTAAATAAATGAAAATAAATAACTAGAGGACAATTTACAGCATTTTACGTTTTCTAATTTTACGAATGCTAACGAAGAAAATATTTTACGAGTGCTCGAATCTTTTTTTCAGCCTTCCAATCCATACAGAACCAAATTACAAAAGTTCTTATCCATTGACACTGAGTATCTAGAAGAAAATTACTTATCATTATCACACAAGACCTACCTTGAAATGTACTGCATTTCCCACTTTATTTTATTTCCCTAATGTACGTACGTGTTTCGGTAGTGAGTGTGATGTGTCAGAGCCCATTTCCACCCTATCCCTCCCCATTTTCCCAACCCTTTCTCCAAATTCATTCCTATATCTCCAAAGGTAGACAGCCCATCAGGCGGACTGTATGCTCGTCTGCCGGCTTCGTCTATAAAAAAAAAGATAATTACATGGATTATTCAAATTGGGTATATATTCCATAGTGTTATCACGACTTGGTGTCCATGAAAATATGCTCGATCAGCCGATCACAGAGTATATACACACGGGTATATTTTCAAGTGCTGATTTCCGATTTTCTAATAACAAATATATTGTATATCAGTTCTAATAACACATTTATAAAGTGCTGGATACAGGTAGTTTCCAAATAAGCTCGAGCGTAGCTTCAGTGAGAAGTACAGCTTTGCTTGGTTCAACACACCAAATTTTCTTGAAGCCAATTTAACTTTGTTCTTCCGATAGCTCCTATCATATTGACTGGTTTGATCTATAATGTTGTATTTTCTTGACTCCACCTAGATTGGATAATTTGTTACTGTACTAGAATGTTGGTACTGTATTTGTATGCTGTTTCGCCCACTTATAATTCTATTATGGGCGTAAAGTAACTTTTCAACTTATAAACCTTCCTGGTACTTTGGGGTAGTATTATCCTAAAGTACTCGCAATAAAATTGAATTAAATGTCCCGGTGCGGACCAAATAGTTCGTTTCAGAGAATTAGAACGAACAGATAGAACTGACAAACAGACCCGATGCTTGGTTACGGCGATAAATATTATACGAATATATTCTACTGGGCTGCGCACCTTTCATGTGAGCCTCGGCCAATGGTGACGATGTCTTTTTAGGCACAGCAGCAAGTTTTGCATTGACCTTGTCAAGCACCACAGGCGAAGGGTGTTGGCCTCCAAAATAGGCAGCATTCGATAACCTTTAACACAAAAAAAAAATGTTTGTACTTAGCATTGGATCGAGCTCGTCATATTCATTTATTTATTAATTGTGATAATTAACCTACAGGTTAAGGTATGTCTGTAATCATTGTACCCTAAGGGCGTAAAATGATTTGTTATTACAATTTTAAGTATAAAAACAAAACTGCTCTCATAATATTCTAATTTGAAACCTTGGTACGTTTAACTGAAAAACTTATGAAAAGGTTAAAATAAATACGTAAGCCATATTTAGTATTGTTGACAATTTGTTATAATTGAATGCAAACTCCAACCATTGTCGCGAATAACGAAAGTTTATACTGTACAAAAAAATAGGATGGTAATTATTCGTTACCCGGTGACAATTTCCTTAACACAAATAGGTACAGATGAAGTAGCAGCATAACATGTGAATTAGGAGCATAACGACCAAGCATTTATTTTTTTACTTAAATAATATTCTTGCATGGTTATTTTGATATAGTTTGATTAGTCTTATTAACATTTAGTGCAAACCTAAGATTAAAATTACTGAATGAAACTACATGATTGGATTAAATAATTGGACCAGGTGAGACGGTCATCCATGCTGAATCCACCTCTTGTCTGTTCATGTAAATAGTAATTGGCTTGTAATGTCCCACTGCAGGGTCATAAGTGTTCCCTTTGTAATCACGAGGGCGTTTCAGGTATTAAATAAATTGTGTGAAATCATTGTGTAACATACACCTACATCAATTAGTGAATGCTACACAAGTATGAGATTTATTTTTAATTACCAAACACTTGAGGTTCATAGTATGTACGGGCCGGAATTCGAACTCACTACCTCATGAACTTGTGTCGATTATTAGTACCTCTACATTATCATGGTTCTAATCGAATATTATTATTAGACTGTTTTATTATTATTATTATTAGACTAAAGGGGGTAAAATTTGACTGAAGAACTGAATGGGATCCAAATTTTTTATATCCGGTAAGCGGATATCGTCACCCTAATACATCCACCATAAATGTCAACAACAGTAAAGACTGGTCAAAATTAGCATGTCCTCGGATGCACCACTTGGTTTTGGAGATTTATGAAGAATTTTTCCCAAGGAGGACGAGGAGTTTTCCTCATCCCCCATTACAATCTCTAGCATTTCCTTGGGGGAGAATGGAAAAAAAATTGTCGTATTTAAAACACAACACAACGTAACTTTTTCTACTTTCTACTAAGGAATAAAAAATAAGTGCTCGCCTCTTTGCTTATAATTACAGAAAAAAATAAGAAAAATAATACTTATTTACATGTTAGCAGCTCCTTCGTGAGTCTTTTGAAATTTGCCAACGGTAAGAAAATCCTTGTCCTTTTCATTTATCAATCCATCATAAATTGCTTGTAAGGATTCACCTATATGAAAAAAAATTAATTGATTAATTAATGTTCACATTTTATGACAAAGATTTTACTCGATGTTTCACGATACCAGACTGTAGAGATGGGTACTTAGTCTACGAGAGATTTGCAGCAGTTTTATCTGCTCCGGGTCAGAATGTCCTCTTCCTAAATTTACTGCTTCTCTAAATATCTGTTTGCTAAATTGTTTGTATCCTAAAATGACTTTTACTAAAATGTCTACTTCTAGAAATGTCTCCAATGTCCTCGCAAGATAACAAAGTTAATTAATTTCCTTATAATAAAGTGATACTACGAGTATATGAGTTCCATTTCTTCGTTCTGAGGTACGGAAGCCTTAAGGCATGCAAAATGACAAAATTTACTTTATTATACATAGCCCGCTACTTCATGGAAATACGTAAATTTTAGTAGCCGATTGCAACAATTTAACAATATCTTTAATGCGAGACTGGGGGTCTATTTTACGTAAATATGATTTTACGATTCAGATGTTTTGGGCCCGACCGAAGTTCCAACGAACGAAGTGCTATAACCCTACTCTCACTTTCCTTCGTTTGTAGCTCTATATATCGTGTAATACCAATTATTTAAAAGATGAGATATTGTTATCGTCAAATTTGACGTTTGACCTCCAAGTATCTCCTGCCAAAATCTATATTTCGATTGTTGTCTCGTGCGATGGGAGTAGTTTCAAATGTCAAATTAAGTTCGTTCGGGCCGATATATCGTAGTGAATATTTTCGTGGTAGGAATCTATTGAAATATTGGACGAGACTTCGTTTTTCGTGTTTTCGGAGTAGACCCCCGGACTCGGAGCTACTTTATAGTTTAAACATTAACATAGATACGAAGAAGTCCTTTTAGAAACAAATATTTTCGAAATTTGATTTTCATATTCGAGAACCCTTTAAGGTAAACGTACCCATTATCGACAGTGTCCCGTTAATCGTCATTTCCCATAAACACCTAAATAAAATTAACAAAACATATTTTCTACCGTTTTTGTGATAATGATTTTGTACTTAGAAACTATGTTAGCCGTTAAAAAAAATACAAATACATATTTCTTTTTTTTTTAATGTCACCCAAAACTCGAGAATTGTGTTTATTAGTGTAGTATTTAACTGCGTTGACGCCTTCTCCTGATAGAGATTTTTCTCGATGATCGAGCGCGTGTTGACTTGTTGTTAAAATACTTTATTGTAAGTTAAACTTTAACAAATTAGGAATCGTTTTACAGTACACATGGAATTTACATATTTATTACTTTATAATAATTAACGTGACATTTATTGGTTCCTCGAAACAGCTTGGTGTCGCAGTGATCAACAGATTCTACGATTAAGTGACGAACACTATAGGGTAAGTACATATTCATAGTTGCAATTACAATTCAATATATTTAATCACCAAATTAATATACAGATTAGATATAAGTTTAAAGCTGTCAGTAATATAACAGTTACAGTTATAACTATTAATTACGTGACGTTGAGCACAATAATTTGGTCAATGGGTTTGGGTCAAGAACACACACGTTTAGTCAAATAGTATTTAATCTTTTATTGAAGTTTGATGTGACACGTCTAAAAAACTATTCCATGCCCATGGAATAGTTTTTTAGACGTGTCCGCCCGGTCTGACCACGATTGAGGTAGGCATAATTTAGGACATTTGAATCCTAAATTGTTGAATATTGATTTATGCTAATTTCCTGGACTCCGGTCAGTCAGTTTATATTTAGTTTAATATACGTCAATATTCGCCTTTAGGAACATTACAACTTTGTCACCTATACACTTCATAAAAAAATCATCTTTATTAAATTAAAACTAGGTTTTTAGTCATAGGTAGTAGTCATTAATTTTAGTTAATTTTTTTCCAATTTAGTTAAATGCAATTTTTGTTTTATGCGGGAGGATAATTATGGGAAAAGTCAACATTCTGGAAATTCAAAATTGTGAGAATAGACATTCTGAGAATTCAACATTAGAACTTGTAGAAAGTACAAAGTAGTAGGTAGTAGTTAGTACAAAGTCACGTGAACTTACCTCTACCTTTGATGACATCGGTCAGATGTGCAGCTCCTTCCTCAGCAGTACCTGTATTAGATAATATATTGAAATAATTTCAATTTTTAATGACGCTATTAAAATTGTCAAAGATCTGCGATCATATTACATGTTTTGAAATGTGCCAGTTTTAAATACTCGTTTTAAGTCGGTACCTGTAGTATGTATATTAATAAGTTGGTAGATGCATGATAATTTGGATTGAATTTATGTAATTGAATTAGCTTTTGGCTAAATTGTACAATATTACGTTTATAAAGCAACCTTTAAGAACATCTTGTAGTTTTTTCTCTGGTACCACTGCCATTTCTTTGTTGAATATTTCTTTTTTCTTAGCTTCATTATGGCTCTTTGTCACTCCTACTGGAGCGTTTATTATCCTGCAACAGGTCTATATTGAGAAAAATCTTGTTATTACGCAAAACAAAAATAGGACATTACAGTGAACTCAACGAGACATAAGCTTTGCGTTTGTGTGAGTGCACACCGATAGTGTTCAGTGCCAACCATTTCGACAATCGAATTGGACAATTCGGCACCAATGTGTACCTACCAATGTTTATTATACAATATGTCATATCCGCTTATAAATGATACTTAGATTGTAATTATTATCGCCTATTCCATCTATCGGTACCGCGGGATGGCCCCTACCCTACCGTGTTATGGAAGAAAGGAGTATTATAATAATTAATAGATAACACGAGACTCCTTCATTAGTAAAATATCTAATCTGCTAATCGTTTGTCATTAAACTGTTTGTTTGCTTCCGGCATAATAGTTATAGTTTGTACAACTTCTTTTATGTAATAATAGTATTTACTTATCTGTCTAATTTTTAAAGACACTAAATTAATTTTGATATATAATATAAAATTGGTACTAAAACCTCCCGAAAAAATAATTAATGTATCTACATAGTGATGAAGTCCCTAAATTAGTTCAAATAAGCTGACAGAGAGTTCGATCGTTGACTCGTGCGATCGGAGTAATTTCAAATGTCAAATGAACTTCGTTCGGGTCGATATAATATATCATAGTGCACGTTTTCGTATAGGACTACCGATCGACCGAATCTCCGTTTTTGGTGTTTTCGAAGTAAAAACCCTGGTGCGTACGGAAAATAATGGGTGGAGACATTTATTACAAATACTCTTACTCACTCATCTCCGGCTTCGGTGTACGTCATTTTATAATGCCCCTCTTTGTCTAGGATCTCATCGCCTTTGCGCGCCATCAAGTCGGCCAGCAAGCGACGTTTCTCCGCCTCAGCTGCGTTCAGATCGATTCAATTAATTACAACATTCAAACACTAACGTTTTTACGTGTTAAGTATTATAAGTACATACCTATTTAAAATGAGAAAATAAATTTTGTTAGGATTTTTTTTAAAATACTTACTTATTTAAAAACATTTTCTCGTCTTCGTATAAAAATATAAAAAACAACTCAGTATGCCATAAAAACAACGACGCTTCGACACATGGAATATTTTAATCATTAATTATTATTCTTGTTACTGTTAAGTTTAAAAGTTAAAGTTTACTAAAGTTCAAAGATTTAACTTTAAGCAAAAAGGGTCCTTATTCTGCTTATTTTTTTGGTATTTGAGTCATAACTTTACCCATAGGCAGATTTGAAAACTAGAATAGATACTTAACCAGTCAGGTTAGATAAGGATTGTCCGAAGAAAGAAATTCAAAAGTTTTAAAAGTTAAGTTTGTTCTAAAAACATAATTCTCCTTGACCGTTATTAGGTACATAGAAGTAATTATGAAAATTTGATAATATATACTCTTATTTCTCACAAAGGACAATGCTCAAATTTGTATGAGCCGATGGCCGGCTATCAGTTTCTATGTATACGAATGATTTTTGTGTTTTAATCTTTGATAGCCATCAATTAATAACACCTAAAGGGAAGTTTCCAGTAACTCAGTATTTTGGAAAAAATGATTTAAAGTTAGCTTTTAATTACTCTGAAAAATTTTGTTTATTGTTTTTCGAAGTATTCTCTGCGACAATCGACAATACACTTTTTCATGCCATGAAACCATTGTGTGAAGCATTCAGCCCACCCTTCTTTAGGCACCTCCTCAACGGCCGTTTGGAAGGCCGCTACTGTCTGTTCTGCGTTCATAAAACGTATTCCCCTGAGTTTAAACTTAATTTTAGGGAATAAATAAAAATCACAGGACGCAAGGTCGGGACTGTATGACTGTATTACCCATTAACTACACATTTACAGTACTCAAAAATTGCTTCGTTTGCCTGGCAGAGTGAACTGGGGCATTGTCGTGATGGAGGATCATTCCGCTCCGTGGGTATCGTTTTTTGACTTTTTCCAAAACAGAAGGCAACTAGCTTTTCACATACCAGTCCGCAGTTACTGTTCTTTTACTTTCTAAAATTATAGTAGCAAAGTGACTCGATCTGGTAAAGAAGGAGGAAATCATCTTCTTTTCAGCACTCAGTCCTTTCTTCACTTTCGTCGGCAACTCTTCGAAAGGAAAGATCCACTGCGCAGATTGCCTCTTAGTTTCAGGCTCATAGCAGTAGATTCAGCTTTCATCACCTGTTAGTATATCAAAAACAGCATTTGATTGGCTATTGTAGAATTTTTCAAGCAGTTGAATTCGAATTTCGAGACACGTCCACGCCGCAGTGTTTTTAAGTTTCGCTCAAATTCTGAGGAATCCATCTAGCACAATGCTTCCATACCCGTAGGTGATCATGTAAAATAGTTTCAACTTGACTCATACCAATACGTTATGATGCACGTATCTGCTGATATGTCGTTCGTTTGTCTGCTTCAATCGTGACCCGCATAGTTTTGATGTTTTCCTCCATCACCGTAGTTGCGACTACATTCTCTAACATCGAAACTGAGGTGGGCACGACCACGTTTAAATTCACCGAACCAGTTATAAACAGTGGCACTGGATAAAGCTTCATCACTAAATGCTAACTTGAAGTCTCTCATATTTTTGTTTCTGGTTTACACCGCAACGAAGGTCATAAAAAATCTTGAACGAAAATGTTCTCTTGTTAAATTCATTTTTCCGCAAACACCTAATTTTTAAATTGCCACCAGAAATAAAAAACAATTGACAAGCAAATTCCATTTTCAAAATTCGAATATGTTTATTTTTTTCTATCGTCTGTACAGTAGCCACGTTCAAAGAACTTTTAGTTTGACCAATCGTGCAATTCAAATTAATACCTAAATGTAATTTTTTTAAAGCGAGTATCTCGGAAACTAGAAGCCGAGATCTGGACCCTTCTTGCTTGGAAGCCCACAAACGTTTCCTTCTTACAATGCAAATGTAAACTAATACTTACTTTCGGGAAACGGTGCCGCCAAGAACTTTGAAGTTTCATCAACGATTGCTACATGAAATACAATATATTATTCATTTAATTAATCACTTATACCGTTTAAATGTAATACGATTAGACCACGTTTATACCTGGCATATATTTTGCATGTTCAACTGATGGTTTCTTCTCAATAAGGGTAGTTAGTTTTCCTCTTACCCCTTCATATGCTCCTTTGTCTACCTTTTCGTTAAACAGACTTGGGGTAAGCTCAACCCTGTATGTGAAAATTCCAATTTAGAGTATATTTTTTTTATTAAGAAAGGAGGCGGATGGGCAAGCGGCCCAAGTGATGGTAAGTGGCTACCGCCGACCATGCATATCTGCAATAAAATCACAATTAGAATAATTTGTGATCAACATTTATCGACGAAGGTCTCTTTCGACTTTGAGATTTCAATTGTTCTTTTACTTCGTTTTGGAAAATTTTATTTGGAATCTTTCATTATTTTTTATTAAAAATAAACATTTCTGTGCGTTCTAAAATAGGGTCCCCCTTTAGGGTTTTTGCCCGTGGTCCGATCCATTATCCGATCAATCTGATCACTGGGAAGTCTTAATCCCGTTAAGTTTTAATCTTCACTGCTGGATGTAGGCCTCTCCCAAAGCACGCCGCACACAACCCCTCTGTCCTCTAGGATCCATTAAAGGATTCAAGTGGACTTTTAGTACACTCAGATTCAGAGTCGCAGTGTTTCAATTTAAGGATTTTTTTGTAGCTAAGCTGGCTAGGTAGATCTTACTTACGTTCCTACTAATTCATGTGTCAAAAGTCTTCTCAAATCGCTCAACGGTTTTCGATGGACAGCCAGTTTATTAAAATCCATTAATGGATCTGAATGTACCAAAAGTCCACTTGGATCACTCAACGGAACGTGTCAATGGATCCTAGTGGACGGAGGGCACACGAGTAGGCATGTGTAATTAGTATGTCTTGCAAATATACCTACATATATAACTTCTGATATGGACCACTACAAACGCCTCTGCAATGAATATCGCATTGTCATCGTTACGCTGTACGAGTAGGCATATTAAATAGAAATTAGCAAACCTCCGTGCTCCATCGTTGTGAGTCTGTTGGTAGCCTTGCAGGACGCCAAGAGGAGTGTCGCCTTCTTCCTTCATCTGTCGTATTAAATAGTCCAAAGCCTCACCTAATCATTAACAAAATTAATAATACGAAATATTTATTCATAGGGTCTAGGTATTACTCATCAAGGTACAGCCTATTTAGTTTCTAGCAGCTATGTGTTTCTTACAAAAACACATAGCTACTAGCTAATCTTGAATAACTAGGCAAGAGGTAAGTAGAAAGGTAAGAAGTAAGTTTACCTTTTTCGGCTCCAACCTTTGCTAAGTGTTTAGCAGCATCGCCCATTGTATCTAAAATAATGACATATAAACTATATATGCACACGACTTATGAAAGGGCGTGCAACAGCTTTTTCAAAAGTTGCAACCTGAGCCTGCGAAATGGCCCACAGTTTACATGCTAAGAGTAAGGGTCATGTTCAAAATATGGGAAAAGAGTGAGCGACTTACTGTGAGCAGGCAAACTGTGAACCATTCCACATACTCATTTCATATTCTTAAATATGTGCATAAATACGACGTTTTTTGCAAGGTGTTTGAAAAAATTTTAGTTTCGTAAGCTACTTACCACTTAAATCACTTATGATTGTTGGAGCTACTCTAGTGGGCACACCTTTCTTCAATTCAGAAGTAATCTGATGCTGTAGATCTTCGTATTTGGGATCCGCCTCTAAAGGACCTGCATACTTCAACCTAACATTGTTTAACAATATTTAATATAATTTACGTATACCTAATTTTAACTATTTACACGCTGTTTTATAGTCTTTTATTTACTATCACATCAAAGATCGGACCTTTTGGAATGAAACAACAAGCGACAATATTTCATTCCATTTATTTATTTCAAATAAATAACATTTTATTTATTTTACGCTGTTCTATCGCAAAAGTCTCGTTTTCACCAGAATCGGTATGTATAGTAGGTACCCATTCTCGTAAAAACGGGACTTAATAAAGTATGTACTTAAAACTATCAGAACTTGAACTAATATAATTGGATCACTCGTGTAATGACCAATTTCAGTTAATCCAAAACGACCAGGCAAAATGACTAATACGCAAAGCGACTAATACGCATAGGTAACGGCCAAACAATATTCCTAACTTTATTCTTTTAAATAATCAGGTAATCAAATATCAGAGTTGGAAAGACTTTCGCAAAAAGTTTGCCAACATGTATTGTATATGGATATATAGGTAGGAAAATTGCTTTAAATTACTTTTCCGGAATATTGATATATTATCGAATATAAAAAGAATATTATCGAAAAAAAAGTAAAAAATTACATCGTTTCTTACTTGAAACGACATCTACTTTGCACATAGGAATTAAAGTCCATTTGGTGGTAGATATTGGTCATTATGCGTTGAGTTCATTACGCGTATCTTAGAGGTCGTTACGCGTATAGGACGTTTTGCGCATTGATTAATTTTCCAATGTTTGTCATTGAGCCTACTAGTCATTGTGCGATTGATCCATAATTATCTATAGTTTAGACTGTTTGGTTATTCAATTTAATTGAATAAGTATTATTATTATTTGTAAGGATTCTTTATAATACATGAACTCGTGAACTTCTCTAAGATTATTAGGTTGAAGGAATATCTTATGTGTATTGAGTTTGTTATTTATATTAAAATAATTTTCCTTGTTAGCTATCGCAAACTGATAATATAATTAAAATATGATAAAATAATTAAATAATTGATTTAAGTCATGAATGTTATGATATACGGATTGGAAGTGTTTACTTACACCTCAGCTCCATCGGCATATGTTTGACCATATTGCTTGTATTTGAAAAGAGGTAGCGTTCCTAAAGATTTTTTAACTGCTGCTAAGAAGCTTAAAGGATATCGCTCACCAGCCACTCCACCTAGTTAATAGACAATTTGAATATTTTGTTATACATATAAGTAAACTTACCTAAAATTTTTAACAAACTTACTTCTCATTGCAACTGGCTGTGACAAATGCCTGGACGCGTCCTGAATTACACCTGTAATAAACAATTGTTTTAAGGTTTAATTACATACAGATTGATTTAATTAATTACAGAACTAATAAGAATTAAGCTCAATTAAATGCTATATGTATTTAATAGCCTGCCTAGCAAGAAACTGTAAAACTTTATCAAAATCTTTTACTCAGGTTTACTGTATGTATAAATGAAAATATAATTTTCATTATATTTTCATTAAATATATATTGTACAATTGTATTTATCAGTACCTATACTTTTAATACGTAATTAATATTAACACGGAAGTTTTCAGAAAATTTCAAACGACTGTTTTCATTGCTTTTTTAAACATCTACCTTTCTTCGGTTTCCTCCCGAGCAGAGCGTATATTAGCATAATATTAGCATGAAATGATTTATTTACTTTTCATAGCCATTTTGAGGGCAGGTGGCGTAATCTTCTCCATATCCGGGGTTAATTTGCTTTTAATATCATTTGCGACGTCTTTGACGGGCAAATAAGGAAGCAATAAGGGCGCCTCCTCGATTCTGTAGCAATATGCTTAATATTAACTATTAACCGAACTGTACCGTCATTCATAGCCTATATATAATATATAAATGAGAGAGACAATTAATTGTGTAGTCCTGTGGCGGTAATTTCGTAATATGTGAATTGCGTTCTACCCTCTCTTTAGTAGATTCCCCCACCGTTTCCTGCCAGGCAGCGAGCTGGCATCGTAATTAATATACGGCGAGACTCGCTTCATTGGCAATTAATTTCCGAAACTGTGCGGTCGTATTCAAGAAAAAACTCCAGGAGTGGCAAAAATCAGCAAGTATTCTGATTTCGTTCCTATTATTATTACCTACATTGATATAAGTATTAGCATACTTTGCCGTGAATTTCGCTCAGCACTTTCTACTTTTCATATTCATATTCTAAATTTATTTGCTAAAACATGGTGATAATAAGATGGAAAAAAATAACACAAGTTCTACATGTTCGTCATAAAAATGACATGCAAAATGTAAATGTAACATGCATAAATGAATTTAACATAATAAATCAATTTAAATAATAAGAATTACATAATTAATATGAGTTAGTATCGAAACTCAATCAATCAGAATTACAATGTCAAATGAAGTACTATAAAGTGAAGTGAAGTACAACAGAATGACTGCAATGAACAGTTATTACAATGGACCCTCTTTGATCGAGTTGCCTGAAATGCACCATCACTAGTGATGTACGCCTGGGAATGTTCCCCTTTCCACTGGAAATATTACCGGTGCACAAAAGTTGTCGACAATGTTGCCCAAAATTCCCAAGATATTTAAAAAAGTCTAAAAAATTCTTAATCATTGTGCGATTTAGGCGTACTGCTTCATAGTCGTCTTAACTTTTAGGCATATTGCTTCATAGTCACCTTGCCTTTTAGGCACACTGCTTCATAGTCATCTTGCCTTTTCGGCATACTGCTTCATTGGCATCTTGCGTTTCAGGCATGCTGCTTCATAGTCACCTTGCCTTTTAGGCATACTGCTTCATTGGCATCTTACCTTTTAAGCATGCGGCTTCCTGTATTTTAGGCAATTCGATCGAAAAGGAAAAATAGTACATAGATGTTATTTATCAACAAGACAAAAATAATAATAATAATAATGATTACCAACTAGAACCTTTAAAATAATCTCTATATTATTGTACATGTCATATTAGCAATATGAAATTTTTTCTGTTAGGTACTCTTATATTATTACTATTGTTATTGTAATTTTCGTTCCCGCCAAAAAGCAAAACCAAAGTCAAGGAAACTGTTTTTACTTTAAGATTTACTTTAAGAACACTTCAACTTTCTCTTTTGATTCGAGATAACAAGTTAATAGCTTCGTTCGCGGTAAGGATTCAGAACTGATTCGGAACTATACGCATGCGCAGTTCAAATAATGCCGTTCGCGGAACACACAGTTCAGAATTTCTAGTTACAGTTCTGCGTTCGCGGAACCGTCGAACTGGGTTCAGGATCGGTTCAGAATCAGTTCTATCAGTTCTATAACTTTGGCAAGAATCCGTAGTTCCAGACATGCGCAGTTTTTACCTAACGACATTTGACATACATGCTGCGGCTATATTCAGTTGGTTAGAAACTAATAAACTGGTTAAATAGTTAAATAAAATATAAATTTTATTAATTTATTAAGGGTTAAATAAAATATGGTTAGTTTTGTTTGTTGTTTATATAAATAAGTTTATATAATACTCTAATAAGAGTAATGTGTTTTGGTGGGTCCACTTAAATACTTGCCAACTTAGGGGTTTTCCCCCCAAATTTAGGGGGTAAATAAGTGGGATGGGTTTTTTTTAGGGGTTTTATATTTTATGGGTATTTTTAGGGATTTTTTGACTCTTCATATATTTTTTTGAATATATATTTTTCATATATTATGTGAAAGTATAGGCCCTGGGACAATCCAAACTATAATAGCTAATCATATTTATTTGTTGACCTAGCGACTTAACGACATCTAGTACAAATATATTACAACTACTCTGTGGTGACTGGTGGTTATTGTGCCTATGTGCCTATACATATGTACGTTGATTATTGTTTACTTGTTTAATTCGATTTGTTGTTGTACTGCTGTGCCGACAAGCAATTTGTTAATGATGCCTAAAGAAACTAAAAATAAAAAAATGTACAGAAAGAAGTACACGTAGATTTGGGAAACAGATCGAGATTTAAAAGGTAAAGAAATTTCATTGCATTTTTGTAATTTATATTTTTTCTTTTATTATATATTTTTTTAGGGGGATTTCTAAGTAATTGGGGCGATTTTGGGGGTTTTTGACTTAGGCTTTAGGGATAAATATTTTTGAGAGTTGGTAACACTGCCGATGACAGTAGATCGTACGCAGTTTGGTTCCGAAATCGTTCGCGGAAATAAAAATCACGAATCGGTCTATAACCGAGCATGCGCTCTACTACGATTCCAAATTAGTTCAGTACTAGTTCCGAATTAGTTCTGAATCCTTACCGCGAACAAAGCTATTATCATAATGCTGATTAATATTTTTGTAATAAGTTATTGTATATTAAGAGACTGTAAGTATATTGTATAAGTATGTATTATATTATATAAGTAAGTATATACAGTGCTTTCGAAAAGTAACGAATATATTCATTATATCTGAAATTGAGAGTTTTTAGAAAAAATCCTCTGACACGTCGATTTTGTTTTAAACAAAGACACCTTTTGACATACGACCCATATTTGTGACGTCATCGTTGTTCGAGATATGACGTCATCGATATATTTTTTAAATGGCAACCCCCAATTTTGGCCACGCCATTTGAAAGAGCGTGTCATTCTACGTACACATCGTCAATAATTATGGTATGATTACATTAGCGTGAGTATGTAGGTTAGACAAAAAAATGAAGAGAAACGATTTTAAATTTCAAAATACTAAATTTCAACAACTAAATTAAATGTTCAAATTGTGCACTGTTGGCTGCCTGACAGTAGCCAAGATGATTAATAAATTCGTTTTAAACATTGTCAATAACTTCAGGAGGTATACGATGTATCTCGTGACGAATTCTTGCTTTTAAATCTTCTAAATTCTCCGGTCTAGTAACGTATACTTTGCTTTTTAAGTATCCCCACAAGAAGTAATCTAGGGGTGTCAAATCTGGCGATCTGGCTGGCCACTCAATCGGCCCCCTTCTCCCTATCCAACGATTCGGGAACACCTCATCTAAATAAGCACGGACAGGTGCTGCATAATGGGGAGGTGCAGCATCTTGTTGAAAGAAAATGTCATTTCTCGGAAGATCACGTTCCTCTATATCTGGATATAAAGTTATACTCGTAAGTTCAGGAATAAGGTCGTCTCGAAGAAAATCCAAATATCTTGCACCAGTAAGGTTCACGTCAAAGAAATAGGGAGCCAGAATTCTTCCGTCGACTAAGCCGCACCACACATTCACTTTCTGAGGACGTTGAGTGTGATACTCCATCATCCATCGGGGATTCTCGGTAGCCCAATAACGGCAGTTTTGCCTATTGACATGGCCGTTCAAAACAAACGTAGCCTCGTCAGAAAAAATTACGTTTTTTACGAAATTATTAACATTAGTGCATAGCTCTTGCATTTGCTCGCAGAATTGATTTCGCCGATCAAAGTCGTCTTCAGATAGCTCATGAACAAGGCATACCTTATAAGGATGATACTTTGCTTTTTTCATAATTTTGTGAACTGTGGACGGTGCCATATTGAAATCAGAAGCCAATTGGTTAAGTGTTGAGTGATGATTTTCTTGTATTGCCAACAAAACGTTAAGTTGATCTTCTTCTGATTTTGAAGGTCGACCAGATTTAGGAAGATCACGAACATGCCCAAAGTTACGGTATTTAGACTTAATATTGCTTACCATGCTTTGGCTAATGGGAAGCCGATCAGGATGAGTTTCATTGAACAATTAAACTACTTCTTTTTGGGTGCGCATCCTGTCTCCAAATCCGATCATGCAAAGAATTTCAATTCGTTCTCGTTCAGTTAATTTAACCATTTTTTTATAAAATGACAAAAGTCGCTACTCAATAAACACTTCAAACACACTACTTTTGCCAAACAAAAGATAAGAACCAAAGAAATAACTCAAAAAAACAAAAAAAACTATGTACCGAAGTACGATTTCAAGTTTTTATCTGACAGCAATAAAAAAACATTCTCGGTCGCTAGGCTACTGTCAGGCAACCATAATTTTTGACGATGTGTACGTAGAATGACACGCTCTTTCAAATGGCGTGGCCGAAATTGGGGGTTGCCATTTAAAAAAAATGTCGATGACGTCATATCTCGAACAACGATGACGTCACAAATATGGGTCGTATGTCAAAAAGTGTCTTTATTTAAAACAAAATCGACGTGTCAGAGGATTTTTTCTAAAAACTCTCAATTTCAGAAATAATGAATATATTCGTTACTTTTCGAAAGCACTGTATTAAGTATATGTATTAAAGAGAGGTTAGAACGCAGTGAAATATCACGAAATTACCCCCTCGGGACTAGAAAACTAAATAGTCTATCACATTTATAGGTTTTGAATAAGGTTAAATAAGCGTGTGATTGTAAGGTACATAGGGTGAGTAGGTAAATTTTGAAATATTCAAAGTTCAGAAAGAAAACTCATTTAAGCTGTTTTTAAAACATCATTTATTTGAAATTCCAATTCCGAAAGCCATTTAGTCATAACGAAAATAATAAAAATGTTGTACCTATTCACTGTTTTATTGCATTTCGTGCGCTTTTCTTTGCAACAATGAAATTCGAACGAGAACATCTTCGTACAATGATGTTATACGATTTTAAAGTCGGTTTAAATGAAAATGAGTGTAAAGATAGTATTAGTATCAGCTTTTGGGGACTTCGCACCGTCCCGTGCAACAATTTAATGGTTTTCTCAATTTAAATAAGGAAAACTGGAGATGAGAGTTGGATCTATCAGTATGATCCATTAACTAAGCGGGAATCAACGGTTTGGATGTTTCCAGACGAAAAGCCTTCCAGAAAGATCAAACGTGGGCTCAGTGTAGGCAAAAAAAAGATTTCTTTAGACGCTCAAACAACTATTAATGCTCAATGGTACAGTGAAATGTGTTTACAATGTATTCGATGTGTTAAATCAAAAACGTCCTAAAACAGGTATGAGAGGGCTTTTCTTGCATCATGAGCATGACAATGCAACCATCTCACAAAGCAAAACTTACCTAAGAGTTTTTGAAGGCCACAGAGATCCAAGAATTGAGCCACCACCCTCCTTATAACCCTGATTTACCTCCATGCGACTTCTTTCTCTTTCCAAAAGTGAAGCTTGGACTCGTTGGCATTCTCTTCGACAGTCTCGAGGACGCTCGGAATGCTTTTATGACAGCTATTGAGGACCTCGCTAAAGAAGAGTATCGCGAGTTCTCTAACTCTTAGTTTAGACGAATGACTCGCTGTATATGGAGGTAATGGAGTGTATTTTGAGAAGTTGTAATAAAAATTGCATTGTAACCCAAATATATTTTTTATATATCTAAATTTACCTTATCTCCCACGTAAAACGCTGATTACGTAAGACAAGTTCTGTGTTTGAAATTTTAAGTACCTACATTAGAAAAAAAGAACAAAGAATAATACGTACTCGTGAGCACCTGCGCCATTGTTCATAGAATAATTATTTCTTTCAACAAGTTCTTTGCTAGGATTTGCATTCATAGTTTTCAGTAACAGTTTGAGAGCTTTATCTGAAAAAAGAATAAAAAAGTTTGTATTAAATATAAATATGAAAACTTGTAGGTTTACATATTTATATTTAATATCAGTAGATAGGCAATACATTACCAATCAGGTGACGCATACTAACCCCTGTCACGGATATAAGCGGATAAATAATTGCCACACCGCGCAATCACCTCTGGAAAAAGATAAAACCCATTACTCCATTACCAGTGTTTTTGTATTTTTTTCTTCTAATCTAACACTACAGCTTTATAGAAGTTTATCGAGGTGTGAAATAAGGTTCTACTCCTCAATATTTATGAATAACATCTACATAATAAAGTCAAGTGAACCTTTCGCGAAACTCGAAATAATGGATTTTGTGTTATTGGCATTTATTAGTTGATGACAAATTTGACAGAATCTCAGAAAAAATTAATGGTTGCAGAAAAAGATTAGTAAAATTTGCATCTCAATAAACGCAGAATCATGGATGGAGCACATGATTTTAGGATTGCTTAGGTGGTCGTCAAATTCATCACTCGTCTAATTTACTCGTAGACGTAAATTAGTCTAATTTCTAATTTAGGTACGTCTAATTTTCGTTACTCGTTAGTCAGTCGTCTAATTCTGGACTTGTCTAATGTTTGTTCAGTCGCCGATCTCCTTTTTACTTAATAAATAGTTTTGAGGAAATCTTCGTTTACAAGGGAAATTAAAAAAAAAGAATATTGCGATAATCTTAAGAAACTTCAGTCATTAGGTTCTCCAACCATTTCCATGGAATAAATTCGTGAGAAATTCCTGCTACTTGTTTAATTTTTTTAATGCCTTTTAATTTTTATCACATTTTATTCATTAGAAAGGTTCGTTACAGTCGCTGTAACATACAATTTATTTTAATTGCTCAAGTTGAGTTTTATTCCTTAGTTAAATATGAATGGTTGTGACCAAGATGTTGATTCGCCAACATATACGTTGTTGGATATTAAATAATTGTATTTTTAACAGAAGGTTGTTTAACCACCTAAACGAATCGATTTCAGACTTCGGGAAAGTTTCGGTTACAGCCTATATACCTACATGTAACTAAGTTCTTTAAATTAAACAAAATTCTTTCAAAAATTAAAAAAAAAAAAGTAAAAATAAGAAGATATACCAATTACAATAAATAACAATCTGTCTATATTAGGTAAGTAAATTTTGGCGCAGGAGATCGAATTAAATTTTTATTAAGAATAAAAAAAATAGTATTCACCAGACATGTCTCTTTGTAGTGCTTTAGGAGTACCAACATCAACAGCACTGTGCAATGCTTTTACAAAAATGGGAGCTGTTGCAGGATCCGGATCACTAGATGACAGACCTGGTGCCGATTTCAATCTAAGTGAAAAAATATGGTTTTGGTGATATGCTTAATGGTTACTGTTGAATGATACACATTTTTTATCATTTTGTTATTAATAATTTGCCCCCTTGTATGTAATAGTGAATCTTGCGGAAGATCGTGTCATAGCAAGTTTTAAGGGACACCTACATCCAACAGTAGAGAGACAGACATAGGTAAGCTGATGGTATGATATCACCATAATAAAAAAAATATGCTAACATGTATGCAGTGGCGTATTTAGCGGAGAGTGCTGGGAAGTCAGTAAAATTATCTGAACCACGCCTTTCTAATTCTTTGATCAGAATGTCGAATGCCGGACCACGTTCAACTATAACAAGCATTTTAAAAAATCGTTAATTACTAATATTTGTACAAATATATTACGAAAATATTGGCCATCGGCTAATCGGAAACACCCGAACGAGTCATCCACGTCTATGAATTACCGCACCTTTATATGCATACTTTATTACTTTATTGTAGTGCTTCCGGATTAGCTGATGGTCAGTGTTTTCGTAATGTATCTGTACATACATGCTATATAAGCTTACTCATCTTAAAAACTATCAAATATGAACTTAGTTGTTTAATTATCAAACACGCTAATGAATCGTACTGTAGTTTCTAATGGTTTGTAGTTTCTGACGTTGCTAATAGAACAATAACATAGACCTCGTGTGCACGACAGCAAAAATTAAAACAAGGAATATATGTAGGTATAGACATACAAATTATTCTGTATGAATAAAAGAGGTGCAGTGTCGTACAATCATACATATTTTAGATACGGTTTTATTTATTGATTACTTATGTAATATACTTACTTTCGTCGATAGCACTCTGCGATAGATACTGCGAACATAGATCCAATGTTTCTATAAACATGATATAACATTCAATATTTTGAGGAAAATAATTATATCTGCCAATTTTATTTACTTAATTATACCTTTCATGTCTGTTTTCAAATCATCTGGTATTTTATCAGCCACCAATTGCGAAAGTTTTGAATGTATTTCTTGAGATAAATTGGGATCATCGTGATCGCTCTCCAGCCCTTTCGCTTTCTCTAGACTAAAACAATTAATGGTTTACTGAACGAAAACAACCTAAAGCTTTAATATCTAACAATTAAATCTAGACATTTACATAACTGTGTAATATATTGCTCGTTACAATATACGAAACTCACTCTGTCGCAGCTTTGCCGTACGTCCTTCTAGCTTTCTCTTTCTGATACAGTTGTTCATTAGTTTTACCATGCATTGCTTTTACTAAAATTCTAAATGCTGGACCTTTATCCTCTGTATAACAGTAAACATAATCAATATTACTGTTTCAATTTTCAAATAAACTAACAGTTAAAATTTGACTTACTGTTATATTCGGCATGTTGCGCCAGGTAATTTGAGCAAATATCGATTATTTCTAAAAAAGATTAAGAATTATCACTTCTGTTGATGAAGAATAATATTATACTATTTCCATTTCTTTATTTTCTCGATGACAGTTCTAATTTGATAGTTGTAGTGTTGTGACCAAATAAGTAATGATATCGATGGCATATATTTATTATATTTTGAACAAAGACAAATACAACAAAAACATTCAAATATATTTTTTCAAGGTGAGAACACTCAATGGTCCACCGCCATTTTGTGTTTGTTTTAATCTGTCACTCGCAACAAGACGGTCGTGCTAGTCACTACATTTCTGTTCGCTGAATTTTTTCACATTATCCATACGTTACGTTGTGTATTTTGTGTTCCTCCGTGTTGATTGCTGCCCAGCTGTCAAATATCAAAATGCCGAAAGGATCTGTTCTGAAAAGGCAGGCGAGAGAACTGGTGATCAAGGTTCGTAATTACTTTGAAGCAGAGTATCAAAATGGTGGCCCGCTATTACCACTGTCGCAAGTGCGAGAGCGTGTTGCGGCCGCATTAGGAATTAGTAGACCTACTGTTTCAAAAATTACTACCGAAGCTTACGGTACAAGCGGCATGCAGGAAAATAAGCTTCGTACGCCGAAGAAAAAACGCCAACCACGTCGTGTGACATCGGTTGACAACTTCGACGCTGACGCTATTCGCCGTCATATATATGACTATTACTTGCGCAAAGAAATTACAACACTTAAAAAACTTGTTGTTTCTTTACGTGAATGTGGTTTGTTCCATGGCCAAAAATCGTCATTAAGCTTGGTTTTGAAAGAAATTGGATTTTGTTATAAAAAATCGGACAAACGTAAAATATTGATGGAGCGTCACGACGTTGCTATGGCTCGCTGCGAATTTTTGAGCGAAGCCAAAAAGATATCAGATTGATCAAATGTTATTTTCACTGACGAGACTTGGTTAAATGCAAACCACACAGTATCTAAGAACTGGACTGACGACACCGTCGCTTCCACTAGTTCAGTGCCAATGGGAAAAGGTTAACGCCTCATCATATGCCATGCAGGGTCTACGAAAGGATTCATGTCAGATGCTTTACTGGCCTTTAAATCCAAGAAAACCGTGGACTACCACGAAGAAATGAACACGGAGATTTACGAAGGATGGTTTAAAGAAATGGTGCAATCTCTGGAAGAACCGTCGATAATTATTATGGACAACGCTACATATTACTCCAGACAAATTGATAAAATGCCGACGCAGGCCAATAAAAAACAAGAGATAATTGACTGGCTCCAACGTCATGGCGAAAATGTGGATAATACTTTATTAAAAGTACAATTAGTGAATATTTTAAAATCGAAAAAAAGCCTCCCTAAAAGATATGTTATCGACGAAATAGCTGCCGAATGTGGTCATTGGGTTCTTCGACTTCCGCCGTATCATTGCCAGTACAATGCTATAGTACTAATATGGGCACAAATCAAAGGACACGCCGCTCGAAACAATACCCATCCCCCTTTTACGGCAAACAAGATGTTAGATTTATTAAAAAATGCATGTGCGGAAGTAACTGCCGAAAACTGGGAAAAAATTGTGAGAAGAACCCAAAACATTATAGCGTCGGATTGGGAAATTCATGTGGCATTCGATAATATAGAAGTACAGGAACTTATAATAAATGTTGGGGAGAGCTCATCGAGTGACAGTGACGATTCATCAGATTTTGATTAAAATAAATAAATAAAGATTACCTGTCATTATAATTATATCGTTTCATTGTCGAGTACCTACCTATACCTACTTATTTTACAACAGCTTCGAAAATTTTAAAGAAGTTGGCATTATCAATCAAGAATTAACACGTGTAACATCTTGTAATGAAATATAATATTAGTTAATAAATTTGTACAAAAGTATCCGGCAGTAGTTTAGTTTCTTACATTTTGTAAAAAAATATCGGATCTGTTATCGTGTTACGTTTATCGATAGGTCATGATATATATATATCATGATTTTATGTGGAATTATGAAACAAGATGACTGTATTTTCATTACAATAAATGAAAACTAATTTAATAGTAATAAAAACCGCCAGTAATGTAATGATTAAAAAAAATCGTATGTTCTAGTAGTCGATTTTGATTGTAACATTTCCAAGTTATTATAATAAAAACACAGTCGATCGACTAACTACATCCCTAAAATTGCTTTCTGGCTGACGTGACCTTGTTAATGAAATATGACGTCTCGGTGCCTAATTTTTGTTCGGAGTTTTAGGCGTTGACGCTAGAACAAAGTTATATCGACCACTGTGTGTGAGCTGTCATCGAGAAAATAAAGAAATGGAAATAGTATAATAGCTATTGACTTAAGCAAATTATCGTTCAATACGTGTGCAATAAATACCTTTCATATGAGTCGCAATTTTACTCGGAGTGTGTGGCTTAACAGTCTCTGTAAGGTCGCTCTTAAGTTTATTGGCCAAAGTTGTAATGAACTCTGTAGCTTCAAAATCTGGCGCCTGCTTTAACCTATATTATAATAACGCCTTAAATAAAATAACAAATTGATGCATTTATTATAAGTAAAGTAATATTTTTTCTTACTCGTCAGCTCCTTTCGTATATGTTTGTAAAAATTTTCCATGTGAGAGAAGTTGTTCATCTCCTTTTTTGTACATTGAATCCGTTAAAATCATAAACGCTTCTAGCATTTCTCCTATAAATGTAATATTTATCATGTTTATTATATTTATCGTTTTTTGAAATCAAAATGATTAGAAAACTTCAATTTTAAATATTACAGTACCTGTAAACTTCAAATAGGCTGGTTGTGCTGAAATATAATAGTTGAACTTACTTATATCATATGTCACAATAATATAAAGATTTGTCACTTTTTCACTCTTAAACTTTAATAATACTTACGTCCTTTTAGCAAACCACCCTGTGAAATAAAGAAACAAATATATAAATATACCTATTACATATGTTTATATGATTAAAATTTTATTAATCAAACGGAATTATTTTAGAGAGAGAGAGAGAGCGAAGAAAAATAAACCATAGATAGTAATTAAAGGTCCCATCATGAACGCGCACCACAGTAAGATTATACACTCGTTGTAGGTTCTGCTAATTAATTTGTAAGATTAAAAGCAATTGTAGTACGTAGAACGTTGGTACGTCCTATTTTATTCAGATGCGTCCTTTATCTATTGTAAACCATCCTTCATTCTCCACTTTACAAACAACAAATGAACACGATTGGTCATAGGACTAGACTATTAGCTATCAGAAAATTTTATAGGAAAATGAAGAAAGATTTATATTTTAACCGATACTCGTAGAAAGAAAATGTTACCTCTTTTCAGCCGTGTTCACTTGTAATGTGAAGTTGTGTGTGTTAAATTGTGTGTTAAATAAGTAGGTATTATTCAAACTAGAGCATATTTAATAATGTTACTATATTTTTTTATCTTTAAAGTAGAACAAATATTTTATCATTAAGAAGCTTATCGTTTCATGCTCTGCGTTTTCATCAAGATTAATTGGAACAAAATTTTCAGGTTGGAGCAGTTGGTTCAGGTCGGTTTATAAAAGAGTTTTCAGGGACTGTTTCTAAATTAGGAACAAAGTGATGTATACTGCATGTATTCCTTTCCGATATCATTTGTGTTGATCGCAGCTTCAAACGGTCATCCTAAGGAAGTAAAATCGTTATAAAGGAATATAAGAGTAGTATATTAGTAATAACATTTAAAAAGAAAAGAATTACACTGTACTTACGCCGGCCATCATATTTAGAAAGTCGTCTGTGAAACCAGCGTCACCGCCAGCAGCATCCGCTAATAAGACGTCTGAAATGAAGAAAACAGTAAGTTGTAGATACCTACTTATTTACGTTTAAATTTTCTGACCACAGAAAACCCAGGGGCAATGGTTAATAATAAATTATTTTTTTTTCATGAATTTAATTTAGCCTTACTGGTTAATTATGCCAAAAATTCCCATACAAGAATCTTCACTTACAGCAAAGCGTTTTAATATCTGGCAGATAGAGACGACAACCGACATTCGATTTGGTCTTTGGTTATGCGAGCTGTGGTTCATCGTTCATTCTATTGAGTACTTTCAGACTTAACTGCCACATGAGGTGGGTGTCATCAGATCGCTATTAACGTTAACCAAGTGAAATTGACAATATCAGAAGAAGACGTAATGAAAACTTTTGCGAAACAAATTAGCATATGTTTGTGACGTTTGAGAATGGGAATAAAAATTTAATTAAAAAATATTGTGCTCATTTTATAATTAAATGTCCAGCAGAAAATAATGAATGGGCAGCAAATCGAATGGCAGCAAATTTAATGGTAGATTAAGTTTAGATTCTCTGGTTACAATAAAGATATAGGAGACCCGCGTCGATGTGATGATGACAATCTTAGTATTAATTATTTAGTTTAGTTATTCAAAATAGTTTGTAGGTACCTACTGTTGATCATCATTTGCTGTTCATTTAGTATTTCTTTTTGCTGGTCCGTTTAAACGCAAGAATTTTATAATGTCGAGATCGTACCTAAGTACCTTAAATACTCGTTAGGGTTTGGGTGTTAGTCCGGAAGTGGGACTTCTAGAGGTCGGCGATATACCCTGCTGCGAAATCGGCTCAGAAGCTGTTGGCGAACCCGGCGCTGAATCTGGTTTTGATTCATTGGTTGGTGACACTGGTGCGGTTTTCGTAGCGCCATGCGTGGCCGGCGTAATCGTTCCTGGCGTGGCCGTATCTGGCGTGTCCTGCGTTCCCGGAACTGACTGTGTGGATACCGACGGCGTTGTGGCAGATGATGGGGAACCGTCGTCCGATTTCGCCGTTGCATCTTCATAGCTCCTTTCCACTTCTTCAGTAAAAAAATTAAATATTTACCACCAATTTATGCAGAGATGTTACCTTCAATAAAAGTGGGATTAGGTGCAAACGGTAAAATAGATAAGTTTGCATGCTTGCAACTTTGTTTACAGACCAGATTCTCAACCAACTGACTTGACATCGATGGAATTCCTAAGAGGATGTTTAAAAGCCTTCCGATCAATCTGATCGCATTTCTTGTGGCTATTTACAATGTTGCAATGAAACATCACCTCTTTCCAGCTATTTGGAAAGAAGCCGTCGTTATCGGCATTCCTAAATCGGGTAAACACCGCTCAGAATTCTTTAGTTATAGACCCATTAGCCTTTTGAATACAATGGCTAAAATCTACGAAATAATTCTCCTTTCTCGCCTATCGGGTCACATCAACTCAAAAGGGCTACTCATCGATGAAGAGTTCGGCTTTGGAGCCAACCACTCTTGTGTCCAACAGGTGCACCAAATAACGGAGCACATCCTCACAGGTCTCAATCAAAAGAGACCCTTCAAGACCCTAATTGTCTTCTTCGACGTGGCGAAGGCTTTTTATAAGGTGTAGCACAACGGTTTAATCTATAAACTGTACCAATTCGAGGCGCCTAAAAGTTTTATTCTCATCATTCGAGGCTATCTTACCAATAGCACTTTTCGCTACAGAATCGAAGGCACTCTGTTCAGCCCCAACCCTATCAGAGCTGGGGTCCTTCAGAGCTCCGGACTAGCATCCACGCTCTAGTCCCTCTACACCATTGAGATCCCCCTCACCCATGGAATAGAGCTTACCCTTTTTGCAGATGACACCGCCCTCTTCGCCTTAGATAGGAACCTACGAAATATTTCTCTACGCCTCCAACGCGCAGTCGCAGTCGCGCAGGCGAGAGGTTTTCACAAACCACCTCACGGTTTCTCCACCTCACGGTGGAGGATAGAGATTAACCCGGAGAAAAGTGCAGCCATATTATGGGACGTACTCAGGTTTTGTACAATGCCAGCTTATTTCTAAGCGACATTTTACTTCTCCCGCCTATGAGGGAGTTGAGGCGACCAAGAATAAAGGCGACTCGGTTCCGTACTATTTCTTTATGTGTTATTGGAAGGTCAGTCGATGGTCAAGAGCAACTTCGAGATATTTGGTCTTCCTAACCGAAGGGATATTTTGACCGCAAAGGAATATGAAGAGTGGGCAGAGGAGTGCCACCGATGGGAAAAGGGAGTCCCTAGGCTCGTTGCTACACATTTTTTGCTCCTGGCTGAGCGCCTTCTGCGCTCGCCCTAAATTGCACATGTCCGGTACCTCTCGAAATGCCATTAGGGCCACAAGAATTTAGCCATTCCGAAAAAAAATCAACTAACTGAGCTATGGAAGCTATGAGTGCCGTCAGTAAAATTCGCTTACACATTCAGTGAGTCAGTTAACGTCGTATTTGTCATGTGTATGGTACACGTATGTTGTTGTACGGAGTGAGCAAGGCCAGTTGCCTGCAAACTTATCTATATTGCCGTCTGTACAGATGGTCACAACGTTCATGGTGATCGGGGAATGAGGTGTGCGCGAGGTGGGCACCTTCGCACTCTCTCGTTTCTCCACTTGTGGCACCCACGCGTTAGTACTAACGGCAGCACAGTTCTTCCACTACCGTTCATGTCTATACATTGAACTAGCAAGGAGTAAAATCAAGAGGATTGTCGGAGAACATAACGTGCATGCAGATATATCGTCCAAAATTTTTCTAGATTTGACTAGATGCTATTTCTCAAGTAAATAGAAATGACTGGGAAAGTTATTTGAGACAATATGTTATATCTGTTGAAGAGCAATATTGGAAGAATGATGAAATAATGGAAAACACAATAAACAAATTTATTATACAACTGGGAGGCAATGAAAGCGACGATGACAGTAGTGAAAATTCTGAGGTTCCAGTTCCGATTCAGACTCCGATTAATAATATTCTGTTACTATGTAAGTTTAGATATTAATAAAAACAAACGTATTTTTAAATTTTTTTTGTTTTTATTTGTTATCGATATGTTAATCTGGACGAGCGTGCCGCGCTAGCCGTATTCCTTGCGCCCGCCACGAACGTAGTCCCCAACTGTACGTACGGGATTAATGGAACAGATACGGTTTGAATTTAGTTACAATTGTTCGAATATGGTAAAAGGTTATCACACTTTTCTTAGATTGTACAATTCTACTATATATTAAAAAGATCTCTTTACAAATTAAAAATAATTTCCACGAACAATTGTCACAATTTCAAACCATCTGCGACTTACCTTCAAATTGTTTATACATGACGATTACCGACTTGAAAGTGATGACAATTGTTCCTGTTTTGGATGAGTTTAAAAAAAATCTAAGGAGACTTACCTTCATTTTCATCAAAGTCCATCATCAACATGCGGTCGTCAGATTCCGAGAGTATTTCATCGATCCAAACTGCGACCTGATAAAAAAAAATAAAAGGATTTTCAAAATATACGACAAATGACATGCAAGAACGAGTAGTTTTAGTATCTAGCAACAAAAAACGAAGCAAAGCATAAATTAGTATAGATAGTTCATAATCATTTACCTTATCCGATATCTCCATCAAATGACGAGCTCTTGGATGGGTGCAGCGACGCGATGGTGTCTTCATGTGCATAAATCCACAAAACTCACTAAGGACTATGTTTGATAATCTTAACATCCTGCAATTACAAAAGAAAACATAAATATAAGATAATATATGTAAAATAAATCCCCCAAAACGTATTTGTCCGTATGTTCGCGATAAACTCGAAGATTAACGTATTTTAATGCAGTTTGCAACATCCTAATATTTGATGAATTGTACCATATTTATACACTAGCCTAGATAATCGCAATAGTAAGTTTAAAATTGCATTTCATTCCTTTGAAGTCGAGGTTAATCGTTTATCTTGAATAAAATGCTTTTAAAATTGCAAAGTGTAAACGTTGAAATCTTTTATATGACAAAAGCTCATTAATTCGACATCTTTTAATTTTATTACAAAAAATAATAATTTTCATGTTTAATGAATTACACATTACTGAATGTTGTCAATGCTTTGTCGATTTGCCTATTCACCTTTAGGCATTTTTTGATTAATTGAATAGACATATTCATTTGAGTATTGACGACATAATACCAGTATTTAGAATTGTGTCCGCATGCTCAGCCGTATTCATGGCATAGAAAATTTATCTAACGCGAAATGTTAATTTATCGAGAGGTCCATTTTCATAATATTTGATAAAAATGGACCTCTCAGCTCAGGTGGTGAGAATAAAAAGTTTAGGGCTGGACGTAGACGATAGGAGTAGTATTCTTACTGAAGAAATACTAGGTTGATCAATATATTTTTGGAAAAGTATTGAAACTTTAGGAAACCACGCATTGATACCATGCAAGTGTTTTTTTATTGGTAAAAAGGTGAAAATACTAGGAGCTAGGACTGGAGAATATGGCGGATGCTGCATCAACAGAAACTCAGCAGAAACAGAAACTCTATTTTTTTAATTTTTTGGCACTGACTACTACTGAATTTGAGATTCGAATGAAATAGAATGCATTCCTATAATTTAATGTAAAGTATTCGATTCCAGAAACTTATTGATCAACCTAGTAATTAATACTGACATGAACATATTCTGGTGTGATCAAAAATCACTCGTCTTTTTAGAAGTCTATGTGAATTTCGAATACTATTTCAGTAATTCCAATATTTAACTAGCCATTCCAGTCGTTACCCCTAGATTTAATATGTAAGACTAATATGCAATCTAAAAGGATAAGACGAAAATAAATAATATACCGATATATTATATGTGAAAAGTTTCGTGAACCAGTCTCACCCATCAGCTAAAGCATAACGTCCGGGCCTAGATAGCTTCTGCTGAATGCCTCTGGCAAACGCTACTGTTGCGTTTCGCGCCCACATGAAACGTTTGTCGCCGCACATGGCATACACGTCTTTCTTTATTTCATTTATACGCGATCTATGGAAGAAAACTATTTTGCAGATACAACTACGAAAGATTACAATATACAGACTTTTAATCAAAAAGAGAGTAGGGGAGTAGGAATTCACTTTGTAGGGGGGAGTGCACGTGCATTCCCACAGCCGCTGGGCGCACTCCACTGGCTGCGTTACCCCTCTCTCACAGAAGACTACATTGAAATTCACTGCATTTCCTATTTTATCGTATTTCTCCAATGTACGTACGTGTTTCGGTAGTGAGAGAGATATGCCAGAGCCCATTCCCATCCCATCCTATCCTTCCCCATTTTCCCAACCCTGTCTCCCAATCCATTCTTTAATCTGCAAATGTAGGTCATTCTGGACTGATGTTGACAAAAATTGCGGATGTTTATCGACGACAGTATCCACTTACCATCAGGTGGACTGTATGCTCGTTTGCCGCCTTTTTTCTATAAAAAATGGAGAAAATGTCTAGTTGTCGGGATATTTACACTTTTTATAAAGTTGGGTAAAAAACAAAAGTTTTCGTTTAAAATAGATTTAAATTGTGGGCTTTAATAATGATAGTTTATTAATATTCAAAGTGTTCTTTTTGCGTAATCTTTGTGATAATCAAATAAAAGTATAGGACTGCATTTTTCCTGTGCATCCAAGTCATCTTATGTCCAACTCTATTATCACTTTATGGAGCGATTTCTTTTACTTCGATGGGATTGACGGGATGCATTTTGAATTGTTTTGACTTTGAATTATGAAGAAAACTCGACACTGCCACAATATGACAATTGCGCTATCACCGTATAAGAAAATAAAAGAAAAACAACGATTTATTTTCCGAAATAACGTAAATCAGGCCATCGTGCGTGAGACCTGACGGGTATACTTGATACATACTTGGCCGCCTTCTTATTTGCCTTCCGCATATTAATAAAGTATTCATAAGCTTGATCCGGCTTGAAGGGCTGATCTGCTTCCAACATGGACCGTAGACGTGATATCTAAGAACAATCAAATAATAGTAAATATGAGTAAATGCAGTTTATCCAGCTCCCTGCAACGTGTTACGATCAGAATGCCAATGTACGAGTAGCAATTCCTCTAATTCGCACAACGTCAAATGAAAAATTATGATGAAGGATTTTATTCAATATTCTTGTTATACGTCCAACCAGTACTGTTTAAATCAAAAGGTCCTATATTTTCATTTACCAGCTTTTTTTACTTCCCTTTTATTTGTTTTAACTGTTACTTTTTCTGCGAATGCTTCCTTCAAATAAAGACTTTTTAATTTATGGTCATGCTACTTCTCTTCTTTTTTAAGGCATGTAGAAATGGGAATAAAGTAGGTTTTGGCTTCACACGCGCAAACCTACAAGTACGATACCATTCCTCTAAAGGATTATTGGTTCAATTATTTTCATATCGAAATTTGTACCTACTTATATCGCATAATATAGATATTTAATTATTTTTGTAACTACGTAAATATCTAGGCGTTTTGCGAGTTAAATCTTTCGCTAATTAGACCTTTTAGGACATTCAGCATACTTAGACTTTCAGCGACATGGAATTTGTGCGATTTGCTAAATAGACGTGCGAGTTAGTCGATTTGCTAAATAGACGTGCGAGTTAGGCGATTTGCTAAATAGACGTTGTGTGAATTAGACGATTTGCTACATAGGCATTTTGATCGTAACACTCTACAACATGGACATAACATAGGTCTATGTTGTGGGGTAATATTGTACCTGTAACATTTTACATAGATTAGACTAGTAGTAATGTAAGTAAATAAAATCTGATGTCAGTGAGGACAACCGAAATATTTTACCTATAATTCTCATTGTCCCCACCAGTGGGGATTATCAGTGAACACAACGGTACCAAATCAAACTAAATACGATATCTGTACAAAATTCGGAACCGTATTATTTACCTTACTATAGATATTATGCCCTGGTACTTTGTTATCTAACAATAAAGAAACAAGAATCGGCCGGTATAATGATGTTTCTTCACTTTAGGGTCTAACACAGTCTTACAACTGGTTCGTATGTGCTGCAGGAAATCGGATACCTTACTACATCTTGCCATTACCCCGTTTTGTCTCTGTTGGTCCAATTCGCAAAACGTCCAATGGTCTAAAAACGTCAAATACGCGGTTAGTCCAATTCGCGGATGGTCCAATTTACGTTAAATGTAACGCTTTGTAAATAATATATTGTTTTAGATTTATTTATTTTGGAACTAAAGGAAACTCTTTAAAATATGCAGTATATAACTCTTAAGTAAGTGATTCAGTGAAAAGAAATTTAATGAAACGAGAAGTTACAAAAAATAAAACATCTATCTAAATAATAAGGGAATATAATAAATGGAATAAATAAATCTAAAATTATAATCTATTATTCGTAAAGCATTACATTTAACATAAATTGGACCCGCCGCGAATTGGACCACCCGCCAATTGGGCCATCTGCGAATTGTTACCGCGAATTGGACTAACCGCAAATTGGATGTTCGAATGTTTCGCGAATTTGAATCGCTGGGACTAATCATCGATATGCGAATGGACTAGATGACACATCATACGTTCTTATCAAAGAAACCTGGTTGGCAACTTCTAGGGGCGTGATGCAAATGAGGAGGGGTTCATTAAAAAGTCAAATTTGAAACTTAAGTAATAACAATGTTCAAAATACAAATGAATTAAAGAATTCGAGAGCTACTGAGCATAGAACACTGTTTTCATTAGACTCTAACGTATCTGCCCTCGAGTGCTTGTATAAGATATCTTGTACGTATTCTCAAGTCAATGATAGAAATAAACTCCCACAAGTCTAGGCACCATACAGGTGGGTACATCAGAAGTTAATTGAGGCATTTTTAACGAACTTTAATCTATTATTGTGAATATGTGATATTTTTATATGCTCACGTTGACACGTTTTCATAAGGGGTGTTTCTATGAATTGGCAAACTACCATAAATTATTTCAAGAAAAACTAACCGTCTCCGGCGACAAAATATCGGCATAATCCCGCCATAGACCGATGACATTACGTTTATTAGGTTTCGCTATCCGCTCCAAGCGATCAGTGAGCACGGCGCCGTGTCTCCGCATGCAACGGATGTGCGCTCTCAGGGCACGCTTCTTCATTTTCATGAGGCCGGCTTTTGCACCCCTATAAATAATGCTTAAAATAAGTTTTTTCAGTATCGAGAGTGGAATTGATCCTACCAGTTTTTACAATAGGTTTTTTTTAATATAATTTATTGCTTATATCTAGTATATATTTTATTCTACGCGCAGTTGCATTCTAATGAGCGCTACGAATGTTTTAGATAGAATAACAAATCTTTACATGTTTGTAACTTTAGATTAGGAATAAGAGACACGCCTCCTCTGCTCTCCTTCACAAAGGATCAACATTTATTCGAGTTCTTGTTTAAAGAACTTTCGACATTGAGGATATGTGTAGAATAAGGTTTTCTAATAGCGCGATTAAACCTTTTGTTACACAGTTTGAGTTTTAAAAGATCCCTTGGGTTTTTGTACTTTTTTTATCTGTCTATTTTTTCTTTTTCTACTTTTAATTTAATTAGCTAGTTTGTTAACGAAATTAGGTATTTACGATTGCGTGAATTTGTTTTAGATACCGTAGTGTTAATTATTGAGCTTAGAATTAAAAGTTAGAAGCCATGTCATCGACATCCATAAACGAGTGAAATTCTGAGTACCAGTCAATAAGAGTCAGTTTTTTTCGAAATAAGCCTATAAACGGTTTTTCTAAAACCATAAGTAGCAAATACATACTTTATTTTTCAACACGATAGGATAGTTAATATTAATAACAATATCCTGAGCTGGATGATGCTAGTCAGTTTTACTAAGGCTGTTCAATTCTTTTACGGCCGATATCATGTGCAAATTGTGCAAGTCAAGAATTCTTATTTACTTAGATATATTTACTATATTATTGAATTGAGATAAGTAGAATTATGAATTTAGATATTTTATAAGTATTAGTTATAGTGTTTCGAGTTTTGCGTATTTCAGTGACACGTTGTTTCTATTCCGTGTCTCATGATCAAGCCTACATGATGAATTTATACCAGTGCCTACAGTGGCGTGCATATCATATAAGAAGATGCAGAGTTTACCATTTAACTACTGTTTCTATGCTAAACGTACGCTAATGTGGGTGAACTGCGGGTGATTATTAGTGAGTGGTGTCATTGCTCTGGACATTTTCTAATCGGTTCTCCTTTAGGTAGGTACCTTCATACTATCACTACTCTTTCCTTACCTAGTGTCAAAGCCAATGCACGCTACTGACTTGAACGAACAATAATTTGAATGTAGGTAAGTTTTAATTTTGCTGTCTACTCGTATGTTTTGGATGAAGTAGCAATAAATAAATAGTAAAAATAATTACTTTGGCTTGGCCGGCTTGGGTGGAGGCCGCACTTGTGTCCTCGGAAAGGACTTATGTAAGATACGAAGATCACGACCAGCCAAGATCGCATCGGCCACAGAGGGAGGTGCAGTCTCAGTCGTGTATGGGGGATAAGGGGGGAAAGTCGACGTATCCTTAGGCGATGGTGTTGCTAAAAAATATTAATGGTTTTATACCTTTTTATTGGCAAACGATGTAGGTCTCCAATAAAAAATGATATCTTTTAAGCCAACACATATTTGTTCTCAAATCACACTTGATCGAATTGTACAGTCACGAAACAAAAACTAAATTTCCTTTTTTTTTACCAGAAATGGGGGAGAGAACCAAGGGCTTATTTTATCCAGAGAGGGGCAAAGCAACCAATTTTCTAATAATTTTAAATAGAGATACAGAAAAGAGATACAGACAGTGTAAACAGAAAGCCTGTTACTTATAGCGCTCCACCCTGTTCCACCTTGGCTACGCCAATGGGAGAACCTACTTTATTGTGGCAAGTGATTACCGCCAGTTCGTTCCTTAATCTATGGACTCGAGGTAGCGCATAGCAGTTTGTTCATTGTATAGTGCGCGATATCTCCTAGTCGAAGAAATGCTAGTCAACATCGATTTGAAATAAAAATGTAATCATGTCTTTTTTTATATTGAAGTAGCCGGACGAGCAAGCGGTCCCACGTGATGGTAAAAGTGTTACCACCGCCGACCTTGCAAAATCCTATTTACAAGGATTTTGCATTATTCACATGCTATTCACATGCTTTCATGAAGAAACCCATATCGTAGCTTAATGGAAAGACTTCTTGAGGCAGTTCGTTCACTAGCCTACGGGTTCGCGGTATAAAATTATTTTTGGACCAAACCGGTGAAGTACCGCTTAGCTCTGTTCAGCATACCGAGCTTTTTGGAGGCCATTTTGGCTTTATTTTCCAGATGACCCCTAAATTTGACTTTGCTGGAAATATCGACACCAAGGATTCGATACTCTCAGAGATTTGGTGCTACGACAAAGGGGGTTTTTTAGCGGTGAATGCACACACTTTTATGTCTTACTGGGGTTGGAGGTTTAGAGAACCCTCGAGACTTGATCTAAAACGTCATCAATTTCACAAGCCTGACGCGTCTCTCTTCCACTTCGGCCCGAGGGATGTTGGCCCCTGTACAAGGCATTCGCAGTGCTGTCATCTGCATAGCAACGTAAGTCACCAATTTGCAACAGATCGTTGATATGCAGAAGGAACAGAGTTGGGATAGCACGGAGCCTTGCGGGACGCCAGCATTAATAGACATGGTGTCGGAGCAGCTACCATAGTTATGGCAAAATACATATCGACGGTCGCTAATCAGCTGGTGATCTTCTAGGTACCCAAGTAGCTGTTTGTTTATAGCACCTTGGAGAGGAGAGAGGTGATCGCTATTGGCCTGTAGTTGGCCGGATCGGTGCGGTCACCCCTTTTGGGCAAAGGGTGAACATGAGCCAGATACCTTCCATGCTGACGGGAAGCTTTTTGTGGAGTGAGAGCCTAAAGAGTCGCGTAAAGAGTTGGTGCTTAGAGGTGCGATTTAAAAATTCAGAACGATTTAAGGCTCGTTTATAGACTGATAAATAATCGCCACGGAAAGTGGTACGTACGTGGCTACAGGTTCGGTTGCAGAATTAACGCGACGTAAGGTCGGCGATGGAATTGCCGCGCTATATGGCGCTGGCCTTGGACTGTATATTGACAATAAACTACACAATTAATTTGACCACTCCCTGTTTTACGAATAGTGTAGGTAACACGCAGAGAATCGCATACCTATCCAAAAAAATATCAATTCAATACATACATAATAGGAAGTGGTAAAATATGTACTAGTATGTTTAAATCGGCAACCGTGAATAATAATGAGGACAATAAAATATATAAAACATTCGTTTAAACTTAATAGAATGAGTAACCTTCTCCCGCCTCGGAAACTGGCAGCTCGCTTGGAGCATTCTCCGATGCCGTTACAGACGGTCCTGACGGTGTCTCAGCCATTTTGCTAAATTGTTATAAATGTCATAAATTTTAGAGACAGTCCTTTTAATAATTCTGATTAATTTTCTGACATCGATAAATTGTTAGTTTTGCTCTTGTATGGAATGACACAGAATAACATTTAAACAGAATAATTGCTTAGTTTTCTTCATTCTTTAGAATGTTTTTTTTTTCAGCCAGTAGACACATCGGTTAGGTATATCAGATTCTGATTGATTTGCATTTACTCATAATATTAATGTGGATTCAAGTTTAATTTAAGGTTTCAAGTCATTTATTTATTATGTAGGTATGTTTTACTAACTGTATCTTCTACAAATCATGAGGTAACTTTCAAAAATGGTCAAGTCCAAAGGTATTAATTTAAAGCCATCGATCAACCATTTAAAAGTAAAAACGCTAGATGTCTCTTCGGGAATTCTCGATAAATTCAGATAATCAAAAAATTCCAAATCCTTAAATACAGGTACAGAAACAGTTAAAAATGTTATAAATTAAAACTTGTTTACAAAAAGCGTCAAATCCATTTCAATCAATCGCAACATTGTAAATTCATGCGTCATCTTGTCCAGACGCCTCGAAAATGCAAAAAATGGCGTTCAATTGCGCTGAATAACCAAGATCTGGGATTCCTGATTCATGGGTTCGTTCTACCATCTTTCGGGATACCAGAGGGATTGTGCGAATGGGTTGCCAGTTTCCTGACTGGACGGAGCATCAGAGTCATTATTGATGGTAGCTGCTCCATCTCTATCAATGCTGTCTTAAGGCTCCGTGCTATTCCCAACTCTGTTCCTTCTGCATATCAATGATCTGTTGCAAATTGGTGAGGTTGCTGTGCAGACGACAGCACTGGGGATGCCTTGTACAGGGGCCGCGCCAACATCCCTCGGGTCAAAGTGGAAGAGAGTCACGTCAGGCTTGTGTCTGAAATCGAAGACGCTTTAGATCATGTCTCGAGTTGGGGTTCTTTAAACCTAGTGGATTTCAACCCCAGAAAGCCACAAGTCTGTGCATTCACCGCTAAAACAGACCCTTTTGTCGTAGCACCTCGCTTTCAGAGCATACCTATTATGATCGAGGTCCATATCTTCCAATTAGTGCCAAAACAACTCCTGTAGCATGGTTCTGATACCACTCTATGCCTACCTAAATACCGATAATCAAAGAAATGGCCCTATAATCCCGCCGAACCATGGTCTATGATCTTTGAGGATTCTCCAAGCCCCAGATACGACAACTTTGCTCATTGACCTATCCGTCAAGGTGTAAATGGACCTCGTCACTAAAGATGATTTTTTCCTATTATTAGATGATTGAACTAGCGCTTACGTAAACGTTTCAAGTAGCATGTCGTAGCAAACATACTCCTGCTCACTTCATCGATTTGAGGCCTCCACGACAGGGTTCAATTTATAAGTATGCCCAGATTTTTACCTTTTCGCTATGAGGAATACATAGACCGTCAAAATATACGCCAGGGAAGTGTTGCCAATAAATGTTACTAAAGATAATTACTTGACTCTTTGCAGGATTGATCTGTAATTCACGAGTTTAGCTCCATTCAAGGATGTGAGTGTGTTCATTTGTATTAAAATCAGTGTTAATTACATCGACTGCATTGTTGAGGTTATCCAACATGGCTTGTGTAAATCATTTGCATAGAGATGGTAGGAAGAAAGCAAGCTGGTGGGTAATAGTTTATGAAAATTACAAATAGGAGAGGAGACAACACGCCACCTTGCGGTACGCCTGCAGATGTAGTAGGGGAACGGAGGGTAGTACCGTACACCTAACTTTAAGCGTCATTTTGTTCGAATCTGTTGTGTAAAAAGCCAAGTATTATATACTAAGTCACCCTAAATTAGTTACATTTTATGAGCCCAGCAGATTGAGAACCAGAGTTACCATAGAACCGTCAAAATTAAGTTTTTTTTTAAAAATAGGAAATACGGAATTATTCGACACTTGCGTGTAATTCCGTACGTGATTCGTCTAATTTCGTACAGTCTCTTAAGCCTCCAACAAGCACGATTAGAAGTATTTTTATGCAATTTAAAGGAATAATTTTTAATCAATTAAACATTTATTAAAGTTATATAATTAAATTATTGGCAAAATCCACACAAATAATTGTCCGCGGATTCCTCACCACTGCACAAAGCGTGTGCCCACTTTCCGCATGACACACATCTGTACCATAATTCATTATTTTTGCCAAATTCACCACATATTATGCACAATTCATCAATTCCTGATTGTACTTCATCATAAAATCGTCCATCGTTATCATGATCATCAACACATAATATGTTTTCATCAACTTCAGAAGATGAAGTTGAATAATTCCTTCTTTTCTTGGTTTGTTTTTTAATTCTCTCTTCAATGGGATTTTTAGAGTCTCTTATTGCTTTCTTGCGTTCCTTTAATTGTTTCTTTATGTTATTTTCTCTTTCTTTATTTATCATCTTATTCTTCTCTTTATTTTCCAAGAGTGTCTTCATTGGAGTGGAAGTGAGAATTATTGAATGCTGTTTACTTCTCTTGTCTTGTCCTTTGCTCGTTTCTTGTTTTTTGTTTTTATTCGGCATTGGACATATATTACAGAATGATACAGAGGGCTCAGGAGATTTCAAAATCTTTCTTTTAACACATTTGATTTCTTCAGAGGGTTCAAGAGATGAACCTTGTGCTTTCGGGTTGGTTTCTGGCTGGATTTTGCCTTTTTCTTCTGCCGATAAATGCGAAATGATACTGGGACTTTCTCCAATTATATTAGAACTAATCTCGATTTCTTCTTCGGTGGGCTCAGAAGTTATGATAATCTCCTGTTCGATGTCTTCTTCAAGTTGGATTCTGTTAGTCAAACCTGATTTACTAGGCTGTGTATTGTCTGTATCATTAATTAGTATGCCTTGGGGCTCTGATTCTGCGTTTACTGCTTCTTCTACAGATATATATTCATTTGCTGGCTCATTATTACCTTCCTCAGTAAGTTGTTCAAACACATTTGGATCTAATGGCCAGATAGCCACAGTTTTAAAGCCATTGACTCCTTCTCCACATTGGCAATTCTGAGGTAAGCTTTGGTAAAAAGGGGAATGAGTTCCAGTGGAGTGAGCTTTTCGTAATTATTCATATTCATGTACGTATGGCACTCTTTGTGTAACGCATATTTTAGTGGCCAAAACACGGTCAAATCTAGTGGCTGTGTTCTATGGGATGTATGTGGTGGCAAAGTCACCATATGGATGCCATTCTCACGACAGTAGTTGTAGATGTTGAGTGAAATATGACAGCTATGATTGTCTAGAATCAATAAGACGGGATTTTCAGGAGTTGCTCCCGTATGCTCCTTAAAATGGGTCATCCAATCTTTAAACAGGTTTTCATTCATCCACCCACACTTTGAGCATTTGTAAATGCATCCATATGGACCTCCCCTTTCTAGATGGGTTTGCATACGCTGACGTGGGTATATTATCATGGGAGGGATCAACTGGCCTGTAGCACTCACACAACAACATATTGTAATATTCTTTCCCCTTTCCCAACTCGTTGCTGCTCCAACTTGTTTAAGTCCTTTTTGAGCAAGAATCTTTTCAGGCCTATGAACGCTATTTATTCCAGTTTCATCCACATTGAAGATTCGATGTGGAGGAAACTTGTGTTTCATCATGCACGCGCTCAAGTTGTCAAAATATAAATTAACTTCCTGGGAATTGAAAGCAAGGATCCTATTAACACTTGTTGCTTCTGGTCGTCGTATAGATATTTCGGGATTTCTTTTGAGAAAACCGTATCGCCAGTCTTTTCCAGCTTCTTTTGAAGTTTTATTAAAAGGATTTTTTATTTGATTTTGTTCTGCATATTCGTATACAAAAGTCTTCAATGAATGTGGCGTCAGTCCGTAAAACTTCCTAGAAAGACACAGAATATGCTCTTTTATTTCATTTTCTTGCTGTGTTGTAAATACTGGTTTTCGTCCCATTCTCTTGAAACATACTGTACGACAGTTGCGTGATTGCTTCACATAATCAGAGAGTGTCATCACAGGAATGTTGTATAAAGTAGCCGTTTGCCGCAATTTAGCCCCACTTTGTACAGCCTTCACAGCGATTTTCATTTTACGTGGCGACCAAGTACATTTCTGTCTTGGTGCCATCTGAAACATACTAAAAAATCAAAATTGATTCATTGCCACACAAAAATTTGATTATAGAAGACATAACGGAACGAAACGAAGAAATTTTTTTAATGCACGTGTGACAAGTTATAGCGGGTAATACCGTACAGTGTACGGGATAACCCGAAACAGCATTTTGAACTTCAACGACAAAATAGTTACAGAAAAATATGCAACACAGTTATACACCGGCTGCGATCTTGTGCTAAATATGCTTAAAAAATGAAATACAACACAGTCAGTGCAGAATTGTGTAAAAATATGTACTTACGGCTTATTTTCTGATGTTAAAAATGTGTAACATCGAGCGCGAAATCACTTTTCATCCAAACACATCGCTGTCACTGCGCGGATTGACGCAAGAACTTGCGGGATGCGATTCTACACGAAACCCACGAGTGTCACCAAGACAAACGTATTTATCTTGCTTCCTTCCTACTAAACATTGCTGTACGAAATTGACCGCTGTACGGTACTACCCTCCGTTCCCCTACTCCGGGAAGAGAAGGTATCTTCTATGCGTACACGTTGCCGTCGCCCATACAAGTAACTACGAAACCAGTCAATCGTCGATGGAAATATATAGGTATGTTAAGGGAGGGTAATATACCCAGCATGATATCGAAATCAACGATAATAAAAGCATTAATAAAGTAGAGTAGGGTTAATAAAGTTAACTTTTTCCTTTCCATGCCAAGCCGGATATCATTAGTGACTTTGACGAGAGCTATAATCGTACTATGACCAGGACGAAAACCGGATTGGAGGGGATTGTAGAAGGAATTTTTAAGAGAGGAAGCAACATATCTGCTGATGTATAACATGCTAAAGGACTTAGCGTTAGGAAAGGTAATATGAAAGGTAGGAAGGGTAATTCTTTTTTGGGAATAGGGATTATCTGAGCTTCTTTCCAAATTGTAGGGAATGTGCTGGAATTAATTGATTTATTAAATATAGTTGTCACAACGGGAGCAATGAGGTCAAGTAAAGGAATGATCTACGGCTGATATCGTGTCGCGACTGCGTTACACGTAATGGAAAGACCGCCCATCTTAAACTCACATACAGCAAATTGACTAAAGACAAAAGGACTGTAGCCAGGAGTTGTTAGTGATGTATGAGAATTGAGGGTATTATTTTTAACCTTGTCATCAAGATTGACAGAAGAGAAACGCGAGTTAAGCATATTAACATCAATAGAATTATGAGACGTTTGTACGCGACCTTCCAACTCCCAGTGGCCTAAGCAATTTCCATACCCGTCCTCTGAGATCAGGATCTGCATTCTCGACGGAATTGTGGATATAGCGTCGTCGTGCATCCCTACACATCGTATTAGTTTTCGCAAAAACATATTTAATACAGTTTGTATCATTGGGGTTATTTTTACATACCAACACTTCATGTGTTAAGAATTATTGTTAAAGCGCACACCACGAGCAGGAAGAATTTCGGTAAAGTGGTCGGGGTTCGACGATTTCATACAACTCTCTTTACCGTCGAGTCTTGGCTGACCTCATGTTAATGAGCGAAATTCTTCCTGTTCGTGAAGCGCGCTTTAGAGGCAGAGGAAGATAGGCTTTAGAGGCTTAAGTACAAACTTTGAGATACTTAATTGGTTTTGACATTAAATTGCTAATAATAGACGTATATTATGTATATTTTTTAAATTAGGTACTTACTTTTCATATTTCTTGAATTTCAGTTCCTTTGTGCTACTATCGTTCTGTATGTGTATATACTGGTATGTTTGTACGAGGCGTATTCGAAAAGTAAGGGCCGTTCGCTTATATTTCAAAATCGACAAGTCTTAACACGTTTAAACTTGTGCATATCTGTACGTGCACTACTTGTGCAGCTATTTCAGGTGTTGTTTTGATTCAGTAGTCATTTGCCTATCTGTGCGTACAGTAAACAATGTCCGCGATAATCGTTGCTCCCGCCAGCTGTGAAATTCGCGCTGTAATAAGATTTTTGTGTGCAAAAGGATCTTCAGCTGCTGCAATTCATGGAGAGTTATGCCTAGTTTATGGACCTACGGTAATGAATGAAGGAAAGGTTAGACAATGGTGTCGTGATTTCAAAACTGGACGAACAAATGTTCATGACGAAGAGCGGAGTGGTAGGCCCAGTATGCAAACCGATGAAATTGTTTCTCTGGTGGATCAAAAACTGCGATCTGATCGTCGGTTGACGATTAGTGCCCTGGCTGATGAATTTCCTCATCTTGGACGCACTACTGTCTACACAATTGTCACGGAAAAACTTGGATACCACAAATTGTGTGCAAGGTGGGTACCAAAATTAAGAACGCCGTTGAAAACTGGTTCAACTCGCAGGCGGTGAGCTTCTATGCAGAGGGGTTAAGGAAGCTGGTGCAGCGGTACGAAGAATGCTTGGAAGTGAACGGCGATTATGTGGAAAAGTGAAGTAGATTTGTAGTAAACTAAATGTGCTAATAAAACCTATTTCATATGATTATAATTTTTTTTATGACGAAACGGCCCTTACTTTTCGAATACGCCTCGTAGGAATAAAAGTTGCTTATTGTCTAAACTTTAGGTTGCAAGACCACAGTCTCCTGGTATGTACGAGGATCCTTTACTTCTGCCAATGTGTTTAGTACCATTCCTGTTCAGATTGAACATCACACTAAGGTGCCTAGGTGTTCAATCACTCCCGAGGTTAAAAGGATTCAAAGCAGTTCCAAACCAGCAGCATCTGTACGTTTTGCCATGCCTTTTATATGTTTCAAAGAAAGTGAAAACCCTTAATTTAATTAAAAAATATTCTTATTTTTTTACAGGGCTCCTGTATAAGTATACGCGGAAGACTGTGAAAGAAACGGAAACACAGGCCTATCAAACGTAAAAAGATTTAATTCCATAATCCATACATACCATTGCGCCACAAGTAAAAAATTAAATTGAATAAAGTTAAAAATATAAATTTATCAAAATTTTTGAGACCGATTTAAAAAAAGGTCAACTTTTTTAACCAAACCTATTTTAATAACTTCCTCATTTTATTGGCTATTTACCATATACATTTTATTGAGCTACCTTTATGGCATTATACATAAAATTAGGTCCGAAACCTAAGCATAAAAGTTACAAGTTTACAGGTAAAATGGATTATAAATTTTATTTTTTTAATTTACTTAACAGTTGGTGTCGAATAGTAATAATAACATGATGCAAGATGCGTCACACCCGTTTTTGTTTAAAAGATAAAACTTTTAGCTTGTAATTTCAATTTGCCACCATTACAAAAAAGTTAGCTGTCAAACGGTATATCACTTTCCCGCCAGAGATGACTGTTGCCAGAAATATAGCATGCTAAAGTCATGGGGTCGCAATCTGTCAAAAAAATAAGGCACGTATACGAAAAATCCTTTTATTGCATAATGAATTTTAAGAAGTGTTACATATACTACCTAATAAACTAATAACAAAAGAAGTGTTAGTTAATCAATTAATGCGACGGATAAGTTCGTTTTTAACTTCAGTGTTTCTATACGTGGATCGACATTGGAAACATACAGTAAATTTTTTTCAAGTGAATAGACGATTTCTGTATTTAGTTTTTAAAGCCACTATAGTCGCACAAGTAAGAAATGGCAAATGGGATCAATATTTTCAAAACATCCGTTAGTAATCACATCGTCGCGCAAGCCAAAACTTATCTGAAATTTGTGACAAAAATTTTAGGTGTACAGTTTTGTCAGATATTTCAATTAGCTGGTTGCAAGTCTCAACAGGTAATTTGGCAGCTGCAACAACATTTTCATCAAACGGATTGAAAACCCATATTTTAGAGAAATCATCGTTATCAAACATCACTTGGAAAATATTCCAATAAGTGAATTTTCAATTCGCGTAAATGCCGTTTACGCGGCAAAATTACGTAAATGCGTAATGCGTCGCTCTCCAACACGCGATTAACAACAGGATTTTCTGAGTTCATATTTTTGTATTTGTTATATGGATAATTAGAAGTTAAATTTCTGCGTCAAATTGCGTTTTTCAAGACGAATAATCCAAATATCAAGCTCCTTGATGAAAGCATTGACTTCGTCTGTCATTAGTAAAATGTTTTGGTTACGGCCATGCAAGGCTGTCGCCAGCCAATGGGTCAGGAAGGGGCAAGATGTGTGTGTGTGTGTGTGTGTGTGAGAGAGAGAGAGAGAGAGAGAGAGAGAGAGAGGGGGGGGGGGGGAATATGAATTGTAGGTACAAATAGGTAATGATTTAAATTTTTGTAGAAATATTTTAATTTCGAATCTCTAGAGGGGGGCAACTGCCCGCCTCTGCCCCCTTGGCGACGCCCTTGCGGCCTTGTAAAGTCATATTCAACTTATTCAAATGTGACAATATATCACTCAAGAAAACCAACAGTAATAAAGATTCTGTATCCTGTAAAAACAGTGCGGAAAACAATCTAATCTGCAACGGTCGACTTTTAATAAAATTAACTATTTTTACGGGTTTGGATAGAACATTTTTCAAATTATCTGGCATCCTTTTTGTGGCAAGCGCATGACTGTGAAAAAAACAATGCGTCTATTCCGTCTGTACATAATGTCTTAACTTTACTATCACGCGACTGTTCTTCGCTATCGCTTTCGCGCCATCAGTACACGCCGCAATACATTTATTCCAGTCCAAATATTTGTTTTTTGTTGCATCAGTAAAAACTTCAAAAAGTTCTTCGCCAGTTGCATGACCAGGTATTGATTTGTATAATAGCATACGAAACATAACAATTGAGCCAAGCTCGTGACGTCTGTTGGACTCGTCACTTGATTTTGTAAATGGCAAAAAATTCACTTGATTTTACCTTTTCAATTAGGCATTTGATTGTGGACATCGATGGCAACCTGTATATCCTGTAGTATAACCTGATATATACCCTGTATAGTGCCAGTATACAATGTCGTTATCAATAAGAAACGGTGTATTTTTTTGTTTAGTGTATTTAAATGACGGAATGATATATATATATACATATAGGCAGGGCCGTCTTTACCAGGGGGTGCAAGGGGTGCGGTGCACCCCGGGCGCTCACCTTTTAAAGGTAATGAAAAAATATAACGCTATAGTAAACAATTACACAATAGGATATTTGACTGTCATAGGATACACAATAGGATATTTGACTGTCATAGGATACACAATAGGATATTTGACTGTCATAGGATACACAATAGGATGTTTGACTGTCTTAGGATACACTCCCGCACCCCGGCGCAGAATAGACTTAAGACGGCCCTGCATATAGGGCATACAGTCGAATTATTTATATAGTTATAGGTACTAATGAATCATTATGCATCATCATAACGTAATTTACGTAATTAGTGTACGTAATTTAGTGATGGATAACTACGGAGTTAATGAATCAAGAGTTGAATCCGTGAGCGGAGCAGAATCCCTTAATTGTTCCATCGAATTGTTATTCATTCCGATTCCGATGCCGATCATGATCGCCAGTGTAATCGCGAATCTGCACTTGTCGTGGGCCCAAAATCGAGATGCAACGATCATTATCCTTTCTCGGATTCTTATAAAATCAGAGTAGGTACATTATAAAGTATAAGTAGGTGAATCAAGAGTTAAGGAGTAACTAAGAGGAGTCGGATCCGCAAGCGGAGCAGGATTAAGTGAGTTAAAACACTCCAAAGTCCGAGAAAGCTTGATTACCCACCACTACGCACCCAGTACGTATACAGGTCGTTACGCATATTGGTAATTTTTGCAACGTTTGTTGTTGTGCGTACTGGTCATTATGAGAGTGATCCAAATGGTGGTTGTAGACGAGTAGGCCACCTGGTGGTGCGTGGTTACGGTCACCCTGCGACATCCGCGATACATGTCAATATCAGTTCGGAATGACAAATGATGGCACGTCTCCGGATTTCGAAAGGCCTAATTTCGAAGATTTAAGAGTGGAATTGGAAAGAATGGGGAATAAGAAGTACAATGGAATGAGCTTTCTTCGTCCCAATTACTTCCCATTCGAACTGAAATGTTCGGATTATGAGATTCAAATAACCTAAAACTAAATTGCTGACACAGCTCATAGAATCAGTAAGCTGAAGTGGCAATGGGCAGGCCATATATGCCGTAGGACCGTAACTGGTGGAGGAGGCGAGTCGTCGAATGGAAACCACATGCCGGGAAACGTAGCGTGGGACGCCCTCCGGCCAGGTGGACTAGCGACTTGAAGAGTCGTCGGTAGTGGCTGGATGAGACCGCGTGTGGTGGCGGTCCTTGGGAGAGGCCTATATCCAGCAGTGGAAAGACACAGGCTGATGATATGGTATGAGAAATAGAGAGTATAATGGAATGAGTTTTCTTCATCCATTACATTACCTTCTTCATTACATACCCTTTCATTCTTGGGGGAAGGATGGGAAGGAGAGAAGGTAAAAAAATGGAAATTATCTCACTTTTGTGCAAAACAATTGCAAATAGATGAATACTTTGTATTCCAAGTATTTCAATATATTGTTTACAGATCACTTTATAAAAACTTAAAGTTTTTTTCTAAAGCTGATGGGTACAATTCATTTTAATAGTCTATATACACAGTAAAAAAAACATTTTTATTCTGTGATTCAGAAAGCTATTGCATCATTACCGGAAGTCGATGAACTGTCATCTCTACTACCGTCATCATTACGCCAATTTTCATCCTGAAAATAATCATCATCTTGATTAATTTCACTATCAAACTCTAGAGGAGACTTATAATTTGCGTTGGCAGATCGCGAGGTGCCAGGCGCAACGAGAATCTCATATTTCTCAGAAGAGGTTTCGGTGTCCCTGTATGGAATGTAGCAACATCTGTGTGACGGCTGAACTTTGCCCAGGATTAAGTGTCCATTATGCATAAAACGTCCAACAAACAGTCGTTCTTGCTGATCTTCGGAGTAGCCAGCTTCAATAGCACCAGCTGGAATTTTGTCCCCACTAGTCGATACCCACGTGCAGTCAAATCCACATAAGACCTGCCACAAAAATGCAATATTGATACCCTGTAATCTGAAAATAAGGCGTAGTTATCTGGGGCATATTTTTAGACATATTTCTATGTTAGCACTGCATTCCAAAATTTAAGAAATCACTGTTTAACAATCCAAATCATGTTGTATCTCCTTTTGTATTATGAAGATTATTATTATATATATTATTATTGTGTTATATATATTATTATTATATATAATATAAGAAGTATATATTATTATTGTGGGATAGAGGCTCTGCGTAATTGGGTCGTAGAGGTCGTCTAGGACCTTCCGAGGACGACGACGACGACAACAGGGAAGTTCATTCCTATCGAGGATATGGGTTAGGCTGTCAACTACTAGGAGGTTAGGATGGTGAGGGACTCTGTCGTAGTAGCGTTGGGCGGAGTCTTTCACGTACTTAACGATGAAGTGAAATTCCGAGTCCTTGTGGAGGTGGACATTGCGAGAGTACCAGCGTCGGTGCTAGCCCTGAGGGACTCCAGCTCCGATTGGGCGAGAACTGGACAGAGTGCCTTCAACTCTGTAGCGAAAGGTGGGATTGGTAAGGTACTCTCGAATGATGAGAATGAGACTTTCAGGCACCTCGAGTTGTTTTTTTTTTGGGGGCGACGCCTTGATGAGGCCGAGGCCACTAAGTACGGGCTCGTACTTGACGACTAGATCTAAACGGGCCATAGGGTTTGGCACTGCGGCCGACTTAGGTTGCGCGGAAGGCGCGGGTTTGGGTCCTCTAAATGTACGAACATGAGAGGTACCGGGGGCGCCAACGCAAGAGTGCGCATGGCGGGGTGCGTAGACCTGACAGGGGAGCCTAATGAAAATTCTATGTGGCGATTTGGGGCATCCGCGATAGGTCGCAGGGTGTCCAAGTTGGCCACAAAGAACGTAACCAGGCGGGTCCACAGCACCCTCAAGACGGGGGCAGTCGCTAGTGCAGTGGTCGCCCAGGTACTTTACGCAGCGGGGTTTTGCGAAGCAGGTACATTTTCAGTGTTAAACACTCTATTTAGTACAGTAAAATTACCTCAAATTCATTTTTTTCATGAGTTCCTCCACCCCACGCGATGTATCCGACACCTTCAGAGGGCACAAACTTCCCCGGGGTCAGTGAACTTCTATGGTGGGCTCTTATTATGTATAGTATTTCACGTTCATATCCACCAATAAGAGCTTCATCAGGTAGTTGGGTGTCGGCGGTCACCCACTGCACCTTACCGCCAATAACTGGTTTCAGTACAGCCTTTTCTAAATACGGTGGTGGTACTGAAATATGATTATTATTATTGTTTTAGAAGCAGGTTTTATATTGGAGATCGAAAAATATAACTGTGAGCATTTTATATTGGAAACCTTGTGGATGAATATTTTTGGTCTAGTTCATTTTAAATTTATTTCCTATCTCACTACGAGTACTAATATAAATGAGAAAGTTTGTATGTTTGTTACTCAAATACGTCAGAACATCTGAACTGATTTCATTGAAACATGGCAAATAGGTAGAATGCAATACAAATTAAAATATACACCACTTATATGCAAACGAAGTCGTGGTCAAAATGTAGTTTAGTATAAGTTTTACATAAGTCTTATTGCTGACAACTAATTAAAAACCATTAAAATTGCTTGTATTCAGAGCAAAGGCCTGCTGGTTTACCTAATATGGCCTATATGACAAATAGACATTAACATACCTAAATACCAATATAATTATGGGATTTAATTGGACATTCCACTATTTATTATTCTATTAATTACCTTCAAATCTCCAATGTACTAAATTTCTTTCTTCTACTGTACTAAATGTTATATAGCTCAGATCATGTATATTGTTATAATTTGTAAGTATTGGGTTAATGTTTCCATATCTTCCCATATAGATTGAGTCCTTGGTCCATGCGATCCAAAACTTTCTGTATTCATCAGGGGAAAGAGCATTGGGTGTAGCTGCAGACACCACACGATCATCTGTCTTCTTTATGGCACTGCGGTTGTCAACTCCAATAAGGATCTGTAAGAGTTTATATCACTGTTATAATTTTAGTAGTTTTTCACAGATTAATTTTGAGGTAATAATACAATACTTGACCCTTGATAGTCTAGGAGGGCAGGTTTGGGTTACAATGATATTATAGTGGAGTGTACGCTTTCTCGGCCGGTGTCCATATTAATTGAATCTTCCGGGCTACTTGGCCGAGGTCTAGTTAGATAGTCTTAGATTTAGAAGAAAATCTAAGACTCCGTAATATCTGGTATCCAGTACTCCGAAGACGAAAGGGGGGGGACAAAAACAGACTCGATACACACCACACAAACATATAAATACATATATAAATACTCGCCCACTATAAATACCGGTGCGCCACAATCGTCGAGTCAGTTCACACAGACACCGTCCCCGCCGGCCGAGACGTGGACGTCCCCCTCGATACACCGTTAACACACACCGCCTTCAGCCAACACTTTCACTAGGCATCGACACGTGCCTGGGCGCTTCTCGCCGACACGCGATCCCGCGGTATCCCCCCAATGCAACGCCCTAAGCCGAGGTCCGTTCCTTCACCGGCGGGGGAGCCCTTAGGCTGTTGCAACACACACTTTTCTCCTGGCTGAGCGCCTTCTGCGCTCGCCCTACATCAACGCGACCGGTGACTCTTGAAAGGCCACTAGGGCCACAAGAACTTAGACATACACGATGTTGAGGCAATCAGGATTTTAGTCGGTAGGAGTCCCGACACTACCTGGCACCACCTAGGCTGGCCTTCAGCTAGACTAGATGGTGCCAGGTGTCCAATGCAGGATTTTCCTGATTGTCTCTCCTAACATAAAAAAAAAAAAAAATGTCGAGTCAGTTGCGCTCGAGAAGCCGAAGAGATAACATCTCTCCGAAAGTGAACGCAGTCGCCACTGAAGATGTCAACAGCAATTGTTGACGAAACGTTTGGAAGAAAGAGAGGAGATTCCAGAAGACCTCGGCCAAGTAGCCCGGAAGGTTCAATTAATACAATGATATTGTAATGCAAATTTAATCTGACCACTGAGTTTCTCTAATATCTATTTAATTCATACATAGGATTCTCAACCTTATTTGGCCTACCAACCTCTTTCAGAGGAAAATATACTCAGTGAGCACCCTCTGGACTGCAATATTTACGAAGGTGAAACAAAAAGTTCGAAGAATTCACATTAAAATGGAAAGAAATTCAAATAAAAACATTTTATTTCTCTACATAATCTCCGTGTAACTCATACATTTACACTTTTCTAATTTCCTTATTCCTTCCGAAAATCCTTTTCTTGAGTCTCAAAAAACTCCCCTAAGGTAGCCATAACCGCGTCATCGTGATCAAATTTTGTTCCATGGATATATTCCTTTAATTTTGGAAATAAGTGAAAAACACTAGGGGCTGAAGGTGAATATGGTGGGTGATTAAGAATTTTGCCCAACTTTGCGCATTGCCTGAGTGTAACTTCGAATCGACGAGCTGGAGCATTATCGTGGTGAAACAACACGCCCAATAACAATTTTCCTTGACGTTTTTCTTTAATTGCGTCACGCGCTTTTGGGATCAAATCTGCATAATAGGCACCTGTTATCGATTTCCCTTTCGGCATGTACTCAATAAAAGCAACAACAAAATTCCAAAACACAGAAGCCACAACTTTGACAAAGACTTGCCATTACCTTTTAACTGAACTTTTAGATTTACTCTCATAAGTGAATTAAGGTATAACAGCAGGGACAAATGTGCATCCAAAAATTTCCACATTGCCCCTTTGTAAACCTTTGTTTGTCCGCACCCCCTTTGTAAACCTCCAATTTAAATGGTTGCTTTTTCGAATGGAAAGAAATGCATTACTTAGGAAGCTTGTTTATATAATCATAATAATATTATTATTAATTTATATTTAGTTTATATAGTTCATATTATTAATTAAAAAATGCTCAAATCTTATATAAGGGAAATGTGAATAATTTTATATTATAAATATCTAAAAAAAAAAATATTTTTAAAAACAATAATCGCTGACTGGATGAAACTATAATACATATTATTATATTTTGAATGTTCTTTTAACATAGGGAATTTTTATTTCTTCATAAATTCTGTTTTATTATATCAAAGTAGACTTTTACACTGAAATAATCTGAATTATTACCACATATTCAGGTGGGTTCGTGGGTTTCCTCGCTAGCCCAATACAAGCATTTCCAGTTGCTTTAATATCAACAAAGAGTGAATTACTAGTCACTTTGAAGTATAAACTTTGATGTCGATGCCATGTGGTCAATTCTGTAAAATCAATATTAAAATCAATAATATAATATTCTGTAATATTAAAATGAAGTAAGTCTAATTTTCTTAAAAAATTGCAGCTATCCAACAAACTGTCTTTTCCACTATATTGACATTTATGGAATTATTGTGGATCATCTACTGCTCGAAAGTTAATAGTCAACTAGAATATAAAAGTAAATAACAAGGTATGGTTGGTCCTCTATATTTTATTTTGAAACCATTCTGAATTTTAAGTATGTAGTCAATGGGTTACAACATACATATATAAATTAATCTGATAGGCTAGTAGGTAACGTGAAACCAAGGGGACATGAGCTTTGCGTTTGTGTGAGTGCACACTCTCAGTAATCTCAATTTGGGGTTGTATAAACCTAGTGGCTTTCAACCCCAGTAAAACGCAAGTCTGTGCATTCACCGTTAAAAAGGCCCCTTTTCTCATAGCACCGCTTTCAGAGCATACCTCTTAAGATCTGAGAGTATTGGGATCCTTAGTGTTGAAATTCCCTGCAATCTAATTTAGGGGTCGTCTGGAAAATAAAGCCAAAATGCCCTTCAAAAAGCTCAGTGCGCTGAACAGAGTGAAGAGGTACTTCACCCCTGGGCAACTCCTAATGCTTAACAAGGTTCAGGTTAGGCCCTATATGGAGTACTGTTCACATGTCTGGACCGGCACACCGAAATATCAATTTGACACCATCTAACGACATGCTGTTCAAATAGTCGACAATCCCACTCTCACAGGCAGTTTAGAACCCCTCAGCATTCGGAGAGAGTTGCGTCTCTCTGTGTTCTACCACCTGTACAATGGGGAATGCTCTGAAGAATTTTTCAATAAATTCCCACCTTGGGTTTCTACAACCGCATCTTCCATCATAGAAGTGCAGTCCATCCGCATTACTGCGATACGGAGGTGCCGCATATTGTTCGGTTCAAAAATCATTTTATAGTGTGAATCCGTAGGCTGTGCAATGATTGCCTCAAGAGGTCTTTTCATTAAGCTATAATATGGGGTTCTTAAAGAAAGCTGTGAATAGGATTTTGCAAGGTTGGCAGTGCACCTGCATACCCCCTGGTGTTGCAGGTGTCCATGGGCGGCGGTAATACTTACCATCACATGCTTGTCCCCCTACTTCATTATAAAAGAAAAAAAAACATCAATAGTATACAGTGGGAACCATTTCTACAATAGGGTTGGACAATTGGGCACCCACTAATACAGATGCAAAGCTAATGTCTAGTAGATTTCACTGTAATAATCTATTGAATCATGGAAACTTCACTAAAAATTGTAGGTGGTTAAATAAGTGCTGATGAGTCACTAATATTGTGCAATAATTGTAACTAAAAATATAAATATTGCTTTATTAATGTGTCCATTGAGATACATCCATTTGAGAATACATACTAGATATGTTATACAAGCACTCTAGGGCGCCTACCCTAGAGTCTAGCCCTAGATGTTAGTCTAATAGTGTTCTATGGTCCATAGCTCTGGAATTATTTAATTGTGTTTTGAAAATGGAACATTCTTATTACATAGTACTTAAGTTACAAATTTGACTTTTTATTGAACCCGTCCTCATCTGCCTCACTCTCGAAGTTGCCAACCCAGGTTTCTTTGGAAAGAACATATGATGTGTCATCCTAGTCTATTCTCATATGGACACTATATTAATATGTGCTACATTTATATAGAACACTTATTACTAAAATAATATTTGCATGTAGTAAGTATCAAACAGTATTCCCAAAAGGGCGTTTTCCTTGGTACAAAAAAAAAATTGTAGGTAAGAAATTTATGTAGAGCACAAAAACAATAGAAGAATATTAGGGACATACATACCTATTTTGTCACCCATATTAATACTAAATAATATTTCAACTTCACTATATACAAAAAAGCCTTTTATCTCATTAGAAGGTTATGTTTTAATTATTTTGGTTGATCGAGGGTTATAATAATAGAAGACGACACTTCAAAGAACAAACGCTACGAACATAAATGTAGATGTTTATTGAAGTAGGTACTAATTATTATTGTTTCTTCAAAAATGCAACTGGGCCGTCTAATTAATAAAAATAATATGTATCACTAGAACCAATGACCATTCATTTGAGTAAATTAAATTCTGCTGATTTCTCCTACGTAAATGAGGTCATCGCTTTTGATCAAGCGCTAATATTTTTCTTATAACAGCTGATCTGACAGTGGGAGGGACTAGTGGTGGGTAATCAAGACTTTTCGGAGTAGTTTAACTCACCTAATCCTACTCCGCCAGCGGATCCAACTCCTCTTAGTAACTCCTTAACTCTTTTATGTAATCAGTATCGATGCTAGTGCTGGGTAATCAAGCACAAGGAAAAAAAGAAGGACTATGGAAAAATTAAAAAATTTTACTCTTGATACACCTATCCAAAAAAAAAGGTCACGCCATCGAGGATTAATCTCGGACGATCGGAGTAAATGGAACAATTAAAGGATTTAACTCTTTTAATACACCTATGCCATCTAAAGGTCATGCCATCTTTTCATTCATTAATTCCAGAGTTACCCAGCACTAGACGATACGCGGTCACACGGCGGGCGAACGACAATCCAACCAAAAACGAAACGTCAAAAGAATAAGTAAGTCCTCGGAGTTAGTAACAGTTCGGTGGAGTAACTAAGGGTTTCTACTCCGCTCGCGGTTTCAACTCTTTTAATTCACTAACTCCGGAGTTACCCATCGCTAGGAGGGACGAGTTAGTTATTTATTTGGGCACTGGTATAGCCTTGGTATTTATTGGTAAAACAGTAATATAGGTCTACCGGAATCTCATGGCATAAAAAAAAACAATTGTGATTTTCATATGGCAATGTCAATTGTCACTTATCAAATCAAAGTACGAGATTTGTCAACCGCTGCTGAGATTTTGTGATATCTTCTTGACAATTTGTTGTTTTTGTGAAAATGTCGAAAAAGCCACTTCGATCTCAAGCGAGAAATATTGTTTTCAATGTGTATCGTAAAATAAGGGAAAAAGAAGGCGTAAATCAAACTCAATCTTTGATTTTAAAGCGCGTCGTAGAGTTGACCGGTAAGTTGGATTGAGTTGTTTTGATACTTTTAGTTTATTTTATATTTTTCTTACTTAATTGTAGCTTCTTTATAGGGGTTTCCAGTACTATACGGTACAATACTATACGGCGTATCGTAGGTGAGGGCACATCGGATGATGGTGTATTTTCCACGCCTGATAAAAAGAGGAGACGGGGGAAGAAGAAAATCAACTTGGACAGTTTCGATTTAGAGTTGATTAGGAATAAAGTAAATGAATTCTATACAGTTCGGAAGGAAATTCCAACAGTAATGAAACTGTTACAAATTCTTCGATAAGATATTGATTTCAACGGAGGGAGAGAATCTTTGAGGTAAGAAAAATATTAAGTAATAATCTCTCTCACTGTAACTCGTAAGAGGAGGCCTATGCCCTGCAGTGGGACGTATATAGACTGATAATGATGATGATGAATGACTAAGCTATCGTTTGAGTAACATGATAAATTTTATTATTTTTTACAGACTTATACTTAAGGAGATTGGTTTTTAATATGTTAAATGCCAATCAAAAAGGAGCAATTTGATGGAGAGAGATGACATAAAACTACAAAGATACAAGTTTTTGAAGCGTATAAAGGAAAACCGCGAAGCTGAAGAGCATAATAAATTGGATGTGATTTATTTAGATGAGACTTACATTCACGGTTCATGTTCTGTGAACAAGTGCTGGCAAAGCAAAGATATTGCAGGTCCATCTAAAAGTATTTCACTTGGAGCGAGGTGGATCATTGTAAACGCTGGTGGAGAAAATGGCTTTGTACCAAATTGTTGTCTGGTGTACAGGTCAACAAGTGTATCTGCTGACTATCACCACGATATGAATAAGGACAATTTTACAAAATGGGTGACAGAGAAGCTAATTCCAAATCTGACAAGATCTTCACTAATTGTTATGGATAATGCTAGTTATCATTCCGTACGGATGAACAAACCGCCCACACAAACCAATCGTATCGCTGATATAAAAGAATGGCTTCGTGCAAATGATGTATACATTATGATGATCTTTGGCGTAAATGTCAACTACTTGAAGTAGTGAAACAAAACATGTCTGCGCCCTTATATGAGATAGATGAAGTATTAAAATCGCACGGTCACGAAGTTTTAAGGCTCCCACCTTATCATTGCACATTGAATCCTTTAGAAATGATTTGGGCTATAATGAAGAAAAAAGTTGCTGATAAAAATGTAAATAGGCCTGCAAGTGACATTAAATTATTAACAGAAGAAGCTTTCTCACAAATTGGTGCAGAGGAATGGCGAAAATGTTGTGAACATGTAAAGAAAATTGAAAACGATTTCATCGAACAAGATGGAATAATTGAAATGCTGGAAGAGCGATTTATAATAAATACCTCTTTATCTTCATCATCTGATGAAGAACAATAAATGCAAGTGGAGTTCTTGGAATCGTTTTCTAGTTCTGAATGAGGTGTTAAGTTGTTAGTATGATTTAAATGATATATAATAAATTAGTACATAAAGTAATATACGATTGATTTATTTTTCATGACATATTTTCCTATGTTATGAACCCGATGTATAACAACATTCTTCATACACATACCTAATATACTTCATGTTCATTAATACTAAAGACGTAAATAAAAATTAAACAGTATCAAGATCGTTTAATCCAATTTCCCCAGTATTGCACATAACAAATTTTTATTTCCCCATTTGCCATGAGATTCTGGTAGACCTATAATAAAACATTGTCCAGTCTGGTGGAATTAGGAGTCTTTTTTTCGGAATGTTTAAATTTAATTCTTGTTTAATTCTTGTGGCTTTAATGACCATAAAGTTATATATAACAAAAAAAAATTGAGGAAATAGTCTGTAAATAAAGCTTATATTTGGCGGGAATTTTATTAGTGTGCAAAATGGAGAAAATCGAAGTTCGTGCGATTATTAAATATTTCTGTTTGAAAAATTTTTCGACGAAATGTATTTTTGAAGAATTTCAGTTTGGGAGACAAAGGTCCCGGCGCGCTCATAGGCGATGTCTAACTAACTATAGATTGCTGCTCCCTTTGACTGCACACAAGGTTACACACACTCGCTACAAATTTACACTAAAAAATTCATTTCATTGCACCATATTTTAAAGCTCATTTACACAAAAGAGTTTCTTTAAATGCTTTAATGATTTACATTTAAATGATTCTTGTATGCGACCAAACTACATAAGATTTTCGCTTACAACGGTTCACTTGTTGATATAAATCGATGCTAATAAAATAATAGTTTATACTACATATTGTGACTAGGTAAATTTTGAGATACTCAAATTTCAGAAAGAGAACTCATTTGAGCTGTACCGTTTTTAAAACATCATTTATTTGAAATTCGAATTCCGAAAGCCATTTGGTAAAATGTAAAAAAAACTTAAAATGTATTCACTTTTTTATTGCATTTTCGAATTCGATCGAGAACATTTTCGTGCAATCATGCTATACGATTTTAAAGTTGGTTTAAATGAAAGTGAATGTAAAGATAGATTAATATCAATCAGCTTTTTGGAATCTCGCACCGTCCCATATAACATTTTTTAGATGGTTTTCTCAATTTAAACAAGGAAAATTTTTCTTGAAATGAGAGAAGTGGCTTTCCTGAGACTTCTGTAACGAATAAAAACATGCCCCAAAGTTATCCGGGCCATCAAGGCGGTAAATAAAATGTTGCACGAACAACCAAAAAACTACCTATAAACAGAAAGAGGAGACTGTTAAGATTTCATCGCCGGTCATTCATGAAATTTTACACCAACACCTTTAAGTCGAGAAGTTTTGTTCTTAAAATTTACCTAGTCACAAGCATTTTCTTGATATATTTTCTCTCCTGTACCCGTTCGACAAAATCTCGTTGTGTAAATGAGTTTTATTCTCGTCGTTGTTTTAATCACCACATCGATATCTGTTGGTCGGGCTTTTTGGCGGGAATTCGAGAAGGAAAATTGAGTTTTTGTTTGATTATTGTAAAAATTGTGAATTAAGTGTTTTGTGGTTTAATAGCGATAGTTTATTAAACTTCAAAGTGTTTTTCGTGTGTGGTGTTTGTGATCAAATAAAAGTGGGACTGCGTTTTTCGTGTGCTGGAAGGACTCCTCTTCTGTCCTCAGTAAACCTACTATTAGGTATCGCTTTACTGAGCGACCCCTGACGTACTTTGACGACACTGGACATTGATAGGATACGTTTTAGACTTTGAACCTGTTTATTATGAAGAAAACTTGACACTGGCAAAATGTACTAATAGCATCATTGCCTTATATTTATGAAGAAAAAAGTGCTCGTATTGACCAAATGTATCGTATTGTCCTATGTGTTAATTCGTCCCATGAAGTCCCATGAAGGGGGAGTGATTCGTTGCAGTTAGACCAATCCATTTTTTTTTTTAATATTAGGACGAATCTATCCGATGTATGTAATGTAATGATAAATGAGTACGTAATCCATCAATTCACACTAGGCCCGCATGGCAGATTATGACGAAACCCCGTTGTATTTGCAAGGAAGAAGACTATGCCCTGCAGTGGGTCGGTGAGGACATGTGACAAAAGTAGGACATGTATCCATTGCGAATTTAATGAGTTAATAAATTTTATTTCATTTATTTTTAAATATAGGTAGGTAATAGGTAATCTCCTGATTTAAATTACTATCTAGAATCGATAAGGTCAGGGCCGTCTTTACCAGGGGGTGCAAGGGGTGCGGTGCACCCCGGGCGCTCACCTTTTAAAGGTAATGAAAAAATATAACGCTATAGTAAACAATTACACAATAGGATATTTGACTGTCATAGGATACACAATAGGATATTTGACTGTCATAGGATACACAATAGGATGTTTGACTGTCTTAGGATACACTCCCGCACCCCGGCGCAGAATAGACTTAAGACGGCCCTGGATAAGGTACAGGATACATTACGAAAATATTGGCTATCGGCTAATCCGAACGCGTCATCCACGTCTATGAATTACCGTACCTCTAATTGCATACTTTATTATGAGATACTATATTACTTTATTGCATAGACGTGGATGACGCGTTCGGGTATTTCCGGATTAGCCGCGGGTCAAAGTTTTCGTAATGTATTTGTACATATTTTCCGGTTTTTTAACCTAACAACACACATTCAAACATAGAATGATCCTCAAGAAATATGTATGAAACGACGGATAATAAAATGTGTAGATAACATATAAGTATGAGTACACTACTGTTGAAATGAAGACTTAAGTAAAACATGAGTAATACAAGTAAGTATATAATTTATAGATTTAAAATAATTTAATAATAAAATACAACGTGTAAAATTAAATATCTAGTACATGAATTAACAACTACTTTATTAGCAAACAGTGCGTACCTAAAGTACGAAAAGGCGTGATCATTTTGACCTAATTCGTGTCATTCAAACAGTAGACAATTGTTTTTTCGAACAAATCTCCGATGAATTTTCTTCACAAAGCTGTTTTAAATGCATTTAAAGTAATATGTATGTAGGTACACAAGCATAAATTCTGATATTTTTGGTTGACAATTTAAGGCATAAGGATTTCATAGTCAGGGAAGCCAAGTTCCTGTCCTGCGAATGAGATGTAGCAAACGCCGTGGGACTGCTGAACCTTGCCAACAGTGAGGCTTCCTTCGTGACGTACGCGGCCGATGTACAGCGTTTCAAAGTCTTCGGACTCGCCACCGGGAAATGCGCCAGGAGGCACGTTAGAGCCACTCGTTGGTATCCAGTTGTTAGGACCGCCGACTAGAACCTGTTGCATAGAAAATGTTATTCATAAAAACGTTAATATGAGTACGTATACACCACGGAATATAAGGAAATTTGTCTATCTCTAGTATAGGTTATTCTACTCTATATTTTCTTAGGTTTTCGCGATTACTATACATAGCAATTAAACAAGCCACCCCGTGACCACGTCCAGTGCAAAGTGTTCGAAATGTCGGGATATAAATAATGTTAAATATACGCGATTTAAACCGTTCAAAGTTGTTTAATTGCTATGTATAGTAATCGCGAAAACCTAAGACAATATCTCCATAGTTAATGTCTAAATGAATATTTTAGGCCCAAAATGAAACATTCATTTTACATATAAAACACTTAAACAACATTTGTACAATTAAACAGTGCAATTAGTGCAATAGTATATTTATACGCGATTTAAACCGTTCAAAGTTGTTTAATTGCTCTACTCTATGTTTAGAATATCGCCAGGCTTAAAGATACGAATTGGACGACCTCCTAAATAATTTTATAAATTATAGGCTAGTGATAGGTCGAATTAAGGCCCGATCAATGAATTTCGTATTAGCGATATTATCGAATGTATTGTTGATTTTATTTTGCCCCTAATAAAGCGCTATAATATTTAAGATGTTCATTTTTCAAGCCCCCCTAACTTCTTAATCATTTTGTTCAATAATCTGAAAGTAATCTGAAATCCGATTTTATGAATTTAAAAAACCAGCCAAGGCTTATCGGATACAGATATCATCGGATTGCGTAGCGGTTTCAGAATAAGAATATTGAAGATGATGGAACTCTAAAAATTTACAAGACAAAAACAGTATTAAAAGTAGACAGTAAAGAGAATATAGTCCGAATGAAGCCACGACTTTAGCTGCTTAGGTTAGTACCTAAGTAGCTAAAGTCATAGTGGTTTCTACGTTCAGTTATTATGAATAAAAAATATTAGGCAAAGTATAGAAAAATAAACGAAAATTCATACCTGGTACTGAGGTTTGTCCTGTTCCTGGCCTCCCCACGGCACACGGGCGCATCCCTGAGACGCGACCAATTTGCCGGGCAACATTGCACCTTGGTGCTGTGCTCTAGCTACGTATAAAGGTTCTCCATTGCAGTCTTGACCGCCGACCACGGCACCGGGAGGCACCTGACCTCCGGACGCGTCTACCCACACTCCTGCACCGCCAACTGGAACTGGGGCCGGACCACCGGGGTATCCAGGCGGGCTGCTGTACAAAGCCTGCGCAACTGGAGCCGATGGAGGGACTGTGGAAACGTGAGGTTATCAACATTATTAACAAGAACAAGAAAAAAAGGCGCCAATAAGATTTGTATTGAAAAAATGATTGTTGTTACATTTGTTATTATGTAATAGTAATGGCTGTGCACATGACAAGTATTGAAATCATGATTTGTCATAACCTATAATTAAAATAAACCAAGCACCTGTAATTGTGTATTTCATTGTAACAATCAAAAACCATGCAAGTGGAGTTATGAACTTATGACCCACGATGCTAGACCACTCGATAACTAAATTACAACAAGAAAAGAAAATGCGTGTTTAAAAAGAAAGAAAAAGTAGGCAAAGAAAAATAACCAGGCCTCAAGAATAAACACACAAAATGTACCCAACATACCATAAGTCAATGTAACTATTCATCACCGTCACACGCAGATCTCTACAGATCTTAGTTACAACAACGTTCTAATAGACACACGCAAATTCCTCTGGAAAATTTATACCTTTTGTTAGTGCAAATATTATTTTATTTCTAGAATATGTTGTTGTGTGGGTTAAAGATAGCCAAGACTAGAATTCATTCAGTAAATAATACACGTTGTTAGCAATTGACATTTGAAGCGATATCATTCGATAAGTTTTGGACACTCAACGAGGCTGCTGGCCGGCTTTGTAGTAGTGCTTGATGCGCCACTGTCCACGAGCGCCATATCCCGTGCGAACTCCGAAATGCGTAACCGGGAAAGGTGACGGATTCACCCACTCCATAATCATAGCTCCAGTTACTCCATCACGCACCATAAGTCTATTGCATCTCCATTGAATCAAGAATTTCTTAAACTCATTAGGATTCATAAGCCCAGGCGTCGGAACAGTCACCTACGAAGTGTTTTAATATATTTACTGTCGAAACATTAACAAGCTAACATAACGATCACCACGAACACTACATTGCTACGCTACCTTATCTGGTTTCTGCCTGCAGTGCCTAATAACGGATTGGGTATTCTCCCATCCACCGAGGATAACTTCATACATGGGGTCGACTTCGGCGGGTGCGCTTGTTAGAGAGACATGGCAGTTGTGAGGGCCACAGTATTCAAATTCCAATGATCCGGAAACGGCAGGCCCGAAAACGTATTGTAACTTGTCCTCCGTATTGAATTCAGCTCCATCTGTACGCACAATGGAGAGTAAATGTGGCAGTTTTGGGTACATTTTGTGCGATTAATGTTATGTTTTTTTAACATACCTTCGATTTTCCATGTTCCCGAGGCACCCCAACCAGTGCATACGCCGACGAAGCCAATGGGAAATGGCTCAGGGTCAGACCAAGAAATAAAGGGAATGGCTTCTCCGTCGCGTCCAGCAGATATGATACCGCTGTCCCAACGGACCCAGAAGCCACGAAATTCGCCACCGTTTAGGATTCCTGGTGTTTCAATTTCAACTTTATCAGGTTTGGTTCTGTTCCTCCTGATAACGCTCTTTGTATTTCCCCAACCTCCAATAAAGATCTGAAAATGGTTGCATTAATTGATCATTAATTATCATAATAATTCATACTATGAATATTGTGACATTTTTTTAAACTTTATTGCACATTATAGTACAAATGGCGAGCTTAAGGCATTATCTACCAGCTAGCCTTTGGGTTAATTACTGTAGTTATGATTTATGATTTAATTTGTGATTAAGAGGCTACCTAGACTAATAATGTGCTATTTTAAGGATTGCGCAATGTTTTCGATAGTTTAGGGAGTGTATCGTTTAGGTGCAAGGCGCAATTCAATAATATTCTGCAATGACATTACTGTATAATTTTATTGTCTACGAGCTGCCTTAGACATAATACATTACCTCGATCATAGGATCAGATTCCTGAGGATGCATTGTAAGAGCGACGTGTGCATCGTTGGTAGAACGTACTTTGAATTGAACTGACCCGCTTGAAACAGGATAAAATTGATATTGGAGGTTATCCTCCGTCTGTAGATCTGTGAACAAAATTGAATTCACTATTTTAATGATACTCAAGAGTTAATTGAGCATTAATTAACAATTAAATGTACCTACATTTATAATGTTGACAAAGATACTTTGACATTTTACATGCTGTTTCATCGATTAAAAACATGGAAACTTTTTATTAATTTTAAACATGATGTTTATTAAATGACATGTACTAAACATGACATTTTTAATATCGTTTTTATTAAAATACTAGAAATATCGTTTTAAAAGGCAGTGTATGATAAATAACTACATTGCATACGTTGCATTAACAAATACGAAACATATTTTTATACATTAATTGCTATTAATATTCTGTGTCAATCGTCAGAGTGGACTTTTCCTGGATCACCTATTTAGTAATACGTTATGCGTTCGTTGCGTGCCTTTCGGGGCGAGTCTTACAACGGTCACTCTAAATATAGGCTGACTTCTGGTATTTGATATGCCGGTGAGAAGCAACGCACCCATAAGTTTATACTTTTCGCAATGCCGACTTGAATATGGTCCATTGCGTCTTTAGTATGAATAATATCAACCCACGAAAGTTACAACGCAGCTATATAAAACATATCTTCTAGTCTAAAGTTTATACGAAGGAGTTTGGCCTGGTGATGTCATCCAATCTAATCGATGGCGAGGCGAGTCGCGACCTCCAGGCGCCCGCGTACCCAAGTGCTCAAGAAATTTGGAGCAAGATCAATAAAGGTTATAAAACGATTGCTGATGAAAATTTTGATCAGAATGGTTAAGTTCCATTAATTATTTATTACAAACATCATTTCCAGTACAGAGTCAATGCGTAGGTTAACCGTTCACCGACGTTGACAAATGAAGAAATATGTATTAGAAACATGAATCCATAGGTACGTACCTAATTTGTTATATTTCGTGTGAACTTGAATAAGTTAAAAACTTTCTGTCGAAAATTTTTAACAGGATTTTCTGCTTTATTTATGAGTTTTGTTTACGAGTGGGATCACGATATTATTATAATTTTGTGTGTATTCCTTGAGATCTTCAAGACTTCAAGCGCGACTGCGGTGATTATTGTTATTTCCTCAAGGTTATTAATATTCTAATCACTCGCTTCTTACATATAGGTACCTCTTGTGGATACTGGAAAAATATTGACTATCTAGAACGTGTTAACAAAACACGTTCTAAGCGCATACCTTGGTAAGTACAAAATATGCAGAATTGAGAGATAAATTTTGCTCGTTCGTGATATTTATAATGTTTTTATTGTTGCTACGTGAATGCATATATCTTTTTTTTATTCTATTTAAAACAATGTCATTGAATTCATTAAAAGTGAAAAACAATTTGTTTTTAAATAGTCTGTCCGTAAATTATTGACTTCTATGAATATGTACAATAATAATTGCTTTGAATTTAGTGTTCAGTTATTTTAATTCTTAATTTATTTAGTTTTCCTAGATTTAGTTCCTATTATTTATTTTAATTCCTAATGTTCTCTTTTATTTTCGCTAAACGAAAGAGAAACCATAAGTATCCGAAAAAAATACCAAACAGCCATACCAAACAGTGTATGTACCCTCACTAGCCTCATAAAGTTATAATTTACTTTTCTTAGGATTATACTCATACATACATACTTAATTATTCATTGATATCAAAACTGTATTGTAATATTATGATTCATATAATTTACGTTGTAGTTTTATTTTGTTCCTGTTTTAAAATTAATGTTTATAATAACTAATATCGATGACATTGATGTGACAGAATTTTAATGGTCAATATAGGTAATCAATATGCGGATGACCTCACCAAATCTCATGGACACCTAACACGTGTGAAAAACAACGAATTAGTTTACAAAGTAAACTGTAGTTTACAATTTATAAACTGTTATTGTTATTTGTGTTGTTAAAATAGATGCTTCGCTCATTTTGCTAACTGACATTAGCCATAACTTTTAGGACACTCCAGAAAAGTCTTGGACTAATAAAAATATGTGCCTATTTTACACACCTTTTGCTTTAATGTAATTTAGTAATTGTTACTAAAACAAAATATTTAATACAAAAAATAAGTAAGCTTTTAATTTATTGAATTCAAAGGATTTTGAGTGCCGCATCACCACACCCTTTCTTCATTGGCCTTGTGCCAGATTTATACCGGTTGCTTTTGCCGCAAATACTTCCATAGTATTTACGCTACCGGCTTGACCGGCAACGACAACAGCTTTTTCACCAAATTCCTGTCACATCATAGACTATACATACAATACAGCAATTTACTTTTTTAATTCAGGGCCAAAATACTGTAAATAGATATCTAGGTAACAGATGACGTAAGTATATCATATTAAATAAGATAATTAATTAAGTGATCATTAAAATTGTCTAATGCCTATTTTCTTAGGTAAGATATTTTTTAGACCGAAGCTAATAGGTACTGACTACATCATCGTTCATTTTAAGGAATGCTGTTTTTATATTTTACTGCCTTGACATGTTTGTCTGCAAGTAGATAAAAAAGCTGTAGAAATTCGTAACGTTGTTTTTCAGACGTTATTTTAAATTCTTAAACTCGGTTATTTTAGTTTTAATATGAATGAATATTTTTTATAGAATGAGTTTATAATAATTTGCTTTAATCTAATAATATTAAACTTCTATGTGAAAATAATAATGAAGAATCTTTTTGATGTAAAAGAAAGCAATGCAAACATAAATAATTATATTATTGATATACTTACCCATTATGTTGGCCATGATTTCTGACAAATTTCCACAGTTAAAACTCGCACCGAATCGACGTTCAGTCAGGTTGAGTGCTGTTCCGAACTAGCTTCTAGCTTCATCTTTGCTCACCGACCTCGACCGACGCCAGCCATCGTAATACAAGATGATGTCATACATACTACGGCAGGAAAACAAAGTTTTATGAACCAAGTTTTAAGTCTAGTTTTAGTTCTGTGGCTAAAAGAACACTTACTGCGTTTTGGAGCGTGCAAGCTAAGCGTACCCACACAGCATGTCGACAACAGCTATACTCGTTTACATAATTTTAAATACTTTATTCTCAATTAGATGCCTACGTTCAGGTTCGAAGGTGGGAAAAGACTTTAGGTCCTTCGTACCTACCTCGGGGACTACATATTACATCGCTGCCGTGTTTAAAAGCCGTAACATGGTACAAACATTTAATAACAATGTCCACAGGAAGAGAAACACATATGACCTTCATAATACATGGTCAAGGTAAACTTATTGTACAATGATGTTGATGACTAATTGTCTGATGTAAATAAGTGACAAGAGTAGTATATACTTTGGTATTTAGATTGGTGACGTAGTACTAGTATCATTTATTCGTAGGTACCTAATATATGAATGATTCTATGACTCGTTGGCGATCTTCAACAGTATTACTAACAGTAGTTACTGCTCATCGTTCAATATTAGATATATCGTAATTAAATTCTAGCTTATGGTTATGGATAATTTTAACTCTAACAAGATACTCATTAAAAAATCTCGTCACCTGACATGATTCATTAGCGAGGTATGAGCATGTAATGTTATTATTGAATAAAACAAGGTTAACTTCAGATACATTGGTATAATTCTTTATTTTCACCATTATGTCAGTATACCTATCACCATTATGTCAGTATACCTATCATTATTATGTCAGTATACATACCTATCATCATTATGTCAGTACCCATACCTATCATCATTATGTCAGTATACCTATCAACCGTAAACCACTAATAAGGAATCATACATATGAATCATGCCGGGTCCACAATTTAGCTGAGAAGACACAAATTAATAATTTCGTTAATAATATCTAATCTACCACGTTATTCCAAATAATTTTGGTACCTACTTCTGCAGTGAGACGAAATAAATACCTACCTACATAATCTTTTCATTACTATATCTTGAAATGACATTTTTTATTTATTTAACAATTTATTGTACTCACACAAATAAAAAGGAAGAAATAGAAAAGATGTACCTACAAAAGGCAAGCCTATCTCCTACGGAGATTTCTTTCAACAGACCTGTAAACTAGGTCAAGGCAGAAGGCTGGCTGGTGTAGTGCGTACGGAAATTATTACATTGTACATTGTACCTATGTATAATAATTTAATAGTACAATAATATTAATTAAATACATAAATATATATTTATGTATTACACATATAATATATTATATACGAGCATATATTTAATATTTTTGTTGTATATTGTCTTCCAGCGTTTCTTATTTGCATTTCTTTAATTAAGCATTTTTAAAAGAAGCGTTAAATTTGATTATATTGTTTAAACATGAATTTAAACATTGTTTAAACACGTAATAAACAATCAATTTTGTTTATTTTAGATCCAGCTAAATATATTTATTTTTATTTTAGATCGAGCCGCGCATTTATCGGCCTTGAAGTAAATGTTAATAAAATGGTCAGCATTTTAGGTAGACTATTGTTTTAGGTAAAAGTAACAGTTAAAACATTCGACCATATTTTATTGTCGTATAAAAATTGTTTGCGTAATATTTGATACAGTATTTTGTCGTTTAATTTTCCTTCCCTTAATAGAGTATGTAGTATCTCAATCACTTCTGAAGTCGAATTTTATTACCATGACATCATAACTAATTATGACTCATTATTTTCTTATGACGTACCTACAACATGCTATGATCTCAATGGTGGCGTCATGGATTTCATTTTTGGTTGTCTACTCAACTACTAGTACCTACTAGTAGATATTTACTCAGATTTTTACTGACTCAACTTTTTAGTAAGTAAAAGCTCTTCACAAAATCACCAATAAAAATGTAGGAGATAGGGTTCCAAAATAATAAACGTTCATAATTTTGATATATGGTACAGTCTGTCCGTTAGTTCGTCACAGGACGTATGTAAAAGTACTTTATGGTCTATTGTATTGCAATTGTATTGTATAATCCGAAATATTGCAAGTTTAGTGAACCTCTCCAGAAATCTGATTTGTTTTACGCGGTAAAATTTGTGCCTAGAATTAAATTTTTAATTAAACCAAACTGAAAATAAACTAATTTCCTTAAAAATGATGCTTCATGGCTACAACGACATTCTGTTAGGTATCAATTTTCAGCTGAAAACTATATCAAGCTGTCATAGCTTGATATAGCTTTGATCTAATATTTAATTTGATCTTGATTAATATTTGATTTTTTTTGTAGCAGAATACAAAATTGAGTGGTACTGGTAAATTTTGTACCTGCTTTGCGAACCAACCTATTAAAGCATGAAGAAATTCTTACAACAACACGCTGCTAAAACTATCCTGCGGAATCTGCAGGCCATGGACATTGGCAGCGAACTCTATGAAAGGTAACGATCACAATAAATAGTTCAATAATGTTCGCAGTGATACAAGACTATTGAATGGCAAAGCCCCAAATCCTCAATAATAATAACATGGTCGGGAGCGTGTTGAATTTAGATTCTAGATTCAGATTTTGATTCTGAATTCAAAAACATTTATTTCAGTTGTCTGCATTTAACCTTAGTTCACCTTTATTTCCAGTTCATGATGTCAACAGTGATTGGAATGCACAGTGGGACAGTGTTCGGTAGGTACACACAACGTTACACTTCACTAACATTGTACCTTATTACAGGTCAAATAAAAGTTATATTGACTTGCATCAAGTATATTAGTTTAATATAGTACTTAATTGTAGAAGTGTGGGTATATGGAGCTGATTTTGACTTTTTGTCGAATTCATTTGAACAACTAGAGTACCTACGGACGATAGGCGTAATAACTCTGACGTAATGCCTTGATTTCACTTAGATCATATTATTGTAGTTACCTTTAAATAAAGAAGTAGGTATATGTAGGAATTTCTTTAAATGGCAACATTTTATAAATAGTTGATCGGTAGATATATATCGGTGAACGCAAAAAGCATTCACCGGTATGTATTGATTGTGTGGGTTTGCAAATGTACGAATCACGTAAATGTTGAAACTGACGAAAATTATTTGGTATAAAGTACAAACTATTTAAAAGATACTGAATTACGGTAGCAGCCGGTAGCTATTAATACATAGTTTCTAGGTATTTCTAGATACTCATATGTATCGTAACCACCGTTTTTATTGTCCCCTACTGCACACATGCCGCCACGAGTATGAGGGAAGGCTTCAAGTTTCATGAAATTCTCCATTTATGATTTCGCTGATAAAATGGTAAATTAAAACAAATTACCAGCTAAGAGTGCCATCTGTACATTAATATTCAAGATACCTCGTGGCAAGCCATATTACCTAATGAAGTGTGTAATGTGATTTACCTTACCTAGTATTTGGTTTACCTGTTAACAGAGGGCGCCATCAGTCAAAACCAACAAAAAATGCGCGAAGTTTAAGCTCTCCGAAGTCTTATGGGAATATTAACTTCAGTAACTATCCGGTGGACTGCCAATTGGGGACGAAATCCCCGGGTGGGTGAGTACTATAGTCCCCATAGAGTACGGAGTTACTAACAAATGACTAAAACCTACTAAGAGTGCCATCTGTGCTTAATATTAAAGATACCTCGTGGCGAGCCATATTGCATATGGAGGTGTGTAATACGATTTAACTAGTATTTTATTTATCTGTTAACAGAGGGCGCCATCAGGCAAAAGCTAAAAAAAACTTCACGAAGTTTATAAAGGACTCTGAAGTCAGGGAATATTAACATCAGCATCCGGTGGACTGCGAGTAGGGGACGAAATCCCCAGGTGGATGAGTACTATAGTCCCCAATGGCCAACAAAAAATGCGCGAAGTTTAGAAGTCCTATCCGAAATCTCCGAAATCCTATAGGAATATTAACATCAGCAACCTATGTCTACTGTAGAGTGTAAGCATTTTCTTGATATCACAAACGGTGGTATGAGATGTAATTCACCACGCGGGCCAGTACTGATTGGTGTACTACTGCGTTTTTTCTTGCAGATAGAAAAAACTTGGTCAATTCCTCATGTTTTGTAAAACGAATTTCTTCGGTAGATACCTACGCGAATTTCTTCAAGTAGGTTTATATAATTAGTTAATAATTTTGACTTATTTTTGTCTACTGTTTTTCGATTTTTTTAATAAACTGCAGTTAAGAAAAGTCGTCGTAAATGGTTTTATGGTACCCGCCATGTAAACCGTCTCTTAATCTACCACCTACCCCTTAAAAAAACTATAACAACTGAATCGAATAATAATAGTAAGGCTTCCATTTTACGTGCGTAGATCAATAATATCCGGGTCTGTCCGTTACGGCGCACAAGCATTGTTACCGAGATACGAGGCTCGGGGTGTAGACTCTGTGTACCCCCTAGCTCTGCGCGGGGGCACGCGGTCACCTAACGGTAAGTAGTTCTTTCAGATTTATGAATTCGTATTTGTACTTTAATTCGTGTTTGTTTCTAAGAAATAAACGAAAGGGCTAGTGTCGTGGGGAAGTGTGCACGGTGAATCCTTCTCGACTGGCCACATTTTTTTTTAAATAAATAACGCCACACCTCATTACACACACATTACCCCTCTCTCACAGAAGACTACCATGAAATGTGCTGCATTTCCTTATCCTATTTCCCCAAATGTACGTAGTTAGGGAGATACGCCAGAGCCAATTCCCATCCTATTCTATCCCTCCTCATTATCTTAACCCTTTTCAAATCCAGTCCTTTAAATCTCTAATGGTGGACACAGCATCCAGTAGCGTGCCAATGTTAGTTATTCAGCCCTGACATTGGCATGTAACGTGAATGTCCATAGACGACAGTATCCACTTAGCACCAGGTGAACTGTCTGTTCGTCTGTTACCTTCGATCCATAATGAAAAGAGTAATTTGCGGTTGTCTGTTTGTATGAAACAAACTTGTAATTTTAATTGTACCTATTTCTTTCAGAACGGGAATCTCGGTGTGTTTAACTTGGTGTATAAGAAAGACTGGATTCATAAGACTGCCTTATCCTTTAAAAAAGCTGTAGTGGGATCTTATTAAATGATATATCCTCACGAAGAATCCGATAACGTAACGGCGACTTTTCTGGGCGTGCTATTTAGCGTATTTTATAGAGTTCTGTAGCCATCTTTATGGTTTCATCATGTCTGTCTCTATGTTCTTATCAGCCATATCCCTAGCTCTTTACTTTCAAATTTACTAAAAAAAGTGAGCAAACAAGTGCTTCACCCCAATTTTTATTAGAGCATTGACTTTTTTTGGAATGGCTAAATTCTTGCGGCATTAATGGCCTTTCAAGAGTCACCGGACATGTGTCGTTTAGGGCGAGCGTAGAACGCGCTCAACCAGAAGCAAAAAGTGTGTGCAGCAACGAACCTAAAGGCTCCCACGCGCCGGTAAACTGGCAGAAGGAACCGACCTCGACTTAGGGCGTTGCTTTGAGAGGATATCGCGGGATTGCGAGTCGGTGAGAAGCGCCCAGGTACGTGCCTGGTAAAAGTGTTGGCTGAAGGTGGGTGAAAGTGGTGTAGTGAGGAGTGGGTGTAGTGGTGTGTAGGCGTGTATTCACGGTGTAGAAAAGGTGAAGTCCTCGTCTCCGCCAGCGGAGACGGTGTATATGTGTAGCCTGTGAGTGTAGTGTAAGAACCGCATTGGCAGCAGTAATTTGGTCGTCAGGTAGACGACGACAACGACGACGACGACGAAGGGGCATAGAGCATTGGTGGCATCGATATATGAATACTGGTATATCATATTGATAATTCCTGGTGAGTTCGAATGAACGATACACGGTAAAGAGTGGTCAGAAAAAAAAAATGTAGACACATAAAAGGCAATTTTATCTTTCTTAAGTCGTGCTTTTACTGTTTTACTTGTTACAGCTGATTTTTATAGGTATCAAATTCTGTAGAAATGCAATTCCTCAAGGCATAGCTCACCATACAAATCTGTCATCTCTGGTCGTCGTACTTTGCTTGTGGTTTGTCCACGACGTCTTTTGTATGCTCATGTCTGTCGATAAAGCTGCCCATTAATTTACATGACCTTTGATCTTCAATTAGTCTCTTTTATACGGCTACGGATGAACAAGATTGGAAAAATACAGTGATAAACCTTGAGATGTATAGATTTTAAAATATTTGGAAACATCACATTACAGGTTATTCACCAAAAGTGACAACTGTAGCAACTTGGACTTTACTACATTGTTATATTACCTACTCAGTCCATTTAAGAAAAAGTAACAACCAATGTGAATTTTAAATGAAATAAGTGTCATAATAGAAAGAAATATTGCAACGACTTGTTACTGTAAAACATTACCAAAATTCTAGGTTTTCAAGTAACTCGCCATGAATTGTGAGAATGTGTTAAACCTTTAGTAATAGATGTTGGTTAAACACATCTTGTGACATTAACTGATTATAAAAATATCCAATCAATGTGATTTTTTTGGTAGTGAAACGTTCCCTCATAGAAAAGAATAAAAGAGTAAGAACTATTTTGCCGTTAATCAAACGAAAATTCCCTAAAGAAATCTTGGACAAAGTAATAAGATAAATATATATCTATTTAAACGGGTCTTAATGCGAATGTTTACCTTATTTATTTTAGCCGACGCTTCGGTTGGGTTCCGCCAACCATGGTCACGAGCTGACTGCCAACTCGTTAAATAGATCTGTCGGACCCGTTTAAATAGTACCTACCTACCTATGTGTGAAAAACGCAAAAATTTCAAAACGTATAATAAGATAAATACGAGTATTACCGTTAAATTGGAAATAAAACCCCCTTTCTGAAGTTCGTTTAAAATTAATTTTCAGTTTAAAAGTTTGATGTACTTAGGTAAATTACATATAACTTAACACAGGTACTAGTAGATATCTTTTGTAACATGAAAATATACTCGAATTAATAATGCCTTACTTCACTGCAATGCATGCATTTTAATGTATTTTATCCTAATGCATTTAAAATTGTAAATCGAGTCTGAATAAATTTAATAGCTACATGTAAATGTAACATAATTTAACGAAACATATGTAATATTGTCATGGTTTCAAAAATAGCGTACTATATTACGCTATATTTTATTTTTAATATAATAATGTACTCAAATTAAAATCTTGTTTTTTGTAGTCGTTTTAAAAATGCCATATACCTACCATGTGGCGGCTGGGGCGGATTGAGCGGCAGCTGTCAGTGCACGCGCACATTCGACAATAGCGGCGATCAATGAACCCGCGACCCCTCTATCTATACCCGTCCCCCTGCCCCGCAATGTCAGGTACAGACTCCGTTTTTTGCCACCGGAGCACAGCTGCTGAAATCTTTTCACGTAAGGCGACAGAACAGCTGATTTCTGTCGAAGATATCATCATTATGGGTAAATAAATAATTTATACGTAAACCTACACCGAGCGGCTATACCTGGCCGATGACGTCCTTCTGCATGCCATCGTCTTTCCCTAGTAATCGGTGGCGGTCTAGTGCGGATAGGCGGGTAGGATATAAGTATATGTTTTCGCCCGATTATTTTTATTTAGTGGTGAATCTTGAAAGACAGCAGTGAAGCATTACTGAACAATACTGAGACTAAGTCGATGGTATTGTATGGGAGTTTGTTTCCCCACGATGTTATCCTACACCACTGAGCTAGTGATAATTTAAAATTCGAACCTCAGTGGTAAGGATCGGGGCTTGAACCCACGATATTACGAATGAGATTCGAGAATAGTTTCCCCTAGACTCTCTCCTAGATATCATCGCTCTCTTTGGCTTTCTGCTAGGCTACCATACGTGGAATAGTCATAGTCTCATAGTCATATCACTTGCTTTGTGTGATTACAATATTCTTACATATGTATATAGTGTTTAGACATAATATGAGCCTCGTTAGGGCAGTGTATTTTTAAAAATAATTTAACTTCAACTAGAAATAAAAAATTTAGAACTATATAACAATAAAATCATACATCCGAGGAAATTAAAAACATACTCACCTATTTATACGTAAGTTCACCTTATTCGAAGAACTCGTCCAAATTATAAAAACCTTATGATATTCAAAATTATTTTAATTCGTAACCAAATGTGAAATCATTTTCACTTTTTTTATACTATAATTTGGCACGAGTATTTTAATCGATATAATATTGTATGTGCCTCATCCAATAATTTGTGGTTCTGTTAACGGTAGAGCTAATTTGTCCTCATGTCTATGGGATCCCGAATAAATAATCTTTTGCTCGTGAAAATGTGTTTTTATGTTTTCTTACATATTTACTACTGTATATCAAAAATGTCACTGTTACTGTATATTGGTTAATAAAATGCCGTCTGCAACTCTCCTTTTTGTTTATGTTTAACAAGACCGTGACACATTTTTTTTGGAAAATATGTAGTTGAACAACCTCAATAAAAATATACTATTAGCCCATAGAACTGTTCCATACCTCAACCATGCACGTGCGTAGGTAAGTGTAATCAACACTAAGTAGTTTTTGTTTCTAAATCAGTGCATTTTATTTATTCGTTAAGTTTTTTTATATCGATAGCAGCCCGTGGAGCGTTGTTTGCACTAGCGATAGTCTGTAATACATATAAAAACACATAAGAAGAAAAAAATCTACATATAAGGAAAAAAAGATCACATATTTATGTATTGCCTGTCATGTCAAAACATACTCGTACTTCTATTTATGACTAAATTTTATTACTGCTAAGTATTTATGACTAAATTTTAGTACAGCTAAGTATTTAATTTTGTGTGATCTCTGCAGCTTTGCTGCAGCAACACTGCACAGAGCTACAATGGTGCTGCCCCTAAACACGTGGTTAGGTATAAACAGAGTTTAAGATTTCATTAAAGTTTCCCAAAAAAGAAAATAGAAATTACTGCGCTGAGAATAAGTAAACTACATAGTAATTTAAAGGGTTTCATTTAACTGATCAGCGTTTTAATCGAGTTAAGATCAGCGATAATTATAAATTCATAAGCAAAAATGATTGATTGATCAGCCACGTGTGATCAGCAGACACAGCGGAAACGATCAGCTGTTATTTTTAATTATGAAATGCTCTAAAATGAAACGATTAACAAAATATACAATCTTAGGGTTGAAAATACTTTCGATAGATACACTTTGAACTGCATATAATACTTTCTCGATCAGCTCTAACAGTAATTATGCGATACAAACAATAGGTAAAATAGAATAAGTATGTTTAATACCTTTATTTTTAAATAACCATTTAAATTATCATTTTAAATAAGGTTAGCAGCTAACCTAATTGTAAAAAGCTTGTATTATTTTTTAGTACTTACCTACTATAGGTAGGTACTAGTTTTTTAGTAGGTACTTACCTACCTTTTATATTTTACCGACAAAGTTGAGGACACATAAATATTTATTAAAGCCTAAACCCCGACTGCATCCAGCTTATATATGAATACATACATATATTGATATAAACTAAAACACAAAAAACAAGTAACCTCATTAAAGTTTTAATTTGTACAGATTATGTGTTACTTGATTAAAAATGCTGCATTTCAATAAACCCATTTTCATTGCATATTAAAAAAAATGTACGTAATTTAACCGTGAGTAAGAGCTCGTCTCATGCCATAATATTCTCTATCCTCCATCCTTTGCAATCCCAATTCGCTATTCTGATATCTAAATCCCCTAAAGTAGGCCGCGCATTTAAGAACCTGCACCTATGATATTTTAATTTGATTCATGTATTGTAGATATTAGATAGTAACCATTTACCGTTACAACTTTAGATCCGTGCTATAGAAAAATATAGATTTTTAAAACTTATGACGTTATAGATTTTAATTAACAAATTTATCATTGAGCGGTGTGTAGAGGAAGCGCTCGGTGGGACATATTTCGCATTAAGAACAATGACTTTCCCACAGTGCGGTACCTACTGAGGCTTCCTGCCGTGCGATACGAGACCACCAGTGATCGGAGACCACTATTGTATTAACGTATAACATATCTGTTGATCGCCTTGTTGACCGTGATCACTGAGATAGTTTTAAAGAATTAATTAACATTGACAGCTTGTATAAATTTTCGTTTTAAAAATGGTTTAAACTAAAATATCTACAGACGAAGCGATTTGTTGTTCCAGGTAAGATTTAGATTTGCTAATAGATTCGTTGGTTTAAATACCGACGGATGTATTTTATGGATATATTTTACTCACCCAATATACGAAATATATACCACAAAACTGGGATTTCTTTATATAGAGTTTTTTTTTAATATAAGTACTGAAAATAAACCGGGGATACAATGGAAAGAAAAATGCTTATTTTATTATCATCACCTGTTATAAAATGGAAGTTAATTATGTAGGATGTAACTTTGGTGTTGGTTTTGTGCTAGTTACTTTCATATAAAAGCAAAAGGAGGTCACAATGCGTAGGTAATCTGATGTCTGTGAATTAACTTTTTTTAAATGTAGTTCGTGCTCCATTCCGTTTCTATAACAAAAATTACATGTTAGTACAAATGGGAACTCTATTTAACGAAATATAAGTAGGCACAATAAAAAATAAGACATAAAAGTAATAAAATATGAAATACGTCACAAATTAGGCGGATACTGCAAATTTTGTCTAACAGATAACAAATATGAAGATACCTTAGGAGCAGTGGATGATATTTTGTTTAATATGTTTTTCAGATATCCCCCAATATTGTTTAAGACATCGTATTATTCCAATAATTTTGATTTGTAATCTTTAGTTTCTTTCATACGTTCATTCAGCGTAAATACCTAGGTACTTATGATCCTTGCATTTTAACCCTTATTAGGTGACCTAAATTGGCTTTAAGTAATGACAACGACGACGAAAAACTTGACATAACTTATCGTGGACCAACAGTGATAACGAGGTATATCATTACGCGTGAGTGGAGGGTAGCAGGCAGTAGGGCACGCAACGCATGTGGCCAGGCAGCAGCCGACGCATCTGGTGGCGGGAGGGGCGCGACGACGGGGGCTAAAATTAGTACTGGAGCGCCACGTGCGCTACGAGCATCACTCAGTCCGCGTTCAACCACCACGACGAACGCTCGCCCACATTTACATTTAGTGTTTATATCCTAACCTACACGCTCGTGTGCAGAACTGAAAAGCGCTACAGCGCGAGTGAGTGTTTGAACCTTGCAACGGTGGCCGGCGCAACGGAGGCGGTACAAGGCATGTTGATGGCGGGCGCGTTGCCTGCCGAGTCCGAGGGGCTGCTGGCACTAGGCGCGCTACCTGGCCAGAAAGACACCACTTGGACGAAGCTATTCGTCGGCGGACTCCCTTACCATACCACGGATAAGAGCTTGCGAGAACACTTCGCTGTCTACGGGGATATCGAGGAGGCAGTCGTCATCACAGATAGACAAACAAGCAAGAGCAGAGGATATGGATTTGTAAGTAAATACTTGCGACGTAGGTACATAATATATAAAAAAATATTATAAATAATTGATTATTACATCAATTTATAAATTATTAGCATCGGCGAGAACTTTTGCTGAAATAAAAGCAATGTGTTGTAAAGTGACACGTAAATTTCAGTATGCTCGCGCGCAGTTTACGTTGCTTTTGAAATGGCAAAAGTATCGCACGGTAGCCGCGTTATCGCACCTCAACTACTTGTAATGCATACCCAACCCAGTGACTACAAATACATATGATAAAACACCAACTTGTATCGCAAAATTACATCAAACACGGAAGTTGTTTTTTCAACGCTGTTTTACCTACCTTTATAATTGAAGATCTGACATTACATTTGAATAAAAATCAAGGTTTCTACAAAGTTTGTTAAATATCAGTGCAGGGAGTATTTTCATGTAGGGAGAGTTTTCACGTTTAGTAGGGAGTTATTTTCATTTCTTTTTAGAGAGACCACGGCAGCGCTATTAACTGAACATCTCTCGTTTATGTTAAACATTACGAGTAAGAAAGAGTATGACATCTATTTATACACAACATGGAGATAAACGTAGACAATAGTATTCTGTAACATTTTATCAGCTTAAAATCTGACAGTGTTCCTCGTCGACAATCAATTACACGATGAATGCATTTTGCACTGTAATAATGTTCAAATTAATCCTTGATGCCATTTTTGATAATGTAGAAAATGATCAAATGCGATTAATGATAAATTGTTTTATGCACACAATGTTAATGTAATAAAGTTGAGGCTTTTTTGTATGTGTGAGGCTCGTGGGAAATGAATCACAACCCTATTTTCAATTCGTGCAAGGGTAGGGTGAGCCTGAGGGAAGAACACGTCGCGTTGCACCCTCCCTGTGACATCTAAATGACTGTAATAAACGAAATGCGTCGTTCGCAACACTTTGTGACGATGTCTGTTTGCCGAATAGTTTTATTTCATATCTAATTTCTAAATAATTTCTCTAGTTTATATACGACTCAATAACACTGAATAAAGTAGGGACATTACCATGATAGGACTTTTCTAAATGCGCGGAAAAATTCTTAGAAAATAAAATAAAAAGATATTTACATTGGATATAATTAAAAGTGATTAAAACGATTAATCTTATAAATACTGTGAATTAAATGTTGAAAAAATAATGTTTTGAAGTTCCCTATAAAATTGATGACGCAAATGCAGGAATCTAGTCACCTAATCACACCTACCATAATTTTGCAAAATTTTGAACATCACTTTGTGGTATCATTTTTCAAAGTTGAAACAATTATTGGGCGACAAAGACAATATTATTAACATAAATGACATTCATAAATGAAAATCCAAGAAGATTTTTTATAAATAGTAAGCAGAGATCTATTAACAGAATAGAATCTCAAAATCATTAAAAAATTGATTTATTACCATTATTTTAAAGTATAATCATTGACGCGTATGTGCCAGTACTACAGTAGTGTCATAAAAAAGGTATCCAATCACCATCTTCAAATATATTTAAATCAATATAGCATAATAAGACTCCATAGAGCTCAAGCCCCTTGCTTATGCCCTATAGTTACATAATTCAAAATAGTGCTAGAATGGATCCGGCTTGCTTGCGTGAGCCAGCCCGTACGGTATCAGGTGACGTTCTTTTGTCATGAACGAGTACTTCATCACGTCCCGTGGCGTGTCACATCCTAGCGAGTATGTAGTACAAACCGCATTTGAGTCTCAATATAATAATATATTTCTAGGCTAGGTCAAAACCTGTTATCCTCCGTGAAGGCTTCAATGATTTTCAATGAAGAACCTTTTTAAAATTTCATTTCCCCACAATATCAATATTCATAGGTATATGAAATTGCTATATTAATAATAGTCACCAGAAAGTTTATCATAATTTAGGGTCATTTTATTTTGTGCATAATAAATGCAAATACTCAATACAACGTCATAATTATTTTATATTATTCTCCTCATTCCTTTGGCGTTACAATCCTTTGTGGGTCTTCACCTACTCCACTATTCTTATCCAATCAACCATTTTATATTATTGCAAGGATGATATTGTAAGATTTGCACTATGTCCATAATATCACCTTTAGGTGGTAATTGTGATTGATTCGTTGCACTACCTACATTTGTTGAGTAGTAAATACTGTCATTATTCTCAAATTTTTACTTATACGAGGGATCAAAAAGTTTTCATATCATACTGATAATGTCGATAAAATGTGAGGTTTTGATTGGATTAATAAGGACATTAATTAATAAGGACTTTATGTATGAATTTAATGAAATTTATTAAGGTATTAATAAATTTCAAAGTCAAAAAGTTAAATCGAATTGATTTGTTTTTATTTCTAAAAGGAACAATACTTATTGGGTAGGGCCATTATGTGATTGATTATTTTTCCTTAAATGTCAATAGTTCCAAACCCTGATATGTGAATGTTCGATACATAGTTCTTAATTATACTTAAAATATATTAATGTAAATATAAAGCATATTTACGTTAATATGCTTGCTTGTTTAATTGCTTTTTATTTGTTTTTTTTTTTAATTTCACTTTCATTTGTCCTTATTAGCTATACAAATTTTGATAATGAAATAGAATGATATAGTGAAATCATTAACTTTTGTTTTAATGGATGAATTTTATGATTGAAATAAATTATTGCTTAGCTGTCTCCGATTACTATCAGTGGGTATGCTCGTGACTAAGAAATGAAATGGTGGTTCATTTATATTTTGTCCATAAAAATACACATCGAGTATTTTATTTCAGAGACATGTTAATATTTCTGTAACAAATGTAACATAATAGTTACCCCAATTTGTTGTCTTTATGTATTTTTTTAATCAATATAGCCATCAATACTGTACATGAACTGTATCGAATCTTTTTCACGTAAAGAATCTTAACCATTTAAAAATATTCTTATACTTACTACACAGTATTACATCTACTGGTGAAATATGCAACTGCAAAAATCGTTTCTTGGAAGTTGAGCGGTCTCCTGTACAAAGGTTAACAATGGCTATTACTTATTTTGTTCAGCTCCATGAATAAAGTACGAACCACAATCACCTTATCTATATAAAAATGTATTTAATGAGGGGAAACAGTGTGTGTAATGTCGGTGCTGTGTAGTGTCGGTTGACTATATAGATAGAATACCCGTCACCTTCCCGTAGGCGTCGTGTCGTGCCAACTAAGGGATAACAAAGCCGCCACCACAAGCGCTGAGGAACGCAACCACCTCTAAAACAGTGGACTCGCCAAAACGTTTGGCCAACGCGGCGTTTTAAGGCCATGGGATAGGGGACGGACGGGCAAGATGGAGAGGGCGGGCAAAAAGAATATTTATTCTAGTTCGATACTTGATCGATAGAAAGAGACAGAGCCAGTGTCGTTCGACTCGTTACACACATGCCCTTGCTGTCAGTTCTCATCCGGCAGCATAGTTTAGTAGTCACGCGTTTTGTGTAAACAAATTGGATTTTCTTAAAAAAATTACGATAAAACCACCGTAAGTACCTTGTGTTTATTTTATTATATTCAGAGCTATACATATTTTGATATTTCTAGTAAAGTTTGATATAAATAGACGTGCAACAAACATATTCATCTTAAGATTTTGTTTCACTATTTTTGTTCGATGTTAAGATAAGTAAGTCACTTAAGTACGAGGCGGGAAAAACGAAACCAGGCAAAAATGATAGTATCCGTTTTGCCCTCTTATGCATAGTTTGTTAATGATCGAAGTGCATGTAAAAATTTTGTATTAACGAATTATTATCTCTATTGCAGATGGTGTATGAGTATAAGAGAAATACCAACCGAGCCAACAGGTCTGAAGAAAGCTTAGCAAAAGCTATCGATAAAGCTAAAAAGTCGTCCATATTAAAAGCTAGTAAAATGTATGGTATACCTTACGCAACGTTACACAGACATATTAAAAGTGGTTCCTCAAAAAAGAAATTAGGCCGTTTTGAATCTGTTTTTACGCCGGAAGAAAAGGAAGACCTTTTGAAATATGTTCATAAAATAGATTTTTTATTTTATGGCCTCACACGAACAGAATTTCTGTAGTTGGCTAGATGGATTTGCTAGAAAGAAAGGAAAATCTGAAGTTTTTTCTGGAAATATAGCTGGAAAATGGTGGTTCAAGAATTTTAAGGTTCGTCATCATTTAATTTAAGATCATCGGAACCAACTTCTGTAGCTCGAGTGAAAGGATTTAATCGAGAAGCTGTAAACAGATTTTATTCTTTGTTAGAAGAAGTCGTAGAGAAACACAACATTGCACCTGATATGAACAAACGACAACGAAAACAACAAAAATCTGAAATATTGACTAGTACACCAATAAAGATGGCACAAAAACAGGATGCTTCAGCAGCTAAAAAGAAAGTTCCGTTTGAAGTTCCTGGCCCGTCGAACTGCAAAAAAAAGAAAATGACAGGTACAAAACAAAACTTAAAAACAAACATAAGGCAACAGAAGTCATACTTTTGCACTGTATGCAAAGAAGCATACATTCACCCGCCAATCGCAGACTGGATACAATGCGAAGTTTGTCGAGAGTAGACTCATGAAGCTTGTTCAGCATATCCAACCCAAGGATCATATTTTTGTGACGATTGTTTGGATTAGTTTCCAATATTCATTTTGCCCGCCATGGGTGGGCAAAACGGATAATAGCCTATTTTTTTAAAAAACATATATACCTAAATCAAAGAAGAATTAATTTTTTTAGAATTTTGATCTCAATTATTAATGTGGAAATGTCCAAAGATTATAAATACAAAGTGAAGAATAAATATGATTAATACATATATTTTTATTTATTTTTAAAATTAACATATCCTTCTTGCCCGTCCGTCCCCTATATGGCCTTAAAACGCCGCGTTGGCCAAACGGTTTGTCACTAGACAATGTCCAGGAGGCCCATGTCCTGCAGTGGATACCTACTGAAAGGCCATAATTAAATGAGCAACAGAAAATAGTCAATGGCAAAAAAATTAAAGGTGGGTTTGGTTTAGGTTCTCTGGTGATTATATAGAAATAGGAGACCTGCGAACCGAGACTCCGTCGACTTGTGATGACATTCTTAGTAATTTTTATTTGTAACCCAACAGCAATACATTGTATACCTATATAAACAAAAATTAAAGATAAAAACCAAGCCAATACAAGATTACACTAAATTTAAACATATCTATTACTAAACATATTGAGCTGCAGTCGCTCGTACACCTGTTTAACACAAAACCATAATACGTAATACCGACCTACGATACTATCTACAACATCTTATATTACCTACATATACTTATCTTAATTCTATGTGCGTATGTAGATATGTATATTCATGTGTGTGCGTGCGTTTGTGCCTGTGTGTGTGCCTAATCTTCTTGGATTTGGATGGTGGGTGGGTATTTAAAATTATTAATTTCAAGTATTCAAAAATAATTTGTTCTATTCAACATGATTTGCTGCACATTCAATATTTTTTGCCGCTTGTTTAAATAAATCTTTTATAAGTAAGTATACATATCTACTTGTAATGTATCTATATGTACCTACTTGTAAAATTTGCAACGTTCAATTTTGTAAAAAGTCTAATTATCTTATAAACTACAAGAGACTTTGGGGTTCTTCTCAGATTGACACATTTTGATTAAAATTTACAAACGAACAATTTTCACTAAAATTGTTCATACTTACTGACACTTCTACAATAACTTTCAATGGTTATGTTCAGTACCTTTAAAATGGCACAACAAGCTGACACTGTTCTTAAATGGTGTCAATTAGGAAATCATCATCATTTTCGATTATTTATCGCTAAATTAACGATTAAATTTACTAATGAAAAGCTGTGTTAGGAAGATAAATAAAAAACTAGAATGCAACAGACTTTATAACTATAGTTGTTAAAGGCGTGGCGGGAAAACGCGTTTGTAAATCAACTGACGACGAAACGGTTGGGCGGTGCGATTTTAGGCACGCCTCTCTCACCTCTTGCCTCTTCGATCAACAATACAACTTTTCAGTGTTTAAATATAAAGTTGCTAAGTAGAAATAGATTAATTTACTATTCTTTTTTATATTTATAATTGCATTTTTTCAGAATCACATAGCACAGTTAGTTTGTCAATGCTGTAGATACGTACCTATCTGTAATTGTGTTATACAGAGTCTACTAATAATTAAATTGAATATTATGTCTGTGTCACTATATACATAATGCTGATTATATGTCTAAATAAATAAATACAACTCTATAAACCTATAGGTACCTACCTATAATTGAATATTAGGTAGGTATATCTTCATTTTCATAACCAGACAATAGTAGGTACCTATATCCTTAAGGTTAGGTGCTGTCAACAAAATTCTATCTATTATTATTTGTTATTTGTAAACAATTCATTTTTAAATGACTTCAATTAATAGTAACCCTTAGTCCGCGGCTTTGCTCTCGAAGTAGATAATATACCTATGTACTAATGTTGTCTTGTACTAAAACCTTCCGGGCGAAATAACCTATAGGTACCTACGATAGTGGAACCCACATCAAAATTCATACAGTAGAACAAATAAGATAATTAGAATAAGAAGAAAGTAGTAGGTACCTAATATACAAGCGATAATATTGAAGAGAAATATAAATAAATTTATAAAAAAATATAACTAAATAATAAAAGAAAAATTAGACTAAAACATGTCAGTATCTCAATGATCTCTAATAATGTTTAGTAAGTTGACTTTTGAAGCTGGATGAAGATTGGGCGGGCACGTTTTATGTTTGAAGGGAAGAGAGTTCTAAAATCGAACCGCTTGCACAGTACCTAACGAAGTAAGAATAAGAAGTAGAATGGCGGAGAGGAATACTAAGAAGGTTATTAGAATAACGAACTTCTACTTCTTCTTCTTTGGGTTGACTCGAGCGCACCGACTCTTTAGCCAATATAAAGTGAAAATGAATTTCTAGTTAAGTCGAATTTAGGATTCATCTGGAAAATAAAGCCAAAATAGCTTCCGAAAAGCTCGGTGTGCTTTATAGAGCGAAGCGGTACTTTATCCCGTGGCAACATCTGACGCGTTACAAAACTCGGGTTAGGCGCCATATTACTCCATATGGCGCCTAACCCGAGCCTAACCCGCCTAACCTACTGGTCCTGCTCACATCTCTGGGCTGGCCCACCGAAGTATCGATTGGACCCATTCGACCCCAACCAACGACGCGCCGTTCGAATTCGATTTCACTCTCACAAGTGGTTTAGAACGCCTCAGCGCGTCCGGAGAGACATTGCGTCCCTCTGCGTGTTCTACCGCCTGTACAACGGGGAATACTCTGAAGAATTCGTCGACAAAATTCCCACCACCGGTTTCTACAACTACACCTTCCGTCACAAAAGTGCGGTGCATCCGCATTATCTCGATACGGAGGTTTTGCGTAGGTACTGTGGCGGTCCAAAAACCGATTTGAACCGCGAATTCGTAGGCTGTGGAACGAACTGCCTCTAGAGGTCTTTCAATTTCATTTTTTTTTTCAGGGGGACATTGTTTATTTATCTATAGACTTGTAGTTTTTTAAAAAAAATTAAGTACTAGCGACCGGCAATAACTTCGCTCAGGTGGTATAATAACCCTTCGAATTTCCTAGGGAATCCACAAACAGCCTAAAGCAATTGCCAACCGAACGTTCGCACGATTACAAACCTTTTTGCGTTCTTAAACGAGTTATATAAGGTGCTTTTAGTGTTTATGTTCGTTGCTGTGACTTAATGAATAGGTTTGTTCTACCAAGTTACCTATATTTGCGGTTGACGCTACCTAACCGCTTATTGAATAAATTGATAATGAAATGCAAAGGAGTTTGTATTTGTGCGAATGCTTATTAGCCGACACTATATACGAGTAAGTATATTAGTTTAGTTTAGCTTCCTAAAAGTCAAAATCGGTCTAGTAGTTTTAAGAGTTGACATGTTACATATAAATAAAAGTCCTGCGACGCATACATCGGAAACGCAAACTCTTGCATACCGTCAAGTGCAGAAAAGTTGCGTATCTGGGTCACGTGCTGAGGCATGAAAAATACGACCTTTTGCAACTAATTATGATGGGCAAGATTGCCGGAAAGAGGCATGTTGGTCGCAGGAACAAGTCATGGCTGCGTAACATACGGGAGTGGACTGGCATCGTGAGTGCTGCCGAACTGTTTCGCCTCGCAAGAGACGGAGCTGATTGCCAAACTCCGCTATTTGGAGAGACACCACAAGAGGAAGAATATAAACAAACTGTCTCCCAATAATATTATACCTAAGTATAGACTTGAATTACTCACATTAATTTAAAAAATAATTGAAATAATGGTTCACATTACAAAATAACAGGTTTAGCACATATGATTTCGTTATCGCTTGCCGTACATAACTTTAATCTGTACGGTTTAATAAACAGTGGTCGAGTCGTAAAGCCGATTAAAACTGCAGTAACAACGCACAACTTTCAATATTTTTACGTAAAATTTCTTTGTTTGTTAGACACAATATTGGAATAACTATTTCTATTCTTTCTTGTATAAAGACTAATGTAGGTAGGTAGGTACTAACTGACGGGACTCATCAATGTCGAGCCGAAACAGCTGAAGTAAAAATATGAAATTTGGTCAGTAGCTTCCTTTTATGACGTGAAGATTAGTGAAGGGATTTCTCGAAATTCAACCCTTAAAGAGGTGAAACGGGATATCAAAATTTGTATGGGAAAAAATATCCGATGGTATTATTAACTTGAAAATTGAAAATTGGTATCTAAGTATAACTATTCTACTATACAAATAATTATACATTAGTTTAACCTTCGATAACATTGGTTTTGTAGAGCGTCGTCTCTGTCGTAACGGCACACGACAGAGACGACGCTCTACAAAACCAAAGCTAGGCGATAGTCTCTTTCTAAAGGCCGATGTCTAGGTATTACTTTCGGCTAGGAAGTGTTCATCTATATATAAAAAAATATTTATCAATATTTTATATAGTAAAACATATAATACTTATATAATAAATAGATATACTTTACATAAGAATATGCATAGATTAATGGATATATATAATTATACACATATATCTATATTTACTAAAATAAACCCTTCACTTGTTAGTTTAACTTCACACATTACACCACCTTATATACCTACCTACATTTATTTTTGAGACCGTATAAACCAAAAACACAGAAAATTTTATTTAAATAGTTCACCCTAGAACAGACCTTTGGTCTATTTGGGTAACTATATGATTTCCACCGTTTTTTTCTTTCGATGTATATCTACTTGGCTTTAAACAAATTTATATTTGGTGTAAACCTAGAATATGATGTACGGCAATATATAAAATAAAAATTCCAAAATTTAGTACAGCGGCTTTAGCGGAAGCACAGTCGGCCGGGGTTCAGGACCCTAGGGAGAGAAACCGGCTGACTATATGCGCGGTATCGAGCAGCACCACCGCCTTTTGCATTTTCGTGGACAGCCAACCGCCATGGAAACTCAACCGCCTCGGGTTGGTCTCAAGGTTTAGAAACCCGTTTACCGAAAAGACGAGTGGGATGATTTCAGTAGACGTCACGCCCTACACATCGGTGATATCTTGACCTGGCGGTCAAGATACTTTCTTCTTTTCTCGGTTTTGGCTTTCACGGGGCCCTCGTCATGCGAGACGGTGATGTCCACTAAGAACACCCGAGACTGTGCCCGGTCATTCAACACAATGTCAGGTTTATTCCTTTCCGTGATGACGGGCCGGTCCCAGTAGAGCTTTGTACGGTCGTTTTCCAGTACCGGTTCCGGTGTGTACTTGCAATCTCTGTTCTAAGAGACCGTATTTCAGAGCCAGCTTTTGGTGAAAAATTCTGGCCGCTTGGTTATGTCTGTGTAAATACTCAGTATTGGGAAGAGCCGAGCAAGCGGAGGTGACATGCCTGAGTGACTCTCCGGGATGGTCACACACTCGACATACGTCCACGATGGTATCCTTCAGTATGTACTTCCGGTAGTTCCTTGTCTTCATTACCTGTATTGCACAGGCAAACCAATCGGTTTCTCCGAAATGATCTCCCAACCGCAGCCGGGGCACGGAGGCTTTTGTGTCCACGCGGGGCTCGTGGAGAGCATTGAAGCCTTGAAGAACCTTCCGTGCACTTCTTTCTATCTCCATACGGTCTCTCGATCAGAGGTGCTGGGCAACCGGGCACTACTATTACTCAGCGGCTAAGGATAGGGGTGTGAGTCTTTTGTCACTCGCCACAATTTCGCCAAAAATTCGATCACCCGAAGTTGATAAAAATTAGCTTTGAAGATTGCATATCTCACAGTTCTGCATGGTCTTAGCGTTTAAGAGGCCTCTACCTTTAAAGGCCGCTTTTCCGTGGGAAGTACAATCTCTGCACCAAAGACTTCGGCTGATGCATCCTGTGAACAGTCATGATTGTGCGGACTTTTTTATTCAAGGCGTCTAATTCGGTCTGAGACCATCTGAGTACCCAAAGGTGTACACGAGAGCGGGCAAAACCCAACCGTTATAGGCTCGGATATTATTAGGGCCCGACAAATAGGTGTTTAAAACTTTTGTCAGACGCTCATAAAATACCTCGCAAACTAACAGTTTCACGACCGCCTAACACCTATCGATTCTGACATGCCCAGCTAACGGTATGTTGTTGTTTTGGAAGAGGTTTTAGCACTTGGTTGAACTGAGTCCGCTTGGCAGGGAGTAGCCCCGAACGCCAAAAGATGTGCCTCTCATCGATTCCCAGCCTGATGGTCGCCTGCACGCACGGCACCCTGCAGAGTAAATACTCCCTGGCCACTGGGAAGAGAGTAGGGACTGATTGCGTGATGAGACAGCCATACCCCACGGCTATCTCAACACATGACAGGTGACAGGTTGTATTAAACAATTGCAGTTAATCAATAAGAGTGCTGACTGGTTTATGTTTTTATTTTACACTTTTCAAATGTAATCAAGGTTTATTACTGTCGGGGTTTTATCAATTTTTTTGTCTTTTATCGCGTGTTTTGTGCTTGTAAATTCCTTCATTACAAAAAAGGCCATTTAAATTTTCAATCGCGCTAACGTCAGACCTTCTCTGGAGGTCATCAGATATTTTGCTTTAGTTGTGTTTGATCGGCTTACCATACGTCTAAAAATATATTACATATTATATCCAGTTTACACTGAGCTCTAAGGTTTAACGTTATATCGTTGGATGTACCTGGTGATGACATGTGTGGAGGGGAAGTGGTAGGTCAGGTAGGACTGGTCAGGCCGGTTGTGGCAATGCGAGGTGGCGACCCGGGGCTCACGCATGTATTACAATGGGTAATGTAGTGCCGACGACGTCATTCTGCATACAACTCATTCTACATACTGTATTTAAATGAATCAATACGAAATTTCACAATGAAAATGTTCTATTATAGTGGAGGTTTTGACCTTCATTCGGTAGATTCTTATCATTTATGTAAAATTATGATTGCTTCATGTGTGATTTTTAGAACTAATGAATAGAAAACGACACGTAAAAAACGTAGGTATCTTTTGAAAACGTGCTGCAATAAATGGATCAGTAAATATTTTATTTTTATTGACATTACCTATGTAAGTATATAGATCGTATATAGTATGTATCGTTTAGATATTTTTTTATTGTAAGTCAGATTGCAAAAAGTAACACAAAATTCTGTTTTTATAACTAGTGTCTTGCATATATTTTGGTCGTCAAATGAAATAGTAGGCACCGGCTATATTTATTGCTTTCATTTATCATCAGTTTCTATAGTCCGTGTGGTGTCGGCGGGGTTTAGAACAGCACCACCCCCATTTCATTCCGCGGCTGTCGTAAAAGAGAACTGAAAGATAGCGGTTACCACAAGCCCCGGGGAGTAACACCATCTCTTAAAAAGTGGACTCACTCGCCAACCCGCTTGGCGAGCGTGGCGTTTGACGGCCTTATATACTCGTATATCGTTCATGCACGAGACGATGGGCACGGGGAGGCCGTGCACATGTCCCGCAGTGGATACTGAAAGAGTTGGTTGCATTGCATTGCGTTCTATTGTCATGTTAGTTATCTTGGAAAACTAACGAGCAGTTGTTAGTGCCCGGGTTCTATTTAGAATCGGAGAATTCATGTCTATTTAAAGACAAAAAAATAGTTGGGAATCATCAATTTTTAATGCCTTTGCATTACAAAGCATAACTAATGCAAATGAAAATAGACTATATTTGGGCAATAAAATCCTACTTTACAATATTTAACGTAGTAACATTTTTCCAGGTGATAATGGGTGACCGGGCAGCAGCTGAGCGAGCCTGCAAGGACCCCAACCCAATCATCGATGGTCGGAAAGCAAACGTCAACCTCGCAATACTCGGAGCCAAGCCTAGAGGGAACCTAGCGCCTGGTAAGTGCTTTATTTACTACTAACTTTTTACCAGCGGCTCCGCCCACGTGTTATATGTACATAGGTGTACATGTTAAGACCAGTGTAATTAATTGTAAGTTAATAATAATTACGAGTTATTATTAATGCAAACAAATTATTATTACTGCTATCCAAATTACTCTGAGAGTGCTTATTATTTATCACTATAAGGATAATAGTGGGCATTGCCATGCAGATCGCCAATCTCCAATTAGGAAAAGGCATCACACGAGAGAAGTAGAAGATAAAAATAATATCGAAGTAAGACAGAGATTTTAAAGTAGGTACCAATCTCAGGTCAAAGTTTCCTTTGATCTATGGTACCAATACGGAATCCTATTATTGTAGATACAAGCAAAGTCAAACTGATTTTTTGTTAAACATAACACATGATCCCTTTTTTGTCTGCTCCGGTCGACAGCGTGTCGTCGACAAAAAAAAATCTTATTCGTAAGTTTGCGCCGTGTGTGACACCAGTACTTACTCCGAGGGGGTCTGTAGGTACATGTGGTTCCAACAAAACATTTGTATATTGAAATCTTGTACACCTACTCGTACTAATAATTATAGCCTGAAAAACCTTAAAGACATTTGAAACTCAATGATTTAGCATCCTGTTGAGAATTATTGCACGACGATGGTTGCATTTAAGAATTGCAACTGGTCAACAGTATTAGTATAACAGTATGCAGTTATTCTGTACAATAAATATTAATGTATTTATAAATGATTTACTGTCATATTAGAAAGAATAGAAACATCTAGCGCCCAACGCTTGAGCGCTGAGTGAGCGCATATGAATCTTTAAGCGTTAAACGCCTACTTATAGCTACATTTTTTAACGTTTGATGGTCTTGAAGACTACCTTGAAATGTACTGCATTTCCCACTTTATTCTAATTATTCCCCAATGTACGTATGTGTTTTCCATTCCATCCTAACCCTTCCCATGTTCCCAACGCTTTCTCCAAGTCTATTCCTACACCTCTAAAGGTAAACGGCGCATTCAGTGGCGTACCAACGTTTATCATTCTGGACTGATGTTGGCATGTACCGCGGATGTCCATGGACGACAATATCCACTTACCACCAGGTGGACTGTATACTCGTCTGCCGCCTTCTTTCTATAAAAAAAGTTTCAAACCTCTAGTTTAAAACTGTTAATGTTAAGGTTCTTATAGTCAATAAGAATACCATCTTATAGTCAATTTATAATACCAGCTGTCTCTTTCGCAGTCATTCCTCATCAATTTAAAATATGTTTAACGAGCAATTTAATCTCATTTAAAATATATGTTTTTTCGGGGTTTAAAATCAAAACCGGGAGCATTATGTCCTACCTCTCGGGTTCTGCCATTTTTATGGTTCTGTTTACCTCTATGACCACTAATTAAGATTTACGTTTTTAATAGTTTCCAAGGCTTTCAATTGAGCTTTTAATTTTGTCTTTTTATTTCTACTTCAATTGTATCAGCAAGTGCTCGCAGACGGCTCGCTGCTACATAGACTTAGTGATTAATTGCAATTTCCCACCATATAATCTATGTTCATTTGATATAAAATTCATACGTATAAAACTCACTTTGACAAAATCTATAAATTGCAAATAATGTTTCTCACAGCTCACACCACCCAACCCTTTACAAAAAACTAAATGAAGATTATTCACTCTTATTTAAACACCACAAGGTTCTCTCAATACACACTAAAATACCTTACATGCTGTTAAAAGAACAATATTTCCGAAACGAAGTTCAACACAGAATAGAACATAAAATAATTACTCGTCAGATCACTAATAGAAAACTTCTGCAATCAAATTTCAATAACTTCTATGGCAAACGTGTATCGATACTTAGCACCATACCTATTAAATAATTTATCAAACGATGTTAGAGAAAAGGTTAATCAAAAAAAATGTAAAACGTGTACTTAAAAACACTTTATTAGTCATCACTAGAATAATTAAGCAACCTGTATATTGCTTGGCAAACAATGTACAATTGCAATTATGGCAACTTCCCTATATTGAGCTCATATTTTTTTTGGCTCAGTTTTTTAAAGTTTAAAGTAAATACGCACATATCCAGTATATATAAACATGGTACCGGTAATATATTTTTACTCGTGAAACAATAGTTTACAACTATCAAGAGGACGGCCATTACATTTTTTTTTTATTTTACATTTTTTTACTATTAAATACTCTATTGAAGTCTACAGAGTTTCCCCACAGATTGAGACCCTTAGTATTGAAGCAACATATCCGTGGTATGCTGTAACTGCTGTTTCTGCTGTTGCCATTTTGCATATTCTCCTTAACACATAAATGAATTTGTCTAATTTATTGCAAAGTTTATCGATATGTACAGTATTTGTCAATTGTTGTGCTTAAAATATCGTAGATTCTACTAAATCTATATGATTAGTTTTATAACTTACATTTAGATTTAAAGGTTTGCTGTTATACCTATGTCTGAAATTGTATTTTTTTGTTTAATCCACATTCACACTAATATCATTTTTTTCCAACCAGTCCATAACATCTTTACGGCTATGAATAATCTCTGACTGCTGTGACATGAATAATCAGTTTTATTATTATCTTCAATGATTAAAGTACTGTCATCACTCATCAGCAAATAAGACACACTTATGCTTTGTAGATTGTAAGTAATTAATTAATATATAATAAAAACAAAAGTGGGCCTAAAATACTCCCTTGTGGGATACCACTTTTATTGTGACAATAATCTGACCTGTAGGAGACTTTCTTATTATGTTTGGAAACTGATGTTACTTTTACAAATTGCGGCCTCAAATTCAAATAACTTTCTATCTATCCTGTCTTCTTGGTGACATACGTTGCTATGCGGATGACAGTACTGGAAACGCCTTATACAGGGGCCGTGCCAACATCCTTCGAGACGGAGTGGAAGAGAGTCGCGCCAGGCTTGTGTCTGAAATCGAAGACTCTTTAGATCTAGTCTCGATTTGGGGCTCCCTGAACCTAATGGATTTCAACCCCAGTAAGACGCAAGTCTGTGCATTCACCGCTAAAAAAACCCCTTTTATAGTAGCACCTCGCTTTCAGAGTATACCTCTTAAGATCTCGGAGAGTATTGGGATCCTTCGTGTCGACATTTCCAGCAAAGTCGAATTTAGGGGTCATCTGGAAAGTAAGGGCAAAATGGCCTCCAAAAAGCTCGGTGTGCTGAACAGAGCGAAGCGGTACTTCACCCCTGGGCAACTCCTAATGCTTTACAAAGCTCAGGTGAGGCCCCATATGGAGTATTGCTCACATTTCTGGGCCGGCGCACCGAAATACCAATTAGATCCATTTGACTCCATCCAACGACGTGCTGTTCGTATTGTCAACGATCCCACTCTCACGGGCAATTTAGAACCCCTCAGCGTTCGGCGAGACGTTGCAAATGCTCTGAAGAATTATTCAATATAATTCCCACCTCGGGTTTCTACAACCGCACCTCCCGTCACAGAAGTGCGATCCATCCGCATTTCCTCGATACGGAGGTGTCGTCCAAAAATTATTTTATATCGCGAACCCGTAGGCTGTGGAACGAACTGCCTCAAGAGGTCTTCCCATTAAACTACGACATGGGGTTCTTCAAGAAAGCTGTGAATAGGATTTTGCAAGGTCGGCGGCGCGCCCGCATACCCCCTGGTGTTGCAGGTGTCCATAGGCGGCGGCAATATTTACCATCACGTGGGACCGCTTGCTAGTCCGCCGTCTTCTCTATAAAAAAAAAGCTCTACCCCGTATACCATAGTTGTACTTAATAGTTTTTTATGACACACCAGATCAAATGCTTTTGACATATCTAGAAATACAGCAGCAACAGGTTATTTAAACTTTTCGTAATTTCTTTAAATTAGTGAAAAGCTTAGAGCGGCCATAAAGTTTCCTAATAGCAGTAATCTTGAAGTAGATATCTGTCCACAACAGGTCTCGATTATAGTTGTTTCTAGATATTGGAATCATATCTAGGAAATAATTATTTGATACAGTACGCACAAGTAAGAAATGTGCTATTGATAAAATATTCGTATGTGAGCGTTTGTTACGATTTGATTAGATTTCTGTAGATATTGTATACGATAGCACTGATAAAATTCATTTAATATTTATCTTTGAGTGCGGCGACTCTTGATATTAAATAAATATCAACCATAATTCAGTTCAGGTACTCAAGCCATAAATTAGGAGTTAGGAATTTGACACAACATTTTATAACATTCTATATAATATAATTAGAGGAAAACACAAATCATAAAAAAGTTTAAATATACCTATTGAAAATACGAGTATATTGAAGTACTAACGGTGCCAGTTAACTCTAAGGTTTTGCGTGAACCTTAGAACGATTCCCGTGGGAACTCTATAACGGATCCAGATAAAATGTACCCTAAATGCTAACCCAGGTTATAAGCTATAATTACGCCATGTTTAATTAAATTCTGTCTTGGGGCTTTTGCGTTCAGATAGACAAACAAATCTAAAAATGACTGTTTTCCTTTCTGTATCGTTTGTAGGTACACTGCAACGATTTTTTTCAAAAATGTTTCATGTACAGACACGGCTCTGTTACGAGTTTATTTATAGATTCCTTGTATGCTTATTTCACACCAGTTATCTATTGATGTGGAAGAAGTAGTTAAATAAAGATTATTAAGACATTTTCTAAATTCGTGTAGAGTTTCTTTAGAATGGTCACGTCGGGAAATGTACCACAGTTTTTTATTGTGCTGCTTTGTTTAACTGGACATTTTAGCAATTGAGCAGTGTGGTCAGGCAGTGCGAAGTTTAAAATTTCACTTTTACTACAAGTATATTGTGTCCAAAGTTATCAATTCAAGTTTGACTGCACAGACGAGTTGGTTCGTTTAAGATTTAAGATTACATCCCAAAAGTAAACTCTTGTAAGTTTTGCCGTCTTATTAGGTTTCAAGATGTCAGTCAATGTTGAAATCCTTTAGTACCATAACGTTGACTTCTTAAAATGTTAAATCCCTTTTCAAGATAGTTCATTTTGAGTGTGACACATTCTAATAACGGAGTTATTACGAGCAGCATTGCTTTTAATACAGGAATAAAAAATGGCTCAAAATGTCGAATCGATCTTATAAAAATAAATTTTTTCGACTACTTTGTTTGAAACTCTGCTATTAAAATTTTTTTATATAATAACGTGCAGTCGCGTTGGGTATATACGTCTTGTTTGTAGTGAGTTTACTCTGAATTTCTTCAGACGTTTTTTATGCGAGTTTTAATAATAAATAAATAAACGCCACATTTGATGGCTCGCACTAGGATTCCATGTGTCGTTGGGTCCAGCGACACATATCTTGAACTCTACAAACATTTGTCTTTCAACAAAGGAATGTTCTACCGGGAATCGAACCCGGGACCTTGTGAACAGCAGGCAGTGTCACTTTATATAGGCGTTTTTACTTTATATTTGTGTAAGTATTACTACATATATTTCTAACTAATATGCAGGAGCCTCCGTTTTTGGTGTCCCTACTGAAGAAAGGTGCAAGTGTCAAATATCTAGGTTATGTCTTCTGACACATTCTGTATAATATAAAGAACAATCTCTCTTTGTCTGCTTGTTCGTCTACGCTAATCTCGGCTTACGCTGAACATATTTTATCGCGGTATTCATTGCTAAATAGCTAAATAGCCCATAAGGTTTTTGAGTACTTTTTATCAAAATTCGTTCACTGTTTATAAAAATTCGTATGAATCCATATGGATAATCTGCATCTACATATAAATATAATCTATAAATAATCTATAATTATATATAATCTATAAATCTACATCTAAATATATCTATCTAGACACAAACTAACAATTGACTGCATTGGAAATCAAGTGTTCAAGCGGGCGAACCCATGGGCAAATAATATTTATCATAGCAGTCATATTCTATTTTCCTTATATTGTAGAGATATTGGATCTGTTCGCTAGCACTCTACGACCCCTAATTTTAATCCTTTCATCAATATACGAGTACTACGTAGTTGTATTCGCCGATCCCCTATCGTTCGACTCCTCATTATTCATCTCCCATGTTATTTTTATTATGTATGAGTTTATACCTGCATTTTGTGAAAAATTGCGTAGTTTTAATGCCGCAGTATAATTTATCTCATGTCAAAGTTGTGACTTCCGTCTAGCGAACTGCCTCACCTATTGGTATGTTACGTGTTGCAACGTTTGTAATACTTGCTATACTTTTATGTGCAATATTCGTATTCACGTGAAAATCTTACAAATCTTTTTTTTTATTATTTTTAACAAATGTTCCTTACAAATTAGCCCAAAAACGAAATACCTATTGTAAAAAAATGTAATGTTATGTATCAATGAAGCTGGAATCATAATTACAGTCCGTGTATAGTCCGGACACATCCTGTATATACTTGCTACTATTTTTATATTTATTTTACTTTTGATTGACTATCATTTCTTCATTATTGTGACAGAAAAGTTAAGATTCTATTCTATTTGCTTTCGTTTCTATTGCAGACACTACTCATATTTCTTCAGAATCCCCTTTAGCAAGTCCATGACTACGAAATGAACTGACGGAATAAATGATGGTACATTCATTTGCTGTTTAAGGCTCTCCTTATATAATTCTTGAAGATTCCACCAACCTCATCTTTTTAGGCGATTTATTTTCTTATGCCCCATATTTATGCTAATTATATTCACATCAAATCTAGAAAACTGACATTGAATTATATATCGCCCATTTATTGCAATACTGTCATACATAAGTCATAACTCAAAAACATGTTTTACAGGAAAGCAGTTTTAAAATAACAACTTGCTGTATTTTAGTGTCGAGCAAAAACAGCAATACTTCATTATGGAGTCTATAGTGATGGTACCTTCATGACACTTTTACATTAAAACATATATCAATTAAGGGTACAAGGGTATATCTTTTGTCATGACTTTTGATTTTTGAGTAATGACACTTGCAATAAAGGAGCGATATGTACAGTCAGAAGCAAACTAATGTTCGCAAAACTATTCGATTCTAGCGCTGATGGCTAGTGTTTTATGGTACCAATGGGTATACGTTGACCTGTTGCTGTAGGTACATTAAAGTGCAAATACAAACTTTCTCGCAATTGTCGTGTTAACATTGTTATACAATAATTTGTTAGCGGCAATAAAAGTAAAGGTGTTTCACACTGTGATTAAAACGGAACAGGGGTGGGGGCCTGTTCCGCCCCCGCCGGAAGTCCCTAAACGCTCGGAAGCGGAAGTGCTCCATGTATCTACTACGCCCGCTAATTGATTGAACCCCGGGCGAAAGTTAACCCTTGCTAGGTGACAAATTCTCTATAATAAAATTTAAAAGATCACAGATTTGTTATTGTAATTAAATAATTCCAGCTTTTAAAGACAATTAAGTTACAGATGCCATGTGTTCTGAAAAATTTGTACAATTGTTTTGGAACCCTAAACTGTTTTACTGTGTGATTAGATTTTTACCATAAACGTTGTAAGTTGGTAGTCCACCAAGTTGATAGACGACTTGAAGAAGTTTCGCCGGTGTTGGCTTGAAGAGAAGAGGCGAAGATACTGTGTGGCGGTGAGCCTTTGGAGAGATCTACATCCAGTGATGGAGAGGCATAGGCTGATGATATGGTATGGTGTAAGTTATAGAAAAAAAATGCAAAAAAGATTGAAAATTTGGTATCTTAAGTAAAGAACAGTTATAGCAGAATAAAAAAAAACCGCTAAACCTGTGATGACGTCTGATGGCAATACAGAAAGTCACTACAGCAAGATTGACTTCGAGTGTTGCTGTCTTAGACAAAAGCATGTCGATGACAGGTTTGATAAATAGATTCCACATTCAAAGTCATATTCAACAGTTGTAATCTCGGCACCTCAGCGGTTTGATTTTAACCATTGCCGGCTGATTGCCGATATATGCTTGTGATAATTTTGATAACAAATTGATTGTAACACAAAACAAAAAATCAACTAAATTGTATTCCAATCTTATCAGTTATAGCATACCCGCTTGGTAGGTCTAAATTGCATTAAAAATAAAATTATTGGCTTTGATAATTTCCAAGGAGAACGAGTCTCTTCTCTCTTCTCCTTAATTTGATTCCTTCTTTCATTCTTCCGTAAAATGTGCAAGTAAATTCTATAGATATGCAATATGTTCAACTCAAAATCCTGATTCTTATGAATGATAACCAAGTTATTCATACCATTTGATTTCCTTAAATTATCGTAATTAATTCGTTGGGGCAGTAAATACTGCTGCTCTTCAGAGTTGGCAAACATTCAAATCATCGTATAAACAAAATTGGTTTGACCATCACAATGTTGTATGGATGGGTATTATACCAGTGACATAGCAGAAATAACCTTCCGTGAATATGCCATTGAATTGCCGAGTAGCAACGATGATTTGATAACAGACTAGCTGATATCTAATTTCATGCAATGAGAATGATATGTTTATTGTGATAAGCAGATTTCTATTTTAATTGTAGTTCCAACTTGGCATTAGAAATATGCAAGATTCACATATCTGATAACCTAAGCAACTCAAAGACAACTTGATAGGTTGAATAACATCCACATAAACCTGAACTAATAATACTTAACTGTCAGTTTCAACGATTCGAGCGATTCAATGGATTCGCGTTTAAGTGTACCGCGGAGGTCGCAGTATTGTGCCTTGCGTTGGTTTGTGCACACATTGAAAACAGTTGCGAGGGGAGCTGGGGAGGGGGCTCTGTATACAATGGGTGCGGGCGCGCGTGACGCGATACCACCTGGCCGTGGTATACCGGCGTCGCCATATGTCTGCTCCTGCAACGCACGCGCACTTTGTAGGTACATTGACCACGCATCCGTGGCAACCCCACTGTAATAACTGACACGAATCGATCTCGGATTAATAGTTGTACCGGGAGTCTCTATGCCAGTCCTACTTTATATTTCAGCTAGAATAATTCTAATAAAGTACCTAGTATATCGACGTAGCCGAACCTACGTTTCGTGTAGTTGGCATTGCACGTGGTTAAGTAATTGGATATAGGTTTTGTTATTCAACTACAATTTACTACCACCATTTTAAAGTCATTTTACCATAGAATGTAAGAATACCATACGTAGGTTTCATATTCATAATAGTCCTATAGCTACTTTCAAATGGTAAGTAAGTTACCGTGTGTTATCAATATTGTTATCATTCAGTGAACCTTTGGATTCGTATTTGAAATTCTGATTATGATCGCTTCTTTCATGCAATTTATTTTCATGAATATACCTATACATAAATTATTCCTTCGATTGTTGTAGTATAATAATATACTTATCATTTCTAACTGATAAATCAACGAAACAACACGCAAATAGCCGTGGGCTGAACCAAAATCTTTTAATAGTAGGTGTTGGCCGAACACAAAAATAGCTAGGATACATCATCAGTTCCAACTTTTACAATGTTCACATTCGTGATCATTTGCATATTTGGTAGTAGATGTAACATTTTACCAAAATAAACTGTTGAAGATTTTCTGAAAGATTTTGATCATTATCTTTCTCAATATTTAATTTTTATTCAGTTCATTGTTATATGTAACTACATGTACGCATCGTTATTGGTCGTGTTCGACAAGATATTTCTAAAACCGTTTCGCCTCTAAGAGCTCTGTACACTGAAGTATTATTATCGGGATAAACGCATTAAATCCGTTGCCGCCGAATACCCTGTTTAGTCTACAGTCGTGTCTTGTTCCTTTAGATTTACGGCGGTATGTTGCTACGAGTATGCGTCTTTGTTTGACAGCCCTTCATAAAATATATGGACAAATGAATTTTAAGTCTGCTTCGCTGATTCATAAAACCCGGCAAGTCTTGTAACAATTTAAAATGTAGATCTCAAAATGCAACATGTGAACAGTACCTACTTAAGAAAGATTGTCCGTTACAACTAGGTCGGATTTAGAGTCCGTTTTGTTCGCTTTAAATGCAAACCTCGGGGTCGTTACCGTTATACAGGAGGGTTGGGATATAGTATGAAAGCGACGCATGCGCAGCCGGCTCCAAACAAATGCCCTTTGTACCTATCTGCCGTTCTTATTTTTTGTCTCTTATAAATATACAGGACAGTATGCTTAAAAAGTTTTCACAGTTGCAAATGAGTTGTATAAATAGGGTAGCTGTGCACCTATGTTGATAAGTTTTGTTGATAAACAACTTTTGAGTATTGTTTGTAAAATAAATGCTAATAAGATAGATCCTTTTGATTTATTTTCAATGTTATTAAGCGTATATTTTTATGGAAATCCGTTTTCTGGCATTGATGGAGGTGTAAAGGCATGTCTGTCTTCGGCGACTGCGCATCGCGGCTCGCGCCAAAATAAATAAGCGTTAATCTGGTTAAACTTTAAGAAGTGCCGTGGAATGATCGTGGTTAAATTTATTGAAATGTAGTAAACCTAATAATACATACGAAGTTACAATCTTCTATAATAACCTCATGTCTACTAAAGAAGGTTTATATGTAAAGTTTTCGTAACGTATTAAAACTAGTGACATTTATTGAATTAAATTCAGCTTCGAATGAAATTCAACTAAAGAGCAACAACACGTCGATAGGTATAATATTTCATGGCTTATTTACTTTTGAATTGTAATATTTTTTTTTGTAATAATACTGACATTATATATCATTTAGTTTAAAGTATAATCATATTGGTATATTATCAAAATATGACTGTTTATCGAATGTATTGTCTGCTTTTGTTTAGTTAGCTGTTTAGTATATTACATGGCTACATAAGTGACGTGGTTGTGTGATGTATGAACAACATTTTCGCTTTATTCGTTCATATTTTTGTTTAGTTTACCTATTTCTTGCTTTAAATTGCCGCTGTTCGATGTTTATATCTAGCACAGTTTCTAAATGCGTTGCGGTTAAACCAAGCGGGCGTTTTCAGCGAGCTAACGTCGATTATGAAAACATTGTTAAAGTTTTATTATATGGTAGTGTTGATGAAGGCCGAACGAGGCACTTGTCCAAACAGTCGTAGTCGGGGGGACACGTTGAATTATTGAGTGTAGCGAGCACTGTAATCGATTCACACCTGCCTTTGGGCGCCCAAATTCTTTGAACTCTTTAAAAGGTTCCAGGTACATAATCACAATATAATATTTATTGTTATACTTACTATTATTTTAATTTATTATGTACATTTATAATTACCTACGTTTATTTGTAGTATCAGTAGGTATGCTGTGTGTATTTATTCATATACTATGTGATAATTAGTCTATCATGAATAATCACGAATTAATGTAATCGATCTATTTATTATTCTATTAAAATTTTCATATCCCTTTAATTTTAAACTACTTGTGCACCCGTTTATATTGTTTCTAATCGTGGATTGACTGGTAGAGAATGCCATCAGGCATTAACTCAGCCTTTAGCTACATCTGTTAATGCAATAAGCTTATGAAATAAAATGTTATGACATATAAAAACTATTAATACGTTGTTATTCTTAATCAATAAAAATAATGTTGTTTCACGTTCAATGTGGACCCTACCTGTATGTGGTACATAGTTGTTTCACGTGAGGAATTTTAAAACGTTTGTCTATAAGTGTTGTATATTTTAAATATGGTACGTTAATTGGTCCCGTCACAATTGTAACCGTAAATATTCAAATTGCTGAGAATTAACAGCTTTTACTGAATGTAACATTCGTTTTTTGTACTTTTCACTCCATTACTTTCGATGTAACAAAATTGATCAGTAGAAAAGAGTTTATAACATTCGATTCTCTTCACGCCATTGAAGCGTGAATTTTTGTCAACTACGCTAGTCATCATTGACTAATGAAGAGTGTGAGCCTTATGCGATATTTGTGGGGTTTTGTTCTTGTACTGAAACAGGGTACGGATCTACAGACAATGTGTGGACGCTTTGTCGAGCGGTTCTGGACGTGTAAGCGGAAAGCGGAATTGGTTATCATAAGATATTTACACCTTATTTTTTAATGTATTTTAAAGCCTTATTAAAGAGGTTTTCGGCTAATAATTGTGCGTAAAAGCAGTGCTAAAATAGTAGATACTTAAAAGGGTTTAAAAATTGTTGTGATAATTTTTAAGCTCTGTCGATATTTAAAATTTATTAATAGTTACCTATTGTTTCAGACGCAACAAACATGAAAAAAATATTTTTGAGGAATCTTATTGTCTTGCGAAACTAAAAATTATCCGATTTTAATTGACAATAATTGTTCATATCAGATACCTATTAATTAATTTTATAAATTACTGTTTATTGATTTACTTGCTACCGATTAGATATTAATAAACTAAGTAGTTGTTATAACGATTTGCCTAATCAGCTAAACAGATCGTTATGATTTACCATAGATTTTATTACCATTTTTCTTATTTACAAAGGTTTCGTGCTAATGAGAGGAGATTTTACCAATGGAGCAATCCTCCTATGCGTTCAAATAGGACGTTCAAAATCACCTGGTGGTCCTCTCGATCAAATCTGAAGTACTTTTATCAACAACTTTGAGACTCAAACCTACACAATTTCTAGGGCTATAACTATACCTACCTGCTCTTCCGAGGATTGTCTCTTACTGTTGCTCTATTCTGTTAAATAGACAAAAACAAATAAAACTATTACCGGCCCTCCTTACTCCTAAATTTCTCAGAATTCTTACTGGCCATTAATGCAAACAATTGCAAACCTTTTAATTTTTTTTATTAATTTTTATTCTTCTTTTTAAGGAACTTTTATGCCTTGGCACATGTCAGTTCCATCATACCCTAAACTTACAGTAACATCTCAGCCCTAGTGAGGGCTCACTAATCTGTACAAATTAAATGCTGTCCGTGAATTAGGTTCTCCTAGTATCTTATGGAACATACAAACATCATTCCTGTTCAGATCGAGAGCCCTCACTGAGGCCTCCTGTTCCCGTTGATTCCGGACACACTTCACCAATAAGTGTTGAACATCTTCAACAATTCCACATACATCGCAATTTGGAGAGCTAGTCTTTTTCATGAGGTATCCAAACCTATTGAGTGGCATGTGTCCAGAATGCAGCCTGAATGCTCAGACCGTGTATTTTCTATTTAAATTGGTTTCAGAAAACCAAAGTAATATGAGGAGGTTCCCACTGAATGGTTTTATACCATATGCCCTTTTCTCGGGATTTTTCATCAAAATACTCTTCCAAAGCATATGGCATTTCTTTTTATATGTCTGCAGGCAATATTTCCAAATAACTAGAAGGAATATATATTTCTGTACCCTCTGAAATGGCACGCTTTGCTCGTTTGTCAGCCTCCTCATTACCTTTCACACCAATATGTGACGGGACCCATTGCAATCTCAAATCTATGCCACGGGCAAACCTAATAAATCGATCTTCTAAAATGATTTTACAATTCAAATTTTCTATTCCTTATAATCCATATTTTTTTTAATTTTCTGAATTCAAAATTTTCTCCAGACATCAAACACCGAGCCCTCTGTCTCATTTGCTATCTGTTGTTAGGACGTGCCTATTGCATTCCGCAAAAGCTTTCAGTAAATTACTTGTGTATATTTCATAGATATGCGATTTCTTATATTCGGCCACTGTTGTCTCTCATAGAGCTTGTGAATCGTTTTTTTTTTTAAGTTTGATATTTAATGTGGAGAAAAGATGGAAAACCCGGTGTTCTTTGAGAATTCCTACCTTTCACCTCCTGAGCAAACGTTGGAAATGTTCCCACTAACGATAACATGCCAATAAGCTAACGAGTTTATTTTTTCTTCTCTCTTCTCGTTAACACTCTGCCCGTACCCTATAGCATTGCTAGCGGATCGCGTGCGCCTCTGCGCGCCCTTCGCCGATGCATTACTTATACATGTGCCCTGGCACCCTTCCCGCACTCTGCACCCCCTCACACTATTTTTATTTTGGCTATAGGATTTAGGCGTTGAATGCACTGATGAGTCCGCACGCGCCGCTAAATGCGATCGATATGAAATGTCCCTTTATGTTCCTCATGGGTGATGGTAAATTAAGTTTCGGCTCTTTTCCAATACATATTTATTTTCCCTAACCTCATACGTGGGATACATATGAGGTTAGGTCAGGTTAGAGAATATATTGAAACATTTTTACGGGCGACATGACAATCACTATGTTACTCGTAGCAGGTGGACACCAGGTGGACTGGTATCAGACAGACTATCCGTTACATATAAACAGTGATTCGTTGAAAACCACACTGATCGATAACTGCGCATAGTTATAATTGTATGAGGCGAAGCCATAATGGTGGACAGCTAGCAGCGCCACGCCACGCGACCCACTGATACTATCTTGTTTTACAATAATCACACGTCTTTATCCGTTTTATTGTCCACGACGGAAACGTGTAATTACGAGCTACACGACGCTACACGACGGTGCCACGGTTGCAATTCCATTTTTGAAATAGAACATTTTATTGTCCCTCTATAAATCAGATACGATTACGTTACGTTACTTAAACAAAATCTTTTATTATACGTGTGTTTTTGTTTGTGGCTTTGAATAGTTAAATAGACCACCGAACAGTGCCAGATTAAGCGGGGACTAGGGAGGGGGTTATAGCCCCGGACCCCGCTTTCCGGGCGTCCCGAGTCCGACCATTTAAAAACTCCTATATCTAAAATGTATAAAATTTCTCGCCTTGAGAGGGCCTCTGCTCTCAAATAGCCCCGGGCCCCTAATAACTCCAATAACTTCCTACGATACTACAGGATTCATGATGTACCTTATCCAATTAGATTCATGACTCGATTATGTCAGTATCTAAGGTCATAAAATAGTTTGAATTTAGGCTAAAGCTAAGCGGCTATCAATAAATTACGTCACACAAATTTCGTGGATTTTAGACCAAGTCCCCCCCCCCCCACCCCTCCTATATCATAGGTTGTGCCCTGTGACATAGAGGTTCCCACCTCGCTCTATCACACCATGTCACACTTTGTAAACCCCCTTCCGCCCCCTTCACCTGTAACGTGATTTATGTATGACCCCTAATGCCTGCAGAAAGTAACAGTAAGTAGATAAAAGTCGCTTAAAACTTAAGCTTGAAACTATGGATTCTGCTTAAATTCTAATTAACATATTTATTAAAAAAAATAATCTATTGCAAAGAAATGAAAAGATTCGTGAATTCATGTGAGTGAATTCAGAATCTTGAGTTCGGTTCGGTTACATTGAGAATAAATATAAAAACATATTAAAGAAGGATCCTTCTTCCGGGTAAAGACATATTTTTTTCCTTTTTTAATCAATCTTATATTTTAATGTTTATTCTAATTCTTTAGGTAGGTAGGTACATTCTAATTCTCATATTTATTGAGTTCTCGACCAAGTAAATTCTGAAGTTTAAAGTAATTTTGAAATAAATATTGTAAATTTATAAACATTCTAAAGAGATTTGAAAAGACGTTGGTATAAAATCCAACTGTTGTCTAAAACAAAAATATTTTGAATTCCTTAGAGCACAATCATAGTACAACATACCACTTCGCTTGCAATAGCAGCTATAAATTTTATATGGCTTCAAAAATGCGATTTAAAGCGCATGTGTCCACTAAATTACACATCTAAATTAATTATATTGATGTCAGCAGTAACGGCCTCGGAGACGGAGATGTTGAACGCGGTCCAACTAAATAATAGTATCTTCCGTAGCATGCGGATATGGTACATGGGCCAAATTTTAACTGATTTTATGTTGCTTGTCGCACGTTAATTATGTATTTAGTATTCATTAATAAAGTGAGCTGAGGAATTTGACCGACCGATGATTCTCCGGTTCCCCACCCTTTGCTAATTAGATAAAATTTTATTTGTATCTGCTTTAGAGACGGCTGATTCTTCTTGATCCGTCGTTATTACGGGAAAATCTTCATACATTTTATACGACTAATGTTGCAGAATAATTTGATATTTTTTACGATGAGACCCTCTCATTATTCGTAATTCATTATCTAATTCAACATGTTCCATGTCTTATAACGCTACGTCATCAAAGATTTTAAGACCGGGGATGTGTGAAGGCGTTACCTAACCACTTAGGTAGGTATATTGAATAGTAGTTAAAAGAGTCGAGTGCCGGTTCCGGTTTCTTTGTCGCACTCCGTAACACGATCCCTAGCCGCGACTTCCGCGGGAAGCCCTGCGCTCCAACAATAATCCTCCTACATGCTAAGTACCCTATACTACTAAATATTCCCTTCTACGTTGAACAACTATAAGTTTTCAGAAAACAAAAGTTCAGTAATTAATTATGTATTTATTATCGGTAGTATCATGGTCTTTGCAGTTAGACGCAACTTTCTTAGTCTTAATAATTATTATTTATGCACAACAGCTGGCGAGCAGAGGTTGGTCGAACGAGGCTGACTTCGTCCGGCGAACGACGTGGTTATTTATAAAACAGAGTTGCGTCTCGTTTTGTCTTCGGCGCGCTCTTTATTTTGTCTAAATATACGCAGTTTTGGGAACATCGTCGCGGCCGCCTCCGCGACACCAAAGCTGGCGTCTCGCCAGGAACGTCTTCTCTCGCCATCTTATCTTTTGTTGAAGTCTTCGTAGACAATGCTCGACTTACGCAGTGGAATTTTCTGAGGGCAAGTGACCTGAAAAGAGTTCAAGAGGTGGAAATTGTCTTAAAACAGTCCTCGTCATTAACCAAAACAATGTAAGCGTATTAATTGAACGCCGCAAGTTGCTCACTATTAATAATGACTAGTCATACTACAGTATCTGTTGAGTGTGGCTGCTAGAAGTGTTACGAGATTACAAGATGGCTCGTGATGGCACGTGTTTTCTCCAAAAATAAATGTCTCAGGAAGCTACGTTCCGACGCGGGGTTTAATTAATCGGAATGTAAACGAAAACTGAAAGCTGATAAATAGCATCAGATTGACGTCTGTGAGACGACACCGGTCAGATCAAAGAGAAGGCCAGTGAACACGCCAAACTCTGTCAGGGTCGTGAGACCAACATTCAGCTTGGTCACCCAAATCCGGGCCACGTCTCGTCCACATCTATTCTCGTACCACTAAAGTTACACGACATATTGAAGGTACATTGTATCAAGCTTGTTTGTTGAAACTTTAATGAACAGTTTTCTTCGCTTTTACTGAGATATTTGGCACTGATGACGCATTTGCTCGGACTGTAACAATAAACAAATTTACAACTGCACTGCGATCTTGCATTTCGTATGATTACGATTCGACATTTATTAACGTTTTAATTACTCGCCTATCTTTCGTAACTTCCGCTATGTATAAGAAATCAATTTGTAGAACTATAATATCTAACGCTTCAGGAAATAGTTAATGATTCATGATTTTTCATTATGTTATTATTGCGACTTGGTAGAGAAACTTGTTTATAAAAGATTTTTGTTCTATATCTGTTGGTTGTATATTGGTTGGTACCGAATCAATGCGACATATGAATTTGGTGCCACACTAAGAAGAACTAGTAATGGCATTGAAAATAAACTCTGTATTATTCGTACTCACAATCCGTCTCGCTCAGTCCAATCGCGTCTAAAATCGTATTTCCGTAGAATCCTTACAAGCGACGTTAAGGACTTACTGTCGGCTTTGCAGTTCAACGACCCGAACTCCCGAAGTGCCTGAAACAACCATGTTAAAGTACTGAAAACAAGCTTTAACACCTACATTTGTATATGACACAGGCTCCACGTCATACCTACTGTTTTAAGAGTTTCTCTGACTAATTTATATGAAATTTTGAATCGTTCATTTTAGACTGAAATTATTTTCCACGTTATGTTTCTAATAAACTATGTCGATATTCAAATGTTTAGCCTTTTGTATAGTCAGTGACTATCGATGACGACTAACATCTATCTGGGTCACAATTGGTAACAAAAGACCAACAAAGCGTCGCATTTAGGCCACACAACAATGAATATAAAAGGAACGAGGAAAAATATTAATGAATCAAGATAAGCTTACAGTGGACAGTGGTTCGACCTCGGCCGTCAAATAGCATAGCATCGATCGAATAACTGCGGTGGCACATCACGGACTCGCGTGGCACGCGATCAACCCCTTGATATCCGAGGTTGTCTCTTTCGCTTTACTGTCAATTGGCCAAAGCACCGACTCGACTGTTACTACCTGCTTTATTTTGTATGCAGGCGTTTTAGAAAATGCCGACGTTACATTTGTTAGTACGCATCTATCAAAACATATACTGTGTCAGATTAGGAGTAACTAGTTGTAATTTGCGACAGCCATGTTAATGGCACTAGTGGTAGCCGTGGTAGCCTCGCAGGAGGTCGACGTGACATTATCGCAGCAGCCGAACCGCGACACCATCCGGGGCCGCTCCGGATGCGATCCGTAATCACCGATGAAATTTCACCACATACAATAGCCACCGTGCTTCGAGCCCGGCAGAGGTCACGCTCTTTTGGTCATTACTCATTAATCACGATTTATGGTTTTAAAATACAACATTATTGTGATTGCACATTTCCTAAACGCGACGTGTCACTTTGCTTTCCGAAACAATCCGACATTCAATCATCCATGGCATGTAATAGCTGTAGTCGGACTTCTTAGCTGCAGAAGTGCATTTGTTAAAGACATGTTTTAGATTGCCGTCAGTCAATACAGGAGATGCTATGCCATAGCATTCTTGATGTTATGTGACGGTGCCAACGACTGAAAGCCATTTATAGCGAATGTTTGTCGTCTTCTTGTCAAGAGACATATCCCTGGATGCCGGTGCCCGGCCGGTGGCGAGCGACGAAAATAGACGCCGCCACGAGCGGCTTAACAATGCAATAAAAAGAAATTAACATTTTAACGTCGGCCGCGCTAAGTAGTCTCGTGTGTCATTTGGAAGTAGTCCAATCTCTCGTAATATATTTCAGTTTAGAATCCTCTCTAGCGACTTCCGCTAAGTAGAAACAAAACTAACGTTCAGAAACATGGACGATGAAAGAGATTTTACAACGGATTTCGATGTACGGATGTTATCTTTGTCACTTCATAGTAATATAGTATTTTGGCTTTGATTTTTTTTACAAAAACATCTTTATCGATTCCTACCGAAGTTGTCTGTTTTCAAAAGTACCTTCTATAAAAATCTCACGGATGTATAATAAATTATTAGTATGTATTTAGATTAATTGATTAAAATGCGGAAAATTGACCACAAGGTACAACATAGTGGATGTACCTCGGTCAACAACTTGTGGATTGGAGTTTAATTTACTTACTTAGAGAAACAACAATCAGATTATAAGCTTAATTGTATATCACATTTATTCTGTCTCCTATCTATCTAGTACTTAATATTATCCAAAAAATATTAACCATTACGCAAAAATAATATCAATATAAAACAATGTTATACTCTAAAACATTTAACTCAATCTACCCATGTTAATCAGTCAGTCGGTCATCAGGACTTACAGACTAAACTTACACACATTGCAAAGCAAACACGTTTCTACTAAACCTAGAAATAGTAAACCTTTGTTTAAAATTAATCAACATAAATATCTCTCGTAAGTAGTCATTAAGTGTAGCAAGTAGAGAAACGCAGATTATCCCTTAATTTTAAAAAAATCCCAGTACTTCGATATCTCTGGTACATAATAAAATTCTCTTCTTCAATTAACTTTTTGGGGTGCCTCTATTTTTTGTTTAATGTCAGTCAATGAATACAAACCGGATTCAAAGGATTCAACAAAGGAAGGATTCCCTTTCAGATCATTTCCAGCTTTTAAGAGAATTTTGCATGGACTTAATAAACTTGCTTATTAATTCACTCGCTCTCCTATCTTATATACATTTTAATTCTATGTGCGTATGTATTTATTTATATTCTTGTGTGTGCGCGTTTATGCCTGTGTGTTCATGAACGTGACATTACTGCAAACTATTTAATATTACATCTTCAGCATTTTCATTTAATGAGTGAAAATCGGTTGATCTAAATCCCGAACAAATGTTGTCTGGAGTAAAAGCTAGAGGGAAGGCTTTGTCTACTAAGCCCGTTTTATCATAAATGTTCAAGGGCTTTCCCACGCGGCCTGCAGTCATCATCAATTCGTTAGCCACTGTGTTAAAATACCTATGTATGTTTTAGCTGTTTTAGCCCAAAAACTGTTTTATCAGGGGTTTGTTAGGTTTGTTTATCAGTATAACACCGTTACCTTTCGCTAATGGAATCCCTGATTACGAAATATGACTCTTAGATTGTCGTCTCTCCCTTTGGTTCGCATTACGTATTTTGTAAAATGTTGAAGAAAAGTTACAAACGCTGTCTCGTTTTTAAATTTAAATGAATTTTCGTGTTAACCACCACCTGCATTTACTGCCGCTATCAATATGACTGTAACTCCTCTTTCCGAACTGGTCATGAAGCCTACTTGCTTTTCTCCAATGGAAGATAAAATCCTAGGAGGAACATGAATTGTTGATAGTCTAGTTTTATCCAGATTCCAATTATTAGTGGCATTTATAATTTGTGGGCATTGAAAAGAGCTTTCTTATAATTATCATAATAGTTGCCCGCTAGCATAGCGGGTTATGCTAGTGACTTGTGGCGTTCTCGAGGAAATATCGTTTTGCTACCTCTTTCTAAATAAATGCTAATTCCCAGCCATCTGTTTAGCATCCCAGCTAGTGAGATTTATTATTATTATTAGCTTTTGCAAAGTGATGTGCAAGTACTTTCACGTCTTTTAAAATGCACCCGAACTGCAAATATGCGACCGGCTTCTTTGATATAATCTACAAGCATGCGCTCTTCTTCACGGGTAAACTTATTTTTAATAGCCATGTTTTCTCGTAAATTACTTTCAGAAATAGCGGTCTTCAAAAAGTGCTGACAGTGACGCTGCCGATCTTGATCAGCCTATCTGCCGATTCAAAAAGTTGATCTTGATCTTCCGAGTTGATATTTAAATGCACAGCAGCACCATGAAACGTGACTTTTTTCTTTCACTTATTTGATAGCAGTAGATAACTTCTGCATATCAACGGGAGACCTTTTCTTTTTGTCTTTGCTTCGGGGCATGATATCTGCAAGGATTAAACTTATTACCATTAAATAATGAACTAAAAAAAATTAAAGAGATATTTAAAATCCCCACTGTCCAAGGTACAACATATGGGTTGTACCTTGGTCAATGATCAAAGTACAACCGATCAGAGGTAGTCTAGATACAACATGGGACTACTGCCATCAAAATCTCGAAATACGTTATACTTTGAGGTTAGGTAAGGGCAAGGTTAGTTTATAATTTCAAGCTAAATATACTGCAGATTTGATTGCAAATATAATTTAGATATACGCAAATAATGAAGCTTTTGACGTGGGAAGACTTGAAAAAACATCGAAAGAGCTTACTTTCGTGCTTACGTTTGTTGCGCTTCTGCACTTAACAGTTACCACCGGCTAACTGGCCGTCTGCGACTAACTTCACGTTTGACTATTACAAATGAGGTACTGAATACCATAGACAACTAATAATAAAAATCGCGGGAATATTAAAAATGAGCTGACTGACCAAGATAGAAATATGTCCGAGGTACAACAGGTATTTGAACGTTATTAGATAATAAGTTGAATGTGTTTGTTGCAGGTTTCGGTCTTGCGGCAGCAGCCAGTGTTCGCACGGGATATCCCACGATGTTGCCAGCCCATTACGGGTAAGTCAAACCCTGTTTGTTGTCTCTACGCATTTGTATAAATGTTAAATGGTTCAACACTTCGATATTTGCCAGCACTAGCGGCGCCGCATGCCGCGTTGAATTCATCTCACGAGACAAAAATCAGACGCTGAATGAATGTTTAGGTTTATTACAGTTTTACAGACAGTTATTAACACAATATTTTTTTTTTTCACACATATCAATCAATCAGACTTTTATTATCTAATTTCATGTAGCCATGTATACCATATTACCATATGTATACCATGTCACATGAATATTTTCAAGAAATAGAATCATTTTCACTCGCTTATTTCAAGGAAGAGAGACGGTATAAAATAGACTTGTAGGTAAAAAAGAATAGTAAATAATACAACTAGGTATAGAAGGGAATCTCCTTTGTGTGTGTCCCAAAAGCCGCGAAATGAACACCTAAAACTGAATGTTATAGGTAATCGGTTGGAATCAGTATCAGGGACCGTACCTAGTTTGGATGGAATACATATTACCACTGAAAGTTCGGTTTCTACCCGGTTATCACGTACGTAAGAGTAATAAATAATACAAGTAGGTATAGAAGGGAATCTTCTTTGTCCCGAGAGCCGCGAAATAAACACCTACTTCCCCCCTCAGCTCGTAACGTCCCTCTGTCGCCAACGGATGCCGTGAGGGTTGTCACATCTATACTAATATAATATAATTATAATCTATACTAATATAATAAAGAGAGAGTGCGAATTTTGTGAGTTTGTGTATATGTGGAGGATAATCTCCAGAACCACTGCACCTATTTGAAAAATTCTTTCACCATTTGAAAGGTACATTATTCCAGGTGGACATAGGCTTGTATTATGTGCGAAAAATTGACGGGCATGCAACGCATGCCGGGCACAGCTAGTATTTAATAATTAAGATATCCATATACCAATTATATAGGTTAGTTAAATTATGTAGTTATTAATTATTAAAACGTTAAATTAATTATTAAAATTTTTGCTCGCACATATGTAGATACATTTTAGGAGTGAGTGCGAAAGCATGAGGATGGTCGTCATTTTTGGTTATAGTCTTGAAGACATTTTTTTTTTTTTACATTTTAAGTGTTCAAGTTTTAAGTTTTCAGTTTCCTTAATACTAAATTCCTACTAAGTCGACAGGCGGCGCGGCGCGGCCCTGACTAGACGGCTTGTATGATACGACACGAAACTGTAAGCTGTTATCGCGACCTGGAACACGCTCGGCACGCGAGTTTAATTTCTATATATACTTGTATTATTTATTATTCTTATGGTAGAACCTACCTGCCTACTATCCACGACAACCAAAGTTAAGAGGAATACTCACGACCAATGTCCAAATATTGACCTCATGGTAGGTTTATTTACTTACGTACCTACTTATACTGTTAGCGGACCAAGTATAGTGTGCTGAGCTGACTTTTGTCTCGGTAGATGAGGCGAGCGGCGTCTCCGGACGACTAGCGACGCGGCGGCCGGCGGACCACACCTAGACTAAAATTTTCAAACATTTTCACATAGGTATCTATGGCAAGCGTGAGCGTGAGAGTGGATTTTTTTCGTTTTGGGTGTGAATTAGTCGATTGGGTTTTTTAATGTTTTATATAAAGCTATACCGGAGCATGGGCGGCGCCGGCGGTGACGTTCGTCGGGCGCGGGCGCCGCCCACCGCCGTGACACCTATACGCATCGTTATCGCCACTCAATGTTTTCTTTACTTTTCATGTTTTATGCCGTGTTCGTGTACGATTTTGTTGATTTGAAATGATTTTTGTTGGTGGTGGATTTCGTTTAATACACTTACTAAGTATACTTTGTCCGTGGCCCGGAGTATGTAGGCGGCCGTCGCGGCGGTGTCGGTCGAGAGCGCGCTGTGTGTGTAGGTGTGAGCGCTCTCTCGACCCCGCGCCTGCTGCCGCTGTGCTGTCTTTACCGTATTTATTATCACATACCACTGTTATTGCCGTGTGATCAATTACCGGGCGAGTGATACCTCCGCCTGCCGACACAGTATCAAGGATAATTACACAGTGCTGTGACGTGTGGCCGATCGATGTGCACTTAAGCCCACTATATAGCCATGCCCACTGAAACACCATAACATTCATATATTATTCATTGGTACAACACTGCCCTAATGGAAAAACAATCAAGTGAAAGTTTCATTCGTTTAATCGCTCTGTTATGCTTCCAATCACTTTATTAAAATGATGTAGGCGTTGCGTGTTTTTCTAGACTACCACATATAACATGTAATTATATTCAATGTCACTTGGATTCATGAAAATTGTTTACACAATTTGCTTTAGCTTAGTCGACTTTCATATTATAGTCAACGTGCACTGACATTCATGTCTGTGGACACGAAATTCTTATATGTAGGTAGTTATGAGGTAATGTTTTCAGAAGTACCTATTTCATATTTTTCATGCACAACAACAGGATCATTGTAGGTGTAGGTGTCGCCTAGAATCGGTGCTGTCGGTCAATAATGAGAAGACTCATCAAATTGTCAATAAATAGACTCCACGCCTAATATATTTCCCTGCATGCAATTACCTAATTTGTAAGTAAGTATGCAATTAACGTAGGGTACCTACTTGTCAGCAACTGAATTATCAAAACAATTATGGTAAAGCATTAACTTAAGAATTAATTAATCTTATTTAAAGTATCTATCTACTTTAGAACCCGATTGTCGTTGTGAACGTATGTAGCTCGATGTGTCTAGCTTGTGTGATGTTTCGCCAGTTTTATAATGCTGTTTGCGCGTGTTTGTTCTTTTATGATTGCCTTAAATACTTCGCAATATTACCCACAACATAACAAGCCGCTCCTATAGAAACACAGAATACCTATAGAACACCTATAGAAGTAGGCTCTAGGCAACAGTGAACTGAGCGAATATTTGTGACTAAAGATATTTTCTCCTTTTTTTATCTTGGTTTTTGATGTATTTTAAGGGGATAATCAAACTGATTTCAAAAGAATACGTAGTCAAGTAGGTATTAAAATCACGAATGGGACCAGTAGATCACAGGTGGGCGTGAAAGGCGGGCGGAGCGCTAGGGCGGGCGTGTATGGCGCATGCGTGTTGCTCTTCACTTCCTGTACCACGCTTATCCAAACAAAGTTAAAAAATTCGCAAGTCAATAAATCTGTCTCTATCGTCAGCTGCAGTGACGAATAAAGAGGACAATAAAAAACGTTTGGATGTTAATAGCGTAGTACGGGGTGAGAGCTCCTTGATAATGCTGACGCGACGCGACGCGCTGTAACGCGAACCTCTCGAACACACTTGACCGCTTTCACTCAGCGGGAATTAAGCGGGCTCAACATATTTTTCCACTTACACTATTTCCTACGAGACGATTTATGTCTGAAAATTTTAACGATTTCGAATTAATTTAATATTCTTGGCACTTTTCATATAGGGAACCTTTAAATTATTACTCGAGAAGTTTCGCAACTGAAGTTGACATTTTAATCCTATTTCCATGACGTTTCTCCAAACTAATGATCTAACGATAAATAAAGACGAATGTTCCGGATATTTCGGTCGAGGTGGAGCGTCGCCTCTCGTCCAATATTATTTCAACATATTTTTTAATTCTATGACGCACGGCGGCGGTACATCTACTCTAGTAAACTTCAGGCTACGAGTCGCATACTTACATATTACACAACAGTTTATCGATGTCTACTAACAAATGACTAGATTTGTTCGTGCCGTGTCGAGGCTGCAAATGGGGCTAGGTACTTATAGTGTGATGACAGTTTTAAAGAATATTAATGAAACGTGATCATTCACGACTCAGTTCCATTCGGCAAAAGTATCGTGAATGGTCATCAAAATTATACGTTCAGAAACTGGTTTAACGTCAATGTTTCCGAACGTATCGGAGGGCTTTATACATTTAGGAACATTGGATGCTTTTAACCAAGGTTCCTCGACGTATAGAGTTAGAAGGGAGTAGAAGTGGCTTGGGTTAAAGGTTGTTTCGAATTGGCAGGTTGTCCCCGGGATATATGTACAGCGCACCAGGGTACGTTGGCTCGATGGGAGGAGTTAGCGCGGGAGTTGGCACGGGAGCTGGGGGGTTAGTTCAGCTGCCTCAACTCCAGCATGCCGCTGCCGTGGCCGCTGCCAACCACTTGTATGAATACCAGGCAGCAGCCGCACAAGGAGCGGCGGCGTATCAACAGCAGTACGCTGCAGCCGGGTTTGATCCTTACGCTACTGCTGCAGGTTTGTACTTTTCTACTGTAGTTTTGTTTGGTTAGATTTTCTGAATACCTTTAAGAGGTGTTTTATTTAATTATTATACATATGTTATTCGACTGGTGTATGACACCAGTTTCATTGTTCACTATTTTCACAAGCACCTACTTTAAAAATATTAAATTTGACTTAGCTGAATGTCTTCTTAGATTTCCTCTGTAGATTCTGGCAGTTGTAGTTATGAGAAAAATATTTTAAGTTGCCTGAAATTTCTTAATTCTACTGATAACATTTTTTAATCGGAAAGACAGTATAGTTATGGAGTTACGTAACGAACCGTGGTACCTATACTACTTAAATAAAACCTTTTTTCTATTAACACTTACCTATGTTGACGACATGTGTTTCTTTTGGTTTCAGCAGCGGCGGCCGCGGCGGCTAGCGGGGCTGGTTATGTATCTCCCTACTATGCGCTGCCAGGAGGGGGAGTGCAGTCACCCCTTCTCCCGCAACTCCCCTATCCCCCGCCCCTGCAAGAGGCGCGCATGCAGTAATCCTGCATAATAATACAACTAATAAATTTGACCATTGGCGGCATAGAAGGCAATAAGGGTTAAATACGTTCTAGATCTGATACCAAATATTTTAAGGCTCGTGGAAAGAGTATCAATTTGAGAGAAATAAGCCAAAGTGTAAACGCAACGTCGCCAATGTAGCTATTATAAAAGAAGTGTCGACGTAGAAGGGTGATGGAAGCGGTGTCCAATATAGAGCATTCAACAAGTTTGTAAACGAATGGAGTTTCCGCATGAAAGTAAGTGTTAAGTATTTGATGTAAATGAGGTCCGACAGTGAGTTCCGTTCGTTACCGCAGGAATGCCAAATATTTATAAAATAGATGAGTCTAGAACTAATGAAAAAAATAACCAAAAATATTATAAAATGACCAAAGCTATGAGCTTTCACTCTAGAATTAAGACACCTTGTTGGTACTTAATGGTCTAAATAAGCTGGGTGATGGTATTATAAACTATTAAATGCATGTGGGTAAACTGAATGCGTACATGTAGATATTGTAGAAATTAATGATACGTAGCTATGTAAAACAAATTTCTTGCCTCATCATTCATACTTCCTATCATCGTATTCATATTACCTATGTTTTATATTATCGATAGATTAGTGCTAATCAATATACATTTTACTTCAAAGATTCATATAACTTGAGAGTAACTAGCTGTTGTATGACAATAAATACCTACATTTCAAGCTTTATTGCTTCTTATAGATCACTAACCAAAAGATGGAAGGCTGCCATTCTAGAATTCACGTAATACTTCCTAATATCTATCTATATTTTTTTAAAGCCTTTGTTATATGAGGTATAGTTGCAAAATAACTGATAGTTACTTGTACTATCTTTGTTCATTAGAACCTTTTTTTATATCGCTTATATGTTTTCGAAATTGGGTATAAAATCTTATTTTTACTATACGACTATCGTCAATTTATTTCGCATCTAGTATCTATACAAGCTGTCTCAGAACTTTACCCGAAGTCTGAAACCATGAATACCATGGACCATGGATAGTTGCTTGGCGTATAATGTTACCTATTATTTGTAAATATATCAACTATTTGAAAACAAAAGAAATATGTTTTTTTTTGCAAAATTAAGATTTGTAGGTATAATTGTAATGTCAATTAACTCAGAATCACGGGCTGAATCCACAGTTTCAGGCTTCGGGATAGATTCGGACGCATCCTGTGTAAACTGTGAAGTTGATGAACCTAATGTAGGAAATATTTAGTATGTGAAGTCACGCGCTGTGTAAGTCTTATTTTAGGTTTTCTAGGTCTGTAAAAGGTCCGTTGCTCAATGTGTCCTACAAAAAGGACTTGGTTTAGCATAAGAATAAGAGGAGAGCAATAGAAGGGCTACCTAGTTAATATTACAATGTAAGTACCTAAGTAATGTTTTATTTGTATCGCTGGAAACTGTATTTTTGTACAATAAGCCCTTTTGAAATAATTATTTGTTCTCCAAAGCGGTATAAAGTACTTACTAGTTAGAATAATTCAATTACTAGTCCATGTAATATTAATGTAATGAATTTAGACGTGTGCCGGCCGTCCTTTCATTGTACCTAATTAGATTAAAAAGGTCGCTGGAACGATTACACTGCACTCTAGCTTCGTTGAATATTGTAACCATAAACCTGTGTTTGACATTATACCTATAGGTGTAAACGATTAAAGGGCTTTGGCCGGCGACATAGTACAAGTTAGGAGCACTAAAAAGAGTAGGTATCACTTGAATCATAGTTCGTAAGTCTAATTATAACTATTGTAATAAGCTGTTATTCATAATTTATTTTGTTGATATTTGTAAATCTACATGTTGATAACTATTTATTATCTATGTGAAAGAGTCATAAAAAATTGTTAAATATTTATCCGCCGAATCGAATCTCTTTTATCACGTCACGGGTTATCTGAGTTGAAATCACGATTCGGCCTATATTAAATTATACACAATATTTCTACTTTAAAATGTATAGGTATAGTTTAAAAAAAATAAAAGCAAACCAAAAGGAAAACTGAAAATTGTGAGCCGTAGCTGTGGCCATCTCGTAGGTGTGGCCATCTCGTAGGTGTGGCCATCTCGTAGGTGTGGCCATCTCGTAGCTGTGGCCATCTCGCCTTATATTGTAAATGTTAATAAATAAGAAATTATATTATATATCTAACATTAGGTATATTACACATATCATCAAGAAATTAAAGTATAAATAAATATTGGGCGTGTAGTATTATTGGCCGTACAGTCCATATGCATTTCATTCAATGTAGTAATATAAGCACAACTAATAGAATTTATAATAATATGTACTTTTACCTACATTACCGTCATACCCATACAGATATGAATTCATAATAATAAATACCTACTTAATATTGTTATAGTTAATTTAAAAACTATTCTATGATATAATGTACTTAATTTAGGATTATATAAATGAAAAATAAATCTTTAAGGTACGATTATGATCTTTTCTTTATATGTTCCTGAAGTACGAACAGTTAGATAGCATGGTTCTTAATACCTAGACAACATAGACAGCACGTAGGTAAACTTTCTAAAACATGTCATTTCCTATTCTATACTTAGATTTCGGCGAAGAAAGAATTGGGTCGAAAGAATTCGTGTCGTCAAAGGTTTGGCGATGTGCCAGTTACCGCCAATTGTAAGACGCAAAGAACCACAGACTGGATTGGGGTTTTTGTAACACATCGTTGATGGATTTACATATATCAGACACTTGTTTATATTTCATCTACTTACAGTCATATAAAAATTACTACAGTCATATAGTTATATATGTATAATAAATAATACGTTATACCAGAGAAATATAATATTCTCATACATTTTAGATGTAATTTTAAGATGGCAGCTGTGATTCACAATGCGTTCACTTGAAGTAGCGTACGCTGAAACTAGAAATAACAGAAGTAATAAACTGACGAACAAACAAAAAGTAGTAACAAAGTAATACGATAAATAATGGGCAATGTGAGAACGCTTGACGCCTTTCATGTACCGTTCATGTACCGTTCATGTACCGTTCATGTATGTAGGTACTCGTGTTCGCGAGGTGCCATGAAGGGCGGATGTGGGTTGTGTTATTAAGCGGACTCCTACTAAAAGGCTTTAAAATTTTATAAATAAATTGTTACTACGCAGTTGCCTCTTACTATGTGAAGCAAAGTGATGTAGGTATACCTATCTAATATCCCCAGATTTTTTAATATCATCAAGTTCGAACTCGCACTGATTTATTGTAACCGTTTCGATTAGGTATTATTTTTGTTTGGATACTGGCATCAATTTGTATGGTAGACAGAGAAAGTAAGTACAGTCTGACGGCGCTGATTAGTCGAAAGCATAAAAACTCAGTACCCAGGTACTTTAAAATAGGTATCTACCATTGAGGACTTATTGGGAAATAAGTACCTATTTATTTATTTAAACGGGTCTTGACGTGTATGTGTACCGACGTTTGGACTGCACCAATCAGTTTTATTGGAAAATCTCAACAGGAACCAAATAAACAAAACAAGACGACGTTATATTGTAGGTACATACCTACCTACTGAATAACCATAGATTTGAGAATACATACTAGATAGGTATGTTATACAAGCACTGTGGGGCAGGCACGTTAGAATCAAATAGTGTTCTATGTTCCATAGCCCTCGTATTCTCTAATTCACAGGTGTTTTGAAAATGTAACATTCTTATTACGTAGTAGGTACATAAGTTTCAAATTTGTCTTTTTAATGAACCCTTCATCATCTGCTTTACCCAACTCGGTCCCCATTGACATAAGGAAGGCTACTATATAATAAAAACAGCCTCAAGAGGAAGCTTTGAGAACACTACCTCCGAAATTCACGGAGATAATGGTATTTTTCTCCTTTTTTCTCTATTTATTATTTGTAGGTATGTATTATAAGACTTTAGGTACTCGACTTCAGCAATACCTTTTATTCAGTTAACTTTGACGTAGGGGAGGGGAGGGCAAGATGGAAGGTCTAACTTTGTATTGTAATAATACAAAAATAGCATATTATAAATCTTTTATTTTAATCAGTTTTGAGAGTAAACCTAAAAAATAATATAATTCTGTAATTAATAATAATTAATATTTGGTCCAAAATCAGTAACGACCCATGAAGTAAAACCCTGGCATATTCCATTTTGCCCTCACACTGAAGGCAAAATGGAAAGCTTATACGGGCAAGATGGAATGTATAGGATAACTTTAAATATTGCAATTGATACATAATAAACAACCATCTTCTGCATCAGTACACAGTTCATGTGCCCAACCACAACAAGACGGACATTGTAACCAATCTTCTGTGGGTGGTTCCACGTATTGTTCTCCACAAAACAGGCAAAACACATCTTCTTTTGAAGCTTTCTCGATTTTCTCGGTTCTTTTTGCTTTTCCCTTACCCTTCTCTTTTCCCTTTCCTTTCCCCTTTCCTTTATACTCATATGTTTCTTTGTTATTATGTTTTTTCTCTATTCCTTTGCTATCTTGCAGAAAATCTAATTTTGGTTTCTTTGTCAGCTCCCTCTCTTCAATTGTAGCTTTGAATAGAGAACTGGTTAGGATCTCTGACTTCTGACATCTAACTTTTCGCTTTTTTATTGTCGGCGTAACTTTAGGTGAAGGAAGTATTTTCTTTGGAGAAATCATGTATGATGTAGATGGCTGTTCCAAACTAATGTCAATGACACCAGAATCAGAACGCTTTTCTTCATTCTGTGCTACTTTTAATATGTCAGTGTCTGCGTTTTCTTCTTTTTCGAGAACGTCATCTCTTTCGACAGTCATAGCAGCTTCACAGCCTTCTGTTATTGCAACATTGTCACTGTTTATGACTGAATCTTCTATTTTGTCTGTATCTGAATTTTCGTCTCCCGTATTAGTCATAGCAACATTTGCGGTTTCACAGTCTTCTGTCACTGCAGCATTGTCACTGTTTATGATTGAATTCTTTGTTTTATCTGTATCGGCATTTTTGTCTCCCGTATCAGTCACAGCAACATTTCCATTTATTGGAGCGTTTTCATAAACGGAGGCTGGAGCAAAATCTAAATCGGTAAATAAATTTCTGTTATATGGAAAAATTCCAGTCTTCCTAAAACCGCTGGTGGCATTTTGCACAGTAGCACTTTTTTCGTATGCAGTGCAAACAAGGCTGGCAATGTCGAACTGGGTTACTCTTCTCCCAGGATGATTCTTTTGGAATGTGTCAATGGTTTGCTCAAAAGCCACTTTAAATGAACGGTAGACTGACACATCTAGTGGTTGCAGCTTGTGGCTTGTGTGTGGAGGAATGCTGACCATAATCACATGTTTCTCTCGTGCTAAATTTAAAGATTTTAGGTTCTGATGAGTAGTGTGGTTGTCTAGAATCAATAAAACTGGTCTGTCTGCTGATGGTCTCGTTTTTTCGATAAATATTTGTAACCAGTTGTTAAAAGTATTGTTATTTATCCAGCCAGAATCAGAGCACCAAGCTTGGGAGCCGTTGGGGGCTCCGTCCAAAAGGCGTTCATTCATTCTCTTCCTTTGCCCAAATATAAAACAAGGTGGAATAAAGCGACCCGTAGCACTGCAAGTACAGATCACTGTGGTAAGTTGCCCCTTTTCTGCTGTAGCAATAACCCCTACTTGCCTTTTGCCTTTTGTCGAAATTACTCGAGGAGGTCGGGAAGCGCTAGTCTTGACACCAGTCTCGTCCATATTATATATATCGTCCGGTCTTGTCAGAAACTGGTATTGGGAAATAACATCCCATAGGTTATTATAGAAGCGCTCCACCTGAGTGCGATTAAAAGCAGAGCAACGAGCTAGGGATGTGGGTTCCGGCGTTCGGAATGTTAGCTGGGGGTGTCTTTCCATGAACCCTTCTATCCATGCCCTCCCAGCCTTTTCACACTTAAAAGGATTAGGAATGTTATTTAATTTTGCCACCTCATAAGCTAATTCCTGAAGACTATCTTTTGATAGGCCATAAAATAGTGCGTCTCGTTCAATGGCAAGGTCACAAATCTTCTGCTCAAGCTCCTTTGAGAAAACAGGCTGAAACCTACCTAGTTTCTTAGAAGCGTCACCTTTTTTGATGTGGCGATGTAAAGTTCCGATCGGAATTCTATATTTCTTTGAAGCTGCACTTATTGTTGTAGCTTTTGCCTCATCCATCGCCTTCTGCATTGTTTCTTCCGTCCAAGACCCCCTCTTAGTTTTTCTTTTATATTTGAAGACCATCTAGAAAGAAAAAATGCGTAATTAAAGAGAGGAAATAAAGTAAAGAAATAAAATAATTTGACTCGGGCAAGATAGAAACTTTTCCATCTTGCCCTAAAATTCAAATTTCCAACTTGCCCATACGCCGGTTTTAATAATAATATACCGACGCATCTGTAACCTTACTTTTTTTTCTTATGGTAGATATCAATTCATACAATCGATTCCTAGTAGATATCTACTGTCAAAACAAAATAATAATATTTCTTACCCTTTTTAAACAATTTCACTGCAAAAATCCTAGTTTTTATAATAATACGGCGTCTATTAAACAAAACAATAGTACTCTTCAGTGGCTGGCGCGAACCGGACTGAACTTCGTGTGTAAAGTCAACATGGTCGCGTGTCTTTGTGTGCGTAACGACGCGGACGACATGTCACGTGTTTTGAGTTTATAGGTAGTTTCCATCTTACCCGCTCCTTCCATCTTGCCCTCCCCTCCCCTACTTATCGCTATTCTTTGTTCTCTGAATGTTTCCACTTCCACAATCTGTTGGTTTAATTCCTACTTTCGGGGACGCTCTCAGTGTATAGTATCTATACGACACTGATATAGTAACCGGCTGGTGCGATCTTGTTGCTGGAGTTCCCCAAGGTGGCATCCCATCTCCTCTCCTTTTCTCTGTATTTATCAATTCCATTTCGAAAGCGATTACTTCTAATTATCATCTTTATGCTGACGACTTACAACTTTACCGAAATTTTGATGTTGCAGATAGATACTGCAAACTATATGTATATCGGAGCTGAATAAATATCTGCACACCATTAGTTTGTGGGAGACATCATTTTGACTTCTGGTAAACCCTGCAAAGTCTAAAACTTTCATTATTGGCAGTAAATATATGTATGATCGTTTAGATCTTTCTATTATACCAATATAGGTAGGTACTATGTACGGCAATGTACAGATACAGTTTACCAACTTCGCTATGAATTTCGGCGTTATATTTGATAATAATAATTTGTCATGGGGCTCTCACGTCAATAATATCAGCAAAAAAATTCATTATTCTATCCACTCTCTGAAACGCCTTCAGAACGTTCTCCCTATTAAAACCAAGACTAATCTTGCTCAAACTCTCCTTCTTTCAATTATCGATTATGGCGATGTATGCTTTCTAGATGTCACTGAAGAAAGAAGAATAGATTTGAGCGTCTCCAAAACTTGAGTATTCGCTTTATTTTTGGTTTACGCAAGTTTGACCATATATCTAGATTTAGGAAGAAAGTTACCTATTCGTTCTCGCCGTAATTGTCACATTCTTACACTCCTATACATATAATGTTCTTAACAAACCTACCTCCTTCTACTTGCGTGACCGTTTTGTGTTTACTTGCGTTCTAGACTTTAGAACACAAACCCTCTCCCTGTTAAAGATCCCTTCTCACAATTATCGTAGCTGTGGGGATTAATTTTCGGTTCAAGCAATACGTTTATGGAATTCTCTCCCTCATAAGATACGAGATAGCCTATCTCTTATTATTTTTGAAAACCGATTAAAAGAAAGAGCACTATTAGTCAATTTCCTAAATAGTCCGCATTGTGTAGGTATAATATGCATTAAATACTTATAATATATTATAATATGTATGTATTTAATATGTACAGTACCTATTTATTATTTAGGTATATGTGTTTACATGTATTGTAGATATATGTAGGTATATAAATATATATTTATGTATTTTGTCAAAATTTTTGTACTTACTATTAAATTATTATACAAATTTTCCGTACGCACCCCTGCCTTTCTGTCTTGACCTAAGTTTATATAGTCTGGATTACTTTCGTAGTCTGCTGGAAGAAATCTCCCCAGGAGATAAGCTTGCCTTTTGTACATCTTTTCTTTTTCTTTCTTTTTATTTCTTAAATGTTATGTGTGTAGGTACCTATAATAAATTGTTAAAAATAATAAATTAAAATAATATTTATATATATTATCTTATTCATATATATAGTCTATATATGTATTTAATATCTATTTTGTAGTAGGTACTTACGTAGGTATATTTATATATTTTATCGTATAAGTAAATTTTCAATGTGTTATTATTGTTATTTATAGAGATGAATTAAGCTTTACTATTTAGTTTCTTTTGCACCTGCTTAAATTTTTTCACATTTAACCAACGGTCAACTAGTAGAGAATATCATATAGGTAAGGCTAATACCGCTAATAATTAAGTCAGCCTCCGTACAATATAGTCCATAAAGAGTAAATAAATATATAAATAAATATAAATAATTCACACTCATTGAACGAAGCGCCTGTTCACACGTTCGGCGAGATCACAGTCGGTACCTACCTACTTTGTCGCCGAACATGGATGACCGAGCTATTGCTGCAACGCCGTTATGTTTGGTGAATTTATA